>JAODKC010000028.1:15063844-15083277 GCA_026777985.1 Mormyrops attenuatus
AACAGGTCTGGATGCTGTTCAGCCAAATGGCTACTTCAATATTAGTTTAAATACTAGAACTCGTGGCCATAAGTGGATATTTGCGGGAAAACATTTTAAAATGGATTTGAGGAAGCATTTCTTTACACAGCGTGTAGTTAGAGTATGGAATAGTCTTCCTGCTAGTGTAGCACAAGCTAAAACACTAGGTTCCTATAAAACAGAGCTAGATAAGATTTTAACAACTCTGAGCTATTAGTTAAGTTCTCGTCAAACGAGCTTGATGGGCCAAATGGCCTCCTCTCATTTGTAAATTTCTTATGTTCTTATGTAAGAAGTCTACTCTGTGAGATCACATATAGACTGTGTTCATCAGTGTTTCCTTTTGGCCCTTTTGCAATGCCGATTCTGTGTGTCCCACACTGGGTCCCTTTTCAGTATTGGTTCATTGATATCCACCAGGACATGATCTCTCGTGGACTGCAGCTGGAGGGCCAGGTGGTGACAGAGGAGCAGGACCTGCAGGTCATGGTTATGTCAGCACAGAAGAATTCGCCATTGCAGTATTTGATCGCAACTGTGATGCAAGATAGAGTGAGAGCAGCTGTGGCCCAGTCTCAGGTGCTGATTACAGTCCTCATAGTTTCTCTACCCTCAGCACTTTTTCAGTATAATCTTCTTCTGCTGTTTCTCCTGGGTGTTGCAGTTTTTGTTAGTCCCAGCCTGTTCTAGTGACACACATAAAACAGAGCTATAAGGTATACTCATCTTCAAAGTTCTTAGTAGGATGAGCCTTAAGAAAATGAACTTTAAAACTTACCACCTCTCTTACTGGATTTTATCACTGCACAACATCAACACAAATTATGTTACAGCTCTTCATAGAGGGGTTTCTTCTCCACCACAGGAGGCTGTTGGGCTGCTCAGCTCTCTGGGATCCAGACGAGATAGGAGTCCCACTGGAGATCAGCCACCACCTAAGATTTTTGTCCAAATGTGCACTGAAGAAGGATCCGAAATGCCTGACCATGTTCAGGCACAGACTCTGCAACCCCAAGCTCTGCCGCAGGATGAATCCTATCTTTCTTATGTATCTGGAGACCATGCAGAGCCCCAGGAGGAGGCTCAGTCCCCACCTGACCTTAGTACTCATAATTACACGGAGCTCCCACCACAGGTGCAAACCTACACATATTTGCAGGGTATGACTGAGGCCCAGCTGCCACCCCAGCTTCAGCCAGAGCCCATTCAGCCTAGTGTATTTACCCAGACCAAGAATCAGCAGCAACCTCAAACTAAACCTCAAGCCCAAGCTGAACCCAAAAGTCCTCAACGACAAATCAGCACTAGACCTTGGGCTAATAAAAACCCTGAGAGCCAAGTCCACACTGCATCCTGGGTCTATAACCAGACTCAATCACCCATCCCAGCTTCCTCCCAAACTTCGTCTGAAGACCAGACCCAAGGTTACTCTCAGCCACAGTTGCAGTCTCCACCTTGGCGCCATATAGAAGCTGAATCGTCTTTCACAGCTTCTTCCATAACTCAGGCTGAAGCCCCAATACATGGCTATAATCAACCATGGGCTCAGGCTCAGTCCCAGGTTCCACCCAAATCCTTAGCCTTAACCCAACTTGAAGCACAGGACCAAACCTTGCCTCAGCTATGGATTCAGAATCAACCTCTGGTCCAGGACCAAACCCAGGCTCAGTCCCAACCCCAGTCCCAGCCCCACTGTACACCTGCCACCAGGGTTCCAGTTCTCGCACAGGCCCCTCCCCGGGCCTACACAGAGGCCTATGCTAAGGCACAAGCGCTTGCTAGGGACAGGTTTGAGGAAGCCAAGCATTGTTTACAAGACCACATCCTAGAGACTATTATGGCATCCAATGATAAAAATATCTCTGAAGACATAAAAAAGGAGGTAGGTAGTAACGTTTTAATCTTTTTTTAAAAAAGAAAAAAAAATGGAAATAAAAACACCAGTGATATTAGAATGTAACCTCAAAACTAACCTGTAGCTGAATAGAAGATCAGTATTGCATCATGCACAACCATAAAACTCACTGTTCCTATAGGAGACCCTGAGGACACTGGACCCTGAGCTCTTGGAGGAGTTCCTGAGGGCAGCAGAGGGTATGGAAGCCTTCTGCACCGAGGCTCAGCTCAGAGACCTGGAGTTCTTCACGCAGTCGGTCCAGACGCAGTGGGAGGTAGGGGTAGCCCTACATTGTGCGCTGTGCTGGTCCTGCTATAGCGGTGTTCCCCAATCCGGTCCTTGGGGACCCGGAACAAAAAATGTGGACTTTTCTAGCAAGGAGCTCAGAGGGAACAAAAAACATGGACCGACTGTGGGTCCCCGAGGACCAGATTGGGAAACACTATGCTATAGCAACTAGGTGGAGTTAAAACTGCTGAAGCCAAAGAGGACACGGGAAGGCTGCCCTGCTAACTGAATGGACCTTCTTGTGTCATCTCTGCATAGAGGCGCGAGTAGTGTCGGCATGCAGAATGCCCGATTTAGTTAACTTTACTTCTTTGTGCATTCATGTTGTGATGTTCTTATCGTGGGCTTGTAACATCTAACCAGCAATAAATTAATTCAAGGGTGACGTACGTGAATGAATTTTAATGTCAGAAGCACAGACATGTAGTGGCAGAAATGAAAAACTATGAAAGGAGGCTGAGTAAGCATAGTCAATATTTTGCAATAGTCTAACTCTGCAGACTTCCTTCCTCAAATTTGAGCCCTGGTGAAGACTGAAAGTTTTTTGCATTACATTTTAGACATAGCTGCCTTTTGGAAGCATTTGAGATATGACTGCCTTAACACTGGCACTTTGAGATGCTAGATGCACGTTAACAGAGCCCCAGCGCAGCCTCTAGACACTCTCACAAGCAACAGGTACCGTAAGTCCTCCTACTAATGTAGCTACATGCGGAGAGCATGACTGGTGTGAGGGCTGGATGTGAGCATGGCAGCAGTGTGATGTGCTACCTGGCTTGGCACTAAAGAGGCTGCAGAGGATGAGGGGGTGCAAAAGGTAGCTAAGCAGGTTTGGGGAACAGGTATGTGACCTAAAGGTTATATGGCCAGATCCAGGTTAGTTTTAGCAGTTTTTGGTTGGGGAAGATAATGTTGGGGTGGCTGGTGGTTGTATTTTGGAGGAGGGAGCTTTAATAGAACCTCAGAGACGTGTGTTTTTCCCAGGCGTGTCTGTCTGCAGAGGGCAGCCTGGAGCAGGCCGGGCAGCACCTGGAAGCCCTGCGAGAGCTGTGTGACACCCTGAGCCCAGAGGATGCACACCGCCTGGCCCAGGCCCAGCTCCGGGAGTGCGAGAGGCGACTGGCTGCTATCCAGCGCCAATTCAGTGGGGACAGTGACACACCCTCTGCAGGCTTAGGGTGAGTATGCCAGATAGGAGAGGAGCAGAATGGGGCCAGCAACTGCACCCTGTTTAGCCTCAGCTAGTGATACCCCCAGAGTAGCCAGCAGGTGCCATGCGGGTCACAGAACCGGACTTGGAGCGAAGGCTACAGGCTCAGCTTTTCCTGCTAGTGAACAAGAAACTTAAGCAAGAAATTTAAGCTTTCGTAAATGAATAGGCAATATCCAAATAGCATAAATGGCTGTAATGGAACAAAACAATGTAAGATTATGTTTCTTTTTATAATGAATAAGGGAACACGGCAGTCACCTTTGTCTTTCATTACAAACACGATATCATTATGAGCCTTTTAGGAAAGCAGGGCATGTCAGGGCAACAAAAAAGGCGAGAACCAGGGGAATTTGTGTCAAGGGAGGCTGGAAGTTTTCTGGAAATAATTTATCAAGGTTGCAAGATGCATGGTTGTTGCTTAGGTAGACACCAAGCGATCACCACAAGCTGCAAACATGAAGAGCTTGCTTTCACCTTAAGGGGATATGGCTTTGAAGAGCTTCTTCGTAGCTCCAGGATGAAGCAGTTTTTACTTCTTATTCCTAACTCTTATTTTCATTTTTCAGGTTCCCCACAGCGCCCATGGAAAGTGACACGCAGCCAAAAGTGTCAGTTCTGACGGCCAGTTCTCCATATAGCCCTGCCGGCTCAGAGGTACCATTACAAAATTAATTAATTAATTTTTAACTGTTTTGTAGATTTGTAGATTCTGTAAATTGACCTGATGTCACTTTATAGTTACAGTAACACTTGCTGGGGCACAAATACTTAATAATAACTCAGTTACTACTGAAGTATAAATCATGAACAAATATAGTTGAGATAAATAACACATTACAATTCATTAATCAGTAGTTCCTTAGTAGTTCCTTCAGTAGTTCACAAAGGTTTACAGAATTAGCATATAATCAGAAATATATTAACTGCTTGGAATGAAAGATGCGTCATGATTCATTAGTGATGAACAAACATGAGATCAGTCTTTAACCTATGTTATTCATGACTTGTTCCCTCAGTAGTTCTCAATGGTTTACACAATTAATAAATATGGTAAACATAGTAACTGCTTGAGATGGAACATGTGTCACGATTCATTAATGATGAAGGACCATGAGATCTCCATATAACTAAGACTTCATTTGTGGTTAATATATAGATAACAGCATAATACCATATTATTTGTGCCCTGTTAAGTACAGTGTTACCATACCAATTGCTTCTGCATTAATTTTTCAGATAACTGTTGATTTAGCAAGCTTTCAACGGAGGCAACCGACTGAGAAGCTGGTTTCCAAACAGGAAATGCTGAACAAGTAGGATTAATTTCTGCTCTATGACAAGAATGTAACTCATCTAACTTCTGTAGATGATAGAATCAGTGTTGTCAGTGGTGTGTGAAGTGAGTCAGATAGCTAAGGTGTGTCTTCCCCAGCTATCAAGCTTCCAGGACCAGACTCCAGGCTCAGCTGGCTAAAGTCCAGCAGCGTATGTGGGCGGAGCTTACCCCAGGCCCCGCCTCCTTAGCTGGCTTGCACTGCCTGCTGCAAGAAGTACAGGTGTGTTCTCTCCCCTCTGTCACGACTACCTTAGCTATATCTTAATGAGCATATTTACTGAACCAAATGAATTTATCTTCATTTAGAAAAGAAATAAGAATTAAGATTTTTTTCCATGTGTGAGTGGTCATTTAGTGAGTATAATTTTTTATTTGCGGGAAAAAAATATTGGATTGATTCAGTTCAGCTGGCATGAATGTCACCAATAGACTGAACCACCTGCTCTGGAGATTGCTGGTTGCAATGAGAGGTTAGAACCAAGTCAGACAGTAGTGGCGAACTTTAGAGTACAGCCCAACCGATACAGGACTTTCTGATACCAGTACTGATTTTGATATTTGAAGATTTAAAAATCTGATGATGTCTTGGTCAATATTCATATTTTTCCAGAAACATAAACATAGATTTTCCCTAACATTTGTTATGTGTAGTTATTTAAAAGTCCATAACAAGATAACATGACATAAGGCAGTTTAAAAATAAACTTATTTTATTTTCATAAATAATACTTTGAACAAAAGTACAATGATATACATTAAAGGTTTGATAAATAAGAGCCAAATGTATAAAATGTGTATTGCCAACAAGGGAGTTGCAGTGTGCCCTCTGGTGGACGAACTACACGACGACAGTACTCAAAACATGGTTGACGGATCTTTATTCCATCTCTCCATTGCATTTTAAATTGTAGTTTATTGGCCATTATAAACACCAATACTGATTTATCTGCAAATAGCTCATATCTGCTGATAATATCGGCATGCTGATTCATCAGTCGGGCTCTAGTTTAGAGAATTAAATGATAAACTGTGCACTTTCAGATAAACTATGGACAAGACCTATGCACTGTGGAAGTCATCGCTGCAGTAACAGTATGCACATTCTGCCATTTATGGCAGTGTCTGTAAGTTTTGATGATGATTTAATTATCTTTGCTTTCTCCTGCTACAGAATCTGAAACAAGAGACAGAAGAGCTCTGGACGGATTTCAAACTCCAGTCATCCCATTGTTCCCAGTTAAAAGAGGAGGGGTCTGTCCTGGAACAGGACATGCATCAGCTGGTGCAGCAATGGGAGAAGCCAAAGATTGTTCTTGAGGAGAGGTATGGACTGGGAGCATGTGGGTTGGGGCAGACGCAGAGCTACTTCCCCCGTGTCTTGCCTTTAAGTGTCTCCAGTAACACAGACATGTCCCGATCTAGAATGAAATCTCTCAAGGTGGCCCTGGGACTGCTCGACTCAGTGGAGGGCCAATTCAAGCACATCGCTGAACGTCTCCACCACTTCTTAGGGAGACCCAGGGACCTCAGTGCTCTGAGGCTGCCTGATGATAACTCCCTGCAGGAAGTGAAGGTGCCTCCTTGAAGTGAACGCAGGAAAATTGTTCCATGGCTTGATGTTCTGATCAGTCTTTATTTTATGTTGATAAATGACCTGTTTCCCTCCGAACAGGAACTGCAGGAGAGCATTCAGCATCAGATGGATGAACTATCAAGTTTACGTCGTGACGGGGGACAAGCACTTCACAGCTTATATCCCCCGGACCGACGTCCAGTAGCTTTCCTGGCAAAAGGATTCAGGCAGAGTCTGGACCAGCTGAGGCAGCGGGTGAAGCAGTGTGAGGCAGCCATCCGGGCTTTGGACCGCTTTCTTGTGTCACTCCATGCTCTGGACCAGGACATTGGCACTGTGTGGACATGTGTCAGTGATGATGTGGCCATTATACAGGACTGTCGGGCTCGACTGGCTGTGCTTCACCAGAATGTGCAGAGCGTGGGGGCCAAGGCGCCCGAGCTGGACCAGCTTCTGCAGGGGGCCCTTATGGTTTTGAACCCGGCCAGCTGTGCGGACACAGTAGCAGCACTGCGACGGAGGCTGGAGGAGGCAGACACAAATCTGGCCAGGAGACATCAGGATCTGCAGCGGGAGCACCAGCGACGGGCCCTGGGGCTGCGGAGGAGGACCCTAAAGGGGGCGCTGTACGAGGTGCAAGCCGCGGCTGAGCGCCACGGCCTGAAGGAGCCCACAATGCCAGCTGTGCAGCAGAGGTGTGTGATTGGCTCGAGGCAGCTATAAACAAATCCCTTTTCAAAGGCAGGGCCATGGCTGTAAACTGAAGGTCATGCATAGTTTCAGATTTCACCCTTCCCATTTTTAGTAAGCACCTGTGCAGTCACATTTGCAGTGATCATAAACTGATCCCCTCAAGCTCACAAGGCAGGGCACGCCATGGAAGCATTGTTACGTTACTGTCATGTTTTTATAACTGTGTAAGGGTTTTATTCTCTCTCACCATTGTTTGATGGGCGTTTCCAAATTCTTTGAGGGAACTTGCAGTCACATGAGGCTAATGTAAAAGAATAACTTAAGATCAATCCCGGCTGGCAGGATGCGGGCCCTGACTGATTTGGAGAACCTGTTGGCTGCATATCAGTCCGAGCTGCAGAGCCTGCGAGATGCATCTGCGTTCAGAGTTGATCAGGAGGGCTATGATCCCATGGAGGAATTGGAGATTCAGTGGAAAGACTCAAGGAGAGCGGTGATAGAACGGTGAGTGTATAACATGGAGGTAGACGGCATCAAAAGGGGCTCATTTCTCAGAGGTGAAGATAGACTGGTTAGTGCAATGAGACATGAATATCATACCTGTACTATCCATTAGAGCAGGCAGCTTAGCTGGAGCTGCTCTCTAACTTGCACAGGCAGGAGCAGTGCCGTGTACTGATGGATCTCCTGAAGAAGTTTCAGAGTTGTCGCAGTGGCCTGGGCAACACCCTTCAGAGGGCTGAGCAAACCATCAGCGAGCAGGCCTCATACATGGGCAAGGACAACCTGCAGCGTCTTATCGCCACGGTACTGGCTGGTGTGGTGATGACCTGGCAGACAGTATGCTGTAGTGTGAACAGAGTTTTCTTTAAAATTGCAATATGTTTTATTCGGCACTGGGTGGCAGTGTTTTTTTACCTGAACACAGCTGGTATAGCGTTAACTGCCTCGCTCTGCATTTCTGACTCAAATTAAAGGTGTTAAGCATAATCAATTCACAAGAGATTGCAATATTAAAAGCAGCTGTGCTCACTAGGAATTTATGGTCAGATCTCCAAGAACAACAGTACCTGAAAAAATAGCATCCTGGTCTTAACAGTCTCCATCTGCCTAGTGCTACCTTCCAGAACGCTTTGCTACTTCAGATTTTGTTCAGTGTGAGTCTGAATTTGTTTTACCTAGGTCCATGCTATCAAAGAGGACCTGGGAGCCCTTGGGGAGGGGGTGGAGGAGATTCGGGGGGTTTGCAGACAGCTGCAGTGTCATCTGAAGAAAATACCTGACTGTACAGATGCCCCCTATGAGAGCGAGGCCAATGCGCTGGTGGATCGCTGGTTGGATGTAGGTGTTTCCTTACCTCATCGATTGAGTATGAAACACATTTGCTATGCTTTATGCATTCCCCAACGGAAAGTGGAGAGTTTGCATTGGTCCACTTTAATGGCAGATTGATTATCACAGCTCTGTGGTTTCAGGTGTCAGAAAAGACTGACACACACATGGACAACCTACGGGTAGCGCTGGAACTTTGGGACAAACTGCTACTGATTGGAAGTGAGGTGGACAACTGGATGGGGAGCAAATTAGCCATGTTTGCAGAGTCACAGCCCTTTCAGAATGAGCAGGATGTCATAACCATGAAGGTAACCCACTGCATGCCTCTGTAGCTGAGAGTCTGGCGTGATTATTCAGCTTGACATTAATAAGTTGGCTAATAAACATTTAGTACAGTAGAACTTTGGAACCTGAACGGCTCTTAACTCAACCAACTCGAACATCGAACGGGTCTGTTGAATTTTTTCGACTTGTACCTTGACCAGAATCCTGGAACTCGACCATTCCTTCTAAAACTTGTATGGGTCTAGACACGTTCAGCCGTAATGATTCGGACCTCGAGTGGTTCGGTTGAGAAAAATTGAGGCGCAACTTGACCGAAAACTCGGAACATGACAAAACATGATAGACCTCCTAAAACTTGCATGGATCGACACGCATCTCTGATGGGCTGAAACGAAGGCAAACGGGCCTACTGGGATGCTGGTGTTCTCGCATGACTCGCTCTCGCGATACCTCTCAACCGAATATGACGTGCAACTGCCGTGTTCCTGGGTTTGGTGTGATTCTTTTATTTTTATTTTTGTGATTTATCTGCAGTACATTTAGTGATACAGTAATTTTGGCCCTTGACAAAGTAAGCAGTGATAACAGCAAAGCAAAGAGGAAAGTAGTGAGAGTAACTGTAGAACTTAAAAAGGACATTATAGTGAGACTTGATGGTGGTGCATGTGTGTCTGCTCTCACTTGGGAGTGTGGGATTGTCATTTATTTAAAGTTTATTGCTTTTGTATGTGTGCTTTTTTATGTGTGTTAGTTTTATATTGATTGTTAATGGTTTTTATCATTAGTTAGGCAGGTAGATAGGCTCAAATAGGCAGTCATATGGGGTCTGGAACGGAATAAATTCATTTACATTAGATCTTATTGGGAAATTCGACCAAACCGCATGATGTCAAGTTGTCCTAATTGAATAAATTCTTGTGTTTTCTGTGTAGTTTGTAATGTTAAAAAGCTTGCTATGTTCCTAGGTCGATATTGTGAGTCAAGAAGAAAGTATCAACCATTTTCACAGGAAGTCTGCTGAGATACAGGAGCTTCTTCAAAGCAAGGAGCCACCTCTGGAGTTACAGGTATATACTGATAATATGCCTTTGGAGCTGAGTGAGGAGAGCATAAAAAATGCCCTTCAAACCTGTCACACCCAAAAACGATGCCTCTTTGCTCCCAGGTGATAGAGACCCAACTACGGAAGAAGTTGGAGCAAGTAAAGGAGCTTTTCTCTGAGAGCAGCGACGTCTTTCAGGACCTTATGATGGTGAGGGAAAGGATCGCAGAGAGGATGGCAGAGTGCCAAGCATCTCTGCGGGCAATCCAATCTTCCCTTAGCATGCTCAATGCCACGGATGAGCTGCAGACACTCAGCCAGATACAGGTACCTACCTTCCACTGTTGTATCCTGTGATTAATGGTGACACACTGCAGTGATGTTGCTTGTGCCCTTCCAGGTGTTGTCCACGCAGCTGCGGACTCAGATGGAGCAAGCGGACGCCTTGCTGCAGGAGGTCAGCCTTATGGCCAGCGTGGCCAGCCCTCAAGCCTTGGAGGCCCTGGCAGCCGATGGAGTCCGGCTCAAGGAGAGCGTACATGCCACCCAGGAGCTGATTGGTCATAAGAGGGAGCAGGTGGAGAAGGGCATCCTCAAGGTCATTGATGGTAAGCATGCTTTTGTGCAGCATATGCAAGAACCTGGGAAATGATTAAAAAAATATTATCCCTTTTATTAATTCCATTATGACTTTCCATTATATAATTAGTAATTTATAACTTTGTCAAATTTGACATCAAAATTGGCCTCCAGGTGTAGTAGTTAATGAATCAATTAAAGTAATCTCACAATTCACAAAATAATTAAGGATGTAATTATTGTAGCCTTGTAAAACTGTCATTAGAGTGAGAGGTGCAGATGCTGAAAAGACGCACTTTGCCCATTCCAGACGAGTGTCAGGCCTTTGACCAGTGGTTCCAGGACCTGCAGCTGTCAGTGAATGAGTACTTTGAGAACCCGGAGCAGAGGCAGGACTTGGAGGCATCTGTTGAGAAACTAGCTGTGAGTTGCTCATGGTTCTGAACAGGCCAGATCTCAACTGTTATCTTGCAGTTAGCATATTTTAATAGTTGGATCTGAAGGTAGGTGTTTTTGAGGGGTGGGGTGTGGCTCAATGGGCTTGGCCTCTCGTGCCTGTGACTGGAAGGTCACCAGTTCAAATCTCATTTTTGATGGAATAGTCACCTCTCCATTGGGCCCATTGAGCAAGGCCCTAAACCCCCTGCAAAACGCTTCCAGTGCTGTATAAATGGCTGGCCCTGCATTTGGACCATAAACTTCACTCTCACCTGTACATATGTGTGTGTGTTTCAAAAGAGAGCAAGATGGGATATGTGGACACTAAAGAATTACAATATACCTATATGCATACTTTTGCAAATGGCAAATAAAGCATCATTCCATTGTCATTTACATGAAGATGAATATTTCCCCTTTATATATAACTGATTAATCCCTAATTTATATGTTAGGACTTCTTAGCTTACCAGGAGGGGGAGAAGAGACTCATCAGTCTGAAGGAGCAGGTCGCTAGAGCTCAGGAACGGCTCCCCCGGGGACAGGCAGGGGAGCTCCATTCCTGGTTGGAAGAGCAGGAGGAAGAGCTGGCCACTTTCCGAGCCCACTGTCAGGACCGGCACAAGCAACTGGAGACCTGTTTACGTGCACTTAACAGGTGTGTTGATGATATCAAAATGGAAAGTGTCTTTAGGATATTAGTGACAGCAGGGAGAAAAATCCCTTTTAAGAACTTTGGCTTTTCATAAAGTCAGCATTCTGAGCCTTGGGTCTGATGTTCAGTTTGCAGGAAGAGTCAAGTCATCTCAGTGAATGGCTGCAGACCAAGGAACACAAGTCAGCACGAGGCTGCGAACTTAGCCATCTGCAGGAGGAAGTACTTGGTCAAAGGTAATGGCAATAATGGTGATTATTGCTATTACTGTTATTATTGTTATTCATGGTTGATAACCTGTAATTATGGTAATGCACATGGCCTTTTCCACGGTACAGTGGCTCTTTTGAGAGTCTTGCAAACCTGGTTGAGTCTGTGCGGAGGCAGGGCCTGCGAGGTGACCGTCTGCTGAGGGACGGCAATGACCTGCTGAACCGGTACCACAGCCTGCAGACCAAGCTGCACAATCAAGTTGAGGCAGAAAATGCCCTGGCAAAGGAGATCCAAGCCTTCCAAATTCTTGCTGATAGCACTCGATTCTGGATTAAAAACCTGCAGCCTCAAGCACGTGACTTGAGCACAGACGGTGAACGTGACAAGGTCCAGACTAAGAAGCGACTGCAGGAAGTCCAGGTACCGATGAATCTGTCCTCCTAAGCCATAGTATAGTCCTTCTACAAAAATGTGCTCTTCAGAGGGTGGTACTCTGCATTTTTGGCCTTGCCTACTCTCACTGGGCCTCCTTCTTTAGGATCTCCTCAGTCTGAGGGCTGAAGGAGATGCCAGGCTGGAGGACCTGAGAAGCAGTGGGCAGGAGCTGTCAGAGCAGCAGGACTTGGAGGAGACCAGGAGGACTGAGGTCATGCAAATACTGCATGATGCAGAGCAGGAGTGGAGAACAGTCATGCAGTCTGCAGAGGAACTGCACAGCCAAGTAGAGGCACAAAGAACCCTGGCCAAAAATATCCAGGCCTTCCAGACCCTGGCAGATGGAACTTTGGCCTGGATCAGAGACCTGAGGCAGCAAATGGAGGCTCTGGACAGAGGCAGTAAGGGCAGCCAGGCAGAGATTGAGGAGAGACTGCGGAGAGTCCAGGTGAGGGGTCCTCCAGTCTTGGTTAAGGGCCAATCAATACATTGCTTGGGTTTGATGAGAAACATGTTTGCAAGAAGCTCTTGTAGCTGAATTCTTTTTAACATAAATTGTTCTTTAAGGTAACCTTGTACCTCTGGAACTTTCTTCTCTTCCTTTATCTTTGAGTGATTGTACATGACCCTTTGAGGGGGAACATTCTTCCAGAACGTCTGACATGATATGGTCTTCTATAATAGTGTGCAGATTGGAGTGGAGTGACCTCCCCTCCTTTGTGGTTTTCTCGTGTGTCCTCGCTGGGCCTCCCTCCTTAGGATCTCCTCAGTCTGAGGGCTGAAGGCGATACCAGGCTGCAGGACCTGAGGAGCAGTGGGCAGGAGCTGTCAGAGCAGCAGGACTTGGAGGAGAGCAGGAGGACTGAAGTCCTACGGATACTGGATGATGCAGAACAAGAGTGGAAAACAGTCATGCAGTCTGCAGAGGAACTGCACAGCCAAGTAGAGGCGCAGAGAACCCTGGCCATAGAGAACCATGCCTTCCAGAACCTGGTAGATGGAACTTTGGCCTGGATCAGAGACCTGAGGCAGCAAATGGAGGCTCTGGACAGAGGCAGTAAGGGCAGCCAGGCAGAGATTGAGGAGAGACTGCAGAGTGTCCAGGTGAGGGGTCCTCCAGTCTTAAATTGAGGCCACTTAATAGATTACATGGGTTTTATTATAAACATGATTGACAGAAACTCCCGTGGCTGAATTCTTTTGAAATGATTTTTAACACAAAATGTTCTTTAAAGTAACATTGTATCTCTGGATCTACTTTCTCAAAGTACCAAAAGTACGGTACCGGGTGCGGTGGAAAAATGCCAAAAGTCTGCAGATTTGAAGTGTACTGGCCTCTCCCCCTTTCCGTTGTGTCCTCACTGGGCCTCTCTCCTCAGGATCTCCTCAGTCTGTTGGCTGAAGGAGATGCAAAGCTGCGGGACCTGAGGAGCAGCGGGCTGTCAGAGCGGCAGGACCTAGAGGAGAGCAGGAGGACCGAAGTCCTGCAGATACTGCATGATGCAGAACAAGAGTGGAAAGCAGTCATGCAGTCTGCAGAGGAACTGCGCAGCCAAGTAGAGGCACAGAGAACCCTGGCCATAGAGAACCAGGCCTTCCAGACCCTGGCAGATGGAACTTTGGCCTGGATCAGAGACCTGCAGCAGCAAATGGAGGCTCTGGACAGAGGCAGTAAGGGCGACCAGGCAGAGATTGAGGAGAGACTGCAGAGAGTCCAGGTGAGTGAGCCAGAAATTTAACAGAATTCATTTGAGTGTAAACTGTGGTAAAAAATATCAAACTTAGGCGAGGTCGCCTTTTTAATGTCACTAAAGCAGTGACTGTTGTATTATTTTAATCATAGCTATGGGATGACCGTCTGTCCCAGCTGAAGAACTAGGGTTTCAAATGTCCACTTATACAGTCACTCACTCACTATATAGTGTTCGCTATGTAGAATAGTCGTTATGGGATAAGGGCAGACAGTGGTTGATACATTTCGGACATTAGGGGGATGTTACTCTACTACATAATTTTGCGTTGGATATTCTTAATTATCTCTGTTGCATAATCAAGTGCCAGAACATGGACACCAACGTTGGTATTTTTGGATAAGTACACATTGTAATTTACGTATGTCTTCACAACGTTGAAATAAAACAAAACTTGATGACAAAGTCTGTGCACGTGTAATTTTATTTGCAGCCAACTTGACCGTCTATATCCACCTACACTAGCATGATGTAGACTACAGCTGTAGTGGTGCTTTATACTAATCTTCAATGTACTGTATTAATTGTGAATTAGCATTACCCATGTAAAGCAGTCAAATATGTTGAAATAATCTTTTGTTTTCAAAGCAGCGGCAGCGTTTGCATCGTCTTAGCTCATGTGCAAGTATTTCATAGGTGAACTATGTAACAACAGTTAATGGTTACAGTTCCGACAGAAAAGTTCCTCAAATATGGTTTTGACACTCATGTGACAGGCCGCAATGTGTGATGGTCTAAGTCGACGGATGTAGGGTACAGTACATTTTGGTGTGCCTCATGCCGATTTTGTAATGTACTATATAGTGAATGACATTTACACTTGAGAATTCAGACAGCACTAAAATATATAGTGGATTACATAGTGGGCGAGTGGACATTTTGAACACAGCCTTGGTGTCTTTTTTTAAGGCTAGAAGTTCATTAAGGTAAACTGTAAGATTATGGGTAACTGTTATAAGGTAAACTGTAAGAAAAGGGCTTTTGAGGAGTAAGCATTTTTCCCATTTTCAAAATTTTGGTATAGGGCTATAAAAATTCTCCCTCCTCAGGATTTCTTGAGCCTTTGGACTGAAGGAGACGCGACGCTGCGAGACCTGAGGAGCAGTGGGCAGGAGCTGTCAGAGCGGCAGGACCTAGAGGAGAGCAGGAGGGCCGAGGTCCTACAGATACTGCATGATGCAGAACAAGAGTGGAAAGCAGTCATGCAGTCTGCAGAGGAACTGTGCAGCCAAGTAGAGGCACAGAGAACCCTGGCCATAGAGAACCAGGCCTTCCAGACCCTGGCAGATAGAACTTTGGCCTGGATCAGAGACCTGCAGCTACAAATGGAGGCTCTGGACAGAGGCAGTAAGGGTGACCAGGCAGAGATTGAGGAGCGACTGCAGAGAGTCCAGGTGAATGAGCCAGAAATTTAACAGAATTCATTTGAGTGTAAAAGACCAAATTTTGGCAAGATGTCCTTTTTAGTGTCACAAAAACAGTGACTGTTGTTTCAGTTTAATCGTAACATTGGGAAGATTGTCTGTCCCAGCTGATGAACTTGGTGTCTTTCAGGTTGTGAGTAAGGTGCTGTATAAATAAAACTTATTACCATTAATATAAAGTCCATTACAGATAAAGTGTAAGATGATGCACCAGAGTAGGGCTTGTCAAGAGTAAGCATTTTTCTGGTGGGCTATAAAAATTATTCTTTCCATGGGTCTCCCTCCTCAGGACTTCTTGAGTCTTAGGACTGAAGGAGACACAAGGCTGCGGGACCTGAGGAGCAGTGGACAGGAGCTTTCAGAGCGGCAGGACTTGGAGGAGAGCAGGAGGACTGAAATCCTGCAGATTTTGCATGATGCAGAACAAGAGTGGAAAGCAGTCATGCAGTCTGCAGAGGAACTGCGCAGCCAAGGAGAGGCACAGAGAACCCTGGCCATAGAGAACCAGGCCTTCCAGACCCTGGCAGACAGAACTCTGGCCTGGATCAGAGACCTGCAGCTACAAATGGAGGCTCTGGATAGAGGCAGTAAGGGCGACCAGGCAGACATTGAGGAGCGACTGCAGAGGGTCCAGGTGAATGAGCCAGAAATTGAACAGAATTCATTTGAGTGTACAGTAAACTGTGGTAAAAAAAAATACCAAACTTGGATGAGGTCCCCTTTTTAATGTCACAAATGTAGTGAATATTGTTTCAGTTTAATATTATTTTATGATTTACTTTTTATTAGAATTTTTAAACATTAGCAGAAACATAACAATAAGGGAAAAAACAGAAGCTGGGACGGGGTAAGTTCGCACCACACGAATACAGAATACAAAGATGAAAAATTGTAAAATTATAATACAAGCCCTACACAGGGTCACTACTGAAAAACAAATAAAATCACCCTACGGCCTATTGAGAGATGATAAATGCTTGCCCCATTATTGATAATATTGATCTATTTTCCCCAACTTGTTAAAGGACATTTTTTCAAATTCATCCACTTCGGCCAACTCAACAAACCTCTCCAGAGAGGATGGATTACCCACTGATTTTCGTCCCCTAAGAGTAGTTTGTCTTCCTATCCTAACAGTAGTGTGAACCCATTCAGCTATAGAAACAGGACAATGGTCCAAAACTGAAGGACCCCCAAGAATATAAAGCCGATGACTGAAAGATTATGAATTTCTGTTATTTTCAGCAGGTAATCATGAACCGTAAGCCCGTTTTCGGTCCTGCCCGAAGGACATGTATCAGGCTTCCTTTACAATTTGACATCTGCAACAGTCACCTGAATTCTTCAGTTCAACCTTGAATAATCTACTAGGCGTCCAATAAAATCGATGGAGAATCTTATAGTCTAAGTCTAACCATAAGGTTTCTAGACATTCTTAAGAGATTTTTTTAAATGTTCTCTCATTGTTATATGACAGGTGTAAATCCTTCACCTGTACTGTCATAAGCGCTGCACTAGCTTTGTTTTATGGATGATCTAACAGCAGAGAGTAATACACAGAAATTTCATGACTTTTACCATAAATATTTAAGATTTTATGCAACCACTCTGCTGCCTGTGGGTCATGTTGATGATCTGCACTAAAAGCTCGCTTTAATAAATGCTGCAATTGTAAGTACCTCCAGAACTGACACCTCAGTAAATCAAATCTCTGAACCAGCTAGTCAAAGGACTTTGGCATTTCTTGCTCATATTATCTTCAACTGTTAACATTCCACTTTCAATCCATTCTTTCCACGTAAAGGTACTTTTGCCAATAAACACAGCTTTGGATTTTGCCATAAACTAGTGGATAGATTCAAATAGGGATTAAAATTGTGGCCAGTCTTCTTCCATACCCTCGCCAAATTTGAAATAATAGGATGTGTAGTAGCATACTGTGATAGTTTTATAGACAAGCAGTGAATGAGTGGAAGTAGAATGGATGCAGAATATTCAGTGCTGTACTATGGGAAGTGCTCTATCAGGAGGGAGTGGTTAAGGAGCCAGTCGTCTGTGATTAAAAGCATGTTAATAGAACACGAGTTTTGGTAAACCTACTCCACCCCTTTGGGAGGACTGCTGCAATTTCCCCAAGTACATATGGGGCTTATTCCCGTTTCCCTCCTCAGGATTTCTTGAGTCTCAGGATTGAAGGAGATGCAAGGCTGCGGGACCTGAGGAACAGCGGGCTGTCAGAGCGGCAGGACTTGGAGGAGAGCAGGAGGACTGAAGTCCTGCAGATACTGGATGATGCAGAACAAGAGTGGAAAGCAGCCATGCAGTCTGCAGAGGAACTGCGCAGCCAAGTAGAGGCACAGAGAACCCTGGCCATAGAGAATCAGGCCTTCCAGAACCTGGTAGATGGAACTTTGGCCTGGATCAGAGACCTGAGGCAGCAAATGGAGGCTCTGGACAGAGGCAGTAAGGGCAGCCAGACAGAGATTGAGGAGAGACTGCAGAGAGTCCAGGTGAGGGGTCCTCCAGTCTTAAATTGAGGCCACAGGTTGTATTTATTATGTGTTTGTATTTTTCAGGGCTTCACATTTCTACTATCCCATGACCATGTGTGGTTTAATGTGACCATAAGGGGGAGCACTGTTCTAAGATCACTGACTTGATATCGTTCTTGATATCATGGTTATCTGATCACTCCTTGATGGGCCTACCTCCTTAGGGTCTCCTCAGGCTGACGGCCGAAGGAGACGCCAGGCTGAAGGAGCTGAGGAACAGTGGGCAGGAGCTGTTAGAGCGACAGGGCCTGGAGGAGAGCAGGAAAAGTGAGGTCCTGCAAACTCTGCATGATGCAGAGCAGGAGTGGAAAGCTGTCATGCTGTCTGCAGAGGAACTGAATAGGTACGTGCATCATCGTAAGACCTAACTGTATGCTCTTATGGGAAGAAAATTAACTGTGTGTTGTTTCTCTGGTACGTCAGCCTTTTGCAGGGTGTGAGTGAACGCCTACTGTCCTGTCTGTGCCAGAAGCAGCAGGCCCAGACCCACTTGGAGCAGCTCCAGAAGCAGACTGCTGGTGTCCCCCGCTTGTTCCCTTGGCCCGGGCTAGGGGATCGCCGTTTGGCTGCAGAACTGGCTCAGTCCCTGCTGGACTGCTCCATGTCGCTGGTCCCCACGCTTTCTGCCCTACAGGCCCAGGGGGTGGAACTCTTTCAGCTCACTCATGATCCTAGCTGGACTGATCCCTCCTGGGCTGAGCTTGTTGACTCTATTCCTCCTTTGGTGAAAGACCTTGAGGTGAGCGGTTTTTAACCAGATTCCCCCGAATGCTGCACCTTGAAACCTGACCAGACAAACAGTCGCGTTAATCACTGGAAGGGAGTTCCAGTGTGATCACTGCTGGATTTTGTGTCCTTGATGCCCAGGGGCTGTGTCACGACCTGAAGGAGGGCATCCGTGTCGAGCGGGAGTGTGCCCAGCTTGTGGAGCAGCACAGTGCAGCACAGGACTGGCTCGGTGACCAGGTCTTGGCAATTGGTGCCCTATCTGACAGTAGACAAGACCTGCAGAGCATGGTCAATACACTGAAGGTGAGCCATTCTGCACCACATGCAAATGTGCAAATATGTCAACACAGGAAGGATAGGCACATATAGATGAATGACTCTGCCAGGCAGCATGTAAAGCAATCAGAGGTAGATCATACAGGTCCAGAAAGTAAATATGCAGACCAAGATTTTTTTGAGTTCTCTGTGACTCTTTATACTCCATTGGTTGGTTGAAACAAATCCCCGATCAGGATTTTTACTTTCTGAACCTGAGCTATACACCTCTGAAAGCATAATCACAGAATATTTTGCATTTGTGTGAATAGTGTTAACCCTCTGGGGACAAGTGCATCGTCGGCAATGCAACGTATTTTTTGCTTCTATTTCAGTTTATATCCCGCTTAAATCTTCATGTCATGAAATCATGAAAAAAAATGCTGACTAAATCTGTAATCTGTCTTCTTTTCAAAACGTCTATTGTCAGAAGTATTAAGCTTTTCAAAATTAGGTTAAAAATCTGCAAAAAAGTAAACTGTGTCGCCTTTCTTTTTTTTACCTGCATCGGGGAGGTGTAGTACCGCCCTCACCTTGAAGATCGCTATTCGCATTCTAAATAGCCATATTACCATTCATATCGCATTCACACGGTAATTTGATGAACAACGCAACGGTGAAACGTGATCCAGATACATCCCCATCAGCGCCATAAAGGG
>JAODKC010000028.1:15083377-15104202 GCA_026777985.1 Mormyrops attenuatus
CCCCCCCCCCCCCCCCCCCCCCCCCCCCCCCCCCCCCGTGACCAGGTGTGAATGGCTCATGCTTACACATGAGAGCTCCTACATATTCAGTGGAAGGAGACCAGAAATAGTGACATGAGTTCGGTTTTTCTTATTTATTTATCCAACTGAATGTTGCAAATATACCATTTAGTCATTTTCATGTAGCCAAGACTTTGGCGATCAGATATCTGGGATCAAAACAAACTGGCAGATTACAAACTTAACATAAATCTGACATATTTACAATATACATTAAAATTAAGATGAGTGCGATGCCAAAAGAAATATATAAGAAATAATGTGTTCCCAGAGGGTTAATGATGTGTGTGTTGCCTCCCCCCCCCCTTAGGCTTTGTTGCAGACTGCAGACAGGGAGGAGAAGGAATTGAGAGACCTGGAGGTTGTGAAAGAGTCCCTGTGGGGCGGCTGTAGCCCCAGTGGGCAGATGACCCTGGCTGCGGAGGTGGGCCACCTGCACGAGCTCCGAGCCTCCTCTGTGGAGGCGTTGCAGGAGCGTCTATGGGAATGCGAGGCCCGGTTGCGGGAGCTGAATGAGCAGTTGGCCTCAAGAGTCCAGGCCTTGAGAGAAGAGACCTCCAGCTTGCAGAGGGCACTGCAGGAGCAGAGTGAGCATCTGGCTTATAGGGGGCAGCTCACAGATCTCAGCCAGGTCCAACAACACTGGCAGTCTCTGAAGGTACGTTGTGGATGCAGCAGTACGCACAGTTCGGGTTGAGAAACCCCACTGATGAGTACTGGCTAGGCAGAACAAGCAGGCAGGCCAGCGTCAGCCATATTTACAGCCATGTAGGTTTTATTCAGTATACATTGTTCGCCATTTTATTTAACCACTGAATAGAAGGAAAGATGCATGTAAGCTCTTAGTTTTCATTAGCATGGAATGGCTGCAGTTGTGTGGCAGCAGAACGTGTCCAGCGAAACCTCTTTCAGTGCTGTGTGGTCTCTATCTTACAGGACTGTGAAGGACATCTGGAGGAGCTGGGTAGACAAGTGGATAGACTGCAGCTAGCTGTGGGGTCAGAGGGTGCAGAGGGAGAGCTTCCCATGGATGTGTTCACCACTGTGGCTGCCCTGGCTTTGGAGCACAGCAGGTAGATGGAGTCTCATGAGAGCCTTTGCTGGCATACAGGCCGTCCACTTACGGATGCTGTTCTGTGAAACGTCTTTTCTTTGTCTACAGGCTCAGATCCATGCTCACAGAAAGGCAGGCTGACTGTTCAGAGGAGTCGGCTCGCTGTGTGACGGAGTCTCTCCAGGCTCTGGAGCAGTGGGTCCAGTCCGCAAGCACATTTCTGCCCACTGAGTCGGCACTCTCCATCCAGGTAACGGCGCAGAGCCAGCCTTGGTGCTCTGGTGTCGGATGGTATGTGTTCAAATAACTTTAGATATCTTTAGATATTTTTTCAAAAAATATAAGGGCATGCCATGCCAATGGGAAAGCATTCTGAAAACCAACTATGTAATACGTATAATGTTTTTATAGATTGTTTAAGCCTCAGTGACTGGCGGCACTGACCTTATAGAGGAGCAGACTAACTGTAGCAATGTATGGGAACTGTGGAATGGGAAACTTTGGTTGCCAGTTATTTGTAAAGGCACACACTTTGGAAAGGTTTATCTGTGACTTCAGCTCCATGGAATGCCATTTCCAGTCAAAATGTATGTGCGATCTTTATTTATAAGTAAATGTTACAAATAATAAATCAAAACGTATGACAGTCTGCTAAGGTTAGTCATAGTCGGGATGTTACAAGTACTGAACAGAAGATGAGGGCTGGAGATCAGGTTGGCCAAGAAATCAAAGTGTGAGCTATTCAAACGTGTGAATGACGTGTCCATGACAGGCGACTCTCATTGTGGGAGAACAGCTGTTGAACAGCCTGCAAGGCGCACTGTCGCATAGCCCATTCCTGATGAACCTGCTGGGTACTGACAGGGCGGGCCGGCTGGAGATGGCAGGAAACAATGCCCTGAAGGAGGCCACTGGTCAGGTTCACGCTCTGACTCAAAGCCTTCAGGTGAACAGCTGACAATCACAGCTCGCCAACATCATGTCAATGTCAAGTTATAATTTTATTTATAATTTGTAACCATCTAATTGTGTAATGAAGGCACCCCTAGAACTGTTCCTTTGTGCTGAGAGAGTTATTTACATTTAACTATTTAGCACTTTTGCGTAAGTAACATGCAAGTAAGCCAGATAATACATCATAGGCATACAGCTACCAAGGAGTCAACCTAGGCATAAGTGCAGTTGGGTTGAGCTTCCATTGAGTGATCAGTAACTAGTGCAAGTTAGGATTGGAGCAAGAGCTGTATAATCCATTAAAATCATTGTAAGATCCTAATAGAAAGCATGAGAGCTAGGTTTCTCTGAGACAATTGCATCATCTGGAATTGACAAGTGATAGCAGATAAAAAAGATCAGGGGTGAGTTTCCTGAAAGCTTCCTTAATGCTACGTCATTCATAAGTTCTATCTTTTAACATAGTGTGAGCTATAAAAACATGTTCTTTTAACATAGAACTTACGAACGACGTAGCGTTAAGAAGGCTTCAGGAAACTCACCCCAAGTTAGCTATTGGATGAGCTAGTTGTGGTTTTTCAGAGGAACAGGGGTTTTGTGGTGTTTCTTGAAGGTTAAATGGGACTCTGATGACTGGTTGTGAATGGGTAGCTCATTACATCATTGAGGAGCCACACATAAGAGATGTCTAGAATTAGACTTATTTTTGCATGGTGGGGGATCTTCAGGTGGTGCTGGCTTGCTGACCATAGAAGGTATTATTACATTATTACTAAATGATTGTATGGTTTGTCATGAACAGTATTATTTTGTCAGGCTACTTTTAAACTCAGTTTCATCCCAAGTAGTAGCTGGTGGCATTTTCACATCATTTATGTATCTTATTCAAGTGGCTTTCCTGCCCACTAGGATCTTGCAAAGAAAGAGAAATCGGAAGAACAGAAAAGCTCAACTTTGACACAGGTAACGTTTACTCATAATGAAAGATAAAGAGATCTGCTTGGAGCGGGATGCTTTCATAACAGGTGAAGGCCATTAATGTAATACCGGTATAATGTACACACATACCACTTTTGAAAATGTACGCACATTACAGTCATTATAGGACCCATACTGATGGAGCTGGAGTGACACCCTGATAAAGTGGATCCACATGGACTGAGCTTGTCTCGTATTTATGTGGTGGTTGTAGGTTAGCCTTGCTGGTGAGGATGCCAATACTGTGTCCAGTGAGGCTGCGGCCTCTACCACTGATGCCACGATGGACCTCCCAAGGTTCCTCTTTACCTTGCCTTCTTTGCAAGAATCTGAGGTGTCCTCACATGAGGGCAAGCAGGTCGAGCCACATCCCTGCAAGATGAGCGCTGCAGACGCACAGCCCAAGCCACATCCACGCATCAAGGTCCAGCATAAAGGTTCCCCAGCAGTCAGTACAACTGCTAGCCAGCAGCCTAGTGCTACTGTCACAATAACAGATGCTCAATCCCTGGAGTTAATTACCCAGCAGAGGACAGAGAACATATTGAGTTTTGACAATCAGCGCATCGTAATAACGGAGTGCAGCACTGCAAAGCAGATAAGCCAAGACACTTATACTTCTGGTCCCGAAGTGGGTATGGTCACTGATGGACAGACGGAGCATGCTACTGCTCTTAACCATGGTTCTTTGTCAGTAGATGAGAAGAATATTCCGGCTGCTCAGTCAGATAAGATGACTGGGCTTGTTCTGGATACTGAGATGCTACATGTTCAAACAACAGACACCTGGCAGGCAGTAAACACTGGCACTGTGCACATTGCTGCCTCTGGGACAGTGAAAACAGACATGACAGCCACAGACACTACCAAGGAGCAACCTATTGTTCCTGATATATCTATGCAGCATTCCCACGGTATGGACAGTGTCAGAGAAGATGCACAACCCATCACTGCCCTTTGCCAGAAAATAATGCTAGATGTTAGCACATTGCAAGGGGAGACCACAGTCGGTGAGCAAATCTCGATTCCACCATTTGAGCAAGAGCTTGATCAAAAGATATTGGCTACAGGTTCACCGATCCCACCCACAGAGACAGGAGAAGCTGAAATGCTGCTGCACAGTGAAACTGAACCTCAGGTAACAGAGCAGATGATTATTGCTTTGCAATTAAATGAATCCCTAAAGGAGGTACATACGTTAGCCGATGCACAACATTTGAAGATTGTGGAAAGTTTGGACCGACAGAATGAAAAACAGAGCAAAAGTAAGGTTCAGAGTGACAGGAACTTTGAGAATATTGAACAGCCAACTGAGGAACCTCCTACTGCAGGTGGAGCATCACTTAATGAAACACGGAAGGACAGAATCCCTGAATCTATACAGGAGCCGTGTGTGGAAGATTCTGTGGCAGAGAGCATCACAGAGGCTGGAAATGAGCTGGCTCATCGACCGGAAGCTGTATTTGTCCAGGCTCAGGGGCCGATAGCGCCTCCTAGGCGACGATCGAAAGAGCAGAAGGTCCAGGGGGAGTCTATGGTGAATGGGAAAATGGAAATACCTAAAATGCAACAGGTAATACAGCTCAGTCTAGTGTTCTTATTAGAAGAAGTGAAACCGTTACTGAGTATTTTTTTATAAATATATATTTTTGCTTGAAGGTCACTTCTCTCCGTTTATGACGCCTTCTGTCTGCCTGATTTAGCTTTTTATTCAGCGAAACTGTTTTTTCCAAAAGAGAGAATATGGTATCCATCAATAAGTGTGACAGACCATGGTCTGTGGTATATAGCTGGTTAACTGAAATTTTTTGAATCTCAATCAATATTAGAACTAGTGTCTGTTTGATTTGATTATTTTGAGGTGTATTATTTTTTTCCCACTTAGACCTCATGGTGCCAGAGAACGTTTGAAATCTCAGTATCTTTTATTAAAACAAAGCATTTCCTTTGTGATGTGGAAGAAGTTCAGGCTATTTGTATATCGCTAGGTGAAGATTACAGTACCACTTGGTGGATATTTTCAGTCCCTGTAAGAATAGGGACCTGAATTGAGACTGAGTGTTTATATACCTACTGCAGCCTAACAAAAGCCCGATGGCAGGCGATGAGATCCCTGCTGAAGCCAGGGAGGGGCTCAGCACTGAAGGTCTTCCACAGGAACCCTGCATTGAGTCTGCCATGCACAAGGTCTTTGTGAGGGTCGAGCAGCTGGTAGAGACGGGACCGAACCATTGTTTCATCTGGGTGAGTAACTGTGGTTTAGAGATGAGTTAGAATTGAAGTCTCGAGTTATAAAGTGTCTGCTATGTATTTACATATATGTACACAATAGTGAGGGCACATTTTGGGTGTCAGTTAAAAGGCCAGAAATGCTGCAGTTTTCTTGAGACAAATACTTTAGCCTAGTTGCTTCAGGATGCTACTAGCTAAATGAATGAGAAAAAGCATAACAGCATAAGGGGGACAAAACTGATTGGAGGAAAATTTTAAAAGACATGTCATATTCTCATTGGCCAGGTGATTCTCCACGAAGTTTTATTTTAGTTAATGTGGCCTTGTCATGAAACATGACTGAAGTTGTGATTGGATTCCCTTGGGATATCGTAGGGGGAGCCACTAGGGGCAGGTGCAGACACCCTGGATATTTCGGACAGAGACCTGGACGCCCGACTGAGCAGAGTGGTCTTCACAGCCCTGAGCTGTCAGAATCGGCCTGCTGAGATTGATACTGCAGCCATGGCCCAGCAGGTGGAGGAGGCTGAGGTGAGAGCTTCCCATTGGACGACTGAAACTGCGCAAATCAAGGAGTGAGCCTCTGTCCATTGGTGCCGCTTGTTTGTTTCTTTGCCGCAGTCACCAGTCTAATTTGACTAAAATTTTGGTTTTGTGTTAACACTAGAACTGCCAGCAGTGTCGTACTTTGGCGTATTACACCTTTTTGTTTTTGCTAATGGGCGATCGCATTATCATTACCATTCACCCATAATGAAACCAATAGGACAGTCATTAATCCTCGCAACTGCAGAGTTACTGACACCCAAACAAAGCTGTTAAACCATGCAGTCGTGTTTATATCTCATGTTTTTTTCGCTCGTTGATTGAAGTATTGGTTTTCATAGATTAATCTTATGAAACTGATCTTAATCCCACACTGGTAATAAAATAAATGCCCTGCTTTAACATAAATAAGAATTGATCACTTTGATCGACATTTATTTATTTTATATCTGTTGGAGCAACAAAGCAAATGGAATGGCAAGCCGCTTCAGCTGAAAAGAGTGCATTTTACAATTAATTTCAATTAATAACGTGCATTTTCAAATTGTCTCAGTTGATTTGTACAAAATAACATTGAGGAAACTTTGACAGACATGAAATCACCAATATATTACGTCTATATATCCAACATAAAAAAAAAAATACATACTTTTCACCTTTATGATTTCATGACCAAGCAGGCACTGTTAGGAACATTATGGAGTTTTGGTTTCGGGTGTTGGATTAACACTGATGACACATTAGCGCAAACACAAGGGCTGCATATGCATGTCTTGGTGGTTAAAGGAATTTCGTGGCAGTTCTAGTGATAAAGATGTCAGGGAAGTATTGCCTGTATGCATGTGATGCTTTTGGTTTGACACTGCAGGCATGCAGGGTGTCTGCAAAGGAGCAGCTGGCCTCCTTAAACCTCCAGGCAATGTCTGAGGGTGAAGGCACAGAGGCCATGCGATTCGCTGAGACTCAGTGGACCGAAGCCTTATGGGATGCCGAGGCTGCCGTTTGCACCAAGGACCGCCAGCTGCAGCTCTCCATGCAGCTTCAGAGACTGGCCCAGGCTGCCAGGGCCACACTGGAGAGATTGGCGGCAGAGTTTGAAGCCTTGACATTGTGAGTCCCATTTTTAAAGCCTCTGGTTGCATTATCTGAAAACCTGTAAACCTTAAATTTGTTTTCAAACTCTTATTTTTAAATCTTTCGAGTGTTGGTATCCTACAGTATGCTTTTTTCCTGCCGTAGATTTTTAACTTGGGGTCAAAATTTTTGTTCAGATATTAAGCCTACATCCTACAAGAGATGTTTAGAGTACCCTACTGAGCCATTTTATTTTTATTTAATCATGTTTCTTTTGTTCAGAATGCCCATGGCGAGCAGCTCACAAAGAGCAGCGGAACTAAAGGCTTTTTTGCAAAACATGGAGCAGGAGAGGTCCGTGCTGGGAGAACTATTGCAGATCCATGCCCAAATGTGGCCTTATCTGGGCCAGCCAGATCGATCAGTAATTCAGTCCCAGCTGGATGGGCTGCAAGAGGAGTGGAGGATCCTGAGGAGAGCTGCAGAGACCTCTCTGTACCGCCTCTCAGTCCTCAACCAGGAGGTCAGCAGTTTTCTCTTGGAGACCCAGGACCTTCACCATCAGATTGAGGCGCTAGAGAAGATCCTGGGCCCTTCTCAGGCTACTCCTGTACAGTGGAACGGCAAGAGAGCTGGGGAGCTATTGATAGTGGGCGCAGACTTGGCAGCTGCCAGCCAGTGGTATCTGCACTTGCAGAAAACGGCTGAAGACCTTGAACTGGCCTCTCCAGGTGAAACGGAGAAGAGGAATATTTCTCTGGCCCTCCAGGGT
Source organism: Mormyrops attenuatus (assembly GCA_026777985.1). Lineage (NCBI taxonomy): Eukaryota > Metazoa > Chordata > Actinopteri > Osteoglossiformes > Mormyridae > Mormyrops > Mormyrops attenuatus. Next base: position 15,091,048 of record JAODKC010000028.1, read on the forward strand.
ATGAAGAAGGAGCTGGACCATGTGCGAGACCAGCTCTCTGCACAAATGCCATGTAGCTGTGATGCCACAATGGTTAAAATCATGAAAGTGATGCAGGAGGCATTCACTGCGGTGAAGCAAACAGAAAAAAACATTGAAGCTGAGAACAAGGTGGCCCTTCTCCCACAAGAGGTCCATCGGCAAATCAAAGCTTTAAAGAAGCTTCAGGCAGACTTTGCAGATAAGCAAGCTCAGTTAGAATGTCTGGTGGAGAAATTGAAGGAGCTGACGGCCAAACTGCAGGAAGCGGACATTCCCATGGTGCTGTCTTCGCTCAATTTCCTGGAGGATCTGTCTCAGTCAACTTCGGAAAAGCTAGCCCGAACCTTGCAGATGGTGGAGTCTGGCTTGCAGGTGAGAGAAAAGATGTCTGTTCAAATTACAGACGTAGATGCCTGGGTGGTGGCCCATATCCGGGCAGAGGCTACTATGGAAGTCCCCAGTGACAGCAGGACAGTTGATTTGGATCATAGACTTTGGCAGCTCCAAGATACTCTCCAAGAGGCTGATAGGCAGGCAGCAGTCACAGAGGCCCTGATAATGAAGAGCAAGGACATCTCCTTAGAGCTTAGCATTGATGAAAACTGCCATCTCGATGCCAAACTCACGGGTCTCCAGGAGGAGATTAAGGCTATTATCAGCCGTGAGAGAACGAACCGCCTGGAGCTGGAGGAGTTGCTGAAAGAAAAGGACTCCTCACAGAAGAACTGGACCTCAGTTGAAAAAAAGCTTAGGCAGATATCATCAGACGTAAAGAAATGTGGGCTTCCCATAACTAAAGACTCATTCATGTACTTACAGCCCTTTAAACACATGATTCTAGAGCTGAGGTGCCAGGTGGACCAACTACACAACTGCTCTGATGAAAATAGAAAAGAGTTGCTGTGCATCATCGTTGAATTGCAGAACAAAATTGACAAAATGTGTGTGAAGTCTTCTGAACACGAGAAGTACTTATGCTACAGACAGCAGATTGATGGCTTGAAAGCAAGCGTGGAAGCACAAGTCCTCCAGATGGGCCAAAACATCAATCAGGAGGACCAGTATATTGCTGGTCTGGCTCTCCTTATCCAGTTCCCACTGATGAAGAAGCTGTGTCAGGAAGCCATGGACCACCTACAGGAGATCTCACCAGACCTATATGCATCCCAGTTCAGCTTAGAGAAGCAGAAGATCCAGGAGGCTTTGGAGATCTTCTCCACCTGGGAAATGACTGTCCATAACAACATCAAGATACTGGAGTGGGAACTACTTAAGGCACTCCATTACCCTACTGAACGCAGGGCCCTGCTGAGCTTCCTAGAGCAGACTGAAAAGGACATGCAGCAGTCCTGCCTAGTGAGCCCCAGTGAGGAAGCTGTCAACCGAGAGCTGAAAAAGTGTTTGGCCCTCCAGAAAAACTTAGAGGCCAGGATTCTAGTGCTAGAGGCCCTGGAGCAGAAGAGTGAGGCAGGACAGAAGGGACCATGGCAGACTGTTAGTGATGTGGAGTTGCTGAAGGAGAAGACTTTGAAGGCCTGTCACCTGCGAATGGTAGGATGCTTAATGAGAATCTGAGACACAGATCTGTCTTGAGCTGTTCTGTTGTATTATTAGAAGGGAGTTTTAGCTCAGTATTATAGATTTTTCCTGTAGTAGAATCCAGTGGGCTCGTCTTGGTGGGGCACTGGTTAGCACTGTTGCCTCATACCTCTGGGATGGGTGTTTGAGTCTCTGCCGTGGCTCCATGTGTGAGGAGTTTGCATGTTCTCTTCATGTCCTCTTGGGGTTTCCTCTGGATGCTCCGGTTTCCCCCCACAGTCCATGAACATGCTAAGGTGAATTGGAGTTACCAAATTGCCTGTCGGTGTGCATGTATGCGTGCCCTTCGATGGGTTGGCGTCCCATCCTGGGTGCTCCCTACCTTGCATCCATCGCCTCCAAAATAGGCTCCAGACCCCCCCCCCCCAACCCTGAATAGGACAAGCAGGTACAGAAAACGGATCCAGTGAATCCAGTGTTTGGCTTTTCCAGGAGAGCTTGTCACGCGCCCGGGAAGCATTGAGGCACTGCGATGCCACCTACAGAGGTATTATTGGGCTTCTCCAAGATGCTGAGCGTGTCGTCCTCCCTGGTCTCTGCCGGATCGGGCCCTGCAGGGATGTGCTCCATATTGTCCGGAATGCTCTGGTCAGCTTGAATGAGGAATTCCAAGGCCACGTTGAGCCGTTGCAGGCACTGGCCCCTCAGCAGGCTTCGCTCTTCCACGACCAGGCCGAGCAGCTCCATCACAAGGTCCTGAGTCAGTTGCTGGTATGGTTCTCTGTACTCCAGGCGCAAGGTCAGCTCCATCTGGAGGCCTTGGAGAGGTAAGGCCGGGAAAAAATATAAGGGATGCTGCTGTCTTTAGAGCTAGTGATAACAAGCTGTTTGCTTGGCCACCTCCAGATGTACAGAAAAGCAGAGTGTATTTCAGTTGAAGCTTGAACAGACCCTGCAGCAGCTGATGACCTCAGAATCCAGGCTTTCAGAGTGCATCTCGAACAAAGTGACCTCACTAAAGGAGTGTTTGGATCAGCAAGAAAAATTACGGGTTTGTAAAATGATCCAGTTTGCCTCTGCCTGCCCTGTTCTAATATATTAGTGAAATCACATCCATTACTGTTTTAACTGCAGTTTCAAAAACTGTCCACTGGGCGTCTCTGTTCAGTCACATTTCCTGGGTTTGGCTGCTCCACAGCCTGAGAGCTGATGTCCAACAGTTTTCAGAATGTTTTAATTATCATTTGAAACACTGAGTGAATGAGTGGCCACGCTGGCTAAAAATCAGTGGCTCTTGCAAAATTAGTTGCTTGTTCTAATGGGGTTGAATTACAGGTATAATTGTCCGTAACTAAGAGGAAATTCCATCATGCCATTTTTTTGTCAGACAACATCTACAAAAGCTACAAACGACTGCTTCAAAAACATATGGCCCCAAATATTTTGAACCTGAATTCGTCTTTTGAAACCCTTTCATAGCTGAACTTTCCGACTCGTCAGGAAATTAAGCAAGTGTCACAGCTGACAGTATGCAGCATGTCTGTGGAAGAAGTTACTGGTGTGTGTTGACATGGCACCAGCCTGTGGGACAGAAGCCTGTGCAGAGAAGGTGCATAATGTGTTGCTCAGCAAGAGGCTTAAAGAAAGCCAGTCTTGGGGATACTGCTATTAAGACAATAGGAGATCCACTAATGTTGGAGACCTTGGCGAGTCTTTGCTGCTAATTGAGATTTGATCCACTGTTTGTGTCCTGAACTTCCCTATGCTTAAGCCAAACTAAGTTTTATGCTTCTATTGCTATTATTAGCTTGAAAATTTAATGTTGCACACAGTACAAATATGAGTATTATCCTTATATTGTATTTTTTATAGCAAACTGCAACAAATCATTCCAACTAGGCTTTGGGAAAGTCACTGGCTTGACTCCCAGGATTGTAATGTGTCCATCAGGATAAATGGTCAAAATTCTTGGGTATAAATGCATCTGATATTGTTAAAATATTTTGTAACAGTCTCTTCACCCATCCTACTTCCCTGTAAAGGTGCTGGTGCAGGAAGTGGACTCACTGCAGGGGAGGTTAGCCGAGCTGCGGGAGTGGTGCCCACATCAAGGGTGCAGTAGGACCAGAGCAGAGCTGATTAACGCCACCTGGAGGCGGTGGGTGCGACTGCAGCGTTCCACCCATAACCTCCGTACACGTTCAGAGCAACGAGCCATAGAGTGGAGAAACGTCGAAAAGAGCGTGAGTCACCTGACATGATCGAACGTCAACGTACACATACGTTCAACTGCAGCTTTGTTTAGCAGTCACCTTCTTAAGTCGACCACAAACTGCAGTAACGGGGTGAACATACGACGGGATTAACACTGTGCTAACTATAATTTATGCTATTACGCAGTTCCATCTGCACTCGAGGTTTTCTGTGTTTTCTTGTACATTTTAAATGCTGCCTTCTGGTTGATTACTATGTTCTCCCACTTGGCAGTGTCTGAAAAGGGAGAGGCCCAAACATCCCCCCATAAATGGGGGCTGACTGTGGGTGAATGAGCTCTCTTTGGAAGGCGAATCCTGAGAGTAGACGCCCACATCCCACCATGCGATTAACCCAGAATCTGTAATGAGGGGATCGCACGAGCACAGGACATCAGTCGTGATATTTCTGGCTGAAATATGCCCCATAAATTCTGTCCTAGCCTTACTTGTATTTCTGTCATATTTCCGGGTTATGAGCAGTGGCTGTTGTGGTGACTCCAGGTTGCTGTCCTACAGCCCTATATACAGATGATGTCTGTATCCATGCATATGAGCATTTTTCAGCCGAATGTTCCGTCACTGACGTTTGCTCTGTGTGGATCAGGTGGACAGGGCTGTCACTGTGCTGGACCAGTTGTGTCATGAGCTACCAGACAAACGTGGCCAGGCGGCCTCCCTAGAGGACCCGCAGGAGCTGCTGGCATACCTGGAGCAGTACCTGGAAAGGCTGGACTGCGAGCACCGGGCCCTGACCGCCCTGGAACTGCAGGTAGCACGTCTCCTGGGAGTCCCCGCCCACCAGGAACAGACTCCGCCCATCACCCTCTGCCAGAAGCTGCAAATGATGCAGGACCAATACAAAGAGTAAGAGGGATTCGCACATTTTGTGTTTTATGATGGTCCATAACTCAGATGTTCGGAAACGAGGGACTGCCTGTACTCAAATTCAAATATTGTTGGCAATTAATTTGTAATACTACTAACTTGTAATCTAAGGTTGATTTATGGTTAATTTGCTCTCTCTATGAATCCTCTTACGCCAGGTGAGATTTTTTTGGGTTATGGCTATGTTTAAGTTCTGTAGATTACATGTAATACCTGTAGAAACCTGTAATGTAGTGTGTGTCTACATTGCTTGCACAACACAATATTTGGCCTCAGAAACTTCATTTCCCAGCTGTCCTTCTCCTGCCTGGCAGAAGTGGGCTGTCTTTAGTCTGTGATGGCCCAGATTCTAGACACCCATGTGTCAGACTCCTGCAGAGCCTTGCTGGTCAGGGACAGCCAGCATAGGACAGCACTGCGGTCACGTACCCTCCACCAGCACAGATCTAACAGCGCTCTCCTCTGTGGGACACATTGGTCTAGCCTGCAAAGTTCACACAGACAGCTTTGTGTTTGCAATCTGTGACCCCGTGACCTCCTCAAATCCACAGCCTGAAAGAGATAGGCATGCTGGACCGTCGGGCTGCACAGATGGAGGTACAGGAGCGAGAGCGAGTGAAAGAGGAAATCCAGGGCATTCAGGAATGGTTGCTGAGGACCTCGTCCCTGCTCTCCATGCAGGAGCACACTCCTAACTCCCAGGAACTACAGGTGTGTGAACTTTGACCCTACCCTATCATAGTAATCTTTGGGTCACTTTGTGTGGAGTCATTGAAGACCAATACATCCACACAACTCTCCAATGTTTGTTGTCAGTTTGGTGCGCGTGTCTGGTTTTGTGTTTGTGTGAACGAGAAACACTGCTTTTGTCTGTTGAGGGAAGGAGGCATATGCCTTCTAGAACCAGGCAGTGTTTGTTTGTAAAGCAGGAAACACTGACCACAGCTTCAGCCTTTGTCCCGTTTTGTGTAAGTGGATCAGGGTCCTGGAACACGAATGCTCTGTGTCGTATTGTGTAAATACTGCTTGTACCCTGTTGCCGCTATCACTACACGTTTTGCTTTCATCACAGTACACTTTGGAGTTTGCCATCGGGAGCCCTGTCGTGTTTTAACAGAACATTTGCATTGTTTTAGGACAAAAAAAATGTGTAACTTGCCAATTTTTAAACCAATTAACACGCCATTTTAATGAGGTCCGAGCCACATTGCCCCTTCATAAACAAAGCGGCATTTGTGCTCCCTGTAACCAGTAAGGATAATCTCTGTCCAGAATTCACCGTGAATCGGCTCTCGGGAAAACACTCACCATCCTCCTGTTCTTTGTGCTTTTAACCTACTTTGGTAAATAAGAAGATGTGTGTGTCTGGGTGTGGGTGTGCAGGAATCTATGCAGACCTTTCCAGGAGTCTTCAGTGTCACTGTGCTTCGTGAATCTGCCAGCTTCATGTTTCATGACCGAATGGAGGACGAGTGACGGTTTCTCCCAAGCCGCTCTAAGTCCCCCACCCCCTGGCACACACACACACACACCCACACACTCGCATTGTTCTGGCCTAAGGATGAGAGATGTGTTACTGAATCCACAGTGCTGACTCCTGTCCAGAATCTCCCATCACCTTTTCATTTCCTGAAAGAATGGTGGAGGGGGGGTAGTCCTCCCTGAAAGGCCCTGCAGCGCCTCCTTTGTGTGCTGTGATGTAAGTGGATACTCCAGGGTCCCGATCCCATGATACAACCCCCTTCCCCCAGAAGCCCTTTTTGTACCCAACTGTATCGTCTCTTATAAAGGACAGGGCTGGGGGGCTGTGATGGCCCACCCCGTACATGGGTCCCATGTGCCTCGTACTCGGGTTTCTGGTTTCCAGTCTCGGTCTGGATGATGATTAGGAGCAGGAGACTCGTTAGCTCTTCTCTCGTAGCCTGGGGGTGAGCAGACTCGCCTCTGAAAGGCTGTGTCCATGAAAGCTTGATTGCTTGTGTGCTTTGGAGCTCTGCCTTCCCTCCGACAGAGAGAGATTGCGAGTCAGAACACAGCCTTGGAAGGGTATACCTGTGTTTACTTCGTGAGACATTCATTTTCCTGTGGTTTTTGGATTGAGAGGAAGGTGCATGTTTACGAGCGAGCACCTGTATGTCCTGATGCATGTACGTTTGCGTGTGTCATTGCTGAAGACTGTCTGCATAAGAGTGGTGACACACTGTAACTTTCTCATGACCACGTTCCTCCGTCAGGACATCCAGACTAATCTGGGCTCCCAGAAGGTCTTGCTGCAGGGTATCATGGATGGCCTGCGGATGAAGTACTCGGAAATGTACACCTTGGTTCCTACAGAGATCGAAGCACGACTACAGGAGGCCACACGCTCCCTGCAAGAGGTGGAGCAGAAGGTGACATGGACGTTGCATGACCAGGTTTATAAATTATTAGATTCTGTTCTGGCTTGAACCCCTCTGGTCTGCCACAGGTGGGGGAGGTAGTGGAGAAGAACAGCCCCCTCCGCAGGCTGACTGACAGGGAGGCTGAGATCCGGGAGGGTTTGCAGTCAGTGCTAGCCCTGCTGGAGCAGCAGAGCTCCACAGCATCAGAGGCTGAGAGTATGCAGAAGGTATGTAGGGACCAAAGATCTCACTGCCTGCCGCATTTAATTCAATGTGTTTTGTAAAGCCTCCTTAAATGAAAATGAAATAATATGGTCATCAGTTGAGTGAACATATGCCTTAGTTATTTGCGAGTGCTTACTGTGAGCCAGATACCTGTAAACAGCGCACTTGTGCATCTGCTTGTATTTGTGTGTGTGTGTGTGTGTGTGTGTGTGTGTGTGTGTGTGTGTGTGTGTGTGTATGCATACAGCGTGTATGGGACGAGCTGGATCTCTGGCACTCCTGCATGGTGGCACTGGAGGTGGAGGTGCAGGACCTGTTGGAGGAACAGCCTGAGGAGGCCCAGCTGCTGATGGAGAAGTTGATGGAGACACAGCAGCTCCACCAGCGTTGTGCTAAACAGGCTGAACAGAGGACCAGCTCCCTGGGCAAGGTGAGTGAGACTACATTTCTCAGCATGCCTTGCCTCACTGGCTGCTTGGCCCAGGCTGTCTTCAGCATTCCTTTCCTATTCAGATTTGAATTTTATGGCAGTTCTGGTAAGCTTGTTCTGGAACATCAGCTACTAAATGAATTGTATCTGAAATATGAAGTGAACGGTGCATGTGCATGACCAGTTATGATGTCATCTGCCCCGTCATCCTGTAGGTCCATACCTCTCTGAAGGAACATGAAGAGATGATCAGGAGCTCCAACTGTTGGCTGATTGAGGCTCAGTCCTGGCTGGAAGCACCATCTGTCTACATCACAGCTAAGTGCCTCAGCAGTCATGCCTCCGCCCTGCAGGTCAGTCTGATACTTGCATCCCATCACTTAGCTTCCCCTACAGCTGACCTCATCATGATAAGTAGTTGGGTTATTATGCTGTAGGTATTGTATGTACACAAACACATCATTATGTACGTTATTAGTGTGGTGCAGTTGGTTGGACTGAGCTTGTGTGGTCCAGTTGTCTAGTACAGGTTAAGGAAAATTAAGGATTTGGCCCATGTGGACAGACATTAGCAGGTCTGAGGTCTGTGTTCCTGATCCGAACAGAGCGTCCTGAACGACTCAGAACAAGTGAGGAGGACTCTTCAGGCCTTCATGCTAGTGCTACAGGAGATCTCCGCAGTGTGTGACACGGCTGCTCTAGAAGAGCAGCTTACCCAGGCTGACCAGAAGGTCACCGCCATGCAGCAAAGCATTGTGGGTCCACAGTCTGAGCTTGATCGTGCCGCAAAAGTGAGTCCGTCAGGGAATGTCCAGAAATTCAAATCTTATCCATGGAGGTGGTCTGTTTCACTGTGGAGTTTTCTTGGTTTCACCCTTATTAGGAGGTGGATGCCATGGAGACGAAGATGAAGATGATGGAGAAAACCCTGGATGAGGTCAGGTCTACCTTCTCCATTGACGGTGTCGCCACTCTCAATCCAGAGGACCAGCTTAGGGCACAACAAGTCAGTTGGTTTCTGTTCTTTAGATGGTGGTAGCCCCCCTGCATGAAAAGAGTCATATTAACTGGCAATGCGTGTGTGGCTGTGTGTGGTCCATGATGTCACTGCAGGTTGCTCAGGACACACTCCAGGCAATGAGGAGGACCATCACTGACTTGGAAATGCGCAAAGGGAATCTGCGTCTTCCGGAAGGGGCCAGTGAGACCCTGAGCGTCTTCCAAACGGCCAGACAGTTCCAACTGCAGATACAGGGCCTTGAGCAGGAGCTCAGTGAGCAGAGCAGCGCTCTGCAGGTAAATCTCAGTGCTTATTGCTAAAGATGCCTGATTACTAATTACAGCAGGGACTCTCCAGCAGAGTCCAGGCAGCTGGAACCTTTGTGCTCATTTACAGAAAAAGTGATGTTTTGTTGTTTTGTAATGGGAGGAATGTGAGGGTTCTGGTTTCTCTGTCAGTTCAGTCCAATTAAAGCTCTTGAGCCTCCAGCCTATTAGAGGAGTGGCCACTTGTGGAAAGCAGGAGGATCTAACTCATGTTGGCTTGTGTCTGGAGGTACGATGCAGGCAGTGTCCTTGGGAACATCATCAAAGGGTTCTGTCAATGGCTGAGACCCCCAGTCCCAGCCTGGGCTAAGGAACTGTCTGCTGGGCTTGCTGGTTGGGCTCTTTTGAGATAAGGTCCAGCCAGGCGATACTCATAAGAAGATTTAAATCTCCTAAATTGTGGGCAGGACTGCGTCCCCACCCTGAACCACTGGGCTGTCTTCTCTGAGCGGTGCCCTGAGTCCATCCGGGGGGTTTTGTGATTTTAATTACAGTAAAGGCGTCCTGTGCTTTGATCATTCCTCGCAATCTCCTGCCCGCTTTACCATGGTGGGAGCGGCACACTTCCCCTCATCCTCCCCACTCCCCCTGACGCTTTCAAGTTGCCATGAGGCTAAAGTTCTAGGGAGGGCCCGTGGTTTTGTCTCTGGCCCGGTGAAGGTCGTGCTGCCGGACTGTGGGAGGACTCTGGGTTGGAATGTGCTCTGGCCTTGAACACAGTGGGGGGATGACATCATCTGGCCACAGTATGCGGGTTGGTGATGAACGAAGAGACATGTCGGATCAGCCATCGCTTGTGTTGCTGCTCTCTTCAGGCGGCTGTCAGCGTAGCAGCAGCAAAGCAAGATGAGCCAGTGGCAGCGACCAGCCCAGCAGTGCCAGGTCAGAGCCCTGCTTTGGAGGAATCAGAGGTGAGGAGATTCTTCAGGGTCACCTGCAGTGATTGTCTTCTCCTGAGGCCTGGGCGATCAGTGGTAGTCGGGAGGTTTGTCCTCACCACAGTTAATCCTCATTTCTGCCTTTCAGGAGAGTGAAACAGAGGAGGGTCAGATCCACATTGTGCATCTGGAGGAGGATGCACTGAAGAAAAGCGGGGCGTCATTCAGGGTCGTGGAGGAGTCGACCCCTGAGCAGAGGATGCACTGGAATGCTGAGAGGGTCAGCATATATGAGGTACCTCCCCATACCTTCTTCAGTAAAATGCCCTTAATGATGGCCACGACCCAGATTTGGCCACAAAATCTGCCAGTCGGTGTGGGGAGGTGAAACAGTCTGAGCTGGGATTGGCTGACTGGCAGCATATTGGGAGGTGACCCTGTTGAGGGACGGGGTTTGCCTGGTGGTGATGTATTGCAATAGAAGGTCCCTGTAGTGACACTTCTGCCATTTTCTGTTCTCTTTATTTTAATGAAATACACACAGCAGGTTTGAAATATCAAATCAGCCTTATCTGAGAGAGACTGAGCAGACCTCACTTAAGTCTGTGTGAGCCTGAACTTGCCATCAGTCTCTCTTGATGATTCATGAGTTTTGTGCTTGTCATGCAGGATACAGCACAGTAACCGATGTCTGTTGTCGGTCCCAGGTGAACATGTGGGTTTTCCCACACTGTGCAGACCTTCCTGTCCATTCCAGGGGTAAACAGGAACAGGAATGCTGCCCTCCCCTCCAGCAATTCCCCTCTTTATTTTTTGTCTTTACTATTTACCCTGTCTATTTTTGTCCACACCAAAACGGTCTCTTCCTGTTTCTGTATATTCTTTTGAATTATTTGTTTTATGATTTATTTTTCATGCTTTTTTCTGTTGGATCATTTTTCCTTTTTCTGATTTGGTTTTTTTGTGTATGTGCCAAATTGTTATTCTTGTCTAGGTCCTGCAGGGGGCACCATAAAGTTGTTATTTTTGGGATTTATGTAAGGAGATGGTAGAATTTCACATGTACTGTGTTAAAAACACCAAGTATTCAATCAGAAATCCAGTGATCCAGAGCTTCTCCCAAGAAACACACACACGTTATTAACTGCTGTCAAACATTGTATTTTGGGATCATGAGTTTGCCTGTGTTTAGACTGAGTATTTGAAGAAAAACCAGTGAGTACACTGGGTTGTGATGCTAAATAGACTGCTACAGAAGCCAAGCAGTGGGAGGTTCCAGTGAGGTGTGTAGGCGTTGCCTGTGACCTTTGTCTTTCCCATACTCGGTTCCCCAGGATGCTCTCACAGGTGAGGAGCAGAGTGCAGTGCCAGGTGGCACTGCTGAGCTCACAGGTGGTGTGACCGAGCCCTGCCCTGAAGGCGGAACCAAGGTAATAGTTGCAGACATACAATAAAGTGCCCTGTATGCTTTCTTTTTGTTCTCCGTTGTAAAGAATTGCTCCTTTTGGATACCTAGTTTTTGGAAAATCAATTTAGATCACTGCTGCAGACATGACGCCAGTCTCCTGTCCCCAGATCATGGCAGCAGTCCTGCTCCCAGCTGCTGCAGGCATGGAAGAAGCCAGGCCCGAGCCTGCAGCCACAGGCAGCCAAGAGTCGCTCTCTCAGTGCCTGGTAACGAACGCCCCCTCAGTAACCCTCTCCAGATCATCCCCAAAAGCACAGCAGAGATGTGTGCTCTCCTAGTCCACGGACATAGCTAGGTTTACATGGCAACAAAGCTCTGAATATTAACGAGCCTTAAAGGGGCTCCTAGTGCATTCCCCTCATTCCAGCACCTTTGGGTGTTAAGCGATGGAGGATCATGGAGTACGGCTCTCCTGGGTTAATGCCTCTCCAAAGAACAGTGTGGTCTGGAGCGAAGACTTTAAACTCAATGTGCAGTTTGCCAGTGTGTATAACCTGGATACAGTTATAATGATCTGACAGCTCTCACATGTTTGCTTTTATTTATTTATTAATTTTTATGATGTGATATCTGTTTGATTTCTTTGAAATTTCAGAGGAAAATTTTTTAACATTTTTTGGGAAACGCAAGCTATATGAGCCTTAATTTTAATTAATACTCTGTATCCAATAATTAAAATCTAAATATAATCCTGATTGTTTTTTTAGCATGCTTTTGTAAAGCCAGTTGAAATACTGTGCATCTTGTTTTATAACTAGTGTTATCTTAATTTTAATATCTGTTTGGGAAAAGGATAATGTCACTAAGAACTTGAGTTGCCGGTGCCTTTTTAACTGTTCAGGCTTCCTTAATGTGCTTGCTCGTTTAGGGGAACTTTTTAATATTCTGGATGTAATTATAAATAACCTGCTATTGTTCTGCTGCTTTGTTCGGGACCGGGGGGAATAGTTCACCTTCATTAGTGGTAATAAGAATATTCCTCTCGGGGTCCTGAACGTGGTTCACAGCTTGCGGGGTGTGTGTTCAGCCAAAGGTACCCAGTAATTGGAATGTTAATGGCTGTCCCTGTACTCTCCCTGGATGCGTGTTGATGTAGTGAGAGAAAACGATGACTCTGTCATTGTGCATGCAAAGAAAACCTTTCTAAATGTTCATGTGAAGATTTCCAGGGTTTCATTATGTCTGGGGGGGGTTTCAAATAATAATAAATGCAGCGAGTGATCTACCCCCTCCCGTCTCTCTCTCTCTGCGTCAGGAGCTCATGGGACACAGTAGGCTTGCATGGAGGGGGGCAGAATGCCAGCCAGGGGGGCTGAAGAGACACGGCCTGGGCTCTGGCGCTGTAAAGCCACTCAGGGATGCGGCGCCTGCCATACACACACATTTGGGTGCACGTCTGACGGAGGTCTGGGACGAGGCCATAGCCAGCAGAGACACACACTTGCGGGGCTTGCTCATGTTCTCCGAAGGCGGGGAAATGCCAGGCCAGGGCTCACCTGATCCCAAAGCCAACAGCCTGTCTCAAGACCATGAAACTGCTTCTAAGGATCTTGTTTCTCCCCCAACGGCGAGGGACATGCATAAACCAACCAGAATCATGCATCTAGGCACTGATCACCAGGCTACAGCCCCTAGGGCTCCTAAGGTGACTGACAGTGACCACCAGGCTTCAGCCCTCATGGTGATTATAGAGACTGACACTGACCACCAGGCCACAGCCCCCAGGCTGCCTATAGAGACTGACACT
>JAODKC010000028.1:15111439-15131959 GCA_026777985.1 Mormyrops attenuatus
TTTCACTTTAATTTTTGGGGTGTCTTTGAGTTCAGCTCTCTGTAGGTTGATAACTTTCATTTCCATCAAGCGATGTTGCATCCTTTCATTCCTAACACATTACTCAGTCCATATCAGTATAAATATCCAATATAATTTTTTCCCCATTGCGATCTGATGTGTTTTCAAAGTGTTCCCTTAATTTTTTTGAGCAGTGTATGTGGAATGTGTTGACACTAATTGGCTATCATAGGTGTTGGTGTAAGAGGCACGATATCAAAACTACAACACATTAAGAGAGCACGACACATTAAAACATGTATTTTGTTAAATTTCTTTGTCTTGATGTTTTTGTGTTCTCTTTATGTTTTTGCACCTTCTGAATGTTTTTGCGTTATGTTAATGTTGCTAATGTTCTGGGCATTCAGGGTCACCGTAGTTTAGCTCAGAATGTTGCATGTGCCTTGCAGGAGGGACAGAAGGTTGTGGGTGGACTTTAGATATGCTGCCAGTGGGGTATTGGTAGGGTGGACATACAGTAGCTGGGTTGTTGCATGCTTGTAAGTTATCTGCTTGTGATTGGGTGCTGGTAAATGTAATCTGTTGGTGGGTAGTTATAGACTAACTTCTGACTTCTGCCTCATGTCTCTCTACAGGAGCTGGAACATGAGCTGAGTGAGCAGAGAGACCTGACCAAGGCCATCGTCCTGCATGGCAGAAGAACACAGCAGCAGAGCCTGACAGGGGAGAGCCCGACCAAGGCACCCGCGATGGCCCAGGCCCAGTAAGGCTGTGATCTCTTTGTGTGCTTTGTATGACTGTGCTTTTCATATATTCATGTGATGAAGCAAAGCTACAGTAGGTTGAAGGCATGCCTCTCTCACAAGACTCCTGATGCAGGACGTTCTAAGTGGCCTGTAGGCACTTGCCAAGTAAAGACATTCTTGTGGTTGGTCACACCAGGGTCCCTGATGCGTCTCCCAGGCAGTCCAATGTGGCTGAGAACCAGGACAAATGGACCCACCTTCATGGGCGTCTGACTCATGCACTTCAGGCCTTGGAAGATAGCATCCGTGAGGTTCCCCAAGAGGTCAGCGACAGGTCCTCTGTCTCTCGTCCCTTTCAATCTCATTTGAATGACTCCTTTATGAATCCAGCAATCAGTACAGTGGATGTACCTCTGTCGGGCTTTTGATTTCCACATGTGTCTTGTTTGAAGGTGACGAGGGCAGCACTAGGCGCCACCCAGAGTGTGCCTGAGATGACAAGTCATGTGATGCGTCTCCAGGAGCTCAGCCACGCCTTGAGTGTGTCACCAGCACAAGTGAGCTTTAGGGGTCGCTGCTTCCGCTACTGACTCCTTGTCAACGTGATTGTACATCTTGTTAATTTAGCTATGGCCGACCTGCTCTATAGGTGAGATAGGCAATCGCGTAGGGTGCCATTTAATTAGGGGGTGCAAAAGAGTGAAAAACAATCTGAAAAAATACCTCTAGTTGCATTCCGTAACATTAATATTTACACTAACTTTAATATTTCCCCATTTTTCTTGTGAAAAAGATGCAAGCTAGCTTGTTATCAGCCGGATACCCCGTGCTACTGAATTGTTTTTAATATAATTGACAAAATTTGTTTTCTGCTGGTAGGGGGGAGGGGGGCACTCTCCAGAATCTCGCCTAGAGCACCAGAACGCCCTGGACTGGCCATGAATGTAGCCACCCCATAGGAACAATGACATGCATGGTTACACTAGCAAATGAACTGGGATATTAATACTGCAAACACAATAATATGAATTCTCAGAAGTTCAGCTGTTTTACTGGACTGACCATCACTTGACATGTACCCTAGGCAAGCCTCATTCAGCTGGAGCAGGACCTTTTTAAGACTCTGTGTGGGGTGGACCTGTCCCTCTGCAGTGCTAATGACCTGCTACTCTCTCCTGGCGATGGGCCTCATGAGATGAAGCAGCTCCAGGTGAGACTATTAGCCTCAGCACTATTATCCTCGGTAAGAAGGATAATGGACGACAGAGAAGTCGGGTCCTTCACCTTACACGGTGATGACAATGAGGAAGGTGAGCAGTGTCAGCGGTCCTGTGTACCTGGCAGAGTCTGGCGGCGGAGCTGACTGTCCTCAGCGAGGAGCTGGGTGCCCAGCAGTGGTCAGAGGCAGACCGTGTGCTTGTACTGGTGGCCCCAGGAGCGTCTCTCTGTTTGAGGAGTCTGCAGGACCATCTGACCACCGTGCAGACGGCCCTTTCCTCTCGACAGGCCCTGCTGCAGGTCCAGGCGGAGCGCACAGATCAGTGCCAGGTTAGAACTGTTTTTCTACAAACAGTGTGGCTTTTTCATTTTGCACAGGAGCTCCCGCTGTCGGGTTTTTACTGATCATCAGTATTGACAGCATCCATTTACTAATACAGCGATGTGTCACACAAGCCACTCGTGGCTGCTTGCTGCATTAGCCCATGAGAGTCTCACTAAATCAATAACGTGTGCTTCTCTAACCCCACAGAAAGACATAAAGGCACTGCATGCTTCCCTGCTCGCTAAAATATCCCATTTGCACAGAGCGATTAGCGGAGCCCCTGGCCGCAGCCTTACCCAACAGATAAAGGTATGCTGCTGCTCAGCCTCTGGGCCCAATCGGACGGGGCTGCGTTCTCGGTCATTGGCAGGACAGAGCAGAGCTCAGCATGGTACTGGCCCAAACTCAGTGGCAGCACCGCGAGACACACCAGCTGCTAAAAACTGAGAGGGGAATGGAGGAAGCAAATGACGCCCCCCACCCCCACCCTGTGTGCCTGTAATGAACTAAAATTACATTCACTAGGGTTCGACTGGCACCGGACACATACGCACTTCAGGCTAATCGAAATTCTCTGTGAAATGAGTTTTTCCTCGGGTGCAGGCCTGGGAAGACTACCCGTTTGAAGCCGCTCTTAGACTGGAATTGCTGATGAGCACAGAAATTAAAGTGAGCTCTTGATGCCAGATTCTCCCTCTTAGTCGACTGAAAACCTCATATATATAAATGCTCCATTTTCACTGAGCTTCTGTGTTAATGGTTACTCCAGTTGAGTATTTTACTAAGATGTGTAAGCAGAGTACTAAACCAGTACAAACTGGATACCAAACCAGAAACACCGGATTTTAAATGATAAATCTATCTGAACCACAGCCGTAATGTTGAATTGGCTTCAATGTTTCATGCTGTCTTGATGGTAACCTTTGACCTCATCTCATGTGATCAACCTGAATGCATCTGCAGACAGCTGCACAGCTGCTGTCCAAGCTGCAGTCACAGGAGCATCAAGTGTCTGTCGTGAGGGAGAGGCTGGATAGTCAGCGTCAGCCAGCTATTCTCCTGGAGGAGGTCTGCAGGCTGGAGGTACGGTTACGGCATAATGCAGAGTGTGCACATGTGTGTGCATGTGTGTCCATATTGACCAGTGTGTCTGGGTGTGCAGGATGTGCTGGAGGGAGCCTGGGCTTTTCTACGCGACCAGCAGCAGCAGCTGAGGAGCGAGTGGTCTCTGCAAAATCAGTACCACAGGCTGATCCAGGGCCTGTCCAAGCTGGTGGAGCTGGGTCGCGAACATCTGTCCTGTAACTCGGGCTCTGAGCTGCGCAACCAGGCGGAGCTGCGCAGCCGGCTGGACCGACACAAGGTGAACACTACACACCTGACTGTTTAAACCGTACTGTCCTACTAAGGCAAAACACAATACCGACACTGAGACTGAGAAAAAGGGCTTCAAAGTTTTTTGACTGTCCACCACATCATACGTGTAGTATGTATGTAAATGATGAATGTGCTTGTTCAAAACTGAGCATAGTTGAACTACAGTAAGATGTTTCATCACAAGATATAACAGAGACTCAATGTTGGCCATAACTCAGGCTTGATAAGATATGCAGTTACCGTGTTTTGCCTTTGTGGGGCAGCATACTTCTCATTAGCTCACTGAATTACTCCCATTAGTGTCAATAGTTCAAATATTTTCACAATATAATACAATAATGACAATATAATATAGCACTATAATGTCAGCCTGCAGCCCTCGCCTGTTGTCATGTGATTCAGCCATCTCCCCCTTCTTGCTGTGGCCCACAGAGACTCTTTCAGACTATTGGCTCCCAGCTGGTGCTGCTGGAGCACCTCACTGCAAAGCTACCAGATGGTGCAAGAGCCGAGCTGGAGAGCCAGAGGGTGGAGCTGGAGAGGAACGTGTGCAGTGTGCAGGACCAGGCAGTGGAACATGGGACCCACCTGGAGTTCTTGCTGCAGGTACAGGATTAGAGATCTTCTAAGGTGTCTTTCAGAAGAGGCTGATGTACCCAGAAAGTGTAATATTTACCAACCAGAAACAATAGCACTGTGACCCTGTACTAGATGAGCATTAGAAAATGAATGGATGGTCTGGAATGAGCATGTCTACTTGACATCACTGTATCCCAACAATTTCAAAAAGTTAGCCTGCTGCAGGCCACTGCTAATCTGCGTGATGGAGCAGCTGCACTGTAGCTACATCTGTGGTGTTCACCTGTCTATCTGGTTGGCTGCAGTCCTGGTTGCAGTGGGAGCAGGGCTGTGACCATCTGCGACGGCTGCTCCACACCGTGGAGGCAAATGTGTCTGCTGAGTCGTTGGCAGAAGAGTCAGAAGAACAGCTGCGTCAGAGGCTTGGCATTCACCAGGTACCACATGGCGTACCAAATGCTACCACAAGAGGGCTTATCAGTTAATGGCAGCAGTCTTTTTGCCCTTTAGTAGTGAAATACAGCCTCTTTAATACCCTAAGTTGACAAGCCACTTTCATACCCATCCCTGCAGTCTTTCTTTCATGTACTGCCCCTGTGGTTCCCAGTAATAATGGGGAAATCCCAGTGGGAACCAATAAAATAATCACTGGGATGGACAGTTAAATCAGTTAGCACACCACAGTCCTGCCAAAATTCTGGTTTACAGCCTAATTTGTGGTTTTCATTGAATTAGCTTGTGTGCAGATTTTTCTGTGATTGACCACGACACTCAGAGCTAAGAATAAATGAATATAGCCAACGGAATGCAGGCATCAGTCCAGTCAGTAGGCAATAGATTGTATATAATGTACATAATGTACCTATATAGCAGGGCCGGACACTCCTGCCTCCACAGAGCAGAGTCGCAGGATGTATTTTCCGGTCTTTGTGTTAGTCTGTTCACATTTGAGGTGAAATGCGGCCAGCCCACTGTGGGCGAGAGATGTTGAAAAGCAGGTTCTGGCAGGCCAGTCGGTTTTCGGAATTGATCGCTAAGCCTGGATCCACTCTATTCCACACGAAATTACTTGGCAAAATGATGGGGATTAGGTGAGCACTGCATGTTCTCCCTTTTAATGTGTGTTTTTAGAGTCTTCCGGCGGCCCTCATTTCTGCCCATGTTCTTCCCGCTTCCCAATTACTTCTCCTGCAAATAGCAAGTCTGAAGCAGCTCCTGGGGCGAACTCTCACGTTCTCCCTATTCAAAGCCAGTGTGGATAGGGAGTCTCTCACCATAGTGCTATGAGAGTGATTTCAAGGATGGGGATTGGGGGTGAGAAGGCGGAGCTAATTGGAGCCTCTTTTTGTGGCAGCAAATGAAAAGAGTCCTGGAAATGAATACACCCCAGCTGTGTGAGGTGCTGGAACTGGGGAGGCGAATGACAGCTAGGGGGTGCTGTGGAGCAGTGGGCACGGCCAGCCGTGAACTGGAGGCACTCTGGAGGGATGCACTGGGAAGACTAGAACGAGAGAGGCAGCATGCTGATGCACTCGTGAGCCTCTGGAGCAGGTGTGGTCCGCACACAGACGCACAAATGTATATAAACAAACAGAGATACAACTGTCACATTCATATCCACACAGACAGACGCAGACATGACTGCGGCACTCAGCTGTCACACAGACAGACCTCCTGCTCTCACGTACCCAGGTGCACATGGATTGTTCCCACTTCTGTAAATCGCGGAGGAACAGCCTATTCTGTTGTTTTTTTAAAGTTTCTTTTCCCACATTTTCCACCCATAATTAACCATCAGCAGGTACATGCAGAACAGATACTCACAGGACCTCATTTGTAAACAGATGACTCATGTTTCCCGTTTTCAGGCTCAGGGATCTGCATGTCCTGAGTTGTGCCCCTGGTGACCGGGTAGTGATGGCAGTGATGTATTCCCGCAGGTTCCGCCGTGACTCAGAGGCCTTAAGAGAGTGGGTGGGCGGAGCCACAGGCTGTCTACACATATGGAGGAAGGACCTGGGCTCGGCGCCACAGGACCCAGAAATTGTCCAGACTCGTCTGGGACAGGTGATGGTAAGTTTAGCCCAGTTAATCCCATCACTTGCCCACCAAACCGTTTTGTAATCTCTTGACTGTTTCACAATTTTAGTCTCTTTTGTGAGAGATTGGTATAGGGAGTTTTTGCACAAATGTGTGTATGTATCTTTTTCTTTGTGTTTTTGTGTAGGAACTGTCGAAGGCAGCAGAATCCAGGTCCTTCCTGAACGCATCAGTGCTGAATGCCGGCACGCAGCTGCTACAGCTGAAGTATACTGATGTCACAGCCCTGCGTGCGCAGTTGACGCAGATGGAGCAGTCGTGGACTGAGCTGCTGTCTGAGCTGCGTGCCGTCCAGGAGAAGCTGCATCAGGTGCACAGGCGCCTGCATGCAGCATCTGTTCCTCCATGCCTTGGATACAAGCCATCGTTTGGCCTTTGACGTTTATCTTCCGTGCTTCAGAAATACATCCATATTGAAATACGGCAGGAAAGCTCTGAAGGGAGTCTAAGGGCTCGTCATAAGCCAGAGCAGTGACTCATCACCGGTGACTCTTGCTGTAATCAAAAGCAGTGCTTGTCCTGGGCCATCTGCCCATGGAAACCACTGGATGCTCTGGACGCATGTTGTTTTCATTCAGACGGGGTGCAGTAGGCAGCAGAGCTCCCCCACCTGGCGGAGGGCCGATGTGCTGGGCTGTTTCAGTGCCGTGCCGTGCCTCATGGGGGGTGGGGGGCCTCAGTCTCACTTTATAATAATAATAATAATAGTAATAATAATAATACATACATAATAAAAGAGCTATGTGTCAGGTTACATTCTGTCCAGTAGGACGTTAAGTGACTCGAATGCTATGCAGACATCATATACACTGTATACAAACCCATATTGTATATGGCACCTATACTGTACCAGTACTGCCTAAATACTCAAGAAACTTTATGAAAATGAGAGTACACATTAAAATAATGATAAAAATTACAGTAAATACATACATATGTAACATAGATGTTTATTATCGCTATCAGCTATTATGAGTGTTATAAGTTAGATATGTACTGTACCGTTATACAGCTGGCAGGGCGGTCGCTTTATTTACACCAGCTACACAAGGGGCATTATGGGTATTATAAGTTAGATATGTACTGTACCGTTATATAGCTGGCACGGCGGTCACGTTATTTACACCAGCTACACATGGTGCATTATGGGTATTATAAGTTAGATATGTACTTTATTTACGCCAGCTACATGCAGTGCACTGTGGCTGCTTACATCTGCTGTGTCTGTTAGCAGATCAGGATTTTTCTGCTCTATGCTAACCTTATGGGACCTTGTTCATATATGTGGTCGGATATCGCGCGGAAGGACATTAAGCGACGCGTAACTTTAATGCATTTTCCTCTTCGTGCTTCACATTCCCTCTCTGAAACCGTGCTTTTCCCGCTGTTCTCAGTTGTTGATGGAGCAGCTTCCATCCCAGGAAGTCGTGCTGGAGCTGGAGGCCTGTATCCGCCAGATGGAGGCCAAGCTGGGGGAGAAGCTGGACTGGGAGCCTGCCTCCTCAGCGAGCCTGTCACAGGTCCTCAAGCACTACAAGGTACCTGTTTGGGGGCCTGGAGCCTGTGCTTCCGCATTCCGATGGCCCAACATCAGACCTCCGTCAGCACTGAGCACTTTTAGCACAGCTCACACTCATGTGACCACTGTGACTCTCACTGCCTGGCCCTGTGCTTGATGTCACTGTTTTTCCCCCAGGTTAGATATTTTGCCTAACAGACTGTCCTTTCTTCCCCTCCTTCCTGCAGGAGATTAAGATAGAGATGGCCGGTCACCAGCTTTCCATAGACTTTGTCAACCAGTCCCTGCTGCAGACTAGCAGCCCTAACCTCCAGGCCACACGCTACCAAGTCACTCTCTTTGCTGAGCAGCTAGGGGCCATCAACCACCGCTGGCTTCTCCTACAGGGGGCGTTGGAGAGCAAGGTGAGTTCAGGGCTGAGTAATGTAAAATGTTACTTGCCATGGTTTAATAACAATCCACCCCATGTAGCACTTTGTTCACATAACATTTTTATAGATAGTTTTATCCAACATCCTGTGATTGTTTTGCTGTCACCCCATCAAGATTAAATACTAAAAATGTAGTTTTTTATTGTGATAAAGGGACAGCACAAGATAAGGTTGGCAGCTATCAGAGTAGTGCAAAATAAACGGGGACAGGACAGGATAGTCAGTAAATATGTGCAAATCTGTGAATATGTGCAACATATGATGGATAGGTACCTTATAATTCTGTTGTGTGGTGGTGGGGGTCGGGGTGGCTGATAGTCCTTAGTGTGAGTCCTTCAGTGTCTGGTTCAACCTGATTACCGCCTTGATGGTAAAGACTGTTCTTAAGTCTGGTAGTGTGGGCTTTGACTGCTCTGTACGTTCCTTCGGATGGTGACAGTTCAAAGACATGGTGTCCCGCATGTGATGCATGACTGCAGATGGTCATGGCTCTCTGAAGACAGCAAGATACAGATAGTAGATAGGAAAGTAGTAGAGTGGCAGTAATCTACTCTGCATCCCTGACAACTCGCTGCACAGCAGGTTTGTCTGTCGTGGTACAGTTACCAAACCAGGTGGTGAAGTTAAAATGCTTTCAACAGAGCAAGCTGATATTTTTATGTCATTTGATACGAAAAATAGTATGAGAAGTGAGAAGTGAACAGGAAGACTGTATTTTAATGTACAGTTCTCAGTACAAGGAAGTAGTAAGAAGCTGGAGCCATCTTGAGTCTTGATGTCGACACTAAGATGTGTGTTGCTTTGCCGTGTGGAGCTTGGTGACTGTTTCTAACACCGTTTCGCTGCAGATCCAGCATGCGGAACACTTGCAGCAGACCTGCGCAAAGAGGGAGCGCAGGCTGCAGCTCCTGCGCAGCTGGGTCAGAGCTCGCAGGGAGGGGATGCCGTTGCTGGAGAAACCGGACAGCCTCTCGTTGGCACTGAGAGCCCTGAAGGAGTGTGAGGTGGGTGGAGATTCAAGCCGGCTCACGTCGGCTCATTCCCTTGTGCACAAAGCGGCCCTGTCCCTGGTATGCGGTGTGTATATGCCGTGTGTTCTTGCACCAGGAGGTCCAGGAGAAGCTGTCGCTGAAGTCGGCTGAGCTACAGGTGCTGAGAGATTTCCTCCTTCCCCGGGATGACGTGGGCCCACCAGGGGGCGACGGAGACTTTGTTTCACAAATGGATGCTGTTGAAGAGGAGCTCACAGAGCTCAGGCACCAGGTAGCCACCGTGTCACTGGGATTCAGGTGTCCTTCTCTCAGCTTTTACCCCAATGACTGGTGTCCCTGGTATCTCTGACCTTCATTTCTCCCCCCAATTCCCCCCAGATCAGCCCACTAAGGCATGGCCTACAGCAGCTGCTGGAACTGTGGACCAGCTTCGAAGAGCAGCTGGAGGTGGCTTCAATCAGCACGGCCAGGGCTCGCCACAGCCTACACAAGAGCTGCGCTCTCAAGCTGTCCCTCCACAGCCTCCAGTGCCACGCCCGGCAGATACAGGTGTGGCCCCCCCTTTACTCCTGAAGCCACGCATTTATGAAATCACCGAAGGGTTTTTTCAGAGGCAAAACTGTAGAGTACGGCCCACTGAGGGTGATCTAAACTTTGTGGCATCGAATCCCAGCAGGGTCCTGTAGTTATACCTTACAATAACCCCTGCTGGGACCCTCGAGACCTCAGCTTAGCAGTAAAATTCTTCCCATGTGACGACTCCTGTTTGCAGGTCCTGCAGAAGGAGATGGAGAGAGGCGGGGAGGCCTGGGACACCCTGACTGGGACCCTCTCTGCCCTTAGGGAGGTGGCAGCCTCACCCTCCACACTCCTCTTGTCCCAGCAGCTGGAGGGAGGGAGGAAAAGGTGGGTCCCATCCCCCAAGAGATGCTATTGCTATTAGCTATACACGGCCACGATGAGGTGACATAAAGCGTCGGGGAATGAGCTGAGGCAGTGTTTACGTCACTGTGATGAAGGCTCCGCATCCTGCCGGGAATGCCAGCCTAGTGTCATGTCCGAGAGGAAACTCCTCTCCAGGGGGAGGTGCCAGCATCCAGACTGCTGCAGTCTGCATCAGGATATCGACTGCTTGAATTGCCTTAAAGAAATACCTTTTTGGAAAACCTGGAAACCAGGAATGCCCTAAAACAGTAGGAGGCAACCCTAATCTTAGAGTGCCGGAATCCAGCAGGTTTTGTACCCTACCTGGTCTCTGTTGAACCACACTTGAGCTCAGGCAGGCCCTATCTCATCAGGTTGGATAGAAAATCTGTTGGATACCGGCACTGCAGGATCAGGCCTGCCTACCCCTGCAAACTGATGTGTGTGTCTGTGTGTCTGTGTCTGGGGTGGAGTTGATGAATATGATTGTGTGTCTTTGTGTCCCCGCCAGGAGGGCGGAGGTGGCCCGGGAGCTGGAGGAGGAGCGTCAGGAGGTGGCAGAGCTGCTCCTGTCGTGGCAGCACTTTGCCCGTCTCTCCACCGCCTGCACTCGCCATCTACAGGGCCTCCGGGAGCAAAGCCGCATGGCGTTGGGTGGGTCGGCCGCCCACGACGGCGATGTTGCCATGCCGCTTCAGGTGCAGCTGGAGGCTGTTATCGTGAGTACTGTCCTCAGGGGGGCGCTCTTTCCTCCCAAAACAATGCCGAGTGGAGATGAGAACATTCTGTTCAGCGTCTTGGTTAAGGGGGGTTTTGCAAAGAGGATAAAAATACCATGGCGAGACACCTGACTCCGCCTCCCCATTGATATCCCAGTCTCTGTCTCCTTCCCCAGCCTGCCCTGCAGCTCCCTTTCCTGTGGTTTATTTATCTGGCACCTTATCTGACAGTTATGCACTCAGGACCTACCCTTGAATCATAAAAAGTTCATTCAAGACTGGTTTGTTTACTCATGATTAATCTACAGTGTATCTGATGGTACGCGGGCAATGTTTCCTGATATAGTCAGGCTGACGCGTGACACCTCACAGGCCATTTCCTGCAGCTTGCTGTCTACACTGGTTTCACCCCCCAGGGTCTCCAGGAGAGCTTGGAATCCCTGCGGAGCAGCCTGGATGAGGTCCTGGAGGCTTCAAAGAAGCCCACAGAGCTGATGGGGCCCCAGGCGGCTGCCTTTGTCCATTCGCAGAACCGCACGCTGTCCCGCGGGGTGCTACAGCTGGGAGAGGCCCTTTCCAGGAGAAGGGAGCACCTTCAGGTGCGAGCAGGGACAGCAGGCATCTCCTACATGGTGCTCTCCCTGTATCTGGGCCAGCTTTCTGTCCAGAACTGTAAAAGTCCTGAACCACATGAGATTTTTACAGCAGAGATAAAAATGAGTAAAAATGCATTTTACTGAGTGTTTTTGTGTGTAGGAGGAGTTGGACCTGCTACAGGAGTTTGGCCATAGCCTCGAGATGCTGGAGCGCCCCCTGCAGGTCTGTGAGGGCCGCCTGGCCGGGGCCGTAGACCCGGGCTCCTCAGGCGTGTCCCAGGTGAGGCTTTGTCCCTGTCGCCCGCTGTGAGGCCAATGGAGAATGCCAGCAGGTGATGGACTCCATCTGCACAGGCTGAGTGGTCGGACCTGATTTCCCTCACCCCGGACCTGAATGCCCTGAATGAGCTGAGCCACAGGGTGGCACCGAGTGACTCGGATGTCCGCAGGCTTCAAGTTCTGAACAGGAAGTGGACGGAGGCCTCCTCACATATCGTCGAGAGGCGCAGGTGAAGACCGGTGTGAACCCAGAACAATGTGTTTAAGAGTGAAGTGGTGTTGCGGTGGCCCAAATTTGGCTTTGGGCCTCGATAGGCTCTGCGCCTGTCTTGCTCGGCGGCCGGCTCAGAAATTTATGGTGAAAGAGGAGGTAGTGATTAATGCCGGACGAAAGGGACCACTTGGCGCTCTTCTGTCTGTGCAACAGCGAGGTCCAGGACGAGCTGCTCCGCTGGCAAAACTTCCAAGAGAAGTGTACAAGCTGGATGGCCTTCCTGCAGAGCATGGAGGACTGCCTGGCTGTGCCCATCGCCGGCTCCTACTCAGAGCTGCGGGCTCAACTGCGCATGCATCAGGTGACCCCCTTTCCCATCATGCATGATGCTGCGTTTCATGGCTGCAGTGCTAATGTTGAACAGCAGGTGGCACAGTGGACAGGCATTTAACTTTGAGTTTGGTTGAAATTCCCTCAGGGTAACTTTCATTCAGGAGTGTAGTCAAGGTGAATGGTTTTGGTGAAAAGGCCATATGCAGAATTTGGTTAAATTATGTGTGCATCTGTGACCTCCTGGCAGAGGTTCCAGGTGGAGGTCTCCTTAGGGCACCAGATCCTGCACTCGGTTGTCAACGAAGCGCTGTGCGTGCTGGAGAGGGGAGAGGTGGAGGACAGGTGAGTTCACGCACTGGTCCCGAAACCCGACGGCTGATCTGGTGCGAGTATCGCCCTCCTGCACTGATTTGATTTACAGAGTACTTAAACAGAGCTTCGCCCAGCTGTGGTGACCTTGTATCGCAGACTAGGACGCCTGGCTGGAACACCAGCTGGGCCGTCGTTCAGGCCTTAAATCTGTCCTGAGCTCAGCCAAGGCTGAAAGGACTTGGCAGTGGCGAGTCTGTTCCCAGGTCAGGGGCGGGACACCCCACGGCTGACCAAACATGGGCTTCGGCACGTCCAGCCGCATGGGACTGTCAGGGAGCTGAGCCGCGCCTGTGACAGATATGGGGAACAGCGCACTGCCGCTGGCTGCATGGATGGGTGTTTAAGTAACTAAAAATGCTTGCTGTTTAGTCTGGGAAGCATTTCTGTGTCATACTATGGCAGCAGGTAGCAGGGTGGGGGGTCCCAACACACCTCGCTGACGGATGGCCCCGGCGTCCCGCCCTTTGCTCTCTGCAGAAGCGACTTCCTCCTGAAGCTGTCCCAGCTGCGTCAGCACTGGCATGGCGCGGTCCAGCGTGCCCAGCAGCGCGGTGGCCTGGTGGAGGCGCTGGTGGGCCACTGGCGACTGTATACACGCAGTCTGGCCAAACTGCGGGGGCTGCTGGCTGACACGCAGGCCCTCCTACGCCCCGCTGGCCCTGTCCACTGCAGCCCGGAGCAGCTGCATAACTCCCAGGAGGACCTTAAGGTACGTTACCAGGAGGCACTGCAGTTGGCACTGCACTGGGCCAGAAGCTTTATAACAATGAACTGTTTTATTGACCTTGTTCCATCCATCCATCCATCCATCCATCCATCTATCTTCTGCTTGTTTATCCTGGTCAGGGTCCTGGAGGGGTCTGAGGCCTGTGGGCAGCACGTGCTGTTTCTGTAAAATATCCAGCTATACGAAATTTAATATAATTCTGTTTGTATCTATATTTGTATTAGTAACATTGTGAAAAAAGAAAACAATATAAATGGTGAGAGTGCCATGTGCCTCTGGAGTTCCCCACTGGGGGGCACTGTGCTTGGCTAAGCACCGCTGTGCCTTTGCTGTGTCCTGCAGCATGCTGAGATGCTGTTCCAGCGGCACCAGAGCGCCTACGCGCAGACGCTGGAGCTCGGTCAGCAGCTCTTCTCCATGGGAGACACACAGACGCAGGCGCAGCTGCAGAAGGAGCTGGGCTCCCTGCAGGAGGACTGGGAACACACCAGCTGTATGCTGGGAAAAAGGAGGACTCTCTCTGACACCATACTGCAGGTATGTCTCTATGGTCCCGTCACCAGGCAGGGCTCATTGCAGTAGTTGCAGAGTATCCAGAAGTCCATATGGATATCCCATAATGCACTCCTGCGGTCAGTGGGTTTTATGTCGGCTGCGTGTGAGAGCAGGACACGGTGGTTATGTGGGAGTTAATGCAGCAGCAGTTGCAGTGCGGGGTTTAACTTTTCTGTTAGCACAGCATTAGCAGCCCGGGTAGGCTTGTGTTTGGTAACAACATATTTCTGGAGCGTTCAGAAAGAGCAGCATCACGTATTTATCACAGATATGCTATAGTGGGAAGGAGAAGACTAAACACAGCCTGCCACAGGAATATGAGAGTATTGTGTTTCATCTGACTGCTGAGGTTGCCTCTGTCACCCAAGGGGCCCACGAGCGACAGTGAGACAGCGTACGGGTTCAGGCTTACACTGCAGAGTCTACTTTTCTCCCTGACCCACATCCACCAGGCAACTGTTGTCACGGGAACAGATCACAAAGCTTCCCTAATCACACCAAGGACCAGAGCAGATTTTGACATTAGCAAGAATGAGGCAGTGGGGGGCAATCACAGGATGGGAAAGGGGCATTCTGGGAAAATGGCCGTGTGGAACAAATTAAAATAAATGAATAAAGGCACGGTGTCATGTTCAATGACATTGCCTGTTTCTTCAGTGTGACCTGATGTAAAAACAGTAAGATGATTTACCATTGGCTGCTTATCCCATATCACAGCCTTGCCCCTCCCCCAGCAAAGACAGGCACCTCCCACAGCTTCCTGATCACTCAATGCTGCTGGACCACAGAGCTTCACTGAACCGGCAAGCCTGAGGCCAGTGCAGTCCAAACCTGTGATGTCAGCCGCACAGGAAATCCAAGAGAAAGCTGAGATCAGGACAGCTAGGTGACCTTCTAATGCAGAGGACTCTCACAATAGCATCGGTGGGGGAGTTATCACAGCGAATTCCCAGGGTGCTTTGGGATGAGCAGCCCATGGATGTACGTGCTGTTTGGACTCTGGGGCCGGGGCTGAAAGCTTTGCCCCATTCCAGCACTGTGATGAAAAAGCACGAGCTAGCAGGAACTGTGGGTGGCATGGCTGGCGTTCAGGAAAGTGCATTATGGGTGCTGTCCTCCTCCTTTCCGAAGGAAAGCAGGCCTTCATGAAAACTGCTTCCCACAGGTAGGGGGCACTGTGATGGAGGTGGCGTAGTGTAATGCCTCTTTAACGCTGGCAGCAGTGGTAGCTGGACAAAGTGGGATGCTGTAGAACAGGAAGGCTTCCTCACAGGACGGTTAATAAGTTCCTGCCGCGGCGTTCCTCTGATTAGGTTTTCTGACACCGTAGAAACAGGAGGGCATGGGCCCAAGTCCATCTGGGAGACAGGAAGTTAACGGCAGAATAAGAAAGAATGAGTTAGAAGCTGGCGAGAAACGGCTCATTCCGGCTTCTTCCCACAGACCTGGGAGCGGTTTGGGGCCAGGCTAGCTGACAGCGAGCGGGAGTTGCAGGGAGCGAAGGCCAAAGCCACGGAGCCGCTGCCAGGGGCATGGGAGGATCTGCAAGCGGAGGAGCAGCTGACCAAGGTGACCCTTGCCTGGCCCACACACGCGTGCAGCCCCCCCCCCCTCCGGTGGCGTGTAGCTGGAGAGCCTTCAGCTCTTCTCACAGGCTGTACCTCAGCACACAATACTAGCCCCGGGGTAATCGCAGTCAGAACCTGGCGGCGTATTTCAGGTAATGCTGGTAATTGAGGCCCTCAAAATTGCAGCCCGTTACGCAATGACACTAAACTGCCAGAGAATGAGATGGTGTCGTGATGGGGGGGGGGTGGGGGGCTGATTCCGCTGCACAGCTGCCTGCCGCGACCCACTGCCGGGCCACTGGCCAGGTGTGGTTTTCTGGTTCCTGCACTCAAGACTGTTGCTTTTTTGTTTATTTGATCTGTATGGTCCACCGATGACAGTGTCTCAATCGTCGACTGTAGCGTTAGGAGTTTGTGGGACCAGTGCTGTATGAGTCTGGGAAAGGGGCAGCTGTCACTGGCCAAATGTTGTGTCCATCCCAAACAGAGCTGCCTTCCAGCACCAGGACACTAAAGCGACCGTTAGTGCAGAAAGTAGGTTCAAGCTCACGCTCCCTCCTTTGACTCATTATGGGTTTAACGCTCCCCCCTCTCCCCCCTCCTTCGCCCCATCCACTTCAGCCCGCCCCTCCCCTCCCCCACTCCGTCCCGCAGGCCTTAATCCTGCTGGCTGGACGCTGGGGGAGAGAGAACTGGCAAAGCGGCTGACTGGTTGTGCTGTGTGATGCAGGAGGTCGAGGGCTCGCTGGAGGACTGGGCTCGCAGGCTGACGGAGCTGGCCACCATGAAGACGGACCTGTCCCAGTACATCATGGCTGAGGATGAGGCTATACTGGGGGAGCAGGTGGAGGGCCTGCACCAGCATTGGGAGGACCTCTGTCTGAAGGTAGGGGCTTTTCCCTGGGGGAGTTGCTGCATCACTATGGGGGGTTTGTGGATTTTCTGGAGGCCACCAGGTTGGGTTAGCATGGAGCGTGTGTGTGCGTCTTCATGAGAGCCTGTGCTCGTGCCCGGAATGTAGCTGCCGAACTGCTAGGAATGCGTGCAAATGTGAGTTACCCGGGACAAGGAAGCCAAACTCCTGCAATAAATAATGGAGAGAAAAACGCTACTTCAGGGGCTGCGGAGCTCAGGACTAATCAGGGGGGCGCGTGGGGTTGTGAGGCTTAACACGAGTGTGTTAAGTGCCTGTGTAATTAGAATAAAGTTAAGACTTCATGGGGACAGTTTTAGATAGTCAGCTGTGAACGGTGTGAAAAGCATGTAGAAAAGGTGCAGAGAAGTGGATGTGAGTTAGAAGAATTATAAACAATAGATTTATTAGAGTAGAACAATGGGTATTTTGCAGTTGCTATTGTTATAATATGGAGAGTGCATGATGTGCAGTTTTCCTGCCCAGGACCGTTGGGAATCACTGCAGGGGTTCTGTTACACCATTGGCCACTGTGAGCAGAATAACTGTTTGGGGTACAACTGAAAACGGTTTAGTCCCAAAAACACCAGAGAACAGCTTAGGGTGTAATCTGATTTAGACAGCGCAGGGTCACCGGGGGGGCTCAGCTTGTCAGGGCCCCAAGGCACGAGCACTGCCCCCCCCCCCCCCCCCCCCCACACGGGGGGGGGGGGGGGGGGGAGCAGTGCTAACAGAATTAGGGGCACAAGGTTGCGTCTTGGGTTGAGCAGCATCAATCTTTATGCTAGCTATCGGTGTCACTTTCCAGACCTAACAATGATTTGGAAAGAGTGAGAACCAGGCCTTCTGACAAACTTCCATTACCTCATTAGTCGTGCAAGTTTTTCCATTATAGTGAATAACCAGGACCACAAATGACATGAGGAAGTAACCTTTCTAATGATGCTCTACAGTGCATCTTAGTATTATTATAATTTTTTACTTTCCAACTCTGCATATACCTTTTCATGATGGACTAATAGCTCTAATATGTAAGTCACCAAGAGAACCTCACTCAGGCAGGGAGGGTTGATGTTAACTCCCTGTTTCAACAAATTGCACCAGAGACAAACCAGCATTTCCATTTGGCAAAGTTATGAGTTTCGATCCTTAAATAATTCCCTATAATGTTAGGTACATGAAAGATTCAGATGCACCCAGAACAAAAATATTTTTCTTATATAAAGAACCAGAAGAATAAATTTCAAAGGTTTCATGAAAAACTTTATGGAGTTTTTTTCCCTTTAAATATTATCAGGTATTGAACAAACATCCTTGTTTTACAGTTATAAGCTGATCAATTTTAGGAAAGACAAATTTCATTGTACATGAATATGGTTTAATGAAAAAAAAATATTACAGTGACCAGTAAATTACAGCTAAAAAAAAAACAAAAAAAAAAATCACCAAATGAAAACTAGTTTTAGATATTCATCAGCAACAAAAACCA
Source organism: Mormyrops attenuatus (assembly GCA_026777985.1). Taxonomy (NCBI): domain Eukaryota; kingdom Metazoa; phylum Chordata; class Actinopteri; order Osteoglossiformes; family Mormyridae; genus Mormyrops; species Mormyrops attenuatus. Next base: position 15,129,416 of record JAODKC010000028.1, read on the forward strand.
GGAAGGACCTTTGCATCATTTGACTGAAATTCAGATCTTGCCGACTGATGTCATGACCTAAATATTCTCAGTCTACTTTAAGAGTGACAACCCACCGAAAACAACAAAACGGTGCCATCCACTAGTGGCACCTAAGCTAATGTCATTCAGTGACTAAACAATAATTCTAAACGACGTTGGGCAATTCAAACGGTTTCTTTGTCAACTGTCTCGAAATGAAGGAGCTTAAATTAACGTTTAATCTTGTACTATCTTCATCTTGCAAATTACCCTGGTTCTGTTGTTGATGCATCTACATCACGATGCTTGGACAGGGGGAGGGGCTGTGGAGTTGGCTTTTATTTCTGGCGTCCCTTTAGTCTGTAGTTGTGCGCCGGTACCAAAAGCGAGCCCTGAAGTCGTCGCTGCAGGTCATAAAGCCGGGGTTGGTCGGCGAGTGCACGATGCAGCGAACAATGTTGTTGTGACCCAGCGACAGCAGGTTCTTCCTCTCGGCGGAGCGAGAGTCCCAGCAGCACAGGCTGATGGTGCGCTCGTCAGGGAGCAGAACGTAGTCCTCCGTGTGGTTAAACACCGCCTGCGTACGGTGCATCTGCCGGCCGCTCAGACCTGCGCCTAGGTGGAACAAGATGGGAGCGCATTATAGCCATGGCTAACAAGACTGGGGGGATAGGCCAATTTTGCCAATCCGGTAGCAGCGTTTATAGTTACAGCAAGGGGTTTAATTTCACACTGAGCAAATGTTTTCATGATGGACGGCTTGCCCGGAAGTCAGGCTCAGCATCTGCATTCGCCCCGATTAAAAGTAACCTTAGAATTTCCCCACCCAGACACCTATATAAAAATATAAAAGCTCCTCGCAGGGAAATTCATCACTAAAGAAACTCCACTGCTATAACCATAATAAACACTACTAGGTCATCTGTGGCTATAGCATAACCGTGGACCCTGTGTCGCAGCCGAACGTGCACATCCCCAGAAATGTACCTACACCTCACAGCGACACAGACCGCAATAACTGACTGGTCCCCTTGGTAGCGTTTGTTTTTTTTCTTCATGGGAGTGATGAAAGCGTACATCCCAGGTGTATTTATATCGCTGAATGAAAGTGTAGCGCTGTTTGTATCTAGCATTAAATAACCCACCCCATGCATCGTAGCATCAGGTCCACAAAAGTCAGGATGGCCAATTTCACTTACCGTCGTTAAGTATAAATATTTTAAGACTTTAAAAAAAAAATGTTTTAAGTAGTTTAGGCTTATTAGACTTTAGAAAAGAAAATACCTGGATAGACAATAAATGCAACATCCAAAACTATGCATCACCTTGGTCAGGGGACGAAACCCGCAACCTCGACCTCTTTGACCATGTGACAGCGGCTCTTCTCAGAACGATAGGCGCATTTACATTTTCATGTCTTAACATATTCTGATATCGCTTTCGTAAATATAAATAATTATTTATGGGTTAAAATTATTTTTCATTTAGACATTTCATTAGCTATATATGAATGAGGTGGTCCGTCGTGCGCTCCTGTGATGTCTTAACTGCATAATTTACATCTTCCTCAAAGTCATTCAATAAGACGAGAGTACATCTCCGGTCAAATGGTGCGCTTTCAGTGTTCTTCAGTACCTGAGACTGGATGTATGCTTCAACGATTATTGGGATTCCTCATTCTTTCATATACTTTTTGTAGTAAATCGTCACCATGCCTTCCCAGGTTTTCATAAAAAAATATTATATTTTCTCTGATTTACATATTGTAGCCAGCTGAGTTCGGAGTGATGACTACTTTTGCACTTGTTCAGTCAGCACAGTTACAGTAGGGAAGCGGGGAGTGAAGGGCAGACGACAGCAGAGCCGAATGAAAGGAGGGGTGAGGGTGAAGACTATCGCTACAGAACTGAAATATGTTGTAATATTAGTCACCTTTGCGCTGTAACGCGTCCGAGCGATTTAAAACTGAGATGCCCCCCGAAATTGGTTCTCTTTATTTTTTGTAAGTACTTCAACTTTATTTGTGTTAAATGTAGTTAAGCAAGCAACCGTCCCTGACACGTTTTCGAACTGCGTGCCATATGATAAGAATGAGGCACGGTGGACGGCGATAAACGCTGCCGCGATGTATACTGCAAAAGACATGGTGCCCATACATACCGTGGAAAAGCCATGATTCATTAACATGCTAAAAGTTTTTACAAGTTTCTAAAAGTGTTTACAATGGCGTGGTCTGCCATCTGACTTACAAGAATCTTTTTTGGCTTGTCAGATTGCCCTTTAACCCTGAAGTAAAAAAAACAAAACAAAATGAAGTTAAAGCTTGTTTTGAACCATTTATTTGTCATCTGTAGTATGATTTTGAGTAGGGGAGGGGAATATCGATTAGAATCGAAAATCGGATTTATTGTGGAAAAAATCGGAGATTTTATTTTTAGGCCATATCACCCAGCTCTAGTTAAATGCATATACACTCACCTAAAGGATTATTAGGAACACCATACTAATATGGTGTTTGAACCCCTTTCGCCTTCAGAACTGCCT
>JAODKC010000028.1:15133328-15146316 GCA_026777985.1 Mormyrops attenuatus
TACAAATCCAGACCAAGATTTTGTTTCAACCAACCAGTTGAGTTCTCTGTGACTGTGACTATTTATACTCAACTGGTTGGGTGAAACAAAATCTTGGTCTGGATTTTTTACTTTCTGGACCTGAACTTTCCTCCTCTGCCGTTGTTGACTCTCAATAACATACACCAAAAGCTGCAAATTATATTTCAGCATAAAACAGCAAATGATATCACAGCATAAAACACTTTCATGTATATGGCAATTAAAAAACACAATCAACTTATAGTCAGAGTAATATTGTTTATCTGGAAAGGAAGAAAAATAAAATCTGTCAGGAAGAACATAATAAATAATATAACCGCAAGTGGATTATGGATTAATGGTTAACCCATGTGATTTCCTCATGCCATAACAGATTGTTTCTAATCATAATCTAATTTTGTGAACAATCTAATCTTGTTCCTGCACCCTGAGGATAATCAGGCTGATTGATGTGTCAGCAGGTTGTGAGTGAGGCAGAAGATTTTATGGAAAAGATTTAAAAAGTTTTCACAGCCAATGCAAAGTCACGATTGTGGGTGATGTCACCGACACTGGCTCAGCTGACCGAAGTCCATCCCCGGCAGACAAACAAAGAATAGCACTGCTGTGCTGAATGATCAACAAGCGGCCATCTGGGTCACAGAGGGCGCAATTGATGTGGATCTGTGCCACGGGCCGGCCAGGTCAAAAAGACCCTATCGCTTATTTCCAGCTGAATAGGGGTGGGGGGCGTGGGGGGGGGAGTAGTGTCCCTTTGTGAGGAAAGTGCTTCCTCGCGTGTCTGTGTCTCGGGGGTCGGCTGTGTGCTGACGTGTGCGTGAGTGACAGGGTGCTCTCTAACAGTCGACCTCTCCTGACCCTCGGCAGGACTGCATGGAGGAAATCAACCTTTTCAGCGAGAATAAGACCCACCTGAAGCAGCTGGGGGAGCAGCTGATCCAGGCCAGCGACAAAGCCAAGGCGGCTGAGGTCAGCGAGAAGCTGGCGGGCGTCAGCGACCGCTGGCAGCACCTCTTTGACCACATAGAGGCTAGGTGAGTGCAGCAGGAGGGTGGCAACGCGGATTCTGATTGGAGCGGCTTGCCAGTGCAAAGGCCACTCCACTCTCTGAATGTGTTAGACCAGCTGGGACCGTGCTGGAATGCTGCAGGCTCTTCTGGGCCAGTTGCTCACACATAAGGAAGAGGGCTTGCCCTGTTTCTCAGAAATCTCTGTGTGGAGAATCAACCATTAATGTTGACGACTGTAGGTGAACTGGTAATAATTTGGCCTGGATTGTCCTCCATTTAAGGCCAGAGAGATTGTGGTACTGACTGTTGAGAGAGAGATGCAGGTGTTCTGGTATAACTCGTCTCTTTTTTTTTGGAGATTCACTCTTGAATTGACAGCCAGGTATGTTGAAAGTCATGTCATTGCCTGACCCCCCCAATAATATACTGTGCGTATATGAATGCAGTGCCCGTTCTATGTGTGCAGTTGGTGCCTAAGTACTGTGGAGCGCTCTTTGATTTCCCTGCTCTCTGTTATCATCTTGCGCCACATGCCTTATTAAGCCTCCTTGATGTCATCGATCGGCTACGCTTGTAGCCCTTATGGCCGTTCCAGCTAGCGAGGTTCAATGGCCTTCTTCGACCCCGCAGAGGAACACAGTGTCCAGTCCTCCAGCCTGCACGACAGCTGGGTGGCATTTATAAAGATGTAGTTTTTTGTTATTTTTATGTGTCTTGCAAAGAAATGGGCATGGTTGCAACCCGAAGGAGCATTAGGGCTCCAGATTTTGTCACATGCCTGATCGCAGCTGAGGCAAGTGTAGCCGGGGCAAAGCTTACCCCCAAGACACACCCCCACTATGACCAGATGGGTGGCGGGGCTGAAGCCTGGGAATTATAGAAGGACAGCAACTCATAGGTAAGCCAGATGGCTTAGCTCCTATTCTTGATTGACAAGGGGGGAGGGGCCTGGCCATCAGAATTAGCATTGAGAGGTCGGCAGGGCACAATGGATGTGCCCCTGCAAGGGCATTAAGGGCGGCGGCACATGGCACTCATGACCATCTGCCTGGCTGGGCTTCCATTCTCTGAATCACCAGTGCAAGCAGCACAAGAAACACCTACACTTCAGATCATCATTACACTACCGTGTCTAGATATCCTTTACCCTCTCTGGACATGCCTAACTTGAACATCTGTGATCCTCAGTCAGCTGTGGACTGTTATGTAGAGTAACTGTTTAAGGGCAAAAATGTCTTGTTGGCCCGTGTGGTGGTCATCTAATGCGTGCATTGACTCACGTGGGACCCTTGCTAACACACTTTTGTGAGAGATCACAGATTTTATGATACTGTCAATAGTAATTAGCTGGCAAACAAACAGGGGTTAGGGATCATTGTCTTGTTTTGGCTTACCTTGTGTTCTTTTGGCTTACCTCACAGACAAATGGCTCCTTCCACACCCTCTTGTTTTCTCATTGCGGATTTGTGTGAATGTGCTGAAGGGTCTGATCCCATTTTCCGGAAACAGACACTGATGGAGGTGGTCTGAGCTTCCCAGAACTACGGAATTTCACTCTGTAAATTGCAGAGCCTTCAGCCCGTTTCTGTGGGTATAGATGAAGGTCTTCCACTGGTGCATTCTGGGATGAACTCAGGCAATTATCAGGGATGGGGCACTACTGCTTTGGGAGGGGTGCTCTGCAAAAGCCACAGCTGAAGATTGCTGCTGTCATTTTCTTTTGTCCCAGAACAAGCTGCGACAAAGACACAGGGTCCTGCAGCTGCTGCCTGCTCTCAGACCATTGTAGTGGTCTTCCTGATACTCCCACTGCCACCCCCACCCCGAGAGTATGGCAGATGTGTTCTTTATTGTTCCCCTTCTTTTGGAGATTGGAGATGGAGCTGACTGCCATGTTGTAATCATTGAGCAGGTGTGAGATGGGCAGGGAACTGCTTAAATTGTACAAATTATGGTTTGGGGTTTGTCACCAGTGAGAATCTGTGTCAGGATTGTTAAAATTACCACTCTGCTGGGCGTATGGGTCTTCTGTTTAAGTGTTGCAATTTGGAATGCTGTAAGAGCCATACCAAATAAGAAGTGCCATCAGTTGAAAAATGTTGTCTGTTGAGTTTTTATAGCCGTGGCAATAACTTGTGCTGAAAGATCATGGTGTAGCGCTGATTTCTTGGTTACCATGGTGATTTTCAGGGCTTGGATCTTGAGGCGGGAGTGGGTGGGGCCTCGGAGTGAGGGTGGGTGGGGGGTGGGGGTGTGTGAGTGGTTTCTGGTGGGGGGTGGCTTTGTTTGGAGTGTGTCCAAAACCCTGCTGGTCCTTCCCTCTCGCCAGGGCCTGTGTTTCGATGTCTGTGGGAATGCTTGACGCACTGTTGGAAGAAAAATAGGGTTTGCAACGGAACTGGGCTTTTTCAGCCTTTATTAATGCAGCGGGGGGCAAGGCCTGGTGCTTGGGAGTCCACTGACCGCTCTTTAGATAAGGCATGAATCTCACTCCTCCTTGTTGACAGTTGGGGGTCCTGTGTCTACCTTTCACAGTGGTATCTGTGCAAACCATGAAAAGTAGCTCTCAATCAGTTAATCCTCCTATCCTTGGACTTCCTTCAACTGACTTAGCCCTCATCTAATCCCAGCTCTGAACGCCACTCAGAGCCTTTTCTTCATGCTGCCTCCTTGCCCTTTTCTGAAAGCAGCGTGGGCTAATCTACACGCCAGGTGCTTGATGCCTGTTTGACAGTCCTCACAGTGCCAGTCAGCTCCAGCTAGCGGCGACGTCGTCGCGGATCCCGACAGGGTAGCTTGTAATGAGGCTGCACGGGCAGTCTGATTAAAGTACTGGATATGCAGCTTAAACTGCCTGAACGCTGAAGAACATGTAGTTTAATATCTCAGTACCTGAATTTTTATTATGGTAATGTCCAGTGAGTTTTCATTTGGTGTCCCCATGGCAACAGTTTACACTACATTCTACAGGGCACTTTGAGTGGTGCTTAAAGGTCCACGTCTCAGAAAGAGACATAGATAAGTGACATCTAAGGGATTAAGATTCCTAAAACTAGCAGGAGAAAGGCTACATATCTTTTCTGCCCTGTTTTTTTTCCAGTCCTGTTGGCTGATGATATTTTCAGGTCAGATCTGAACACTGGTCTTATATTGGTGCAAAACTAGCTCTCCTGCTGAGTCAAGATAAATAATTTTTTTTGCAAGATCCGGCCTCTTCGCTGCTCCACGCATAAATAATATGATTATAGTGAAAGAAGATCAAATCAATTTCATGCCTCTGTGCAGAAGTATTACATCACATCCAGTCGCATCTTACATAAGAGGCTATTATCAGCCACTGTGGGTCCGTCTAAGCACAAAAGAGCCCCACCCCTTTTACTGAGGCTCTTTCACAGACCCCCGCAGCAGCATTGCGCGTGTCCGTGCACGTGTGTGCTGGCTAAGCGGGGCTTCTGGACTTGCGCGGGGGAGGGGGGAGCAGGCAGCGTGCGGCGTGCCGCGTATCTCTGCGCGTGACGGAGGCGGAGCTGTAGGAAAGGTAGCGGTGGATGGCGAGCGCCGCATAGCCCTGCCAGCTGTAAGTAGCCACCGGGGCCCCGCATCCAGCATCCGGCACACTCTGGCACACTGGCAACAGCTGCGGGATTAGCGGCTTTTCACAGGGAAGGTCTCTGTGCGTGTCATGGGGAGGGGGGAGGGGGCATGGGCGGTGTTATGTCAGCATGAGCGCAGCACCGGTAGCCAGGGGAGACAGCCGCCCTGCTGATGGAGTTGCATCCTCCATGAGGCGCAAGCAATCGTCGCTCCTGACAGCGTCGGACAGCCCCTGGCCGTGCACCAGCACGGCGACGGCCCCGCTGAGGGACAGCCAAGATGGCTGTGCTGTCACCGCGGTTCCCTGACGGACGCTCAGCACCGCGCTGCTGCCGTAGCTCCATCTCATGTTACGCATCGTACCCAGGCGGCTCCGATCGCACGCGCTCTCGTGTTACAGGTCACACCTGTGTCTTTGTTCCACGGTTGTCTCCTCTGTGTAGACATAAGCGTTACATCTCTGTGTCTGGTACCAGATAATCATGCACATCAGATCTTTCCTGCAGATTTGCTGACATGTTAAAGAGCCCGATCTGAGCAGGGAGACATGATTGTGATGACAGCTGCAGAACTTGGCTGTTTTCCCCTTCTGGGTCAAAGGTCACCTCTGCAGTAATAGGATCCTATATGGCAGTGTTTCCCAACCCAGTTCTCGGGGAACCCCGGACAATCCATGTTTTTGCTCTCTCCCAACTCCCAGCCAATCAGGAACACCGAATACCTGGTACAGGTGCTGGGAGCTGAGAGGAAGCAAAAACTTGGACTGTCCGGGGTTCCCCGAGGACTGGGTTGGGAAACACTGCTATATGCCACAGTGTGTCTGGGGTTTGACTTCATTAAAGAGTTCATAAAAGTACAGAAAGCAGGAAAATAATAATGTGCAATATGAGCAGAGCAGGTAGCATAGCTGTTAAGGATGAGTTCCTATCAGGAGGACAGAGTTTCTCTCTTGCATTTCTGAAATTTGTTTTTGCTGTTATTTGAACTGGCCCTGTGACCAGCAGACCCGTTGTGGATGAAACTGTGTGCTTAACACGGTGTCTACATGTGTTCAGGGTGCGGAAGCTGAAGGACACGCTGGTTACTGTGCAGCAGCTGGAGAAAAACATGAGTAACCTGCGCACCTGGCTGTCCCGCGTGGAGGCAGAGCTGGCCACACCCGTGGTCTACAGCGTCTGCCACAGTGATGAGATCCAGAGGAAACTGGTAGAGCAACAGGTGGGTACCAGGCTGAACCTGCTGCTCTGAGACCTGCTCAGGGGAAGATAATCGACAGAAGACCCTACTTTTCTGCCTGTGGTCTTAGAACCAGCAAGAACTTCACCTTTCTGGCTCTACCTTATGAGAGTCCTGTACCTTTGAAAAGTCCTGTATCTCAGGCAAGTCCTTTACCTTAGGAGATTGCTGTACCTCAGGCGAGTCATGTACCACAAAAGACTCCTGTTGCCTAAGCGAGTCCTGTACCTCAAGCGAGTCCGGTATCACAAAAGAATCCGGTACCTCAGGCGAGTCCGGTACCACAAAAGAATCCGGTACCTCTGGCGAGTCCTGTAGCACTACATTTATTTATTTACATATCAGTAAATTATCTTTGAAGGGAGCAGCCCTCATTGAAACATGTATTGTTCACTGGGCTGGGTTGTGTTTCCAAGGCAGATCATTTTACACTGGGCGAGGCGTATGAACTGCTGGTCCTCGTCTTGGTATCCTGTCGGCCATCGCATTTACATACTCCCGTGTTTGTGCATGCAGGAACTGCAGAGGGACATCGAGCAGCACACGGAGGGCGTGGCATCGGTGCTGACCCTGTGTGAGGTGCTGCTGCGCGACACCGATGCCTGCAACACCGAGACTGAGAGCGAGTCGATCCAGGAGACGACGCGCAGCCTGGACCGCCGGTGGAGAAACATCTGCGCCATGTCTATGGAGCGCAGGATGAGGTGGGTGCATGGTGCGCTGTCCACTCACATGTCCTGCACCATCAGCCCCATCCTGCAGGTCGTCCCTGTCTCATGTCTGGATTTCCTCCAGCCAGCAAACCGCTTCTGAGTCGCCTTGTCACTACCCTGTCCGTGTTTGTACCCCCTCAATGGCTCGTGGCTGACATCCGGCTGCAGGATCGAGGAGACGTGGAGGCTGTGGGTCAGGTTCCTGGACGACTACTCCCGTTTTGAGGACTGGCTGAAGATGTCGGAGGTCATCGTGGCAAACCCCAATTCTGCAGACATCTTGTACACCACTGCCAAAGAGGAGCTCAAGAAGTTTGAGGTCAGTGCCTTTTGTGTGGTCTTTACTGACCTATATTTAGCTGCTTTTGATAATTTATTAAGGAAAGAGTTAAGCACTGCTGGCTGCATCACTGTCAGACGAGAAGCTGATCTGGGGTCAGTGACATAAGGCCCCTTGCATTCCCACAGGCTTTTCAGAGGCAGGTCCATGAGCGCCTCACACAGCTGGAGCTGGTCAACAAGCAGTATCGGCGCCTGGCCCGGGAGAACCGCACCGACACAGCCTGTAGGCTCAAGGTCATGGTCCAGGAGGGGAATCAGCGGTGGGACAGCCTGCAGCGGCGTGTGACCGCCATCTTGCGCAGACTCAAGGTGACACAAAGGGGCACTGTTTAGGAAATGTCAAAAATATTACAAAAGGGGGCACCACTCATGGAGGACATGTTCTGCTGTGACCGCTGTTGCTCTTAAAGCACCTGTATGAAGACATGCAGAGTTGGGTAATTCAGTTTCAGAGAGTAAAGGTCCACACCAAGATTTTGTTTCAACCAACCAGTTGAGCATAAAGAATCACAGTCACAGAGTACTCAACTGGTGTGTTGAAACCAAATCTCGGTCTGGACTTTTACTCTCTGGAACTGAATTACTCAACTCTGAACACATGCAACCCATGTTAAGTGTGTATCATGGATATTCACATATCGGGCTGGTGATGCTGCATATTACACATTACAGGAGAGTCTCTGTTTGCAAATGAGCCAATCAGGAATGCTTAATTACTTGTATTTAAAATGGCTGATAGTGCCACAGGCTTCACTGTGCTACAGTGACTGTCGATTACTGTATGACAATTATATAATGACCCCACCCCCATTGCCGTTCTTTTCCTCAGCACTTCACATCTCAGAGGGAGGAGTTTGAGGGCACTCGGGAGGGGCTTCTGGTGTGGCTCACCGAGATGGACCTTCAGCTCACCAATGTGGAGCACTTCTCCGAAAGCGACGTCCACGACAAGATGCGGCAGCTCGACGTAGGTCCCTCATGAACTCATTGACGCAGGCACACATGGAGACGCTGCACGGCGTTGCTGACTACCCCATCCATCTCCCAGGGCTTCCAGCAGGAGATCACCCTCAACACCAACAAGATCGACCAGCTGATTGTGTTCGGGGAGAACCTAATCCAGAAGAGCGCGGCGCTGGACGCCGTGCTCATCGAGGACGAGCTGGAGGAGCTGCACTCCTACTGCCAGGAGGTGTTCGGCCGCGTGGCCCGTTTCCACCAGCGGCTCATCAGCCGCCGGCCGGTCAGTGCCCCTCCAGGTGTCCCAAGCACACCGTCTGCCTGAGTACCCTGTGACGTGCCAGACCCCCTCGATCACCTTACGGCCTCCCCTTTCCCAGGTGCTGGAAGAGGAGCGGGACACGGATTTGGAGGACTCCATGGAACTGTCCGGGGACTCCTGGCAAGAGGAGGGCTTGGCCGTGGTGGGCCGCCACACCGCGTGCCAGGTGTTGCCGCCGTCCCTGGAGCCCTCGGGCCGGGAAACGCCCGCCAGCGTGGACTCCATCCCGCTGGAGTGGGACCACACAGGTGATGTGGGCGGCTCCTCCTCACCCGAGGATGAGGACGACATCACCTTCTACAGCACCCTGTCAGGTAAGCCCCGCAGGAATGCCCAGAGCTCATGCCCTCGGCCATGGGCTGCATCTGAGTCAGCGCTGTCCTGCAGCACCATCGCTTGGCTCCCACGGCCTCCATAGGCAGACATCTCCCTTCTTCTCTTGCAGATGTAGAAATCACTGAAAGCCCAGAGTCCTTTGTACAGGCGACTGCCAAATCTCTGCAGGCAGCCCTGGGTAGGCACTTGCCTGCTGCATGTGTCTGTAACATTGTCTGGTGATGACCTGGCATAAGTCAGCACCCTCATCATGCCATAACACCTGACCACATCACCCTCACTGTCGCACCATCACCTCCCTCTATCCTCCCCCCCTCAACGACCCACTGATCTGTTTTTACTGATTCTGCCATCAAGTCCCAGGTCTCGCGGCTGCCCATTTTCCTGGTCCCCTCCAGTGTAGAGCTGGGGGGTTAATGCCAGCATGGCCCCTTCCCCCACCAGCTCTACTTTATGTTGCCATGTGGTCAGGGGGTCAGGGGAGTAGAGGCTGTCCTCAGCAGCTCACCTGGGCCATTGTGCAACCTCCCCATCTCAAACTGTGATGTTGCATTAAGAGAACAGAGAAGCAGCTGCATTGATCCGCTCTGCATGCGCTAGCATCTGGCTGCGGCTTGCACCCAGGACTGCATTCAGAGGTCGGGTTGGGTCAGACCAAACGGCCGGGTCTGGGTCTCACTGCGAGTTCCTTTGGCTTTCAGGAAAGTCCATCAGTGAGCCTCCCACGTGGCACACACCAGAGTCCCGCAGAAGGAAGACTCTGCTCAGAAACAGCATCCAAAGGCTGGCCTCCCATGACCCACCAAACAGCACACCCTACCAGCAGGGCTATGTGAGTCTGCCGCCCACAGCTGGCTTGCTCCTGACTTTCCTATATAAGCCCTGATCTCTGGGCGAGATGCACAGTCTATAGTCTATTATCAGCATGCTAACATGGGTTTAGGTCAGTGTTTTCCAAACCGGTCCTCGGGGACCCACAGCCAGTCCACGTTTTTGTTCCCTCCAAGCTCCCTGCCAGACAATTCACATTTTTGCCCTAGCTGGGAGGGAGCAAAAACATGGACCGTCTGTGGGTCCCTGAGGACTGGACCGGGAAACACTGGTTTAGGTGATAGCGTGCTGTAGTGTTTTTCGACATGATGGGTCAAAGAATAACCGGGGCTGTTTATTGAAGTGCAGTATAGTGATGTAAACCCCCCCCCAGGCCAAGCTGATGCTGGAGTGCAGTGGGAGCATCGACAGCGTGAAGCGTGTGAAGAGGATGCTGAGCGGCAGTGACCAGGAGGGGGAGCCGGGGCTCACCGGGCTGGTCAGCGTGGACAAACAGACAGGTGCGGACAGCGGCCCACCTACGCCATCGGGGGCTCCCTGCACGCTCTCCTCACAGCCGCTTAGGTCCTGATCCACACCCTTCCCACACACACAGGGGTGATCGAGCGCTGGGAGCTGCTAGAAGCACGGACACTAAACACCGAGCTGTGCGGCCAACGGGACGTCCAGCAGGGGCAGCAGCGAGCCTGTGACTTGAGCGCCATCACAGCCTGGCTGGGCCAGGTGCTGCCCAAGCTGGAGAGTGAACAGGGACGGGAAGGACCCAGCAGCATCCAGGACATGGAGGCCAGCATCAGGAGACTCAAGGCAAGACTCTTACTCTTCGTCCAAGTTGTGGTTAGCCTACTCAGCTAACTCTTACCATAAACCATTATGGTTAATTTATCCAGTATTGAGTACAGCTGCTACATCCATGTTATCCAGTAACTTATTATTTTAATTCAATCTTTAAAATGAAATCTGAAGAATTTGTCATTCCTGGTGCAAAATATCTGGTGTTCTGAGGAGGAACTTAGAAACTCTCCTGTTAGACAAAAAGCCTAGTGTCTTGTTTCTAGAACATTTTACTGACTCTTTGAGCCATTCTTATTGCATCAGACTTTTAAAACCTAAATGACATAAGAAATCAAAGAAGTTCTTTCAGGTCAGCTGTGCAAATGATTAAATGTGCGATAATTTGACTTCTGACCTCCGCTGTTCCATCTCTGCTCTTTCCCTTCGCAGGAGATGCAGAAGGCCTTCGAGAGCTACAAGACGGTGATGATTTCTGTAAACCTGGGAGCCGGCGACCTCCAGCAGGCCAGCACCATGGACGGTGGGGAGCTGCAGGAACTCCAGCAGAGCTTGCGTGACATGAACCAGGACTGGGCTCAGGCCTGCGCCTGCCTAGAGGGCTGGGGGCAACGGCTGCATGCTGCCCTCATGGAGTGCCAGGTGAGTGGGGTGGGGATTACAGGGCGTTACGAGCTTCTCAGGCACTGCTGCTCAAACTTCAGTTCCTCTCCAAAATCAGATTAAATGGCTAAAAAAATAATCACTAATGTACTAGAGTAACTAATTCCTATCTAATTCAAGCCCTGATCGATGATTTCTTTTCCTTGTCTTTGTAACGTCAGCAAGGTTAGTTTTAAGATGCTATGCCCGTGTTAGTATGAGAGACTTTAGCAGGTGCCGACTGTCTGTCACAAGTTAATGAGGCTGATCGAGTGGTTAGCAGGTAGAGGGGCGCCATCTGCAGATGTGTTCCACACCCTGAATAACCTTTCGCCCACCGCCCCCCCCAACTTTCCAGGAGTTCCATGAGACCCTCCACAACCTGCTTCTGCTGCTGGCCCACGTGGAGAGTAGGCGCTACAGTGTAGACATCCATGACCCCTCGCTGGAGCGCCGCAGGCTGCTGGAGCAGCACGCCACCCTCAGGGTGAGGGGAGCATTGCAGTCCATTCAGGATGCTGGAGGCTTGGCACGAGTCTGGCTCAAGGAACATTAAATGAAATAAAAGACATCTTGACAAGTGAAATCAGAGCATTATAATCAGTGTATTCCTGTTCCCTTGGTGATGAGGATTCCTTGACAATCCATAAAGAGTCTGTACAGTTACAGTGACTATACAGTTATATAACTGGCCACCAAGCACATTTGGCCAAAGTCAGACTGTGTAATATCTCTGCCATGTGCTTACGGATGGGATGTGCCCCCTTGTGGCAGGGTCTGGAGGGGGAGCTGCTGGGGCGGCGGGAACAGGTACGCGCTCTGCAGGAGATCTCTTCCCAGCTTCTGGTGGATGCCATGGGTGAAGAGAGCACCGAGGCCAAGGAGAAGGTGCATGTCATCGCCAACAAGCTGCGGCTGCTGCTGCGGCAGGTGGCCCATGACCTGTGCACGCTGGAGGTGCGGTTGGTACGTGCTCGCTGCCACCGTGGGGGGGAGGCGTGTGTAGCCGCTAATCGAATGTGGACATGCTTCGTAGTGCCAGGCGTCAGTGTTTCTGGCTCAGTGTGAAACACTACCGCTGTGGTCTTTCAGGAGTCCTGGTCTCCCGGCTCATCCACAACAGAAGGCGGGTTCAGCAACCAAGGACCAATCAGCATCCAGTTTTCGCAACCTAAGGTATGTAGGTCGGATTCCTCCCTGAAGCAGACTGAATCCTGCCATCCTCTCCCACAGCCCATTTTTGCTGACCTATTATTAATCTAGGACAAGGGTTGCAGCTGATAGTTGTAGGCGTTGATTTGATTATGTAACCTTGTATATGCCTAAGACACTAAATCAAGCAGTAAATGAAGGCACATTTTTGAAGGATTTCAGGGACATAAAACACTTACTTCCTGGCTTTGGACCACATCAGTGCTGTTATTGTAAGCCGGTAGGTGGAACAACATCAGGTTGCCACAAAGCTGTGGGTTACTCCGCAGGAACTGATTAAACTAAGCACCAAAGGTAGTGTGTGAATCCTTTGGAGTGGTATCATCCGCTGTGTGTCCACAGGAGGCAGGAGGGGGCAGAGCTGCTGAGGTGGACTCCCCGGCCGGCCGAAGGTACACACGCTTCTCTAGGGGGCACCCTCTTCTCAGGAACCCGCTGTCTGTCAGCCATTTCCCGAATCACAATCAATATCAGATGCTTTATTTGTCAGGAGGCCCAACACGTCTGAGGAATTTGCAGTGGTGAATTGGTTACACGACACAGAAGTTAACTTAAAAACACTACACAAGATATATAACATTTGGACTATAATATACACAATACACAATATACACAATTTACAGCATGATACAACAGAGGGACAATATAACAGGCTGTGCACTATACAGAGGAATACATTGAAACAATTATTGCACTGTGATTCCAAGAAGAGTTGTATAGAATAGGAGAGCAACATGAAAAAATAAATAACAGAAGTTTTGCAGATATCCTGAAACTTAATAGGGCTGAAATTATGAATGGGAATGCTAACCATGTAAAATGTATGGAAGTCAGTTTGGACATCCATGCAAAAACACCAGAGTTGGGTAATTCAGGTCTAGAGAGTAAAAGTCCAGACCGGGATTTTGTTTCAACCAACCACTTGTGCATAAAGAGTCACAGTCACAGAGTATTCAACTGGTTGGTTGAAACAAAAT
>JAODKC010000028.1:15146416-15160457 GCA_026777985.1 Mormyrops attenuatus
GAGTCACAGTCACAGAGTATTCAACTGGTTGGTTGAAACAAAATCCTGGTCTGGACTTTTACTCTCTGGACCCAAATTACCCAATTCTGAAAGATACAGCAATGCTGTGCCTGCATGACAAAGCCATTCACTTCCTGTCTCTGACTTCCTGTGACCCCCAGGGTCGTGAAGAGGGACCCGTCCCCGCCACGCTCATTCTTCTTCCGCGTGCTCCGTGCCGCCTTCCCGCTGCACCTGCTCTTCCTCTTGCTGCTGGTGCTGGCCTGCCTGGTGCCCCTGTCTGAAGAAGACTACAGCTGTGCACTCTCCAACAACTTTGCCCGTTCATTTTACCCCATGTTGCACTACACCAATGGCCCCCCTCCCACGTGAGCCACGGAAATCCCTACCTGGACCCAGCCGTGTCCCCAAAATCTGTGAGACAACCATTGCTGCCCTATAAGGATTTGGGATGGCACCTTTATGTGGGACGTCTCCGTCTTCACAAAAACAGAACAGATATTATTCAGGCAGTGAGTTCCCTTGGCAGTTTTTATGGCCGAAAGCATTTTTTACAACCGTGTTCAAAATGATCATTTGCTTGTATTCATTTCTGAATAGAAAATATGTAGAATCCAGTCTTGTTCTTTTCTTTACTTTTACAGGAAGTTCTAATGGGGTGGTTGTTGGACTATCATTATGTCCACACAGATTACAAGTATATCAATCATTCTTTTAACCGAAGTTACAATTTTTACCCATTTTAGACTTTTTATGTTATCATTTATGGGTCTTAGAAGGCTAATCCTCTTAGATGTTGACCGTGAAGTTTTACTGGGTAACTGTAGACTTAGAATGACAGAATGCCTTCTGAGGTACGACATGGCCAGCGAGACAGAACATGCCGCATGTAGCATACAAATCAGAGTGTTAAGGCACACATCATTTTGAAATTATTTCTTCAGTGTGTTCTATTTATGAGTGCAAATTTTGTATTAAGCAGAAGGTGCTAAAAGGTGTGTTATCAGTACGTCTCTGTGAGCTGAAGACAAAGCTGTTGGATGTAATGGATACAAAAGAGTGAGACTACAATGTGCCAGAAGTCATGGTGGTGAAGGGCAATGCTAGTTGCTTGTGTGCCCGCAAAGGGTGACTGGAGTAGCAGTCAGAACGGCCACTGCTGGCAAACGGAGGCTGATACATTGACACTCCCTTGAATTCCATTCATGTTCAAGCAGCAAACCGATTATTCAGACAGGAGAAACTGTGTGTCTCTCAAGCTTGTTGATTGTAAATATTATCTGTGTGGCACTTTGTATACGCCTGAAATAACTAGATGAACAAATTCTAAATAATAGTGTGTACAGTGTATGACTTTATTTTTGAATCATAATTTATGGGATGTACAGTGAAAGCCCTTTTTACTCAACAATAAATATTGTTTGCCATGAATAAGTGGCCACCAGACTCATCTTTAGGAAAGAAAAGGATGAAGGCTGTGCAGAAGTACACACTTTTATTTAACTTTTATTTGGAACAGAACCAAAACAAAACTTTAATAATCTGGTATTATTTGTGTCATAAAAGTCTTTCTGTTAATTAAATCACATGGACCCAATAAGTAAAGTGGACTAAAATTGTTTAAAAACTCAAGCCAGTTGATGACAATGCCCAAAACATGTATTTTTTTTAAATCTAGCTGATTGTTTGTCTTGGGGGGTGGAGGACAATATACTCCAAATATTTTACGTTTCATTCATGACTTTGGTTTTAACCTGAACTTCACAATTTGTTGCTGCACTTTATTTCACTGATGTAGTGACAGTGAGATGCTGGAGCGTAAGTCACATCAGGACATGAACGATTCAGTGTTACGCCTCCCTCCCTCCATCTCTCCCTCTATTTCTCCTTCCATTTGGTTTAAACCAGCTTTAAACTTAAAGTCACAGAAATGTCTGTACTGTAGCGGATAAAGATCCATAATGTGCTGCATCTTCTGAACCACGGAATGAAATTATTTTTAAATAGTTTAAAAATCAACTGACATATAAAGGAAAATCCTTTTTGTTTTCTTGTTGTACAGCTGGGTATCTGAAAGGACTGATTTTAATTTTATTTGTTTTAATCTAGGTTTACTTTCTCTTTTTCATCTCAACCATCTTGATATTTAGCAAAGCAATTCATCATTAAAGGGCATCTTACTGTAGGAAGCACAGTGGTGTAGTGGTTAGCGCTTTCATCTCACGTCTCTGGAGTTTCCTCTGGGTTCTCCAGTTCTCTCCAAAAGCATGCTATGGAATTGGAGTTGCCAAGTTGTCCATAGGTGTGAATGGTTTGTGAGTGTGTCCAGTGATGGGCTTGCTCCCTGTACTGCGTTATTCCCTACCCTGCACCCTTTGTTTTTGGGAAAGGCTCTGGACCCATGCAACTCTGTTGTAGGACAAACATATAGAAAATAAATATTAGCAAAGATGGTCTTTTTAATCCCTATGCAGTACCCCACTCCATTCTTCATACAAAACTCATTATATGGTGTTTTATGATGAGCCCCTACTTGTGCAGACTGGTATCATGGTTTTTAGAAATCCAGTTTGCAATGTTTTAAATGCAGCTGAAATCTTCTGGGGGTGGTGCAGTGGTTAGCACTGCTGCATCACACCTCTTGGACCAGGTTTCAAGACTCTTTCATGTGTCCAAACTCCATGTATGGAGTTTGTATATTCTCCATGTGTCGTTGTGAGGTTTCCTCCTGGTACTCTGGCTTCCCCCACAGTCCAAAAACATGCCGAGGTGAATTGGTGTTACCAAATTGTTCCGTCTGGATTTTGTCTCTCTATATAACGTTTACCCCAGCAATAACAATCTTTTACAATTCTAGATAGGCTATTGTGCAGAAGAGTAAGAAAACGTTTTACCACTAAATTAAGGCCATATTGTTATAAATTGGAATTTGGAATTTTATTCTGTTTTGAAAATTCCATGCACACTATGCAAAATATGGACAATCTAAACCATGTTTGAGTTTTTCCAACTGAATTAAATCTGTTTACTATGTCCTTTAAAGGAATTTTGCATGTTTCTAACAATAATGGTTAGGAATTTAACTTAATCTATGTTACTGTTATTGAGACACCCACCCAATCACTCACCACTCAGTAGTCACCACTCACAAGACTGTTGTGATCGAGTAGACAGAGATGGATATGGTCTTATTCCTGCACAGGTGAGAGGCTTATGATTGGATTCTGTACTACAGAGTAGCTCACTGGCAGCAGAGAGCAGCCGAATTTGGGCAAACAGAAGCTGGACTGGTCCGTTGAGAGCTATGAAACAGGAAATCCTTCAAGTCTGAAAACAAGACGAGTAAACATTCCAGTATTCTTCATTTTTCTTCTCACATTAAATGGTTGGTGTTGGAGAGTCTTAACAATAAATTATCATAAAACCTTGTAACATCTCCTTTGCAGAAGATTTCATCCATCCATTTTCTGTAACTGCTTGTCCTAGTTAGGGTCACAGGGGGTCTGGAGACTAGGGGTGCTAGCCAATCACAGGGCACCGTGACAAAATCCAGACGGAAGCGAACAGACTCTGCTCATTCAGCTGTCACGGAGGGTGTGACGTCACTGCGCATGCTACGTGTTCCCCAGTACACCGTGTACTCTGTCAGCGCTGGCAAGGTGCAGTGTTAGTTTGTGCCTGTTATTTTTGCAGGTAGTGATATTTGTTTTGGTTCCGTCCTGCCTTCATGAATAATGTTTAAGACAGGGACGATTTCTGTTATAGCGACGCAGTCTGCGTTGACCAACGTTTTTAAATTCCGCGTCGGATTTCTCAGTCAGGTGGAGCAGCGGTGACCGACGAGGCTGAAGTTGGCTCCTTATTCGCAGCTCCTTATTCGGATTTTCCGGTTTACCTTAAATGCTGCGCAGCCGAATGCAATGACGCGATTGTATGTGTGATTGGGCATATTTCCGGGCCTGATTGGGAGTGGAAAGACGTTTGCGTTTGTCTAATTTTCTGATAAAATACACACATACTATTACTGAAATTGCCCAGATATGTACTTCCCTCAAAGTGGTAACAAGTCAGTAGAACCGTGTTCAGTTAATACAAAACGAAAGCCAAATGACGTTCTGAAGGTAAGACTCACTAAATGAGCCCCCCTACATACACATTCGTGTTACTGCATTCGGATGCGCAGTATTTAAGGTGGACCGGAAAATTCGAATAAGGAGCAAACTGCAGCCTCGTCGGTGATCGTGCGAACGCTCATCGCGGCGCTATTTCACAATTTCAGAATTGTTAATGGCTGCGTTTTCCTAGATTACATTTAGCTTACTGAAATATGGTGTAAAAAGCAGTCCGGAGCAGTTGTGATGTACGTGAGGATTTTAAAAAGGGATTAATTCCCCACACAGTATCGGAGTGAAACTAATGACTTCTGTAGTCAAACTCACATGAGACGGAAAACAAGGTCCTAGTCTGTTTGGTTATCCAACTCCCCGGAACATTTTCACCTTCTACAAATGCAAAAATTGTACACGTTTTGTTGTACAGTACCCCTGCCCAGGGCCGGTATTATGCCAAGAATTGGATGCATATCTCAGCAGCTATGAAATTGGGCTTGCCGAATAATGCATCCCCCTTTAATTGTCTTTTTACATACTGTAGAATCAAATGGTGTTACCTGCATGGGATTTAGGCGGTTTTGGCTTAACAGTATGCTACAGTCATCCTAGCTGAAAAAAGGGGATGCAAATCTTGGCGGCTATAAAATCGAGCTTGCCGAATAATGCACCCCCAGTATTATTATTGTTGTTGTTTTTCATAAACCTTACAATTAAATTGTGCCACCAGTAAATATTTCGCTTAGCTGCCATAAGCTCTGCAATGCAATATGTCCTCCATGAACGTTACCTTTAAGATATGTTCAGATTACATTATGATATCTGCACATACTTTTGTCTGAAACAGAGGGGATGCCTTACTTGACAGCTATAATCAGCAGTTTATCTAACAAAAAATAACACTGGCCCTTTGTGTTCTGGCGCCCTAGGCAAGATTTGCCTGAGTGCCAGCTTCCCCACCTCCCACAGCAAAAAGAAAACATTTTCAGTTCATTTGTATTAAAAACATTTTAGTAGCATAGGGTATCTGGCTGCTAACTAGGTAGTTTGCGCCTGTTTCACAAGAAAAGTGATATATTCGAACTGTTGTAAATAACTAATGTCATGGAATGCAACCAGAGGTATTCAGATTTTTTTGCTCGCTCTTTTATGCCCTCCAATCAAATGGTGCCCTAGGCGATCACCTATGTTGCCTACAGAGCGGACCAGCTGGCCCTGTCCCTTCCCCAGGGAAGCAGAAAATCCCACCATCATCTCCCTTTAATTGCATATGGCATGAGAAATACCTGGAAGACCACAAAGAAACACGACAGTGTGTCCATGGTTTATTCTAGCTTTGCCATCCTGTGGACAATCCACCACAGCTGTCCTGGGTTGTGGCCATACGTGGTGGATATCGTAGCTCTCCTTGGATCCGCCAAAGTCCGTTTTCAGAGTGCTAGGTCAGCTGCTGGCGTCCCTTAATCATCAGGGACTTTCTAGTTACTGGTTCAGTAAATGGATTAAGAATAAAAGCAAACATCTTATGTTGGCAGTTTATTTCCGAAGTGTGTATTTTCTCATGTGGAAATCAGTAAACTGATATTTTGAATGTAACCAGGTGTGTTGAGATCGCTCACTGCTGTGTTACCATTTATGTTGTGATGTATTGATTTTACAGTCTCATTTTACAGTTCCCTGTGAGCCTGTTCTTACTGTGGAAAAGCTCTGGATGTGTATGAAACGAAGTGTGAATAGCCCCCACCTGAATGATGTGACAGCAGCCATTCTGCACCAGTACACTCACCACACAGTAGCTGTAAATATTGTAAGGTGGTGAGGGGGCAGGAGAGAATTTATAGGGGATGATTAGGAGGCTAGATTTGATAGGGCCACAGAGGACGATTTTAGCCAGGACATTGGGGTACCACCCCTGCTCTTTCAGAAGATGCATTGGGCATTGGGATCCACACTGAACACAGGATGGGTAACCTGTTGGCCACATCAACACATCTTCTGGCACCAACCTAGCTTTGCGAGTTGGTCTCCCCTCCAAGTACTGGCCCAAACCTGCTTAGCTTCCAATGGATTACCTATTCTGAGCTGCAGGCAGTATGGCTGCTAATAATACATAAGGTAGTATTTATAAGAGTTAGGAGGAATAATATGTGGTGACACCTTCATAGCTGCTATGTTTTCTGCTCACCGACCATGAATTTTTGCCCCCATCTGTGTGTAAAAACATTCCCTTATACCAAGAACTGGTCAAACTTTGAAGATGGACATAAGATGGAAATAGTTCAATTTCTTAAAACAAATAAAAATCCAGCCGGATTTTCTGGGAAGGGAACATGTTTTTTGAAAAGGAGCATCCAGATTCCCAAGAGTTTTCTTCTAGGACAGGAATCACCATATAGGACTGAGATGGATAACAAGAAGCACTCCTATGTGCTGGGATGTAAGTTATACCTGCGATTGTTTAAAATGACAGCAAGTGATCACATGGCTTAACCAGCATTGCCAAAGACTGTTGTGATGTCATAGCAGATTTGTGTAGCAAATGGTCACACAAAGAAATTAGTGTGGTATTCTTTATTTATTTTACCAGACAACAGAAAGCAGACACACACCCAACATTTCTAGTGTGTGTGTGTGTGTGTGTTTACTATTAGACCTGGGTATATGGGCACATAGAGAGAATCGCGTAAACAAAACACAGAACCAAAAATGTTCACGATACTTCCGGAAAGGACCATCAGCACATCTAGACACAATGATGATTTTGCTTTTTAGCCTGCTGTAATGCTGACGCAGAAAACGGAATTCTCATGGAGACAGAAAGGGACAGAGTAGTAAAAGCTCCTTTTAGATTACAGGGGGTTTCTGATTTTGGAGGGTAAGTGTTATGATGTGAAAGATGCAAGTGGCAGTAGTAGCAAACATCAGAAATAAGCAAGCAATCCCTTTCAAATTCAGCAAAAAACTGAAGGTTAAAAGAAAAACATGGCTGCATCTATTTACAGGAAGTTATTGGGAAAAGCAAGCTATTAAAAATACAATTACTGTAAATTTATATATCGATACTTTATGCTATTCTTTAGTCATATTCAGTAAACAATGATTCCATGTCAGGTAACAAGGGGAAAATAGTGTCTTTGTTCCAAAATGTCAGTATTGTCAGCTTGTCCCATTCTCATGTCTTAGCTCATTACACTAGACATAATATATTATAACCATTATTTATCCGTTGTGCAACTTGCAGTATACATACAGTGGCAAATAAACACACTTCAAATTTTTTTTTATGCATAGTGAATTATACAGTGTATTTTAGCTGCAATAGTTCTTAACTCAGAATGTGAAACTCTTCAAAGGTGAATACGTTATTTTTTGTGAACGAGATAAATGGGACCATTCATAGTCACAATCACTAATAACCTGTAACACACCTGTCTTCTCACAGCACTATAGATTAGGGGCACCCGATCCCCCGTCCACAGCACTATAGATTAGGGGCACCCGATCCCCCGTCCACAGCGAGTGTTCAATCCGCTATATATTTTTAAGTCACACTTTTTTCTTTTTTTTAAATGATCCTTGACGCTCACGTGTTTTGATTGTATTGGAAAAAGATGGAAATGGTTAAACATATTAGTTCTATCCCGCCGATTGATTCACTGCCCGCATGCCCTGCCCCCCCCGGTCGACAGGTTTTACTAGTGCGTGCAATTTATGCACAATGTGAACCAGTCTGTGGTCATGAAAAGCTGAGGAGCCCCTGCTATAGAGGATTAGTGTGCCATCTGATTGACAGATATGTCAATCACCATAGGGCCAGCCCCCTAGGGCTTTGGCTGCACTAATGCTAACATCACTCTTCTATTTACGAGGTATAGTGGGAAAATGTGGTATGGAACTTAAATGACCAATGCAAGGAAGCAGGATACTGTAGACGTGAAACATTGTTCAGGCTTTTTGTTTCTTGAATGCTGTTATAATAATGAGATTTTCTTAGTACAGTTTTGGCAAAGTGCAACTTTTGTTGTTGAACAGTAACTGCTGACATTTTTATTTTTCTGCGTTCCCAATAGCCAGGTTCTGGTAACTGAAGATCGTACAAAGCACTTCATATTCGAGGATACTGGGGTTATTCAGGTTGACCAAAGTTTATTGCCGGCTGACGTTTTTAACAGCGGGTCCCAGTAGATCCGGACATGGGTGAACCCGACTAGTCTTTTCAGCTCCTTTATCTACAAACATGTGAATGCGGAGCTTTGGGGGGCTGCGAGAAGATGGACTGGGTATTCAGGTTGATTAGCTCGTCTGATGTTTACTCACTGCAGTCGACCGGGGCCCACGGCCCCTGGAGGTTGTTCGGGGTCTGTGGAGCAGACTTGCTCTCAACTGTAGAGGTTGGCTGGTTTTTTGGCTCCCCTGTTGCGACCCTGTGGTAGACACGGGAGCTGTGCGTGGTGTTGGCGTCCAGCATCTCCAAGAGCAGGTCGTACAGTGGGACAACGTTCTTCATCTTCATGTTTGACAGGTGCTCTATCCCTTTGTTGCTATGGGAGGGACCGAGGGAAAGAGAGTCAGTACACAGGCTCAAGCACTTGGGAGCCCCCCCAGGAGAGAGTAACACTAAGGAGTGCTTGAAAAAATACACACTGAGCCACAAGAGAGGATTACAAATGCCTGGCATATATAGCAAGAGCCTAGCTATATGAAACACTGCATCTCCATTAGATGCTTATGGATAAAAAATTCCAAAAGATTTTTAGAACTTCATATTTCAGTTGACTCTAGAATTGACCAGCTAGTCCAAGATGTCTGACGTTGCTAGGACAACAGTAAACATCCTTTATTCTGTCGGATCCCAGAGCTCTCCACTGTAATTTCCACTGCTTGGGTCCTTCAGTACCTGACATGGCGGATGTGCGAAAGTAGCATTAGCAGATGGGCCAAGCGAGTGGATTGCTGCTGGAAGGTTAGCCCTTTTCTGGAGATGGCCCACACCAGGGCGTCAGTCACCGCATCCAGCAGTCGCAGCAGCTTAGCCCGGCTCTCCAGTTCCTCGGGGCTCTCTGGGGAGCTCACACACATGTCTGTAACAGAATACACACCATCCATTAGGCCCTTGTCCATGCACAATCCACATTCCCACTCCCAAAAGGAAGTTCTGTAGATTTCCCAGCTGGCATGTTGGACTCACAGGTGCAGAGCCATCGAGAAAATCACACACATACACAAGCCAGCAGGACCTCTAACACAAGCAAGAAAGCAGTTCCACCCCAGAAATTTCCTTAAATTTTCATAACAAATGTACTGAACACTAGATGGCAGTGTAAAAGAAAGAAAACATCAGAAGATGATTAAGTCTGAATATCGCTATAACTCATTACCTTGGAACACTACAGTTTCAGGATGTGTATGTTTTCTTAGTCTCACTTCCTGTACATTTCCTGTATTTTCAGGATTTAAAAAAGTAACGTCTACTTGTACAAAAACTATTTTGTGCTAGCAATAACTGATTTCAATCCAATTAATTGTTGTCATATTGCACTAATGCAACTTTATCGCTAACATCCTTAGAGCCATTTGGGACGAGTGGCAAAGTAAGACCAGACAGGGGCCTTCCAGGCCTCATCCCACTGCTCAATGTTGGGCTGCCAACACATTCAAGAAAATGGAACACAAACAAGCTTAATCGCTGACTTGCATAGAAGTTGCACAATTTGTTCTTTTGCATCAGAAAGCAAATAGTAATGCTGGCTGAGTTTTTGCCACCATCGCCAGGCATGTGTCCTGCTTTTTGACCCCAATAAGTTGATAATGAGTTCATTCACTTCACTGGGGGGCTGCCTGACTTGAGATCATGGTACAAGCAGGGACCGTGGATATGAACCAAATGGTCATTTGCGTCCAACAGGACAAAACCAGAGGCGTAAATGAAACCACAAAGAGGCCAGTTCTGGAATGTATGGGATGACATGCATAGTGCGCAGCCTTACTGGAGTTCAAGAGGATCAAGGCCTTGAGACAGACGTATTCCTCCCGCTGTAGCTTCAGCTCCCGGAAGCGTGCAGTGGCAGCCAGCAGCATGTCGAAGATCTCCATGATCCCTTCCACGCAGCTGCCTTCATCCCTAGAGAGAAGGAGAGGTCCTGGTCACGCCCTTCCCAGCATGCACTGCCAGCACTCCCTCCTGCATCGACAGTCACTTCTGTGCACACTTGGATAGAAAACCCAGTGCAGATGAGAATGTCCTGTTTATCACTTATCAGTTTTTTAAGTGTGCAAGACTGCAAGTCACAGAGCTCTTAGACACAGGTGCAGATTTCACCTTAAGTGCCTGCTTAATTTTGGTAGCCATGCAAGTCAAGGTTATGCTGGCACACCAGGAAAAGGGTCAGACGCAAAGATTAGTTAAACTGACAAACAACTTGGGTAGTCTTTATTGCTAAAATATCCTGCTTTCTTCTTCAATCACACATTGGGAATAAAAAACATGCACTAAGAGTCTTATTTTTGTTTTGATACCCAGGAAACGCTAATGCCACAGAGATATATATGCATATCCTAGCTTTCTTCAGAATCAGGAAAAATACGTGCATGTTATGGGAACATACCAAGGTTAGTTAAGCCCGAGAAGATAATCACCCTGCTTGTGCAGGCTGTGAAAGCCAATCCCTCACCATTTGTCTTCTGAGCATAACAGGACAGGGCTATATGCTCCCAGAATGCCCTTCTGTAGCCCAGTGCACAGAGACAGCTATGCTGTTGGTTGCTAACATTCTGCATTAACGATTAAAAGTGGAGGCCAGTTAATTCCCCAAATCCCAAACTCCCCACTGCTGGATCTCTGTCAAGGCTGCTGGATCCTTTAGCCAGACCTGACCAAGAACAAACATCAAAACTGGCCACGTATGGTTAAATCAATTACTAAAATAAAAGTATCAGTATACTGCTGCTGATAGATTATTAGTCTAGAGTCAAAACATATTTGTGCCTGACATGACTCAGTATAATGAATTCAATAAATATGAAGGGAAACATATTTACATTAAAATAATGCCAGATGGGCTGCCGATTACAGGGACACTTACTGACTTGTGAACTGAGCACACAGTGAAGTCCACGTCTTTGTCTACCGACTCAGTGTTCACTGCATGCTGCCAGCAGGTAGAGACCCAGCAGGCTATCTGACCATGAGAAAAACATCTCACCAGCTAAAGACTATACTGATACGAGAGGCCTGTTTTTCTTGCGAGAAAGAACACTATCTCGGTGGTTCGGCACTGAACTTATTGAAAACGGTGCTGCATCGTGCTTAAAGCAATGCCTTTATAAACACGAGCTACTCCTGTTGGACACTGTATGAACAATAGATACAAAAGTTCAGTTACTTAAACTGCAGATATATGCAGTCAGAGCTGCGCTGTTTGGGTTTCCTCACCAGTCAGCAGCCATCAAATGGCTTTCTCACCGATGGCAAGTCACCGGCTAGCTTTTTCTCTGTACTTCGACATGATTCTCGTTTTCTAGCTACTTAAACATGTATCATGCCACCAGAAATGTTATTTCAGCTACACCGTGTTTAGTTCACAACAAATAACTATTTATGTTTCACATACCATTCACAAGTTTATCTATACTTTTTACCTTTTGAAAGTCAGCATAATGTGAACTAGAAATTTAGACGGCTAAGTCAGGTATAATTCAACTAAGATTCTGCCGAGTCTTATTCTGAAATTTCTCAGCTCAAAATCTTCTGTGAGGTGGGGTTGCTTTCATGTAAAGGGCAGTCTTCTACACCAGTCTGCCATTGTCGAGTCATAATGGTGTAGAGATGCCAAGTAGGATAAAACTCATCAGCACAAGGTTGAGCCGCATAGCTACAAAGTGTTTTCCTGGGTAAAACAACACATTCTCACATATTCTCCATATTTCATAGGCAGGCGTGTTAAACATAAATATTAAGTTTATCATCAAGACTTTTCCTTTGAAGCTGTCGTTCTGTAATACAGATACAAGACAGTGTTACAGGCTACATAATAGATAATATATTGACTTTGAAGGACTTTGTCAAAGGATCTTTCCTGTGCTCCATCCATCCATCCATTTTCTGTAACAGCTTGTCCTGGTCAGGGTTGCGGTGGGGGGGGTGGGTCCGGAGCTTATCCCGGTGGTTACAGGCACAAAGCAGGGAACAACCCAAGTTGGATCGCCAACCCATTGCAGTTCCTGTGCACCATCTTGTTCTATTTTGCTTGTTTGCGAGATCGGCTTCTCTGTACTGTTTGGTCTGCAGCGGACAATGATGCATATGGGCTGGTTCAAACGTCACGGGAAAATGGGCGTGCTGCAGTGCGCATGTCATGCTACCAGACCATCCTCCATCCTAATTGTTCATGCTCCTAGTGCCAAAGCACCAGGTGACAGTGTACTTTGACTTACGGCCTGGGGTTACACTGTACTGCAAAGCTGCTCAAAAATCATCCATACCACACCTCATAAAGTCACGTGTATGAAGTGTGGTACGGATGTTATAAGAATTTTACTAAAATTAACCATGCGCTCAGTACACAAGTTAAGGTCATAAACGTTTATGAAAACATTTCCATAAACTGAAATTACATACAAAAATAAAATATAGACTACAACTAAATGAGAACAATAAGTACCAAAACCAACTGAAACACAAGCGTCAAATATTTTCCCTTACCGTTTTTAAATTTAAAGTAAAGTAATGATTTATTTATCTTTGGGCCTCAAGCCATAGAAATATGCAACAACATTTTGTTATAGCTGGCAAAGTCCTACAACTTTATCTATCATGAGAAATAAAATTATTAAAGCAAAATTTAATAACTAAATACATCACATAAATTAAAACTTTAAAATAAAAACAAATGAAACGACAATCAAAAACTAAAGTACAATATTAAAAATATAATACAAAATATAAAAACTAAATAAAAAAAATGGAAACTATAACACTGATGCAAAAACATACACAGGTATATGGCGTGGCATTATAAATGTTAATTATATACATTTTATTTTACTTTGTAGCCATCTGGGAGTCTTTCTAATGCTGTGGCAAGGAATCATATAAATGGTGGTATTTCCGATTTTCTCAGCCAACCATTCTTCCCATTCGCAAGCCATTTTTGTTATAATTCTCATCACAGAGGGTAGAAAAAGTGTTTGTATACAGTCTTTGGTCTGATCTCCATTCTGACTTCCGGGTACTTTTCCCATGGCCAATGGACAATTGAGGTTCGCTTGTGTAACTCTCTTGGGAGCCTCCGAGTTATTTCAGTTTTCAAGCGGTGTGTGGCCCCCCCAAGTGATGTCCAAGGCCACCCGTATGACGAAAATTACATCACAGTCGCCCCATGTAGTGGCACTACCGCTTCTGTGTGATTTATGATTCCAGCCTTAAGTCTCAGACTGCAGGAGGATGTGAAAGTCTTGCTAAGCATAAAACAAGCAAGCTTGTTGCCTATCCTGCAATGCGGTAGAAAGAATTCTGGATTTTAAATCAGAGGCTCTGTTACATACAATTATCTGTGGGTGAACTTGTGGAACTCTTCTGCAATGAAGGTAATCAAAAGATGACTAAGAAGAGGACAACATGTCCACTGAATGTTTCCACTGAATCAGTCCTCTGAATGTGTCCACTGAATCGGTTCCGCCGAATCATTTCACTGAACGTGTTCATCACAAGCCCTATTCGAACTGGATTAGTTTTACCTAGGGAGGTTCGGTATGTAGTTTGTAAAGTGATCAGACTGGCTGATTCAGATGAGAAAAGTAATGTGTGTAATTTACCCAAATTACCAAAGTCAGTGGTGATAAAACTAGTCCCTTGGGGATAAATGTAAGGTAATCCATGCAGGGAGCAGAAATATAAAGTACAGATATTTTATGGGTTCCACTGAAATAAAGGT
>JAODKC010000028.1:15160557-15177382 GCA_026777985.1 Mormyrops attenuatus
CTTTAAAACAGAGCTAGATAAGATTTTAACAACTCTGAGCTATTAGTTAAGTTCTCCCCAAATGAGCTTGATGGGTCAAATGGCCTCTTCTCGTTTGTAAATTTCTTATGTTCTTATATTAACATCAGAGTTAGCACATCAAGAAAGCAAATGAGAATTTTCATTTTGGGCTGATCCATCCCTTTAGCATACTAATCAAACACAATAAAGACCAAACATTTTACCCCCCCAACCATAAAGTAGCTTATATATCGCTGTATGCCATAGTGTTGTACTGCTCTGCACCTACTGAAAACACTGACACGGCGCAGGCTTTGGTGTAGGTTGTCAGACGTTTATGTGGTAAACTCAATACCCATTCAAGTTCTGTTTTTGGCAGGCAAATGCCATCTTGCCTAATAAAAAGAGATGCACCTTTATAGATTACCTTATTGCCAAAATGACAATTCAGACTGGATTACTATTACCGAATGAGGTCTGAGTGTGCTGAAAGACAGGAGGTAATTCACTCCTGAATTTTTACTCTTGTAATAATTACAGACAATTACAATTTACAATTAAAACTAAACTGAATAGGGCTATAGCATAGCTAAGTTTCCTGACAAATGGATCATGACAAAAGGCAGCTCAGGGCCTTCTGTGAAGCTCTGTGCTGGACCCCTCAGGGGTATAGAGAGCAGAGCCACTGCAATTCCAGGGCTGCGTCATAGTGGTGAGTGCTAGTGGTTGGGATGGTCCATACCTGTTGAGCTTGAGGTCAGGGGTAAAGATGAGCTTCCCAGGGTGATCCACAGACCGCCACACTAGGCCTAGCATAAGCACCTCCAACCAGCAGCACTCAAGCAGGTGCACCTGGTCTGACAGGCTGAGCTCCACAAACCCTGCAAGGACAAGTACTGACACTTTCACATAGTGAAATATACAAATTGATACAATGAAACTACTAACAACACTCAGAGAGACATTTAGTTACACAGTTACGCATCAGGACATTAATGTGTGAAACAAACTCCAGGATGTGGTTAACATACTTTCATACTTTCAGAATCAATTTGGATTTGTACTGGGTACAAAAATGCATTACGGTTTGAGCTGTAATCTTCTAGTCAAGTGCCGGCAAAGCTTTACAAGCTTTTAGTGACCTGTAGGTGAGTCTCACTATTTTCTATTGAAGCCTTCAAAACGGTGCCTTGTAAAGCAGATTCACGACTTGCTTAAGGGCTAAAAGCACATTTTCATTAACAGGATGGAGTTTCATTTTCACATTATCAGGCCTCAATGTCAGAAAGCATTCTTCCGCTATTTACAATGACACAGTTCTTCAAGCCTCCCAGGAGAGAACCTCTGCACTTGTTACTCACACCTGTGTGTGATGGGCACTCGCTCGTCTCGCCTTCCTGAGATAGTCTGGGATGTGATTTGTTTTGAATGGGGGTGGAACAATATCAGTAGCATGTAGAGAAGGTGACTGTCTCCACACCCCTCTGAAAACCAAAGTCTCTGGTTCCGTTAATTAGCCACCTGCCATAAATGCTCAGGATGAAGTTATATTTAGTCGACAGGGTCCAATCCCATACAATCCCTACAGGTCTGTTGGGCTAAGGAAAAACTGATGACCTGGGATGTGAGATGAGGTCTCTTGAAATCATTTTTTTTACACTAAGGTCTAATTAGACTACAGGTGCAAAGTAAATGTAAAAGATATGGAGATCATTTCCATTAGAATCATGGACATACAGACATATCTTACACTCACGCCTACATTATGGGACCTACCAGGGATCTTCTTAGCCCAGCTGATCATAAGAACCAGTTCCTTGTCAGCCAAATTTGTAAGGGACATCATGACGCTGCTTTCAGTGAAAGGCTTCTTCAGATCCTTCATGAGGTAGATCTCTGGCGGCTCTGCCTCCATAATGCAGGTCACTAGCTGTTCAGGGGTCAGGGCTAGGGTCCCCTTCATCACTGGCAGGCTACTCTCCAGCCGCTTCTGTGTTCTGGACCCCAATGTACCCAGATATCGGATTTGAGGCATGCGCCGGTGCCGCACTCCACGGTAGCTACAGCGCTCACGTCTCATACCTGAGGAGAGTATTGTAATTAAGGACCCGGACTCATGACCAACTTTTTCATACAAAGGGATAGAATCCTCCCTCACCATCATCATGCCAATTTCATACAAAGGAAAGGCACCTTACCATACACATGAAAGGAACCCTACCGCTCTTCATCCTCACTTCATACACATGAAGGGAACCCTACCGCTCCTCATCACACTCGCTTCATACACATGAAGGGAACCCTACCGCTCCTCGTCACACTCGCTTTATTCACATGAAGGGAACCCTACCGCTCTTCATCCTCACTTCATACACATGAAGGGAACCCTACCGCTCCTCGTCACACTCGCTTCATACACATGAAGGGAACCCTACCGCTCCTCATCACACTTGCTTTATACACATGAAGGGGACCTTACCACACTTCATCATGCCCACTTCATAGCACTTCCGCAGGCG
Organism: Mormyrops attenuatus; assembly: GCA_026777985.1. NCBI lineage: Eukaryota > Metazoa > Chordata > Actinopteri > Osteoglossiformes > Mormyridae > Mormyrops > Mormyrops attenuatus. The sequence goes on from JAODKC010000028.1 coordinate 15,163,077, forward strand.
ACAGGCCTGGCAGCTCTTTCTTCGGTTCTTGTCTATAGTACACTGATTGGTTGCTGGGCAGATGTAATCATTGTGTCCTAATGGAAGTATAATGGTATTCATCAGTGTAAATACCAATTCTCTCCTCCATACAACTTTGAGGGGCTTGACCCCAAAACAAGGCAGCAATACCTTGGATGCTTCTCTTGAAGAAGGCCTTGCAGCCCTCACAGGACCAGACACCATAGTGGTACCCTGAGGCGTAGTCATGGCAAACGGCACAGAAATGCATGTCAGCTTTCCCCTCCAGGCAGCCCCCAGAGGAGTTCACTGCATCATCAGCATCCAGCACACGGGGCCCTGTCAGCTTGCTAAAGTACAGGTGGGACAAACAAAAAGTGGACAAGGTATCACAACATCATACTATGTGCACCATATGAGGGAACAGTAATCCAGTCTCCTTATACTGAACCACCAGTCTCTACTGTGCTCGGTACTGTATTTCACAATATGAATCATTCTTTTTAGAACACAACTGGTGGTTGTCTGGAATTAACCTATTAAGGAATCATGAAAAAAAGGACATACAGTGAGTAGGACTGATGGTTCTGCTACTACTTGTACTATTAGCACAGATTTGAGAGCACACTGCAACAAACAGAGAGCTGCTAAAGTCCAATTTAAATCAGAATGATCAGAGCAAAATTTTCTTTACACAAAAGCTTCTTTACACAACAGATTTTGGAGAAAGGCTTCTTTGTAGAGCGGTTGAGGTAAAATCTTAAGGCTCTTTGAAGGTATATCAGTTAATACTATCATTACTGTGTTATTATGTACTCAACTGAGTGAGGCAGGCGGAATCACTTTCTCATTTGCAAAATACTTTATAACCCATGATGCTCTTAGCAAATTCATGGGTATTTGCCTCCAAGCCACTTCAACATAGTTGAGATCTGGCAAACTCCATCTAAAGAGAGGCTCTGCCAGTTAACTTATTATTAGGGTGCTTTTCCACTGCACATGGTACGGTGCTTTTGGTACGGTGCTTTTGATATGGTGCTTTTGGTACGGTGCTTTTGGTACGGTGCTTTTGATACGGTGCTTTTGGTACGGTGCTTTTGGTACGGTGCTTTCCCTTTTCCATTGACTTTTGGTTGGGTACCAGAGCAAAAACAAAAAAAACAGAAAACTTCCAGTACCCAAAGTACCAAAACAGCTGGGGCACTTTTTTTGTACTTTGGTATTTTAGAGTGGGACTTGCAAACATGTTCATTGTCGATTACTCATGCAAACAGCCTGCCTCTGAAACACAATACAAAAAGTTACAAATTCACAAAATAATGATAATGTTAAAAAAAAAGTAATGTATGCATGGACAAATTGAGACACCCATGATTTAACTGAGATCTGGTCGGAAGAACCAAGAGATGATCTGGACGGCATGACGAGAAGTATTTGCTATAATGTACTATGGCTGCATGATATTGGAAGAAATTCAGATTTGTTGAATACTGGGATATTTATAAAACAAAAAAGGAATTCAAAATAAATTTCGCACAAACCCATCTAGGAGTGATTTGAACAGCAAGGATAAAAATGATTACGATCGGCTCAAACAGCACACGCAGAGCTCATGCAAAAGCAGTGGCAGTGAACTTTAAGCTGACTTTTTGAACATAAACTAGATAATCTTGAAAAGGAACAATCATTAAAATTGCAGTGCTTGCTAAGTTTTCGTTCCTATGACAATGTGAAAACCTTTTAGTGAAAATGAAACCCCCCCTCGTTATAATGTCCGAATGATATTGAAGGTATGAAAAAGTCTGATCTAAACTCAGCTGACTACCACGGTCCTTGCGATGTGTGAAATGCATGTGGATAACGTGATGTCTGCATTAATATCGCATGTCGCCCAGCCCTGCAATATTCAGTATAAAATACCCTGCGTTGCGCTGTGGTGTCATTCAGTGCTGGTACCAGTTTTTACGCCAGTTGAAAACCAACACCTTGAAGTACGGTACTTTTGGTACTTTTTTGAAATACCAAAAGTACAGTACCAGGCGCAGTGGAAAAGTGCCCTTGGTGAGTGTTATATATGAGTCTGTTTGTGCAAATATTTTTTTAACATTTAAGAGAAGAATTTATAAAATTTAATTAAAATGATAAGATTAAAATCAATTTCAAGAATTAATTAAAAAAACATGTACATGTGCTCTAAAGGACTGAACCAGCCTTTGAGTTTAAGTTGCATTACCTGGCCTGAACAATGATACGGTCATGGGCCTTGGTCTCCACCCATGGGGTCTGGGGTGGGTCGCTGTATACCATAGGCTGTTGACAGTGCAGAGTAAGAGGTGCGAGGTGGCTGGTGTGTCCAGGGTGGCTGTGAGGTGGCCAATAGAGGGCAGGGCTGAGAGGAGGCCGCACAGAGGGGCTGTCAGGGACGGAGGATCCAGGATAGCTTAGCACAGATGGATTGTAGAAAGTGAGGGTGGGGTAGTCGTGGCCGTTGTCCGCGTAGGGCGAGGGAATGCATACGGCTCGGTTCTCCACGTCGAGGCCAGGCAGAGGGGCTGCATAGATGGTGGGTAGGGCCCCTGGGGAGCTGCTCTGGCCTCCCACCTTGCTGGAACCCACTTCCTGGAGCTGCAGAAGTGGCAGGTCAACGCCAGGGGAGCCGGCCATGGCAAGACACGTAGGACACTTGCAGGCAAGTGCTGGTCCTAGCACATCATCCACTGGGCAGGGACAAGAAGAGTTCTAATGCAAAGAGGATCTGACAGAAGACAAAGTGTCACAAACGGCACCATACAGAAAGAAAGAACACGCACACTGAATTATAGCTACTAATAATTATAGCACTAATAATGTTCGATATACCAGTATCAGTATGGTATTATGATACCAAAATCTGAAACAGCACAATTCTATCATTTTGCAAATTTCGATATTTGATGAAAATGTGCCGGAAATCTCTATTGCACATAAAAAAAGAAGCTACAGTCAGTGTTTCTCACTAAGACCATGTTGTATTATAGTTTGCGTAGTGATTTTCTCTCCAACTGAAAATCGCGCAAATACAAATGTGATTCCGCGTTGTATTAGACTTGGGTACTAATATGAATCATGTTAGAAGAGATTCACAGTGTGATATCACGTGTTGTATTAGGACTGTCTGTATGCAGATGGAAGATGGAAACCACTGTTGGCCACTGTCCCACTTTAGCCAGCGGAAGTGAGATACGGCATTATTTTAGTTTTCAACGAAATGATAACGGTGAATCCACGGACCAGACTGGGGGAAACGCTTCTAACGCCTGTCTTTCACTCACCCTGATTTCTATGAGGAGTTTAAAGATTGTTTGGTGTGCATGATAACAGATATAAGATAGTGACGGAATTTAACGGTTACTGTTTTGTGTTTCTGTATGAAGTCATGTTTAGTCTACACGCGAGTTCATTCATATCCCTTTTGTCAGTGATGAGAAGTAGACTAGGTTAAACTACGAATAGAACACACAAATATACCCAATGTCAGTGTATTATTGGTGAAGTTTTGTTGCGGCTATGGTCAAATTGATATCAGAATTTAAATACTAAATGGAGTTTAATTAATCTATACATACATATATATATATATATATATATATATATATATATATACACACGCGTGCATATATATATATACACATATATAAAATATAGTATATTAAATATATTCAATAATATAACATTTTAATTTCACAGGGGTACCAATGCTATATAAGAATAAATAAAAATATTACTAAAACTATCTGTGCACTATGTACTTACAGTATGCAAGGCAGGCTAATAATTGTTAACGGAAACATTTCCATTACTGATTTTAAATGTTACTTAGTTGAAATAATGATCTGTTTATCTTTGGGCTTCCCACGCAATACACTTGAACCTCAGAAACATCTAATAGCACTACATCACAACATTCTGTAGTAGCCAGAAACTTCCTACAACTCTCCGTCTATCCCTACAATTACTAAAACGTAAAATCAAATATATAACTAAATAGATTTACGTCTTTAAAATAAAAATGAATCAAACCACACCTGAAATTAAACTAGATTTCAAATGAAAAAAAATTTAACTATATTAAAAAACATTTACATGATAACACTGACACAAAATTATACATGGGTATATGGCATTGCAATTCAAATGTATTTCAGTTTGTAGCCATCTGGTAATCTTTATAATCCTGTTGTGAGGAATCATATACATGCCGGTATTTCTAGAATTTCTCTGTCAACCATTCTTCAAATCTGCTAGCTATCTTTGTTATCATTATGATCGTAGAGGGCACAGAAGGTGTTTATGTATAATCCTTGGTAATCCTGATTACTTTGTGACTTCCTGCTAGTTTTCCCCTTGCCAATGAACAATCAAGGCTCATTTGCATCACTGAATGGCGCCTCCACAAAACAGAGTTGACATTATATTGCCAGTTAAGGAATGAATGACTCTCTATACCCCCATGCCATATGTTTAATAATTATTGCAATCTTTGTTAACAGAGCCTGGGAGTCTATTTTATCTACTTTTTTGGTTGTGTGGTTTTATTTATTGTTTATTTAGGATATTTACTTTTTTGACATTCCAATTACAATGTCTGAATATTTTTAAGAATTACACGTCCATTTCTTTTAAATGGTGTACTTGTATTGTTATACTACTGTATTATAATTATATCAGTGGGAAAAAATGGAGCTAACATTTTACTTGAAGCAGTGATCAAAATGAATTATAGATACCGTTATAATGCATTATAATGTATTCATAAAGTTTTATAAACAAGCTATAACTAGTTATTAAAAGCCATAACACTTTATAGGCATGTTTATTATGCATTATGGATGCTCTGTGAAGCTCTCATCTATAACGCAGTATACACTGCCCGGCCAAAAAAAAAGTCACCATTTGAATTTTTAGTTGGACTACCTTTAGCTTTTTTACGGCACACATTCGTCATGGCACTGTTTCCACAAGCTTATGCAACATCTCAACATCTTTTTTCGTCCAGATGAAAAGGTTAATTCCAGACAACCAGATTTCTCACCAAGATCTTGTATTGATGATTGGTGAGTTGGACCACTCCGTAAAGTCTTCTTCAGCACATCCCGAAGATTTTTAATGGGGTTAAGGTCAAAACTCTGTGGTGGCCAAATCACGTGTGAAAATGATTCCTCATTCTGCTGAACCATTCTTTCACAGTTTAAACAAGATGAACCTTGGCATCATCATCCTGGAATATGTCCATGCCATTAGGGAAGAAAAAACTTTACACTTTATTGCTGTATAACGTTGCAGAGCTGTAATAATGATCCAATAATAATGATCATTAGTATTTGCTGATTTAAATTCAAATGTTTTTTTTTTGGCCGGTTAGTGTATATGTCTTCATAATGCATTATAATGGCATATACTGACCCTTATAATGCAGAGGAAATTTTACTGAGTCAACGGAGCGTTGCGCTATGCGTTTCAGCACTCGGTGACCCCACTCTGTTACTTTACGTGTTCCGCGACGTCATAGGTGAGTTTCTGTTGTTCCTAAGCACTTTCCATTTGCAATAGTACCACTTACAGTTCACCGTGGAATATCTAGCAGGGGGGAAATTTCACAAGCTGACTTATTGCAAGGATGGTATCCTATGATAATACCACGCTTGAATTCACTGAGCTCCTTAGACCAACCCATTCTTTCACAGATGTTTGTGGACCTGACTGCATGGCTAGGTGCTTGATATTGTCCACCTTTGGCAATGGGTCTGAATGAAACACCTGAATTCATTGATAAAGAGGTGCATCCTGATACTTTTGTCCATATATTCATTATACTCTAGTTATTGATCTCCCCCCCCACACACACACACACACTGCAGAGTGCAGTCTGCTCACTTCACTGTGCTTTATGTCTCCACGTGTCATCACAACTGATTTTTTTTTCCATTGACAGATTTGCATGATGCTTCGCCTGCCGTAAAAGCCCTGCGAATGAAACCAGCAGCTGCTGCCTGATGCCATTTGCCACCCATCCGGATCTCTCTAAAATGGACTTGGATGTTACTCGAAACCAACTCTTGCGTGGCTGCCCATCCTCATTCATCCAGCACACCTCAGAAGTCACATCCAAAACCTCGCTGCAGGACGCAGCCAGAAAAGGGGCTCTGTCCACCATTCTGTGTTCCAGTTACCTTTCATATTTATCCCTCTGAGAGTTGCTTAGCAACCGTGGCTCATACAAGTTGCTGGAGCCTTTACAGCTTTGGGAAGTTGGTTACAGCAGCAACCACCTGAAAATACCCGTTCCAGAAAAGGAAAATTACCCTTTAGATAGCAGTGAATATTACAGTAAAAGTGTAAATGTGAAAAAAGGGATGTGTCACCTCATTACTCTTCAATTTTTGAAGAAAAAAATGTCAGACTTGCTGCAAAATTAAAGGATAAAAATGCACCGCTGTCTGAATTGAGGGAATGTGATTTCATGTCAGATAATAGGCAAACGGTGATATTAATACCTGCAGCACACCAAGGGTCAGAGTGTCATTCCAAATGGCACAAAGACAAAAGTAAAAAACCCAGAGATCACACTTGGGAAAGGCGAGGGGAGCGAGCTCCACACCAAACCGTCACAGCACTGTGGCACAGTATAAACAAATTATGATTTTATTTTCCCGCCAACAAGTAAAGCTCAGGAAAGTGGTTACTATGTGGAAAAGTCTCAAACATCTCCTTGATGTTAAAATCTCTAGCGGTTTCTTCCTTGTCACGAGAACCTTTATGTACCTGAAGCCAGACCGCAATTAAGATGTTTGGCTTGAGTGGCCTTGCATAACATGGCTCAAACAGTTAATAAAGAAGTTAATAATTCCTAAAGTCAATAAAGCTGCCAGATGACAGAGGCATTGCTGCACAGGGAAGAGGCGGTATTCACCAAAAAGCTTCTCAATGACAATAAATGCAACATTTAGTAGAGCTGATATCAGTGCAGCTGACACTGAATATTGTCAGATGTTCCTGAAGCGGTTGTGAAGCGCCCTCCTCTGAACTGTGGCAATAAACACTGTTCTGTTCGTCTATATAAGGCAGTGTGTCCCAATCCAGGCCTCGGTGATCCACAGTGGGTCCATGTTTTTGCTCCCTTTGAGCTCTCTGGCAGACAGTCCACATTTTTGCTACCTCCTGGGAGCTGGGAGGGAGCAGAAATGTGGACTGTCTGTGGGTCCCCTTGGGCTGGATTGGGAAACACTGATATAAGAAGACCTTCTCTTTTCTCTCTGTTGTCTGGAAGAGCATTTCTGCCTCTCAGTGCCTTCAATCATTAAACCCTTCAGTTACTCAACGTTCAGTGTGACGGTACAGCTAAGGGCAGGAATTTCACACTACATTTGTTAAAAATTAATCACTGTAATTGACAGTTTTTATAGATCGGTAGCCAGATGATAGATACTGTTAATTAGGCATGTTGTGAGTGCACTGGACAGAGCATTGTGCTATGAAAAGAAACAGCAAATTATGTGACTGAGAAATGCACCTGGGCACTTGCAGGGAAAGAAAACAGACTTCCAAGTACCAGAGGACAATCCAGGAGCGGAAATCTGAGAAAGCTAAATTTACTCTGTACGAAAAAGGGCTATTTGGTAAGGTCCCTACAGCAAATAAGACAAATCAATTTGGCTGGTTTTCCATGTCAGGTGGTCTTTGTTGTTGAGGAGCGGTGACCACAGACAAACATTGTCTTGGGTCAGTCTGACTGCAAGCCCCGGGTTTCAGAGGTCATGAGGGGAGCGCCCCACGCAGGAAGCTTGAGCTCATTGCTCAAGCCAACACAAGCAGCGCAAGAGCCTTCCATGGGCTGCTACCGCCACGCCACGACCCAAGCGACACCGCACTAAACGGGAAGGTCATCGTGAACTCAGTGAGGCAGAGACAAATATCGAGACGGGAATATAAAACATTAACGTGCGTCTGAAGCTGGACGTCCAGCGGTGACCCTGAACTTTGTTTTGGCTGTCCGATGCAGCCAGACAGACACAGTATTTACTCTTGCAGGATCAAAGGTCATCACTTGTCTTTAAATTGCTGGTACGACATTTACTCAGATCGGTTATGTTTCATCCTGCATGCAACTGTTGTGAACGCATCCATGTTCTTGCTTTAAGGAGGCCACACTTCCACAGACCTCATCAGAACCAACATACTGTTCCCACAAAACAAAAAAGTTGTTTCTGGGGGTTAAGGTTGGGCAGGTGAACTTTTGTCAAGATCTCTGGCAGCATAATGACTGTTGTTTGCGTGCTCAAAACAGTTCATAAGTAGCCTAATAGTTCTCGTCCCCTGGCACCACTATTTGCCACGTCTCAATCCCGAGAGGAAATTTACCACTACTTCTTGGATCTGTGCAACATCCACATAGGTTGGGAACAAAACAGGGCTGGGTAACATTCTATTATGAGCTCAAAATAGTTACGCATATTTGAAAATGAGCAACCAGCTTCCACCAACATTCAGGAAAGAAGAGAAATTCACGGAAGAGACAAAAGTCGCGACCCACGGATATTTTAACCTTTATTTTGTGAAATCTTAATCAAACCTTCAGCCTGAGGGAATTCAGGGTCTCCTTAATGAGTGCCAAAAAAACAGTCAGTTCATTTCATAACGTTCAATTAAAAAGAGCTGAAACTTCTCATTACTTTCAAAAACTTAAATCAACATAGGCTGCATATATGCTTTGACACGCAGCACTATTCATAGAGGAGATGAAATATCAACATCCATCGAGCAATTAAAAGCCTATCTATACCTAATTTACATGAAGCAAAAAACGAATAGGAAATATAAATTTCACACCAGGCAGAAATATGACTAAATAAAATAACTTAGTGTGACATATAGTTCACTTACTTTTTGACACAAGCAGCTACTGAAAGTCAAACCGATCACCTCGACGAAAATGATGAGATCTGGCCAGGGCTGCCTGTCCTTTGATCAGAAGGCACACCTTTTGAATCGGCAGTCTGGCAGATGTCCACGGCAAACTGACTGTGGCAGCAGGTGAGAGACTTGTGCCAGGCCTGGTAACCAGGCCGGCGTGTTCTGAACAGCAGCAGCAGGCTACTTTGATGGGTAAAGAGGGGTGTATACAAAGCACAGGCAAGTGGTGATTCAACTGTGGCAGCACAGCAGTATGACAGGGCAAAGCTTTTCCTTTCCAAAACCACGACATGCTGGCATGAGACCCCAAGACCTCGATCCAGATTTGTCGCCATTCAACCATCATAATCTCAGAGCCTTTGCGGCCGTCCTGAGTAATTACTGCTCTTTGCCAAGGCACTTGCTCTGCACACGCAGCCGACCGCAGCACCGCTGCTTAAACCACGACAAGGCCGGACCCGTATGGCGCTGCTGCTCCAGGGTGCCCGCTGACAAGCACACCGCAGGATCAAGTGTGCTTATTGCGATGCTGCTGTAGTACATTCTCAAGCCGGGAAGGAGTAAGCCTTTGCATTTCTGTTTGTTGCCAGGGTACGCTGTTTTTTTTAAATTTCTCCTTTAAAAAAGTGGCCACCAGCCAGCCGCACATTCCTCTGAACAAAAGGCCAAGGCTGAGCCGTTACTCCCCATCTGGGGCTTTGCTGGGTCCTCGGCGCAGGCGGAAACAGACGAGAAAAGGCGACTCAGTCGGTGAGGAAAAGCAGGCTTTGCTTGGGGTTTGATTAATCGCAATAGGACACTGAAGGCTGCCTGTTTATTTTAAAGGGGGCAGGAGGTAATTTACCTGCCGTAAGTGCAGACCCCCAAGGCTGCAAACTTCACTTTTGGGGGATGGGGGGGGGGGCGGTGCGGGGGCGAGTGAACGTTTTAAGCCAGGGTATCCTGGGTACAGTCCATCAAAACTTTGGAAATCTGCTGTCTCCTCACGTATACCCGTTTGTCCAAATCTAGCCCTCAACGGCTGCTTAGATAAGCGGAATAAGTACAGCTACAGAATGCTGTTTTTGACCATGTATCGTATATACAATAATAGGAGAAATGGCTTTCCCTTAATAACGGGAATTTCACTCGTTTTTATGACTGTCAAAGTATTAAATTAAAGCTTTTGGCCCTTTAGTTAACCGGTCCACTAAAAGGGACCATATTATGAACAGACAGTGTGGTGTGTTCTGAACAGACAATATGGTGTGTTCTACATTCCTCTGTCTCATCACACGCACAAGACGAGTGGCCTTTGTGCCGTTAGAAGACTTGTGATCTTTAAGAAGGTGTTTCGTCCTGTAACACTCCCCGGTCTCCGACGGGACTTTCGGATGTATCGTCTGCTGCTGGAGTGATGAACACGGCCAGAAAACGCCAAAGAGGACGAAGAGAAGCCAGCGTTCATCAGACACCCACAGCTGACATTCACACGCACTGATGTGGGGTTGATTTTTTGAGTAAAAAAAAAAAGTGACCCTCTATCTCACACTGTTCAGATGACTCCCCGAATCTCTTTCAGGCTCCTGGTCCCAGTCAGGACACCCCCCAGTCAAACCTCACAGCGGCATACTCCTCAAAGGCATGCACTCCGAATAGCCCAGGTCCAAAACTATTGAAATGCAGAACAAACAAGTAGACATTCAACTCTACAGCTGGTTGAAGCGTAACCTTTACGTAATACATTGGGACTGGGTCGTTAACATAATCAGTCCTCAACATGCCTACTGGGAGATCTTTATGCAATGAACTATGGATTTGGTGGATGTAGATTTGTTTTAGTTACATGGTGTACGGCTTCTGGATAATGGAATTACAAAATGGCCCATAGAAAACTATGACCTTGGCGTATTTGGCACTTGGTAACAAAAAGAACCTCAATGCCCACCAGTGAGGGGTATAAGCTGAGGGAGGGAGGGGGCGTGGCTTCTTGGATATTTTCTACCAAACCGGACACAGTCTTTCTAAGACCGCTTTTGTAAGGGGGGGGGGGAGAGACAGCCTAGATGTTGACCAAATGCTAAGCCGAATAAAGACACTCATACAGACTTAAATAACGCAGCACAATAACTAACTTTCTGACCTCACTATAGCCCCACAGGGGAGCACAACAAGCGACTCTCCCCTCATCCGAAAACCACAACAGCAGCAAACAGGAAATCGGGAGCTCACGTCCTGCGAGTGGTGTGTACGTGCGGCAGATGAGGCTGGTACATCCTCACGCTGCAGGCATCCACCGCAGGCTTTCATTACCATTATACATGCTGACTAACCTGGTCGGCACTGTCTCTTTTCAATGGCTGTGTTAGGTGGGACATTAGTTTTATTGTGACGGCATCATCTGACGCAGAGCATCTCCTTTTAAGATTTTATTTTTCTATGCATAACTGCCAGGGACAATTATAAACGGCAAATGATTAATTAATATGGAGCTTGATTATGAAATACATCAGCCAATAAATTTGTTCATTTATTGCAATAATTTGCTTCACCCCCCCAGCCCCACAGGTGATCTGTACTTCATGAGCTAATTCACACCCCGCCACATCACCCTGAGAACTATATTAGGCTCAATTAGTTAGAAGCATCTAAAGTGTATAGAAAAATGCTTACTGTGCCTTTTCCCAGAACGTGACAAATCATTCATTACATTCTGGAGGACCTCAGAGCTCATTCCTGTTTAAAGGTCCGTGAAGCGAGGCATTTTAACAAATTTATATGAATATTAAACTAAAGAATTTTACATAATTCGTTTTTGCATGCAGTTAGAATACATGAAAACACATAACAGCAAAAACACGGAAAGGTAGGCAAACGTTTTGTAGCGAAATCAAACTGAAACGCTGTTTTGCGAATTAAGCAAGGTACAGTATTAAAAGCGTTGCATTAACCCAGCCACAGTGCGTTTGATATTTCCACATCAAACCAGGTTAATTATTTGCAACGGGAAATGTGGAAGTGCTTTTTACTCCAGAAGTTTATTTTATATTAATAAGAGAGTCAGCATTCGGACGTCAATTAACGTAAATGAATGCATACGATAATACTGATGCCAGACAATGCTACTCCATTGCTTCTTTCGGTATCATATAGCTGAGCCTAACAGTATCAGTAATGATTTCACAGCCAATTTATTTCCAGTATAAAAAATGAAAAACTTCATAATAGAATTATAATAGTCAAGCGATCTGTTTAGAACAAGCATGGCAACTTTTTCCTCCTAATGTCCATCGACTCTATTGGAAGACTGCTGTCTACCAATAATCAAACGCCAATATTATGCACTTCAACGCAAGTGTGGCGTTTCAAAATGAAACGCAATTTAGACTTTTATGAAGTCTTATAAAGAAACAACATCTTAATTTTTATTCGTTTTCTATACAAGTGCGATTCCCACGTTTCGATGATTGCATGGATGTTCAGCTTTTGGTATTTCTTTATTATTATTTAATTTTTTAAGAATAACCAAAGCACATTTTGGCACACTGTATACCAAAAATGGATTCGCAGAGGTGCTACTGTCACTTATTCAATTTGTCTTTATGGAAATAGTCCATTTTAATTAAATCAGTTTAGTACGTACAACTTCACGTTATAAGTTTTCACTTCAGAAGAGACACAATGTACAATATATCGGCAGCGAAGGTTAACCTTTACACCCCTTTGAGGTGTAACGTACGTATTAGATTAATCTTCACACCCTATTTCAGGTCCTTCTCGACAATAACTCATAAGTTATTAAGTCAGCTAGTTATGTCAGTCAGCGCTTCTGAAATTGCCTAAACAATTTCATACAGACATCTCGAGTACTAAATGGGGTATTATGTCAAATAATGACCGAAACACATCAGCCATTATGATTAATTACTTAAATTCAATGCATTTGAATAAACGGCGCTGAATGAACGCATGACTTTTAACACGGGCTAGACGGACACCCTGGTGAATTAGGTGCTCACTAATGACAGTAGGTACTTTGCGCTAATAACATTAAATTTAAGGTCAAATTGGAAAAATATTGGATGTTTCTTTTAAGTGTTATATTTGAAATTCGGATCTATTGGGGATATCTAATACAGAAAAAAACTTTATTGAACATAACATATATAAATGGAAACAGATTTAACTGTAAATCCAACGGTGATAATAATACGGGGTATTAAAGCGACAACGAAGTACGTATACAACAGTAAGAATTAAGAAAGAATCATTTTCCAAACATTAACCATGGAGTCCGGCTGCAGGAAATACTACAAAAGCGTGAATGCAACAAGTTGAAGCAACTTAAATGAAGAGTTTGTTTATTGTACTACGCGGAACAGGGAAGGCTCTTGTGACAATACCAGATGTTGAGCGGTTTATTTAATTTTTTAATCAGACCAACCTGTCTTCGTGCAGCTCTGCAAACAGCTATTTTACGCAAGGACCGTCGTTCAGTCGGACGAAATACCTGTAGCTTAAGACAGCACTTCTTCTACAAAAGCCACAGTGTTCCCAATTCGCCGATGCTTCGCGCTGATACCGAGTGGAGAGAGTAAACTCCGACAGCAATCATGATGCGCCCGTGTAAAGATTAGCCGTGAAGCATCTGGCAGCGCTGCGAACCGAGACGGCGACTGTGCGGCTGGATTTTAGTGCCCACTTCGTTTTTATGCTCGCTTTGCTCTCTTTGCCTGAGAAATTTCATACTTAAACGACAGTTGCCGACGTCAGTGACCACACCCTCCCAAATGCTCCTCTATCCTTTGCTTTTGACCAGTATGGAGTAGGTAGTTTGTTCATTTCTTTTGTTAATATTGAGAATATGCCTCATTGCAAATTTAACTTTCTAAAACGTAAGGGCGCACTATCATAGATGTACGGAGGCCGTAAAGATGCGCACGAGGCTTTTTGGAGGGGAAAATTAGATAAGATCTAGTGTCATTACCTTTATACATTGTTTTGTAATATATGCTAAATCTCTGGTATACAAAATGACACTTTAGCAGAAACCGTAAAAATGCAGAATTATATTCAATTGCTTTTTGGTATTTTCTGGATTTTTTGGAATCATACACACCCTGCTATTAATTTTGCTTAGCAGAAGGTTTGTTATATTCCATCTATTATAGAAAGCACAATGATTATTCAGATATATCTCTTGATAAAAGAGTATGCGATTTATTACATTGCGTTAAACTAAACTTCACCTTCCACACATTGCCATTCCTGAACACCTGAACCTAGGGGTATTCCACAAAACGGTGGCCTGTACTACGAAGCGGGGTTACTGGCTTATCGGGGTAACTTGTCGGATTTAAGGTAGTCTGGGCAAAATG
>JAODKC010000028.1:15196524-15223842 GCA_026777985.1 Mormyrops attenuatus
CCCCCCCCCCCCCCCCCCCCCCCCCCCCCCCCCCCCCCCGCGCCCCCACCCCCCCGCCGCCCCCCCCCGGCGGGGCGCGGGGAATAAAAAGCTGGGCTGTCAATCTGTTGGCTGTGATACAAATGACAGCCCCATCTCAATGGCAACTGAGCCCCTCTGCGTTATTTGCCCAGCCATAGGTTGCGTGTTTTTTAAACACATGAGGCCCCCTCTGCCTCAGAACTGAGGCTGCCTCAGGCGAGTTCAGGCATGTCGGCTGACCTTCGTTAATATTGAAATAAGACACAGTGGCTATGCGTGGATCTGTGTGTGTGCACATCTGCGTGTGTGCACGTCTGCGTGTGTGCACGTCTGCGTGTGTGTACGTCTGTGTGTGTGCACGTCTGTGTGTGTGTGCACGCTCATTTACAATGCGGTCCAGAACTTCTGACGGACACTCATGTTGTTTTTGTGCACCCAGTTTCTTTAGGGCTATAAAAATATGTAAACATTGCAACCTGAATTTTAATGAACAATATTTACTGAAAATGAGGCACAAACTTTCTTTATAAATACTTCAGTATGCGCTGGATGTATGTCTAAAACAAAGATTGATCCCAAATTATGTGAAAGCTGCTGTTTTTTATTCAGATAGTTCTAAGTTGTAATGGTGCGGGCCGTAAACAGGCTGTTGGGTGAAATTTAGAGAAATGATTTTCTGAAAATGATTGTCTATGTAGCCAACTCGGAGAGTCAGGTGACTAGGTGACACATCACCAGACCAAGCCCAGACAGAGAGGGGACAGGAAGTGAGGTAGGTGCGCAGCAGGTGTGAGCAGGAGACAGTGAAACGGGGTGAACTAAGCACAACGAGCTACTCAGACATTTACTTGGCATTAGATAAGAAGAGGGAGCTGAAGTATGCTCATCGGAGCGGCATCCATTCTATAAGCTGCACCACACAATGGTCATGTTCCAGGTTTTATCTTTAAATGGAAAACATCACACCGTCTCTTAGACTGTCCAAAGCTAACATTTCATAGGCCTCGTAAAGACTCCGAATCGAGTTTCCATCATTAATTACACAGGTGAGGTTTGATTGAAATATTCCTTTGGGAATAGTAGCTTATCAGCCTGTTTTTTCTACTGTGCCATATCAAACACTGCGGTGCTATTTTTACGCACAGTTAACTTTGTGATTCAAAGAACTCACGTCCAAGCGAAGTACAGCCAACGCAAAGTGAAACTTTCTTGAGCAGATCTGCTTTATGGGTGCCTGAAGTCAGGCTGTCCCAGGCCTTGGAGCAGGCTGCCACACCCCTCTCTGCACACACCACAGCAAAAAACGCCTGAGCTTGACTGACGCACCTCATGAAGACACAACACGCCCGGATTCTCATGTTCCGCCCCAAACACATTTTTCTGTCTTTTCCTGGGTATGTTCTGATAGCTTGAGGCCATAAGTTTGAAGCAGAAAGCCTGTTCCTTCCTAGAACTACGAAGCATACAGTGCAAAGCAGTCGTTCTGCTGTGATCTTCAGGAGCTTACTGGGTGGACTGTTGTGGGAAGGAGAGCGTCTAGGGCCACTGTGTGTAAGGGTTTTCGCTGCAACTCCCTAATTAGGTTACTAATTAGAGGACTGATTGGCTGAAGAGTCCTCACACCCGGGTTTGAACAGCTGACCTAAAGGTTATCCCAAAAACCAGCACACACACCGGCCCTTTGCGGATAAGATTGGCCACCCCAGGTCTAGGGTCTAAGGATTCCTTGATGCCTACGTACCCCATGGAAAAAAACCCAACACCCCATCCACAATTCTTCTTCCATGTTAAGAAAAGGATGGACTGTACGAGGAGAACAGAGCTCAACCCAGACAAATTATTTATTTATTTTTAATTTTTTATTTTTTTGGGGGGGGGGGGGGTAAGCTAAGGAAACTGAGAGAACCACATGTGGAGACTGATGCAGACATGCTCCAGAAGCCAGTGGAGACTGGGAGCAGTGAGTTCAAGTACATTAACACATAATCCATTTACTTGGTTAAAGGTTCTGCTAAAGTCAATCACTGTCACACCATTATTGTTCTAGACAGGCACTTTACGCTCATGTCTATTGCCATCAGAGAAACCCAAATCTACAGAACATTTCAATATATATACTAAGCTTACTAATGATTAAAATCTTAGATGATGAAACCTACGTTAATTGTACATATTTATGCACTTTGATCTACTGAATGAAAGGCTAATTCCTTAACCGTTACGCCACCTGCTGTATTTCAGATGACAAAGCATATGACTTGTGAACAGCTGCCTCTAGGCTCGCTCTCATCCCGCCTAAACCGCTGTTGCCTCATAAGTCCCCAAACAAAGCTTTGATTCACCCTTTCACCACAGCCCAGTGGCCAGCTGTCGCAAAGACGATGGTGCAATGCGTGTCATCCCACTGGCCTCGTTTTACCCCCTAGAATGCAGTCCTGGGGTTCGGAGAGTATGCAGATAGCTGGTTGACCATTATGATAGCCAGTCTAGTTTAACAGAAGGTCTTCCTCCTGCCTGGTGTAATCCGTCGAGCCCCCCTCCCTGCCGCCTTGACTGGACTCACGCCACCGAGTGTCAAATTGCCAATGAGAAAAGTCTCACACTGCAGCATTGTCTGTATTGTCTCCCCGTCTGGCATCACACCATGATTTATTTTCCCTCACATGCGTGAAGGGCCTTTGTTGGCCTTTCTGAAGCCTGAGGCACATGAGGCAGCTACAACACGTTCGTTTGTCGTGCCATTGCTTTTTATCGTGGAAGGTTGAGCCAGGCCCCTTCCCACCACCGTCGGAATGACAAACGGACTGCAAAGTGAAAGCTTGGCCAGTGGAAAGTTGAGGGAAGTTACCAAGCCTCTTAGGGTGCTTTTCCACCGCACTTTCGGTACTTTCGCTTTTCCATTGATTTCCGGTTGAGTACCACTACCAAAAGTGCCAAACTAGCTGGGGCACTTCTTTGGTACTTCAGTACTTTGGGGTGGGACTTGAAATGCTTTCTTTAGTCAATTGATTATGTGAATAGCCTGCCTCTGAAAAACAATACAAACACTGCTTTGAAAACAGTTGCAAACTCAGAAAATAATGTTAAACAAAGCAAAAAAAAAATGCGACTTGGTCGCAATAACATATACAACCAAAAAATCCAGATGGCATGACAAGAAATTAAAAATTATTTTGTTGAATACAGCATATAGCGTGTTGTCCTAGCAATGTGATTTTTTTGTAAATATAGCAAAATGATTTTGTTGTAATAAATATTGGGGTATTTATAAAACAAAAAAGGAGTTCATATATTTCTCACAGACCCATGTAGGAGTGATTTAATTAAACAGCAAGGATGAAAATGATTATGATTGTCTCAGAGAATGGTAAACTTTAAACTGATTTTGAAAACATGTATCAGATAATCTATAAAAGGAATAATATTTTTTTTTCTATGACAGAGTAACAGAGTAAAAACATTATACAGTAATATATAATATCCGTATGCAGAATTGAAAGTAAGAAAAGCCTTCTCTTAATCTCGCTTACTAGTGATGTAAGAACTGCATGTGCATAACATGCTATGTTGGTATTAATATTGGACATCATCCACCCATATAATATACTACAGCCATTTTTCGAATTCACTACAAAATACCCCGTCGCACGTTGTGATGTCATGCAGTGCCAGTACCAATTTTTATGGCAGTGGAAAACCAACACCTTGAAGTACCGTACTTTTGGTACTTTCTTGAAGTACCAAAAGTACAATACCTGGTGCAGTGGAAAAGCGCCCGTACTGTTGGCATGCCCTGACACATAGTCAAGGATTCTGTCAGGGATCAGGGAAATGGTAATGGGTCTAATGAATTTAGAACTTTGGAACAAGCAAGGTTATCAGGTAACCGTCATGGGTTCAATATAGCTACAGCTCTTTAATGCTTAGCATGAAGGGCTTCTTCTGCTTGAGCAAGAATCAATACCTGACAGACCCATGGTACATTAGTCCCATCGCTATAATTCGCCAGAGACCACAGCTCGCTGAACCTGCTGTCTGTCCTGATGTTCTGTGTCTGTACCCTGTTTACCAACCGTTTGTACCAGGCTGGCAATTGTTTTCCCAAAGTTTGTCAGTAGGGGGAAACCTTTGCATGGAACAGGTTTAGCCTTGGGGCACAAAATTATTGCCCCCATTATGACATCATGAATCCCCTTGACCACTTAACTCGTATTTCGGTACTAAGGATGAATAAAATGGAATGATTTTAACCTACAGGCTAACATCTTGCACAGGTTGTGTTTGCACAGGAATTACAAAAAGTACTAATTATTACATTTTAAAACTGATTGTATACCAGCATCAGGTAAGCAATAATGCCAGAAACGTGCAACATAATCAGAGAATATTCCAAATCTGAGTTAGATCATCCAATTAGTACAATGAATTTTGAGAGTTCAGTTTGTACTGGAAACAAACACATCTTACCTATTAGAGTTCAGCCAGACATGGACTAACTTCATCTCTGATAGACAATAATACATCTTTAACATCTTCAACGACTCACTCTCTGTTTTATATTTTTGTATGTATGACAATTCCCATGTGATGTCTGTTGGTCACCTAATATTTGACTGGCCTGTGTGTCAAGTTACATCAAAGAGTCACCACTCCACATTCACCCCACTGATTTTTTTGACCCTGGCACCTTTCTGGGGGCATCGTCCTCCCATCACCCTGCTTTACTCAGAACAGTTGCGTCTGGGTGGCAGCAGTACAGTGTGTCCTTTACACCCCTCATGTCCTATTCTGAGAATCGTCCCAGACCGGATCCGGCACCGATATCTCCTTAATCGAAGTTGGCCGTAGTCCTCCACTTGGCAGCCATCTTGCATGCTCTCTGAGCTCCTCTGGCCTATTCTTCCCACACCACTTCCAACTCTGCAACAAGTCACCCAGTCTTCGTCCTGGAGCTTCAAAACTCTTACTCTGGTCCTGGGGGGGGGCGGATCTTCCCGCCAATGGTGTTCACCATGTTCCTGCAGCAAGGCATTCTGGAAATCAATGTTGAGCAGTCTTTCCCTTCTCCACCAGCAGACTGGACTCCTGGATTGTTTGGTTATGCCACACCATACCCATATTCCTCTTCTGCCCAAGCAAAAGTTGAATTCAGTGAGGAACAAGCCCCTTACCTACATTACTTGGTATTAAATGATATTTACTGCCAGTGTTGAAAGATTTGGAAGGTCCAAAAGAAGCACTAGATGCGGAGGTATCAAAGCAGACTTTGCAGCTGGTGTGGCCATGGAGATGAAGATAAAGGAGTTTCATATGCTCGGCTCTGACAGGGGAAGGAAGACAACGATGAACATGACCGACTGATTTGGCTTGGCCTTTGCTAAGCTGGAATGTTTAGATGACGACCAAGCTGTATAACAAGACAAATACCTAAATCATATAAATCAAGTTGAAGGTGTACATGACAATTTATACAGAAGTAACAACTGATGAAATTCCTAGAGTTATAATGAATGATGGTTTTGTCACTTGCTGATCCTAACCCGGTCTGGACTTGAGACTCTTTAAGTTCTCTTATCTTGTCCTCTGCTGCTTTATATCACCTTGCACCTCATCTCAACACCAAGCCAGTAAACCCCTAACACTTGTTCCTCAGTGATGTGAACTAGTAGAAAGGTTTCCCAGGGGAGAAGCTCTTCCCCGAAATGGAGCGGAAAATGACAGAAACAGCACCTTTACAGCACCCCCCCATTACAAGACAACGAAAGAATCCCACATGATGAAAGTCACATCGGTGTCAGGGGCTTGACGTGGAACATCGGGGTCACCATTTAAGAGTACTCCCCCAACACTGATACCTACCTGATACATAAAGTCACTGACAGCACTTGGGGCCGGACTCCTGTTGTTGATATGGAAGGCGGCACCAAAGGGGCGCCAGTCACAGAGTTGTTGCCCACTCTTGCCTGTCACAGCTTGAAGGTGACTGACAGCCTCTCCTTAACATCTGACACCCTGCCTTCTTCTTGCACGCCTTCCAACATTGCCCATTTTTATTTTAGCGTAGGTGTCACAGCTACCTCTGCCACTCACTCTATGGTTTTCGAAATGATGTTAGTTCGCCATGATTGCGTTCCTGGCCACATCCCCATTACACTTTAGAAGTGGCTTTGAATCAACCTGCCCCTGGATTCACAAAATGTATTGTAGGTACTGTATTTTATAAAACTGACATGATCAACTGAAGTACTGAAGCCAAGACCACTAGGGGTGGCATGAGAGAACAGGGTGTATACAGTGTGCAGCAGCTGTGGGAACACATAAGTACCAGGATGACACTGACCATCTACATTGTACTGACAAATACAAGCTGGACCCAACTACTGACACCATTACTTAGTTCAGCCAAGACTTACAGGTTCCCTCTCATCCACAGAGAAGAGCTGAAAACACTCGCCAGAGTTACCAAGCGACAGTTAAGTACTAAGATTAAGTACTAAGATTAAGTACTAAGATAACTATGTGGTCAAACCAAAAGGATGCATCTTGTTTCTGCACAGTTTTTAGAGGGAAGAGAAATTCAGTGAATCTTAAGAGAGACTTCTAGAAGCCTACAAGTATGAAGGAACTCACCCTTCTATTGAACAGTGAGAAATACCACCCAAGAGAATGAGGCTGCTCATCTGCATTCTGAAGTGAATGAGCCTGTAAAAGCGGACCTTAAAATATTACCTACTGATGGCAAAGTGAACAGAACAAGTCCTGATCCATTTTTGGGATTGTACATCATTAGCGTAAGTTTGGTTTCAGTATTGCTAGGGACCAAATCAGTCCCAGATCCCCCATCCCCCAAAACAAACACGGTTTTCCCACAATATAGATAGGGACATGTCCCTATCGTTCATACCCATATCAACGCCCTTGCTCCGACAAAAGCCATGAAATCAGGTGTTGAAGTAACCAGATGATGGCATGAGACCTCAAGAAGGCTTAGAGGCCCAGACAGGACCAACACCCATGCAGGAACTGGATCAAGAGCATCCTGAGAGAGGATCATGGGTTGTTAGCCTGATAGCCATAGCTAATTATTATCAGTATTCATTATACTCCCTCTGGTTAGATGCAGTGAGGTATAAAATTGTCCAGCGTAAAACCATACATCTTAAGCAAACTCTGCAAGCCCCATTATGTGATTTGGGCAAACAGAACACCATTGTCCCTGAAACACCACTGACCCTCCTGTTATCTAATCACACATGCGGTGGTTGGTCATGACGTAACACACCTTTCAGCCACTGTGTATAACAGGTATTTTTCAGGGACTGGTACTTATGAGGTCGTCCTTATAGGCCATGGCAGTGATGTCAGCCCTGATAACAATACCTGGAGCCTGACCCCCAATAAACACAAGTTCACATCTGCTGCTGACGAGGCTTGTCCGAGACCGGAAGGAAGAGGAGAAATGGGGGGAAAGAGGATACCCAAGGCTTGAGTTATGATGGGATGCAAATGGATGCCATCCCTCCTATGGGGAAAAATGACAAAAAACATCTCACTGTCCCCTAAATTATTGTGTGTAAATTCAGTCACTTAAAGGTAAATGTACCAACGATATCAGGGAAACCCAACCGGTATCTCCAACTTCAGTCCAAAACACAATTTAATGCAGACTGCACCATCATCCCCGCCTTTCATTGTGAGGATTCCCCCTCCCTCCACATCGGCAAATTTTATCCTCAGGAACCCCTTTGTAAATGTTTGACCCCCACCCTCCCCCTTGAAATGTTTTTACAGTTCAGCTACTGGGGATAATCTGCATGTGTATATATGTAATAAATGCTGTTATTTTCAATCCTGGGGAAAAAATAATTGAATTGAGACGATATCCACCATTTCTAGAGCCCACCCCGAAGTGAGACCAACCCAAACTGAGTGAGGATTAGAGTCGACATGTCCGGGGGGAGTTGGGGGTGTGTGCAGCCATCTGCTGCGTGGGCGTTTAGATACGAGGACTTCAAGGGTTTACCTGTGCCTTTGGCGGGAAGCACATCATAAATTGGAGCTGACCCCCGAGGCTTTATTCAGCACTGTGTTCCTTCAAGTAGGTCTCCTTTACATCTACGTAAAGCACCGTGACTCACGCAGCAAGCATGCACAACGTCTCGTTTATTCTGTACATGTAACTCACTGCTCACAACAGGCTAGACCTCACTGCATCACCTGAAGAAACTCACCTTGGAAACAGCACCTATATTGTGACCTGAGCCTGTGCCCTTTCCACCATGGTCTGACTACAGAGTGCGCAGCCCCTCTGCCCCACTGCAGGAGCAGGAGTAGGATATATCACTCAGCCGAGTACTAGAGACCCCCTAAAAGGAGGAGCCCCAATCAGAAAAGGCCAGATTTAGATGTACTTTTTCTGTCCGACAGCACCAAATGTCTTCTTCAGACCTTTTGAGTCGTGACCTGGCTATATCCGTCAACGAGAGTGGAGACAACGGCTTACTGAAATAAGTGCATTACTACCTTTGGCGATGGATGTCAGCCTACAGTTTTAAGTGAATGATTTACCCGTCTGACAAACCCCTCAAGCTATCATTTTGATATTGTCTGTGTGTTTTAATCTGGATCAAACGGCAAGGTCATTTCAACACTGTGCTGCTGATATGATGGTAAACATTTTTAACTCCACATGCTAAAGAGATTTACTGTCAGTCTATAGTGTGACACCCCCCCCCCCCCACAGAACCCCTTCCGATGCAAAGAGTTCTTCGGCACTTTTTTGCCCCTTCTGCATTTTTAATCTTTCTCTGCAGCTTATTTTTATTCAGGCTATAAAATCTACCCAGCATACCCCTGCCACATCACTATTGCCCCGTGCAATAGAAATTGCTCTCCTCCCATGTCTCAACATGCCAATGATGTGCGTGGGCTTAAGGGGTGGGTAACAATCCCTTTGTCAACAGCTTGTGGCAAGAGTGAGAGTACTCCTGGGGTGGGGGGGATTTCCTGTTAAGCCCTTTAACAGAATACTTGATACCAGCCAGATTCAACTACCAAATGTGTTTTATATCAGGTTTTACCAAACACCACCAAAACATCTAACCATATGCATAAATGAAGATTACAGGAAATGTATATCACAATCCTGTTAGCACGTCTCTGTGTTTGCTGCCGTTCTCGGTTAGCTTCCAGAGACTTAAAGATGGGCTCGCATGGGAAGTTAGTCCTGGGTCCACATGAGGACTGTGCCTTTTCAAGCCAACTGCTGCTCCCAGACAGGGGCTCCTGCTAGATGTGAGGTGTGTCACTACGGGGGTAGTGTCAGCCTGCAGAGCGGAATGTTCCGGCTTTAGCAAAGCCAAACGAAGAGACATGGACTCACTAGCCAGTGGTCAACAGCGTTTCAGTTATCGAAAGACTTCTCATAGAAAATACTGCGATCGCCACTAGCGCAAACCTTTCTAGCCTTCAAAACTAGCGCAGACAGAAAAGAAACAGGATAATACAAGATCAAACCACAGTCTAAGTCTGCTGTAAATAATCAGCAGGGGTCTTCCCAGAAATCCCACTGCTTCCAGTTCAGTTGTACAACTTGTGTTATAGTAAAAGAGTAAAAACAACACAGACGTCTGTGAGAGCAGCATGCTTACAAGTACCAGACATTCCTGTAAACTCAGGGTCAGATCCCATAAGTAGTGGCTTAGGTTCAGTGCGCCTCACAACACGTAGCGGCTTAGGTTCAGTGCGCCTCACAACACATAGCGGCTTTGCATTTACTCCCAGATAGCAGCTGACTGGAGACATTATGCAGTGATTTGACCCAAAAACTGTCCCCAGTTGCCCTCATGTCTCAGCTTGTGCTCCTCTAATTGACACACAAAGTGATGCACTTTCATGCAGCAGGTGATGATAGCCAAAAAAAAATCAAAGGTGTCAGTCACCAAGAGGAAAAGATGGCCAACTGGTACCAGAGGTCAGCAGGAAATGACTGCCAAGAAAAAAACTGACAAGAAAACTCTAGAAAACTTCTCCAGTCAGGACCACCCTGCTCCTGAGTGACATCAGCAGAGCTGTGAGCACAGCCCTCTGTCGAAGGAGAAGCATGGTTTATTAATAGCGGACACTGGGAAATAACTTTAGAAACTTGTTAAGTGCCACCTCTACAAAGTTGTCTGGAAACTGCAAGGCAAACTTCAGACTCGTCATCCAAAGACAAGATAAGATAAAAGTCTCTTATTGGCATCTCCCTCAAGGTGGTATCCTACAACTCACCGTTATGGCAGGATGTGTGAGGCTCAGCTGCCCACCATCTCCGAAACGGCATGGGATGCACGAGACTGTGCAGCAGACTGCAGCGTGATGCATCCTCAGGAAAGATACCTGTGTCTTGAAAGTAATAAACATTTAGCCACAACAAAACATAGAAACATACACCACACACAAGCCACTCTGACATTTCCTCAGACACCACAGTATAAGGAGACCTGCTCCACGTGTATTTTCTAAAGGAAAACATAGCAACTGTTCTCTCAGTTTAAATGGCCAAAAAATGTGGCCGTTTGTGATCTGCAGACAAATTTGTGTCAAATGTGTACTGACCACACTTTGTGTGCTGATATATTGAATTGTGGTTGGAACATCCTCTCATACAGAAGAATAGTAAGGCTTTGTTCGATGTTCTCTTATTAGCAATGTCGTAAATATAGTTTGCATTCAGTATGCATAAAGATGACACACAGAGGGGCAGGCATGTGATTCAGAGCGACACGAGGGGGTCAAAGGTCAATGACACCCCTCAGCCTCATATGCATGTCAAGCATGCCAAACTGTTTGTCCCTATAGGGAAGTCTATGATCACATTCTCAGCTATGAGGTTGTAAATAGGTAATGATATCGTATTCACTCACCAATACCATTTCATGTATTTATGGTTGTTTCCCCCCTTCCTCAGTACAATTATTGAGCCGCTCTATAAAATAAGCCATTATCTTCAGCTAGACCATATAATTATCTCCAGCCCAACACACACATGATTAGTGTGGCAGGTAAACTGATCACAGAATGGCTATAGAAACAGGCGGTGGCAGCAAACCTGAGTTTCTGGGAAACACCATTAAACTTTTCAACACAATGTACATTTGCCACCATCTTAGACTTTCATGACTGTCTTACTTCACTAGGCTCCGACTCACTTACAGGGAGTAAAAATCTGGAGTGAATCCTCCTATTTTACCATAGGGGTCTAGCCGTATACATAAAGGGCAAGAGGAGGTCACCCGCAGACTCCCCCAGGAGACCCACGCTGTCCACACCCCCGGAGCAGCTGCCGTTTCTTCTTTAGCAAAGGGAGCTCCACGATGCCACTGGAAAGAGACGACGACCAACTACAATCACCGTGTGCTCTGCCCTCTAACCTTGACATGTCAGTTCTCTTACAGTCCTTTCGCACGTAGCATTCTTAGCGAAGCATTCGTTTACACAGTCATAAATTAGCTGCAAATAGATTTAAATATTCCACTTTCATACAAATCACAAGCTCGTGTAGATGTATAAATTCTCGTTTGGCTGAAGCTCAAACTCTTGCATTTGAACTTTCCTTCCCTGACAGATCCATTAAGTGTTTATTTCACCGTGCCAGCAAAGTTGGCCAATGTAGCCAAGATATCATGATATGACTGAACAGGTGAATCGCTGCTGCTCCTTCCGGGGCTGATGGATGGTACAACAGACCGGGCATCAGGGGACATCCCAGCTGGCATATCAGGGAACAGCAATGCCATGCCTGCGAATCCATCAGGACTCTTCTTCTCCAAGGAAGCAGTCTGATTTTCTGTTGAGCTGCTGTATACAGTAATACAAGCTGGCCGCATAATAATCTCTACATGCATAGACTGCTGGCGACGCTAGTCTCAAAACGTCCCCCAGCACCCTCCATAACTGGGTCAAAATAAACAAAGGTATCCATGGCAAAGCTTCTATACTGAAACCAGAAAAAGTGTATCTCTGTGCTACTTACAAACACCCACCTCTGGGTAGGCCAACACAGCGAGGACAGGCTCTTCGTCCTGCCACCCCCTTCCCATGACTGATTTTACTAGGCTGATGGGAAATCTTAAAATAATCTCAACAAATGTTTCCTGTGACACCTGGCAGTAGACCAGAAGACAGTGGTGGCCCTTTTATAAACAGCAAAAAATGACAGGCCACCGCAGATGCGGCTGCTATATTTAGTGTATAGCTAAGTGAGTAAAGGATCAGTGCCCATGACCAGATGGTTGTGAGTTCAAGTCCCGTGGCCAGCAAAGTAATCATATCGCTGTTGGGCCCTTGGGCAAGTCTGTTAATGAGCATAGATGGGGGAACTGAGTGTCAAATGGCTGGGGGCACAGTGCTTATGTGCTACACCATACACCCATGGCATCGCTCCAAATTCAGCTGGTGAATGAGGTGTTATCCTGCAGCTCAGCTATACAGCTTGAGAAAAGTAACTCAAGCACTTAACAAGTGTAGCCCTTCTTCACTCCTGGGTGGATTCCTACTGAGGAGAGTTTAGAGACTAAAAAAGGTGTACTTACATAAGCCTGTCCATATAATCACTTCATCTTCTTACCAGAGGCAGAAAATTCAGGTTCAGAAAGTATAATCCAGACGTGATTTTGTTTCAATCGACCAGTTGAGTATAAAGAGTCACAGTCACAGAGTACTCAACTGGCTGGTTGGAACAAAATCTTGGTTTGGATTTGTATTGGATTTGACCTAAATTTTCCACCTCTGCTTCTTACTAAAATAACCACTATCCTGCTATAAATGTAAGGACCCAATGACCAGTGTCTCTCCCATATCTGTAAACACTTACCAGCCCTATGGGTGACGTGAGGCTGACATATATTGCTATTGAAGCAGAACAGGGAGGAATACCTTATTACGGCATTAGAGGCTTTTAATGACTGTCATCGTCATTCACCTGACCCCATGCCAATAGAAACAACAGGTTACTTTTGAGGTTCTTGGCCATGCCCTTTGGAAAGTGAACACTTGGTCCTGGCAGACAGGCCTCCACCCTTGTTACCTACAGTCCCAAATGTACATTTATCCATGAACTACAGAGACCTCGCAAAGACCTCACACAAACCCCTCACAATAAAACACAAGTAGAAACAAGCAAACACGAACCTGCATGCAAAAACTTTCCAGTGAGGCAAGATGACAGGTGGCCACGTGATATTAAATGGGATGGGGGTGTACGATGTACCTTGTACCTAACAGGGGTTACAAAGCGCACAGCTCCCTCTTAGGCCCAGGAGTCAGAGTGGGAGGAGTTTAAAAAGTGGTCATCGTTGTCTATTTCCCAGACACCCTAATGACACAGTCTCTACACTCCTCCTTGCATTGCACTTTTCACATAGCACTGCATTTCAGACGAGCAAATAACAGGGGAGAGAGTAACCCTGTCTGTCTGACTAAATCCTGACCTGCAGGAACATCACAATACCGCTAACGTAAACTACCTGCAGATACAAATTCAAAATCAACAGGGATTCACTATCAAGGGAACCTTACCTACAAACAAAGGGCTTCAAAATTCAAACTTTAGCAAGGGAAACATCCTTGACACTCCTTCAGTTAATGTTTAACTACATTAATAATTAAATTGTACCTAACTGTAATCTACTGGTGCACAAAGAAACACAGAGAGCGTAAGGGCCTTAAAACTGACAGATTGACATGGGATGAAGAGACTAGGAAACACCCACTTGCAGCTCTGGTCAGTATAAGCTGTGTGAACAGCGACAAGCAAATTAATGAATGGTTCCCATGACCTCAGCCTTCAGCCAAGTTGAAGCCAGAGTGTTCTCCAACTCACTGACCTCATAAAGCAAGTCCGTTTTTAAACACAATGACCCAGAAACACAGGGATGAACCCGTCATCTAATGACTTTGCCTGGCTTCCTCATGGAAAGTTGCTCAGCACCTATTTTAGCTTGATCATTGGCAGCGTGCGTCTGTCACGAGAGGCCTGGTTGCTTAGCCTCTGACATATAAGCCGCTCCTCACTGCAGGTTTGCCTCTCGTGTAACTTGAAGGCTGGGGGGAAGTTGACGTCTAGCGCTGACCCTGGCATCAAGTATCCCGATCCACTGTTGTCTGGCATCAAAGAATTGTCCGGTGTGCCCTCCCCACCCCCGTGCTCTCAGCTTAAACAGGTTATGTAAGCATCGCCAACCGCAAGCGCGCCCACCTCCCCTGCGGATGCCCTGCTGCCAAACAACATCCCGGCAAGTCGTGCCATGAAGACAAGCCGCAACACGGCCCAACGTGCCAAAGAAGCAAGTGGACACACATACCTGAACCTTTGTTCCTTGAACACCCATGATGTACTTGCCTGGTACATGGTAGGAAATGGTCTGGAATTTCTTTATATACATGGTACCAAGGGGTTAGGGTAGCCAAGGGGTCTCAAAAGCAGCTAGGAACAAAAAGAAGAGAGTACAAAAAGTCACAAACGCACAGAGGACAGTAAGATCACAGATCAATAAGTGATCACAGACAGCTCCAGGCTATTTCTAACACTTGTAAAATACAACAGCAGCTGTAATACATCATGAACTGAAAGACTTTAATAGTGCAATATGAAGAACCATCTAGATGTTGATAGCGTGTCAACGGGACAGGTGGAGCTGGCTGCACATAGGTAATCGATGATATCAGACATGTAACGTATTGTCGTCATCTGACAGCAACAATAATCGCCTTTGTTGGGGGAGTAGGTTTCGGTTACACACAAAGAAAGATAAAGATTTATGATTTGGCTTTCAGTTCAGCTGACGTTTACAACGCGGTTTAAAAAACACACTCAGGTGTTACTTTTTAACTCTTTGTATGGTACAGGAAGATGTCAGTGCTAATGTCAGTTATAATGCCAGTACCCGGCTAGGGCTTACTGTAAATTTGTGAACCACTGCTTTAGATGGTTTAATTGATACCTTTAATTGATACCTTTCGATGGCCCACAACATGTTTTAAAATCGTAATTAAATCCATCCAGCCAACTGATTGTTTTCCACAGAGACTAAAAATGATGATCAGCACCCACCCTGGGGGCCAAGTTTTAATGTCGGCTGTTTATTGAACTATCTGAAACTCGTTTGTTTCATGCTGTCATGTTTTTCTATCAGCGAACGAAAAACTTAAGGATTGGGGAGGGGGGGTTGATGACTCAATATTGTCGTTTATCACAATATTTCTTAACTAAATTATAGCATATTGATTTTCGATATCAGAGAATCTAGAAGATGTGACCAGAGCTACAGTTACAAGACAAGACCAGAGGCCTAACCAGACTTCAATCTCAGTCAATCTTAGCAGGCCTGCTTGACAGAATGGTCTCCCATCACTTCATGACTTGACTGCCGTTGCACATCTCCTTCTCCTGCTGCCCCTCATCCCTGTACATATAATAAGTCTATGGCCACATCCGTTTTCTGTATATATGCAGTTGAAAAATTATTCTGCAGCCTTCTTGTTCCCGCTTTAAGCAGTGGAGAACCCCTCCCAAATAACTCCATCTTTTGTTCAGGGTGCCACACCCTCCCTAGTGAAAACAGCTGCATCAACACCACATCTGTTCAGTGAGATGTCATGTCAGAGCACAGGAACCCAACCCATGGTCAGTATTCAGCTCTGGTTGTTTTTACAGTGAATTCTTCATTTCCCCTTCGCTTCTCATAGACGAGCAAAGTTTAACATCCAACATTACAATTGTCTTCATTACAAAGGAGTGTGGCCATCGTGGTGTTACAGTGAACGTAGATGGTGGGAAGGCAGGGAGATATAGAGCAAGGAGCGAGAGGACCTTTTTCAGCTCTTTAATTTTTAATTTATGATGGCGAAATAGGCTTGACCTTGACAGACCAACATTACGCATTATGATTTTTTAATTTATGCAACAGACATTCTATACCAGCACTGAACTAACTGAAAAATTCTTAATGTTGGTCATACAGGTCCTGTTACGTTCTGTCACATTCTGATATTAGCAATGCTTTGCTTTGTGCACACGAGTATCATAATTCATAGGGGATGAAACCATTAACTCATAGCCAGCAGGATTGGGAGACCCTGACAAAAGCTGTTGACAGTTTCATTTTCAGATATAGCTCACCCTGGGTTCGATTTCTGCCAGTAGGCCTGGCAGACGGCTCCCGAGCAGTGGCCTGCTCATTCAGCGGGACGCATATGCTCTCTGGCAGCCCGTATGTCAGGCCAAAGGCACGAGACAGGGTCACGGGTTTTGAGCACTGGATGGGAACCAGGGCAGTGTGATTACAAGAAGAATGACAGTCATCATCACTTCCCTATGCGACAACAATAGGCCCTAATGCGTGATTGTTTTGCATCTCATGTGAACCATGAGGAGGTTACTGGTGGTGCTGTCCTTTTTAAACTCCTAACCCCGCCCCCCCCAGCCCTACTACCCCTTTTCAATGTATCTACTAGTCACAAGCACAGTTTTTCACTTTCACATGCTCTAGACTGGTCATTGCGTCAAGCCAGATCCAAGCCCTGATTGTTCAAGAGGTGCTGATACCAGTGAACTGCATCAACTCTATTTTTGGTACCAAAACTAAAGGCGGAGAAAACCGCTGGCTGTGCACATCCTGATGGAAATGTGAAAATGCAACCTCTTTCACCGACTTGGCTTTCCAGAAAAGGGCTTTCACTTTCTTTCAGTCCTTTTTGGTCCCTCAACCCAAATAAACTACAGTGGATCAGGGCCAGGAGACTTGCCAAGCATAGGCTACACTTGGCCAGATTCACAATAAAGGGTTAGCAAAGCAGCTAGGACACAAACACCCTGCATCACCACCGTCTTCCTGCCAGCTACGAATGGAGTAAGACAGCATGCATCAAATGCTACTGGTCTATCCTGGCCCTTCTCATTCATCTTTTTCTTGCAAACATCAGAATTATGATGCTTTATTCTAATTTCTTAACCTCTGTTGAGATACAATATTTACCACTCATCTCAAATGTCGCTTCTTAAAAGCCAGGAATTAGCAATATCTGTTTGTCTGCAAGTCATTCCATATCATACAAGAGTAAATGTTTAAAAGAATCTCGGCGGAGACAGTGGCTTACTCTGGCAGATTTGGGATGGGATGAATTAAATCAGCTAATTTTTCTTCCTGGTGATTGAAAGGAGCACATATCTGAACTAAAAGAGATTGTAATAGGGTGAATGCTATGGAGTGCACTTGTTACTGTGGACTGCAGGCAGGAGGATATGGGTCACATCAGTGCACTTGCTACTCGTGGCACAATTGGGAATGAGGAGTAATCTCCAGCTAATGCCGAAGACCTGAAGGTCTGGTGTTTCTCACACAAGAGGAGCCCAGGTGGATGGATATCAGCACCACCCACCCAAGAGCTCAATAGGCACAATGAACCATTGCTCTGATTTTTGAGATTACCGAAATGAGCCAAGTGTTTGAGCATGTCTGCATCCAATCAACGGCCCTCACTGATGAGACTGGGAAAGGAGCAGAAATCCAAAAACAATTACGTTTGTTCTGCACCAACAGGACATCAGAGGAACTATTGATGTCTGAGGTCCATGAGATCACATCAACCAAAGGAGCAGTTTAGCTACAAAAAAGACAAAACACAAACACAGAGTGAACCATATTGCAATCAATTTAAAAAGCAAAGCATTTACACAGTTGCTTTAAAGAGCTTTAGAGTGCTGTTTGATGTACAAAGCAAGAAAGGTCTTATATTTTTCTAAGCTGTGAAACTCAAGAACCCCATAGATTTTGGAAGCATCCTGCTGCAGGACTTGAATAAGGCCTTTTCACGGGCATGTCCCTGATTCTTCTGGGTCTAACCTTGAGAAGCTCAGAGTTTTTAAGGCAGCTGAATTTTTAGAAGAAAACTGAGACAAAAGACACACTAAGCCATAACCTTGCTCCGGTGATACTGACACAACACATACAGTATGTGTTCACGAGAGAATAAGGGTTTTTTTTAATATTCATCTGAATCAGTGCATTAAGAGCCTCTCCAGGGAAACAAAACAGAGAGTCCAGTTCACCCACCTGCTGCCACTGGGATGGTATGGGTACCAAGGTCCACACACAGAACTGGCCAAGCCTCCAGCCACAGCCACTGCACAGTTAGGCAACTGTGTGTCCACCAAGCTCTTGTGAGCCCAACAGGCAGGCAAGTTCCATGCCTCCACTCATTTCCGCTTGGAAAGAGGCACTTTTGGCATAGTGCTGGCAAAAGCAGCCCTCGTTTACGTGCAAGGAAGCCCTCCCTAATTTCAAGACAGAGAGCTCTGCAAATAAGGGCCCCACTGGGAGTCTATGGAATGAGACAAACAATGGTAGTGAGAAGCATACAATTTCATTACTAACCATCCTTTCAAAAACATATATAGTGAGACACAGGCTGGCAACCGCCCAGTAGAACTGACCTTTCACTATCCAGCATCAACTTTACCCGCCTGGTCAAGCAGGATAATCCAATCTGCTCTTTCCTGAACCATCTCCTAGGTGGAGCACATCTGTTGCAGCCCTCCAGTGAATATCCATCCTACGTGAGCCAAAGAGCGTTCTGATTGTCTCTTTTCCAATGGAGTTCCAAATTAGAATGGTGAGCTACATCCAATAGGAGGCTTCATGCTCCGTTATTTCACTTTCATGACATTGAGAATAGAGTTTTTTTTTATTTTATTTTTTAAATGTCACCACATAAAACTTGAGACCAATGATTAAACACAAAGTTTAACAATGGATTGACTGAAAATGCGACAAATAGTTCCAGATGACACTGGGAAAGCTGGGGGTGGTGTGTGGTTCAGGACACTGACGCTGGATCAAGTCCAATAGCATTTAGTTTTGCAGTAGAGTGAGTCCTTGACCCTTAACCCCCAACTGCTCCAGGAACTGGCTGACTTTGCTTCGGGATAAAAGTGTAAAAAACAAAAACTAAACTTTAATAAAATTGGCCTGTTTCCAGCTCAGCACTTGAGTTCCTGAATATTTATGAGCTATTTGTGGACCAGTCTTCTGAAATATTGAAAGCACAAACTTAATAAGAATTTCAGACTTAAGGTTTCACTGAAGACATGTCAACATGGTGTGTAAAACTCCCACTGATATACCTCAAACAATACGGAGTGAATGCAATAAAGAGCCCAGTACCAGGGTCTTCTGCAAGGGGTTTTTGAGCACTCCCTCTACATTGGCAGAGAGTCCACCTGGTTTCTCAGCAGGGCAGGTGGAGATCAGGAGGGTCATGGGGGAGGCAAGAGAACAGGGTGGATTACATCCCCTCATGTCACGCCCATATCAGATCAGCGACACAGCATGAAGAACATTCCAAGACCCCTTTTTTTAAACCAAGAGAGCTGCAAAGCCCTGGCTCTAGACTGGGAAATTAGAGAAGACGGTGGTAACTGCCCAGGCAGCGTAAGGAGCTTCACTGCCATTCGATATGAAAGAAAAGCATTAGCATTTCAGTGATAACTAGAACAAATCTATGCTAGACCTTTACACAGAATGCTTGTTATGAAAAAAAATACCAAACCATTAAACAGTTATGAAATTGTAATACAAGCATGCGATCCAAGTTCTTAAAGTAATTGTTTGCCTCTTGGCAGAGAGTTCAGAAAATCCCAAATCAGGTCAAATGCACATGGCATGTGTGCGTTTGCGCTGTGTCCAGCGGCACCTGGTCCGTCCTGCAGCTGCTGTGGAGAGGCAGGGTGTCTGAAGAAGGGCAAGATGTGTGGAGAGGCTAAAAGGCAAGGGGGCAAACAAACACACAATCCCAGGTCTGCTGCCCCACGCGGCTGTTTGTTCAGGCCTCAAACAGCTGCTGTCCTTGGTGGGGGTGGGGAGCCTGTACACGCAGGGGCATGTGGCGGGAACCCGCTGGGGCACAAGCCAGAGAAACCCGAGGTGACTCCACTACGGCATACCATGTGACCTGCACCGCCCTCTTCACACCCCCCACAGATTACTACACACAGCCACCAACCACAATACTGGGGCAATTACCTGCCCCTGCTCCTTTGAGTATACAGTCCAAGTAGCTCATAAAAACATACACAGAGTATGCATGCTTAAATGACCATTTAAATTAAAATGCATTTCCCACCATTACATTATTAAACATTAAATACTCAGAAGCTTAAAGAGCTATATAACCATAGGCTCTCTAGCTCTTTTTTATTAACAAATACCAATAATATACTAGCACTGCTCTTGCCAGCAATTGATGACACTAAATACTACCTCTCCAGTTAAATCTTGTTGATTTTGCATAGGGTTCAACATTAAGTGCCAACAGAAAAATGCATATATGAAATATGGTAATCAGGGCACTCATCCACTTCCTAGTTAGGCAAAAAATACATATAGATGCAAAATAAAATAAGAGTATAGATTTTTGCAGGGAAAGAATTTTACAAGTATGAACCAAACCAGCAGCTTCCTGCAAGCATTCTTTAGGGACAAGCAGAGAGACATTTGCACTCAGAAAGTCAGACAGGCTGGCCAACAGACAGTCATACAAACAAGCTGATAGACAGGTATGCAGACAGATAGGCAGAACGCAGCTGACTGATGACACACAAAACTCGTGGCTGGGATATCGAAGCAGCTGCAACACAACAGGTGAGGTTTGTCGTAGGAACAGACCTATCCAAAGGCCTGTCACCACCGTCGCTATTCGTGTGACAACGTAGCCCCACCAAGGTGTCATTCACAAGTCTTATATTTTCACATGCATTTCTTGATGTTTTGGGATTTTCGTGGGAGAAACCTCCCCCACCAAACTTTCAGATAAGAAATTCAAGTGGAAACAGGAGCACTTGGCTTTATTTTGAATCGCCCTCTGCCTTTACTTGCCACCGTATTTACCTTGCGGGGGAGCAATGGCAACTAGCCACCTGGTTTACAGAGGGAGTGATTACATTGTTCAGTAAAATATTTTGGCACCAGTGCATGCTTTTAAATGTGACCCCAAGGTAAAGAGTGCATGCCTAACCAGATGGGCCATTAGTAAGATGCGTCTTGATTTAATTTCTGTAACAGCCTCTGCCCCCAAGTAGTAGTTATTTTTTAAAAATATGCGTGTAAATCCATGCACAAGAACCTTAGATCTCCATTTTGAGGAGAAATCGGAAGACTGAAATACTGTGCTAAAATCTGGGCTGTTGGATTTAAACTGTTGAACAGGAATTCCAGTTGGCTGGGCAAGGTTTAGTAAAATCTTACCCAAACAACGAACATCTACAGTTCTTGAGATATATCTGTAAATCCTAACTTCCGAAATAAACGTTTTTATTTTAATAACTTAAATTTTTTTGTCTCAAGTCATTCTGTTCTGTAGATGCTAACATCTCGCCAAAACGTTTCATACTAAACTAATACTCAAAGAAACATGCGATATGTGAAAGAATTTGAAAGTACCTGCACTTTCAATGAAGCCATCCCACATATTTAATATAAATGTTAGCTTTTATATTCATTAACTGCACAGTAAACACAGGCAACAAAATGGCGTCTCAGCCCGTAAACATTCAATAGCAAGTTTACCGAATGCAAGAAGTCGGTGCCCTGTGCCGCTTTCATCTTACAGAAGTCACACCAATGACTGAGCTATAGTCAATCTGCCATCGTGGTCAATGGTCGAATTTAAGAAATAATTTCTGTGATGACCCAGAAAAAGAAAAAAAAATGTTAAAATGTGAACGTGGGGGAAACGGAAAGCCTGACGGTGATGCTGATAAGCTAGCAGAAAAAAGGGCCAATAGTTTACTTAATTTGAAAAAAAGAACTGAAACTGAAAGTTCAAGTTTTAATGTTGAACTTTAAAAAGCACAACAATTGAAACTAAAAATAAGTCTTTGAAAGTCTTTTTTGTTTAAATGTAATTTTGATTCATTTCTGAATTTTTTAAAAATAAATGCTTTATTTACATTTTTCACTTTCGTATATTTTGATGTTTGAGGTAAAATTTTTTCAGCTGCAAATGTTTTTTTTCAGATCTTATTTTTTTAGTTTAATATGTTTTGACTTTTTTGTGTTCAGATCTTTTTTTTGGCGTCAGGGCGTGTATCAGCTGAGAGGGACGTGGAATAATGAGTGACAGCTTTTTGGTATCCACTTGTGCTAGATGCCAAATACCAAGGTCATAACCACCTGACATGGTTTGGTTGACGAATGTTCATTTACTGGAACATGATTGGACAATAACAAAGAGGTGCACATGTGTGTACCGGCACGCATATGCAGGAAGCTGGAACTGAACTTTTGGGGGTAATAATGCATAATACAATATACATTAAAATAAAGAAAATACTTTTTAAGTTAAATCAAACTCTAAAATTGATTTATATATAGGGCACAAGGTTGGGGCTTACCTGCTGAATAGGGTGCCAGCCTATTGCAAAGCATATTGCAGAGTTCTGTAGGGTTTGCAGACTACCCCAGCACTTTTGATGTAGCTAATTTTAGGTTTATAATGCAATAATATAAATTTCCCCGTAAGATTTCTTGTTTAAGTGTTAATCTGAAAGCGTGTGTCACGCCAGATGCGACAGTTGGCAACCCAGCATATCGACACACATCAGATTAGTCCGAGATGCTAATTAGTCTACATGCATATATTTAGCCTCACATGACAAAGGACAAGAGGAATGTACTTTGCTTTAATTGCAAAAGTAAATAAAGTATATGTTTTGAGTTAAACAGCAATGGAGTTATATGTGTCACAAATGATATCTGAAGGTCAATCGTTATTTTGTTTTAAGCGCTACCTCTGTCATATTTATGGAAAAGTTAGGATGACATCATCCTAATTCACAACGTTTTTTTTTCTCATGTCATATCCTTCATTCATGTTTCCAGGGCACCTATATCATGGCAAGAAAGGACAGCTGTGATGCTTTCTGTTTTTTATAAGCAAAACCCTAGCTTATATGCAATGACATCACAATGTGTTGTATAGGTATTTTTGTATCAATAAAATAACTGCTGTAATAATCAAGTTTAAATTAATAATCAAATTTACCTCAGGCAGAATGACAATCCTAGTAGTATGGAATATGTTCAGCATCTTGGATGACCTTACAGACTGTAACAGCCATGATGATGGCTTCCATGTGTGGCTGAGAGGGAGAGCACTACGATGATGTCAGCAGGGGTGTTGTGCAACCTGCCTGGATGAAGATTTTGACCAGGCTCCCCTTGAAAAGATGACTGTCTGCACTGATCTGGACTTCGGGCAGCTGTAGATGGCCCGAGTGGATGGCAACTTGCGACCCTTTGAGTAAGCAATGTGTGTCTACCAGTGGGTGTAGGAAGTTATTTACCACTATGGACAAGACTGTAGCCCAGCTGTTCTCTCCACAGACCCGCAGTACACCGCCAGTCCAGTCTGACTGTCTAGTGATTTTACTTGCCTTTCAGATCAAAAAGCTTAGAAGCTGAACACTTCCTCAAAAACACAGCATTCCAGGATGCATTCAAATAAGCAGCTCCATAGTTACATTTTGATAAATGACTCACTGCATTAAAATACCAGATTTCTTTTTCTGCTTCAAGTCTAGCTCTCTTACCACAAAGGCGGCTTCAGTGTGACTGTCATGGTTTTCTTGGGAAGTTTGAAATTCTTAAGTTTCTGCAAATGCATGGATCAGGTACTAAAAAGGTTGTGAAAATGCATCTGTGAGAGGAGATGTTAAAGGATCCTTTAAAAGGAGGCTGGAGGAGGCCGGGAGGACAACAGGGAAAACTCTGGACCCTAAAAGAACACACCTGGTGGACAGTAAATGTGTTCCCTGAATGTGTATGGCAGCCTAAAAACAAAATAGACTCCCAAACTATCCAAAACCCCAACTGAACCGAACATCAGTCACACACCACGTAACTGTCATATATGTAATGAGCCCCTTATCATAATAACAGAGCGTACAGGACATTGTCGTTAGCAGGCGCTAACCTTTCATTTAGCGTCTTCTCTTTCGTCATTGCATAGTGAAAATGAACGCGTTTACTGTCACGCCTGGACTGGTGCTTTGATTCCAGTCCTGCAAAATCATACTGCCATTAAAACTTTGTCAGCAGGATGAAACAGCATATAATCAATGACTGATCTGTCATGTCTGTCACCTAAGCATTGTATAAATGACCATCACGTACACACATGAGAGCACTGAAATGAAGCCTCTTTAAATTTCTGGCTGCAGGTGTTTGTCCTGGCTTGCGATATATAATTATATAGAGAATTCAGAGAGCTCTGTACTGGGTTTAGTGTAGAACTTGCTTCATCACGCAGCCTTGAATAGAGCCTACAAGGGCGGGTCCACTTGGGATTGGCTTCCTACTGTTTAGATTTGCCTGCAGGCCTGCATTTGGGATTGGCTTCCTACTGTTTAGATTTGCCTGCAGGCCTGCATTTAGTCACCTCTGTTTATATCTTCACTAGCTCTGCATCTCCTGAACAGAAGAGAGCACGGAGTATCAGACCAACTTTCTGTCGAGTTCAAAGAGTGTCATCAGGGAGAAGACTCGGATCAATCCATCCTCACCCCCACTGGGAAACCAGATTCACAGGACAGTCAGCCATTGTCTGTAGAGGTGTGTGCCCCACATTAAAGCACTACAGTACAGCAGCACGCCACCACCCAGGCATGAGCCGCTTTTTCAGATACTCACTAAAATGAAACAATAGCTAAGAGTTCGTTTTTTGTGACTCTCACCTAACACTTGCACCTTAACCCCCTACGGGCATCATAATGTGGAAATAATGGGGGTTTCAAAGGCTGCCATGAAATGCAGCCAAAACGGAGCACAGCTGACAAAGCAGATGAAACAGAATGCTGGCTTTCATGGAGATACCCAGGTCTAGGTGGATAACCGGAGCCAGTGTGCGTTATGTATGTACAAAACTGCATAGGGGAGCTAACCTTGACCGCTGCCAGTCACTCCATGAATCTGGTGTTGGCTTTCAGCTACATGCTGCACAGAGACAGAGACTGCCCCCCCAGGTCCAAGCCTCCTTATTTCTACTATTATCCCTTACTGAGGGAGGTCAGCAATGGCAGAGAGTAGGTTGACTTCCAAAACGAAGGCCTCAAAATACACATGACTTTCATTTACAATTGATAGGCCTGGACCAGGAAGACAGAGCCTCCCAGTGTGATTTACATGGTTGGGCTGAAGAAGAATAATCGGTAACGCCTTACAGTAACTGCACATTCATAATGCATTCATAGGTAGCATGTAAGTATACCATAACATCCTAACATACTTTAACAATTTTAATATACCTTAATAACTAACATTTTATACTTACATGCTGCTTATGAATGTTCTATGAAAGCATTATAAAGGCATTATGAAGGTGCAGTGAAGGTAAAGTGTTAAATCTACTTTTACCTGGTTGAATAGGTTTGATATTTTATACGGAATTTCGATCCCTGTGTCTTCAGGACCAAATGTTGAATTTTTCTTGATTGCTAAATTATTTGACATTGCAGAAATTTAACAAGTTAAATACAGGACAAGAATCTGACCTGCCCTTGGTGGTGGATTGCAAGCTGCCTTTTTGTCCACCCCTGATTTAGACATTTGGAAAGATCTCTGAGGAACTGCATGCAACCTTTGTGTTTTTTGATTCTTTATAAGATTATGTTTTTTTTTACCCAGAAGACAGGGGGAAGGTCATGTTCATAAGAAGTAAAACTATTCCGGTGTTTTTGTTTCGGTTCTAACCTACATGTGGACACACATAGCTTGTGAAGGACCACTGAAATACTTTAATAAATAATTAAATTTATTTCTAGTAAATGGACAAAATGTCTTTTAAAAGTAAGTTTTCTTTTCTTCAGTCATCCCAATGTAATTGTGTGTACCAGCTGTTGTGTGTAATGTTTCAATTGCTTTATTTTGCATTGTCCCAAAGGATAAAACAAGATGCAAGTTCAAGAACAGCTGTATTAAACATCAGAAGGAAAATTAAAGAAATCCCGCTGACTGCCTCTTCAGCGGTGATCCTTTTTCCCAGTGGTACATGTCATCGCCACACTACACAGAACAAATGCTCAACCGACAACCAAAAAAATTGTTCCCTTCATTAGGCATAAATCCAAAGCAAAATAAAATAATTAACTGAAGCTAGTGTCGTCTGTACTAGTGTTTTACAGAGTAAAGCAGAGTGAGCTGGAGGCCGGGCCTATTTGGAAGCCTCCACGGGGAGATGTGAGCAGCATGGGTCAGGCTGGGTACCCCGACCAAGAGGCGAACCAACATGGCGGCACATAATACACAACCATTCAGTGTTAGGCTTTAAAGCAATCAAAAACAACAACAAGCAAATAAAAGATCAATGGTTATATGCAAGAAGATTCCGAAGAAGATGCTGAATATCCACTGAACCATTACAAAACCAGTCTTTATCAGCTCACATAAATAAAAGGAATGGCATTTTTTTTTACAAACAAAATAATTATAATACAAAATGTCTTAAGTTACTAAACTCAAATATACACAGCGGTTGCTTTATTATATACATATGTACAAATTCTGTTTTGATCAAATACCTTTATGGTGATATGGAGAGTTCTGAAGTGTTTCCCTTTGTCCAGATGCTAATCGCTATGTCGACGGTGACAGCCAGGACGCAAGCGAAGGGCTCTGAAGGCACTTGCTACCGACAACAAATACTGAGATCCTCACGCAGTTTTAAAGGTAATAAGTGAAACAAAGGCCACTTCAGAGGAACAGCACCGGAAACCCCCCCTCAATCCCGCCGTGCACTCAGTAAGGCAGGTCCGGGCAGACAGTAGTACAATATGACATAGGAGCCAAGAGCTGGCTGTCGATTCCTCGTTGTCCTTTAGGGACAGTGTTATAAGCCACATACCATTAAACAATATACATACAGTGATCTCTCATTAAAATAAAGCAATAATTATAATCTGTAAACAAAAACATTTCTACAATCCCCCCCCCCCAATTCTTGCTTCTAAAATTCCAAAATCAGACCTCATCTGGTTAAAAAAAACCTTTTGTTCTTTTGTTTTTTTTGCTGTACATAGAAAATAATGTGAATATCAAAATGATTCTCTCTGTTTTTTTTTCACAGAAATGAAAATTATTCACAGAAAACAATAAAAAATTACTTTTTGAAGTGTTTTGAAATCAGGTAGAGGGGGGGGGGGGGGGGGGGGGGGGGGGGGGGGGGGGGGGGGGGGGGGGGGGGGGGGGGGGGGGGGGGGGGGGG
>JAODKC010000028.1:15223942-15234691 GCA_026777985.1 Mormyrops attenuatus
CTTTAAGATGGTTCATACATAATGGTCTTTGATGTCCTCAATGCCTTTGGAATCATTGATGTGCTTGTAGCGGTTGTCCTTGGGGCTGTGAGCTGTCCGGTGAGGCCGCCTGAGTGGCGAGCTCTGGCCTATGTAGATGACAGCCCTCTTGGTCTGTGCTGCTGCTTTTGTGTACTTCTCGGGGGGGCACTTGTCCACCTCCATTGTCCCCATTTCCCGCTCCTCGTCCTCCTCCTCGTCCTCTGCCCCGTCACAAGTTCTATCGGGGGAGTACATGAGCTTCTTGCACTCGTGCTGGGCGTCCCGGTTGTCTTTGGGCTGTTGCTGGGACAAAGGCTTCAGTGCTTCCCATTGGTTGTTGACGCTCTCCTCTGTCGCCGGGGTCTGCTGCCGCCTCTCTCGCTCTTTTCTGCGTTTGCGCGTCCACCAGATGCAGATGGCGATGCAGAAGAGCCACAGCACACAGAAAAGCACGCACAGCACGGGCACCAGGTAGTCTGGGTAAGAGGGCGGGGATCCAGCATCAAAATAAGAGCCATTTATGGGCGGAGGGCTCAACACTAACTAAACGCTAAGCAAAACCACCAGTCCAAGCAAAGCAATGTTTTTACTTTGAAGTAATCAGAAGTACAAAGCTTTAGACAAGTCAAGGCACAATGTCTTTAAGTATATACTGATGTTTGAAGTATACAGAATGACACTGTTGCCTGGAATTCAATCCAAGCCATTCTCTTGCACAACTCGTAAATGAAGAAAAGGTGGACCAAAACAATGTTCCAACATGAGGCAACTAAGCATGCAAATAGATCACTCCCTCGAAGAGAATTCCTAGAATTTAACCAAGTATTTATAAAATTGCTTCACTGTAGCTTTTATACAGTTTTACTGGCATGGTGCTGGAGGAATTTAATGTTTTTGTTGAAAAAGTCATACAGTTATTTCTGCTTATATTTTAAATGCCAGATTTCATGCATGTAGCGATCTTAAAATGCATACACGGTGATCTGGAGCAGCACATGTGCTGGGATTGGTGTCTTAATGAAGCTGTTTTTCAGGCCATTGAGGACCAGCTCTTAATTAGCTGCTGCATTGGAGTGGCTGTTACGTGTCCAGCTCAAATTTGCATTTAATGCTTTAGTGTATGAAAATGATTTATGACTCCTTGATGAAAAATCAAATTCTGTTAGTGTAACACGACAAACAGTAGTCTCATAACCAACTCAATGCCCCATCTCACTCACCAACAGAGTGGGACACGGCTTGCGTCTCCACCTTCACCTCCACGACAGAGAGCATGATGGTGCTATTGTGCCTTTTGGATAACGCGTTAACAATTGCACTGGCCACCTCCTGCATCTGGCTATTCTCCTGCTCCTCCTGTTGGAAGGACTGAGAGAGTAGGGGGGAACATATTAGTACTTACACAAACCCTCAATATGCAGCTGTAACTCCCAGTAGTCGTACCATGTAGGAGAGGATTACTCAGAGCACCGTTAATCTCCACTTACAACATACTAACTTTGGTTGCGATATACCCCAGGGTTCACGCCAAGCCATCAGATACTGCACCACGAAAAACTTGGTCTGATACAGAGCAGCACTGAGATGGTGGTGAATCCCAGAAAAAAACTAAAAAAGAAATCAAATTTCCATCCATTAAGGTTTTGTGTACTGTACCAGCTGACTTGCCCTCAGTTTAGCTTTGAT
This sequence comes from Mormyrops attenuatus, assembly GCA_026777985.1. Taxonomy (NCBI): domain Eukaryota; kingdom Metazoa; phylum Chordata; class Actinopteri; order Osteoglossiformes; family Mormyridae; genus Mormyrops; species Mormyrops attenuatus. The sequence goes on from JAODKC010000028.1 coordinate 15,225,650, forward strand.
AGTGGAGAACCTGGGTGGCCAAACTAATCTTGTCAGACTGAGAAGTTTCATATGCAGCCCAGGCAGCAGAATGCGAGATGTGGTGTGATGATGGGTTCTTAAAAGCGATGGAAGCTTCTCAGCTTATACACACTCAGCCAACAATTGGAGATTCGTAAACGAACACTTTGAAAATGACGGCATGCTGTTCCCAAGCTGTGCAAACGCATCAATTTTTTAGAATTTCTGGATAATTATAGAAGATCCCTTTTGAAAGACCCACAGATTCTGTTATCATAAATAAAAGGTGCTGTAAAATGCTTTCATGCTGCAAGAATATAAACATGTTGTGCTCACAAGTCAAAATGAAAACTATTAATCGATAAATAGGTACAGCAACCCATGGACTAAGACCAAGGCCATAATGTGTACTTACAATGGCTACCTCAACCGCGTTGTGGTTGGAGTAGGAGAGGTCACAGAGTACCAGAAGGGATCGGTCTTTAGCCAGGGTTCGAGTAGCTGGTAGGTACCTCAGCTCCATGCAGATATTTTCCACTGTGGTGCCCTAGAATATACAAGCACATACAGGAAGATAGCCCAGGTATAACTCTTCCTGAAATGTACTGCAGGGCCGGTGGGGGGGGGTGTACTACCCCAAGGGCATTTAAGAAATGGGCACCTCACCTGTGGAACTTTGGCCTTGGTGAAGAGGAGTGTGATTCGGGCACAGCTGTTGTCCAGGTAACCGCTGTTGGGCTCGCACTTTGTTTCAGTGGGGGTCGGGGGGTCAGGTGAGGAACACACTCCCCATTGGTGGCAAGGCGGCGAGAAGCAGGTGAGAAAGTGGTGCTCCTCACATTGCTGTCCTCTTGGACAGGAGGGACGTTCTTGTCCCTGCGGAGTCTGAAGAAGACAAAGTCGACGTCCACACAGCACCTGCAAACATACAGGTCACATCAGAACGAGGTCTGGAAAAGAAACACACACACACACACAGAACCAAATGACATGCTGATAAGGCTGTCACTTTTGACAAATAATTCATATGATTTAGCTTTTTCCCGAAAAACGAAAGCAGTCCTCTTCTGGGAATTTACACATGCCAGGTCAAAGTTGAACAGGCACAAAGCTTTCTCTTATGCTAAGATCAGAATGACCCAGAGGTAAATTTCTCCAGAAATATCAGCAGGACCAGATTTAAGCCTCTAGCCAGACACTATCTGTGGCCACCAGATACTAAAACATTGGTACCATTGTGTACTTAAGATCTTTTTTCGACATTTAAAACACAGCACTCTTTAAAATACATCCTGTAGTGTGGTGAAAATTCATACAGGGCTGGGGGGGCATAGGAAGGGGAGAGTGGTATTACCTTGGTGCACTTGACATCACCATTGACACACTGGCAAGTGTTGCACTCATTATCCCACTGGCTGCCATGGGGATACTGCAGGCCGTCATAGCGACATGTCTTCCCAATGCCTATAACTGTGGGGGGGGGGGCAGAGATGGGGCATTGCAAGATATGTAGATTAGCCTAATAAATGTCATAAGGACAAAACACACACACCTCACCCTCATCCTCAGGATTAGGGTTAGGGTAACTTACACTCCTGGCAGAGAGACCCGGCCCGGCCCAGGGGGCAGATGCAGCGGAAGCCGTTGATCTCGTCTACGCAGGTGGCACCATAGGCACAGGGCGCCGACTGGCACTCATCGATGTCTGCGTAGGTAAGGGCAGAGGTCAGGGGTCAGGGGTCAGAGGTCCAGCGCACGACACCCCCGGGAGGCTCATCATGCATCCAACTGGCCGCTCAGATGAACGATAAAAGCGGGAAATATGTCAGACTTGAGTGGACTGTGCATTCTGGGAAAGAAAGTCACGTGATGTCAATGGGTCCACAGCCCCCCCCCAAAGGGAAAAAAAAAAACAGGAAGCAAAGAAGCTATGTGTGCTACCTCTTTCTTTCTTCTGTCCACATCCCTTGTGCAAAGAAAGAAAGAAAATCAGAGAAAGGAACGAAACAAAGGGCCCATTTTCCTGGGAAGGAGAAGGACTCTGGGGGGGGGGGGGGGGGTCAATGAATAATTCAACTTGTCTATTTGGGGATACAGCTGACCTCTGCTCCCTGCAGAAGTCAAAGGTCGTGAGATGCCCCTTAATCTAAGTTTTGGGAACATAGATCCCTAACCCCCACAGCTGTGCCGCCCCCCAGCCCCCATTGGCAGCCCATCCGTGTTCAAGCGCCAATACCCACACACGTGCTCATGGGTACTTACTGATGCGGCAGTCCGGACCGGCAAATCCTGGGGCACACTCGCAACGGAACCAATTGACCCCGTCTACACAAATGCCGCCATTGTAGCTGTGAAAAAATAAACAAAATAAAATCAATCAGCCACCACTTGTGTGAAACTCATAGTGTGAGTATGAAGGGGTGTGGCAGGCGGTGGGCGGAGCCATATCACAAAGACTGATCCCACTTATCAATACCCTTCAAATGTAAATCCAGACTCTTCCCAGAACCCTCCCCACCCCCACCACAACCCACCCTGCTCGCAGGTCAACAGTGAAGAATTGCGGAGGGAGCGACGTGCACCCCCGCACTAATCCCTATGCCATTCATTGAGGGACTCTTTATGGACCCTGGGCCTTTGTCAGCACAGCTTTCTGATTAATAAGAGCCCAGGTGGCCAAGCTGTCAGCTTTAAGGATGATTTAGGGGAGTGTTTCCCAATCCGGTCCTTGGGGACCCACAGACAGTCCACATTTTTGCTTCATCCCTGCTCTTGGTAAGGGAGCAAAAATGTGGACTGTCTAGCAGGGAGCTGGGAGGGAGCATAAATGTGGACCATCTGTGGGTCCCCAAGGACTGGGTTGGGAAAGACTAATTTAGGGACATCTTATGCTCTTTACAATCTCTGCCCTGCCTCTGGGACGGATGCCCAGCAAACTGGATGAGGGACAGCTATTCAGACCTGGCATTGTTAGGGGCGAGCTAGGGGGGGAGTAGGTTAGAGGCGAGCTGGGGTGAGGGGCACTTCAACAAAGGCGCCACCAGCGGGGGCAACGCCGAACAATGGCAGTACCGCCACCCACACGCTCCACCCACTGGCTGCACAGTACCGCCACTTGTTTAACCAAACTGACTTACCATGGGTGCGGGTTGCAGTCATCAGCATCTGCAAGGACAGATTAAAATGGATTCACACATCTGCATATACTCAAAATCAGAATTGGCCAGGCTTGGCACATGCAGAGGTGTCACTAGAAATTTTGGGCCCCATGAAGGCATATCAAATTGGGCCCCCAACCCAGACCAATCCAGTTATGCTCCCAATTTTTTAGGGCTCCTGTCAGTGAGGGACCCTTGGGATCATCCTAAATCCCCCCCCCACCCACCCACCCTTTACGGCACCTCTGAGCATACAATTCTGAGAAGTAGATCTTCTGTAACACAAATGTAGTTTCTGTTACTGTTATAAAACCCCCTAGTATGGACAATCAGACTAAGGTTTCCCTCCTTAAAGTAATGGGGAGGGAGGCTTACTCTGAGCGCAGGTGGGGCCCTCCCAGCCGTCTTTGCAGATGCAAGTAAAGGCGTCCCCGCCTCCCACACAAGTCCCGTCGTTCTCACAGGGCCCAGAAGCACAGCTGTTGTTCTGAGCTGAATTGAAAGGCAGAGCAGATGTTTATTAAGAGTACAGAGCCAACCAAGGGCTCTCTCTTCATCGCAGCCCAGCGAGAGCTGCACCACACGCCAGATGATGGCAGGACTGACCCGAGTTGCACGTGCTGCCTGCCCATCCTGGGGGACAGACGCAACGGAAGGCATCGCCATGATCGTAGCACGTCCCCCCGTTGCTGCAGGTGCCAGCATCACACTGGTTATCTCCTGCAGGGGGGAGGGTGCCACAGCACGTCAATGGGATGCATGCATGCATGCATGCATGCTTACGCGTGCTAACAGCCGAACGCGCCTCTCCCCGGTCCACTGACTCACGTGAGTGGCAAGTCTTGCCCTTCCACCCGTCAGCACACTCGCAGTAGAAGTCATTCACCAGGTCCACGCAGTGGCCGCCGTTCTTGCAGGGATTGCGGCTGCACTCGTCGACATCTGCAGAGGACATGTGGGACATTAGTGCGACGGCATGGCCAGCAGATCCCAAACCCCTCCACTAGCACCACGAGCCAGGGGCTGATCTAAGGGGCGGGGCCACTCCAAGTAAATAGATTGCCATCCCGGCTGCCGCCCCACACCAAAACAACAAAAATTAAATATGCATTATTTTCTAAGCAGAACTATAACTGGCCTACTGATACTGATGGCTGCCCCAATCAAAATTTTCTGCAGAAGCCACTGCCCCTAGCACTCGCAGAATGCACTGGCCACTCAAGTCTGATTTCCTGAAGGACAAGGACCATCTCACCAAGGTCACACAGGTTGCCCTCCCAGCCATCGGCACAGAAGCACTGGAAGGAGTTGATCCCATCGATGCAGGTGCCTCCATTCTTACAAGGACTAGACAGACAGTCGTTGATGTCTGGAGAAACAGGAGTGAGTGTGAGTCTGAAACTGCAGAAAATGCAGTGGGGAATTTCTGTGGAGCGGGCGGCTCCTAGTGCGTACTTTCGTGGCAGTAGGTGCCGGTGAATCCGCGCTCACAGGCACAAGTGAAGTTGCCGGCTGGTTGGCTGATGCAGCGGCCACGAGGGCCGCACACATTGGATGAGATATGCCGCACCCCCTCCTCAGTCGCATTGGTTGCCACGGCAATGGTGCAACTGTCAATCACTGGAAATGAGGCAAGGTAACAACTAACATCAAGTTTCCTCTCAACAGGAACATATAACAAGGAAGTGAAAAAAACTTGATTACATGTCGTTACCTTCACAAGGTGTGGTCTTGCAGTGGTCCTTCAGTTCAGAGCAGTTTTTGCCCTCATAATCTTCAGGACAGGCACAGTAGTAATCGGTCAGGAGGCTATGGCAGACGGCCTTGTTCTGGCAGGGGTTTGAGCCACAGGGATTACTCCTCACCTGCAGTGACATGCATAGGCAAGAGAAAACCTTAGACGTATCCTGGAGCTGCATACTACTTAAAACCGTCAAATAAACTCAGAGATAAGCTCCCGCATCCACTGGTAAGCTCTTTAAAGAGAGGGATATCAGCTTCTGCTTGCCTAAACCTCAGGATAGTCCCTGGTGTCTTATCTCTGACTGGCAGGAAGCCTATTCTGGACGCCCCAGTAACCCCCCTCTCCCGGATGGACAGGAATCTTAAACTTCCATCTTCCATGACAGAAGCGGACATTTCTCCCCTTTCTCAGCTTTGCGAGGTCACACATCATTGGGGGGGGGGCTTAGACAACTTAAACAAAAACGGCCAGCGCATAAACCACTGGTGCAACTGTGGCCATTTAAGGCGATCCAGTGCTGGGAGCAGCGCGTCCCTCCAGACCAGCGGATGGACTCGACCTGCAAGCCTGGCGAGCAGTGCTACATTTCTGCTGCCGCAGCCTGGACGCGTCTTGCTTAATAGGACAGAGTGAATTAGGTTGGGGTCTTTCAGTAAGAGACACAGGCTAACCCAAAATGGGTAACCTCTCTTCCTATATCAGAATAGAATTGCACAAGCGGCCTTATTCGTTGTGAAACCCTTTATAATAACCCACAGAAATAGCTTACTTTTGTCCTCACTGTACATGGCTCTTGTATCTAATGCCAATCCATTATCCTGTTGCTTGGTAGCACTTTAACTATCCTGGGAGCAGAGCAGGCAGCTAGCCAGGGTGCCCCAAATAAGAGTTACTTCATCTACAACGCCCTTATTTTTATCCCCCCCCCCCCACCCCACCAGTGAGCCAATGCTCCTGGCTCCAGCTCAGAACTTTCCACACACTGGAGCCTTTTATAAACACACATCTGCTGTTGTGAGGACCCGTTTACTTGGACGTTCACCTCTGATATTCAGAGATTGCCGCCAGTAATTCAGAGGGTGGACACCCTGTCCTCATCTCTCCTGGAAAGGTCTCAGCTTCTGATATGAGGAAGCAGGTGAGGCGGCGGTTCAGAAGCTGGACTAGTGACCAAAGAGCATCGCATTCTCAAGCTTCAGACGTACGTACAGTGTGAGGAGGCGGAGTCTGAGTCGCTGTGGACCGCCTGAGCTCTCCACGTCGACTGCTGCCAGCTCACCTCACACAAAGATCCAGAGTACCCCTCCACGCAGTCGCACAGGAAGCTGTCCAGCACGGCGCTGCACCGCCCACCATTATGACAGGGACTGCTGATACACTTATTCTGCAGCACCTCACAGTGTCTACCCACAATTCCTGGCGGGCACAGGCACTGGTATCCCCTGGGGCCCTCCTGTAAGAAAGAGGAGAAAGCTGAGTACAGACTAAAGCAGCATCCCGGACTTAACTGACAGAGAAGTAAGAAAGCACATGGGAAATTAAATTACAAGAGGAAAAAAATATGGGCATCATAGTCACCTTCATAGTGAATTATAATAGTTGCTATAAGAATTAATACAGCATTACAGCATCTTCAATTGGCATTATAATAAGGCATTAGGCATTATAGCGTTGATTGTAATACTTCATAAGCTCCAATGAAGCTCACATCTATAATGCACTATAGATACCTTCATAATATTTTATAATGGTTAGTATAAGAATTAAAGCATTACAGTCTTCTATTGAGAGTCATAAGGCATTATAGTGTTGGTTATAATACTTCATAAGCTTCAATGAAGCTCTCATCTATAATGCACTATAGATAGCTTTATAATGCATTATAGTGGTTGGTATTAGATTTAAGGATGCTTTGTACTGCATTATAAAGCTATCGATAGTGCATTATAGAGGAGAGCTTCATAAAGCATTCATAATGCATAATAAACATGGCTATAATGTGTTATGCCTTGTTATAAATATTTATAGCCATGTTTATAATGCTTTATGAATGCCCTATAATGTGTTATGAATATGTTCATAGATTCTTATAGGCATGGCTTTCATAGAAAGTGTTACCAAATGATGTACTCTTAAGCAAAAGCACTGAACCAGAATAACCTGAACCTTCACCTAAATTTCAACTAGCTATATTGATGGAACATCTTAAAAATGAAAACAGTAGTCATTTTCGATAAGAAAATACTTCTACTGTGTGATGACTGATAATATAGACCTGCGTTGCAGACTTACCTTGCAGGTGGCTCCATTCTGACACTGTCCATGGCAGCCATTGAGATCTGTATCAGAAGTAAGTGATCATTCTACCAAAGGTCAGCATTCATATATGGAGTGCTTACATGGGGCATGCAGTTCAGACACATGCTCAGTGCATGCATGCATACATAAGGAAACAGTGAACAGAGAGACGACAGTTTAGTCACATTGAAGAACAGAAAGCCTTTAAATCACATGCAAGAGAAACCAGCTATAGGAGAAGCCTGTCCCTTGTGTTTTAGATTTCATTAAACCAAGGTTGATATAATCTTCCATATAGAGATAAGCAGAGACAGTGTAGAAAGCATCTACATTTAGCTGCTCCAGAAAGCAGTAATTGCTTTAAGGCAGAAGAGGGTGTCCTGGAATGGCAGCAAGAGATTTGTGCAAAAGGACAGCTGTGCGACAAGGAGATATACTGACTGATTTCACAGTTTTGTCCAGCCCATCCTTGAAAACAGTCGCAATGGTATCCACCAATTAAGTTTTTACAAGAGTAAGCATTTAGGCAAGGTCTCCCCGCACATTCATTAACATCTGTGGAGTAGAGCAACAGGCAGAAGAGGAGGAGAGAGAGAGAGAGAGGCTTGAGAACGGGCCCCCACCACCAGCCGCCACCCACCCAAAGCCCTACAGGGGGCACAATAAGCATCAACCGCAGCAACACCAACAGACGGTCTCCTAGGAGACCAGCATTCACACTCAGCTTTATAAAAATTTTATGCCCTTCAAAGTGAACTCAAGGCACGGAGCGCATGACGGCAGCCCCTCGTCCAGCAGCCCTGACCAGCTCCTCCTGCACCAGCAGTAATGAATTCTCTCAGATCTCATCAGCACTGTGCGCCGACCAGCAGTCGGGGAAATCGGAGCTCGTTTTCCAAACAGAAACCAAGCGGGAAAAGGGGCTCCAGCACCCGTCCCATCAAAGACCTCATGCTTATTAGGGCTTAAAATATTCAGGAGGGGCCATCAATGTGCAAATCATTTCTCTGAGGTGCACCTGTCCCCTCTATGAAATCCAACGCCGGCATTCAGGTGCCGCCTAATGGATGAAAGGGGAGCCGGGCTCAGCACCGCGCCAGCAAGCCTAGACTTTGGCTTGAATGTGGCCTCCTTCTGTTTACAGGTTATAAACAGTTTCCTCTCCTGTCCGGTTTCCTCCACAAATCTCACACCAGGGGGGTAGGACCCAAGCGACATGCCTGCCCTGCCACCCAATCTACACCCCCAGATCGCCCCCTCCCCCCAAACCCCATCACAGTAAATTTAGTCCCAAGGCGAGCAGTTGCGAGGCCATGCATTATTTATAGCCTTACTCAAGTCACCTGGATCAAGTTGCGGGAGACATGTAGCCCATGCAGCTGGTTCAAATTAGAAATCCGCCGGAAAAGGGGCCTTAATACGCCCAAAGGGTCATACGCCCAAAACGCGGGCCAGCCCGCCAACCATTACCAAGCACATTAAAGAAAACATGCAATCAACCACTGACTGCAGGCCTCAGTCCATCTCGCAGCACTGCCCCCACCTGGCTGACCAGCTCGTCTCAGCAGCTCAGCCTTACCTATCTGGCAGGTCTTTCCAGCCCACTGTGGGGGACATAGGCACTCAAAGCCGTTCTCCAGATCGATGCAGGTGCCACCTTGGGCACAGGGGTTGGAGGCACATTCATCTTTATCTGGAGAGAGAAACACTGAAGTGAGGCTCAGACATACACAGCGCACTGAAGTGAGACCCACACGCGCACAGCACACTGAAGTGAGGCTCAGACATACACAGCGCACTGAAGTGAGACCCACACGCGCACAGCACACTGAAGTGAGGCTC
>JAODKC010000028.1:15258865-15271581 GCA_026777985.1 Mormyrops attenuatus
TGGGGGTTGGGGGTGGTGCTCCTCACTCGAAAAGCAATTGTTGTGTGGGGCAGGTGGTCTGGATTATATTCGGCACAAACTGTGTGGCTGCAGATGCTGAAAGTGGCAAATTTCCCTCATAGCATGGTGCACCAGATGAAGGTCAGCCGACAAATACAAGCTGCTGAGTGCATTAGAGATGCAGGGAGATGTATGTGGATCAACCACAAACGAGGTCACTGGAGAACAAATAAAAGAAATGAACCAGGAAAGTAATTAATATCAGGCGTCACATCACTGACAGAAATTTATGCAGACTGCTCAACCAAAGAGGTGTCTGCCTTCTTTTGATGTGCAGAAGCTCTTTTTCAGCAAATGGTAACATCAGCAATATGCGACAATAATCACCGAGGCATTTTATCAAAGGATGTTGTTCTCTAATTGAAACCACGGCAGTAATCAGGCTGTACAGTTACAGAATATTGTAGAGTTAATTAGCACACCACACTTGAGTTTATTTACTCAGCAATTTCCCTCATCCAAGGTGACTTACAGTGCTTACAGTTTTCAACTGCACCCAATTCTGCAGTAATTTATTAACTAAAGTCTTTTCATGTGTGGTCACAAGGTCAACTCCTGCACTGCACAAAGTTACTGGAGGTATTGTATATAAAGGATGCATGTGTCATTCACATCTATGTCTGTATGGTGCCCTTGATTGACATAAGCAGCCTGACTTGGTCATTTTCCACCGAGCAGTCAAAGTCGTTTTCTGACCCTGACTATTGGCCTTAACACCTTGACATTCGAACAAGAGTTAAACACATATCGCCATGATACAAAAAAGAACTTCAGTCACGGGCTGTTGATATAATAAAAGACCAAGTACAGAGAATGAGGAAATTTCGTTTGGGCAAAAAAATCTAACTCTTCAAGTTCCTCCACACAAAAACCGTCTCTGGGTGCTTGATCTGGACTCATTGTGAGGGTGGTACAGTTCACAGGTTGATTTGTAACCTCTTTAGCATTCATCTGAAATACTGCTAACATTTATCGTAAATATGCGTTACAATATGCAATTCACAGTGCTTCCCCTGATCACCAGAAGTGGATAATTCAGGTCTAGAAAGTAAAATTCCACACCAAGATTTTGTTGCAAACAAACAGTTGGATATAAAGCAGGGGCAGGCAACCCTGATCCTGCAGTGCCGGTATCCAACAGGTTTTCTGTCCTACCTGATGTGTTACTTACTATCTACCTGAGATCAGATGTGGTTTAGCAGAGTTCCGGTAGGATGGAATACCTGCTGGATGCTGGCACTCCAGGATCAGGGTTGCCTATCCCTGGTATAAAGAGTCACGTGGCAGAGTATTCAACTGGTTAGTTGAAACAAAATCTTGATCTGGACTTTTACTTTCTTGATTTGAATCATCTACCTCTGCTGATCGCCTGGAGGAGTCACCACAGTTATAGGTCAGTAGGTTCCAGAAGCAACGCAGTAGGCATCTATGCTGGAGAGTCAGCAAACAGAGGGCTGACGTTGTCAAAGCCGGATTGGAGGTCTGAAAGTACTTGAATATCATTGTATGCTACGATGTTCCAACTTGCTTTGGTCGCAGTGCTCTTCTGTTTTCCCGTGCTTGACGACACACTTGTGAGCACTTGCCGTGAATAAAAAAAAGATAGGTAAAAGGGAGAGGAATGTTTGTGGCATAATCCCTCTTTGCGCACTCTGGGTGAGCATTCAGGCCACCGACAATACGAGGAACCGTCAAAACCCGAGGAGCTTCAGCATCCGCTCTCCATTCATTCCAGGCACATTTACGCAAAACAAAGTAAAAATAAACAGCCTTTCTTGCTCATTCGTCGCCGTATTTCCGCTAACTAACCTTTTGGCCCAGTGACCTTGAGTTACTCTCACAGAGGCACAACGGTAATCACCCCACTGTGATTTGAATCTATACATTTTATTCAGTGTCCCAGTCATTGAACTAATAAGTCTCTAGCTGGTTCTGTCCTCTCTTACGATTACTATTATAGGTGCATTATAATTTAGAGTACAATATCGGGATCCTTCTTCCTGCTGGGCGAAAACAGAACCCCCTGGTTCCGATCTGTAAAACAAGATAGAGATAGATTCTGTTTCCATGGATACCCAGTTTTTCTGTGCTGTTTGCAGTCAACCAGAATAATGGTGGGCACTGAGACTGCGGTGATTTTCGAGGCAGGAAAAGAAAGGCCGAGACTCTTGGATCACAGATACTTCTTAGAGACTGACGAATATCGATCAGAACTAACAGAGAAACAAACCAAAATCGACAGATATGGAGAAGCACGTACTGCTCAAAAACTGGTGGGTGCATTGAGGCACATTAGACAGGAACCACTCCTAGGGACTCCTGGAGTAAGGATACAGGATGGCAAGAGACCCTGTCCAATAGGAGGCTCCTCTTGGTGGGGTCAGGGAAGAGACCCGGTCCAACAGGAGGCTCCTCTTAGTGGGGCCAGGGGAGAGACTGGGTCCAACAGGTGGCTCCTGGTCTTTGTGTCTCCACAGCAGATGCTTCCTCAAAGGAAGCTGGTGCAGGTGGGCTTATCCATTCATCTTTTATGGTCTGGCTTTTTCATGATGACCTTCATCAAACGTGATTTAGGACCTGAGACGGGAAGGTTTAAGGCTTGCTAAAGATCGGAACTGACCACGGCACAGGGTGAGGCGGAGAAGATATTTCATACAGCGTTTGCCACATCTGGCATGCAGGGCAGAACACGCGGACGTCATCACCACAAGAGGCTAGCATGCCGCTGGGTCACGGCTGCTGGAGAGCGGCGTCAGCCCGAGGTGACCTCATGCTGAAAAGGAGAACAACTGTTGTTCCATGAGCACGTCGCAGTCGCTAATTCAAAGGAAGGGACTTTGGCTGCTGAGAACAGGTCCTATTTTTAAAAAATATAACTACTGCTAACTTCACATCTCACATCACACAGACGGTTATTGAGATTGGATAAAGCCATAAAAATTGGGAGGCGTGAGAGCGATAAAACTCACTTCAAGAATTATGACCCTGCTATACTAGGCATGTTCCATCTCCATCCTGGTTTACAAGCTCTCTCCACATCTTTCATCACTCACCCCAGCTTGTGACTCCTCCGAGATGCCCAAACCCACGACAGGTCCCCGGCCTCTTGATCCACCTTCAGCGGTGCCGGCTTTCACCGGAAGGGATATGGACTTCCGGACTGGGCCAAAAAAACGAGATAAATGTGTGAACTGCGTACATGGGTGTTGCAAAGCTCACTGAAGTCATCCGTTCTCAGCTCCAATGGAAGACGGGGGGATTCCAAATGTTTAAATAGAAGCCAAGATCAAAAACCTGTCCTTTTTTTTATTATCTTTCCCCCCACACCCCTGAACAACATCTGTGCCATGGTTTTAGTCAGATAGGTAAAAACAGGCCATGTGGTAACACAGGCTGCCCCCCCCATCCCATAGAGAACAGGAAGACTCACTTCCTTCTGGAGGGCGGAAAAGCATCTCTAGTGCATGCATTCAGTGTGAGTCAGCACGTCCGTCGCATGAGGACCCCCCGCCGCCCCCCCCCCCCCCAGAGCCACTGTGCATACTGCTGAGCAGCAGGCCAATGCCGGCTGGACCATGTGGCCTATCCCTGGCAAGACATGAAGTCTGGGGCAGCGTTTCCTTGAGAAGAGTGGAAGAAGACTGAGCTGACTATACTGGGGAGTACCATGTGGGTCATGCAACCTACCGGGCCTTATTGAGCTGCTCAACCATGAAGGCAATGCAGTACATCTGATTCTGATACGATGTCACACTGACGGAGTACGGGAATGTGTTTAAGAAACAAGCTTGGTCCTGTTGCAGCTGCAGCACCATTGCATGGCATGAGGGCAATTCTTCATGGTCAGACTTAGATCTGAGACCCAAGAAGCATCATGGCTACAGGGACCGCACTCACCTACACTGGGTGTCAAACAGCTACATCAGGCTAGGGTTAAAAAACCAGCTGTTACCGTGACAGTATATGCCAAGGGAGTGTTGCTGCAGGTGACTAGGTGTGCAGGTTGCAGGGGGACATGTGTTGCTGAACTGGTAACCTCCTCTGAACTGGTTCCAAGAACAGGAAAAGCGTTCAGTAAAAGACATCAGTAAATAAATCAGTCAAATATCCACCATGCAAAACAAGGAAGAATCCAGTAGTAAATCACATCTGGTCATGTGCTACCAATATATGACATTTCGGTATGACAGTTTTGCTGCAGTAATATTTATGTTTTAAATTTAGGTTGATAATATTCTGCACGGAGGCCTCCGGTGCACCTCTTTGACAGGGTATAAGCTCAGAGTGTATAAATTTACATAGAAAGAGAAAAAGAAAGGAAGCCAGTTAAGGCAAGCTTTCACTCTCGGATATCATGACAGGATGAATTAACTACTAGGTGACCTACAGCTACAACCTTACCACCTATTTCTAGGGTGACCAGATAATCCATGTCAGAAAAGACACTGAGCTACATTAAGTTTTACAAACTACTTTAAAACCGAAAGGTTCCTGTGCTCGGCTAAATCGTTTGGTCTGGTTTGGTTTGTTTCCTTGATTGAAAGACTCATCCAGCTGTTTCACAATAATATTAGTGGCACGTGCATGATTATAGTAGACTGACCAATCAGCACACAGCAAGAACTCAGTGCTTAAGTGAGATCCAGGTCATTTCAATTGAAATGTTAATCCTGTCCTAGCTGAAGGTGTCCTCCCTGACATGGACTATCTGCTCTCCCCACCTATTTTTACTGACGCTATGTGGGCCTTATGCACTGAGAAAGAGCTGAAACCATGGATACTGATCTACTCATCATAACATTTTTGTGGTGCTCCACTCAGAAAGCACGGAATGGGGACCTTCTTTCATATTTAACTGGTTTCCAGAGATTAAGACGTCACATGGGCAGGTTTCAAAAAGGTACTCTGACCTGGAATTCCGGTATTCCAAACTCAAGGGATGAGATAGTATTCAAACATCCAGCTGGGACTGTAAGTTCCTAAGAATCAGACAAAGCCTAGACATACATAGGAAACAAGCCTGAAAATAATTATTCCAAGGAAAAGAAATGTTGGATTCTCAAAAAAAAGTGCCAAAAGGGGATCCCTAATGCCTTCGTGTCCTAATGAAGTTCAGCAGGACATTTGTACCCGTGCAAAGAACTTGCATTCAGCCTCATCTGGCACGGCTTTCCAAGGGCGTTCTCCTCATTTGTCATCACTGCATAAGCGTGATGCTCTTGGGGATGCGACCTCAAATCAAAGCCCTCCTCCGGAAACCATTTGTTCAACACATCCCAAGGCCATTAGAAAGGCAGGCGGAATGGTAAAACAAAAGGCTTGCGATGAGCTCTGCAGGCAGACTAACCAAGAGCCGTCATTGCTACATAATGACAAAGAAACTCTACAATGTGTACTTCAGCTTCGGTCAGGAAGACATTAGCTCTCCTGAAATTAGACTTGTATTTTGGTTCATTTTCAACTTAATCTGATAAGCTGAGAGGATTTCATCTTCCAGAAGGCAAGGCTACATCTGGGGATCCTCTAGACCAGGGGTGTCACACTCCAGTCCTGGGGGGCCGGAGCCCTGTATAGCTTAGTTCTTTCCCTGTTCCACCATAAATGATTCAGCTCAAGAGCTGTGAGGTAATTATCACAAGGAGATGCAAGGAGTTCAATCAGGTGCGTTAAATGAGGGGAAACCAAAACACGTGCAAGGCTCCGGCTCCCCAGGACTGGAGTTTGACACCCCTGCCCTAGACCAAGCCAGAATCTGTAGTCTAGGAAAGGGGGGTCAGCTTAAACTAGGTTGGCAGGTTGCCACGGTGACCCTCGCCAGGAAAAATTATATGCAAAGTGGTGAGATGCAAAAGTGCCAACTGAGATATAATGGACATATACACGGAGCGTGACTTGGGACAGGAATCACACCTGTGACATGCTGGTCACTATTTTTTGTGAATACACCTTTAGCCAAATTGCAGTGCTGGGATTCCCAATGTCAGTCGTGAAAAGGTTGTCAGACTCTTCGTGAGGACATTACGGGACCCAGATGCCACTGATGATAAAAAGAGTAGGCGACCTTGATGGAGATGGTTGCTTGAAATGACACATATGCAAAGAGATTGAAGCACATTCTTATTGTCTGGAAGTGGTGTATGTGAGTCAGGAGTGGATAAAATAGGATGTCCTCTAGCATTCCTCTGCTCTGAGCGTTGGTGCTTCAAGTGATTGTGTACAGAAAGCGCTCTATAGGACAGAATAAACACACAGGGGATCTGGTTAAACTGTGCAGAAGCACTGACGGGGAAAGCCAGCTGAAATCTGTTGGGGGCGGGGGGCGCCCCAGGACTGACACCCTGCGTCGGCACTGTGGGTAAGAGTGGGTGTGGGTACAGGTTCTGATTGTTGCAGGAGAGAAGGCACCATCTTTCTGCACCTGTAAGAAGAAGAACCACCATGAAATCCAGAGCTTGATTTTTTTTTGAGAATCAGAGGACTGCCCCCCCCCCCCCAGGTGGACCAGAAAGACATACACTAGTACAAGACAAAAAGTGGCCGTATAGTTCTCTGACTACTGAACACCTACAGCTTTGGCTGGTGCCATAAAAAAGCCAGGGACACTAGCTGTCTTCAGTTTCTGTTATTTCCTGTTCCTTCCTGTTTTCCCGCGTCTCCTGTTCATCAAACAGCGAAACATTCCTCTAATGATTACCACACTTCCGAAAAGGGGGAGGCAAACACAAGTATTGCCATGGCAACTTGCCCTCACGGTGTCCCTACTTCAGACAAGGGAGGGAAAGCTGATGAACTGTGTGTTTGTTGTCGGGTCAGTTTTGCCATGCAGGAGTTAATGTGTAAATCCAGTCTAATTGCGTAGATCTAGAACTACAACTAGAGGAGCAACAACTGCGGAAGCCCTGCCAGTATGTATGTCTTGGTGTGTTTGCTGTAGGTTGAAACCCATTCAGCGTTTGCTCACCTGTGGAGTCATCCTGGACCGGCTTCGGGGAGGGCAGGGGACGAAGACCAGCCCATGAACTTACTCCATGACATTTGGGAGTGAATCCTTTTATTTAAAGTTCACTCTTAAGGAGGCCCAAGTAAATATCACAATGACATGTAATGACATTCTGACAGCTCAACAGTAGACTGTAAATATTTATATTTATGTCTTAATACTGTAAAACAAAGACAAAGATTAATATCATTAACAAATATGGAAAATCCATAAAACTTACTCACAGCCCAAAACATACTTACACAGTACACAATTTTAACTCAAGTCAATTCAATACTGTATTACTTATTTGATGATTCATATTAAGAAATAAAACTTAATGCTTGTGCAAGCTACAGTAAACACTGTGCATCACACCGTTAACGATCAAACCCGATTTATACATCCTTCCGCTCAGGGGCCTTGCAAAATGAACCCAAACACAAAGCTGCACCCTCACCCTGTATCACCATGGTAAACAGCCTGTACGGGCTGCAGCCACAGCTCAGGTACTCCGGGACTAAAAACTCATTTGCATTGTCTACCATGCCTCCTAACTATCTTTAAGCCATTTCCATGACAGGAAAACTGTTTGCAAAGTTAAAACCTGCACATTTTATACTACAATGAAACAGACTTACTACACACATTCTGGCCTTCCGTGTTGCCGGGACATTTATTTGCACCACAAACTTCACTCAAACGTCAGTCCTACTGCTAAAATGGCACACAGCATGCCGAGAGAGAGCACAAAGCATGACATAAGAGCACAAGGATGGAAGCCTGGAGCCACATTCCTAACTGTCACCCTTAACCAAAAGGAGAGAAGTTAATTTAAAGGCACAACGACACCTTTCAGGTTACCGCCGAATCACTTAGCAGCTCTCGAGTCAAATTTGTACAGTCGCAAACATATCATTACAACCCCCCACGATTCCATGGTACCATTTTCTTCTGTGTTTGTTTGTGTGTTAAGACTGTGTAAACGTGCAATTCACACTAGCGGTGAGCGCCCCCGCCCCTGCCCCTGCCCCCCACCACAGCTGTAAAACCTGAGATATCTGCTAGCACCGTTTCACCACAAGTAGCATCCCTCTGTTTTGAGCCTGCTGATGGTGGTGAGGCTCAGCTGACTCCCAAGCCTGATTGTGTTTTGACTGTCTGTATTTAAACAGAATCGATTGGATGTAACATAGCCCCATGCCCCCTTCTTTGCGGAATGGCTGTATCAAATGTCATATCTAAAGTTAATGATCCGAAACAGAACCTTCCCAATCCCATGAGCCCTTGACTTATATATTATGGCCAACAGACACTGATAACGGGAAATAAAAAAGAAAACATTACAACAAATGAATCGCAATAAAACTATAGCGTTAGCACTGCTTTAGGGCTGACGATAGTTCTCTGGGTGTGGCTGGGTAAGCAGTCTATTGGACTTTTTGCACAATAAAACATCTTGAATCTTGAATTAAGCAGTTAATTGTAGTAGGAGTAACAGAGAAATCACCTATAAGCTACGATGAAAAAAGCCATTTACCTAAATCACTTTAACTCCATACATACATACATCCATACATTAAAAAAACTGTATTAACAGAAAAGCCCCCAGCCTAGGCAATGGGGGCGGGAGGGGGGAGTAATTCGACACTAGCTGAACATGCTACACATTAGTGGATATCTTGTACATGGGTGACATATTGCTGTGGAACCAGACGAAGCTGAAGATCACACCCATGGTCTTGGGGATGTTCTCATCGTAGGCGAATCTGATGGCTTCATGTAGGGGCACCTTCACCACCTCGACGAGCTCCCCCTCCGACGCCTGCCCGCTGCCCTCGGCCACACCCACACAGTTCTCATCTGACACCTCTGCGTAGAACATGGTCTGCTTGGCACCGGTGACTCCCACGCCCGACCTACCAAAAACGGGGACGAATAATTCATTGGTTCATTTAACCACCGATGGGTCTCTTCCAGCCCTTTGCTCTGCTCTACGATCCTCATGCACAGCTGTGAAAAAACAGCCAATGGGAGCTCCAGGTGAGAAGGTTCCATCTAATGACCACTTGACGGAAGACCCCCTTGCTCCAGGCAATGACCTCCAAGCTCCAGTGTTCCTTGTCTCCAGAAGCTTGCCTGATCCAGCTGGCCCACCTCCAGTCAGCCAGGGTTACCTGTCTGGAGGATCTGATGTCCCCCATCCTGGCTGACGACCCCTTCCTGAGCGCCACAGCCGCTGTTTTGATTCGGTTGTCTTGCACCTGAAGTGCTGAGGGTCTAAAAGCCCCACAACCCTTCTACCTCCCACCCCCCCCCCCACCGAGGAAGAGCAGGCATCACGCCATGCACTGCAGTCACTGCATCACTTAGGTGTTGTGTCACCCAAGGCATCTCCATGAGAACTCAACAGGATGGCCCATGCACTTGGGAAAGGGTAGCAGCTGCTGCGAGATAAGAAGTGGCCCTTTCTTAGGGAGATCCCCACTTGTTTAGCCTCATTCTGGACGAACTCATCATTTGAAGGACTGAGAAACGTGCTGGAAAGAAGCTCCCAAACACTGCCTGACGCCCAGTGCAGCCAGAAAAACGTAAAAAAGGCAACAACCCATACATATGCCATCGGATATCTGATGCCTCGTATGGAGTTTGGCATAAACTGGGATTTAGCGTTAAAAGGAAATTAAAACTCTGCTCAGTGTGAAGAGTGTCTGGTTCCTCAGAGGGGAGATACTGTGTAGTATTGCCCATAGGAGTCCTGCTGGAACATCCTGTGCGTGTCGCTTCCATTTAACTTTGATTAATGAGATGCTTAAATACTAAAAAGGACCCATAAAAGAAAGTGGGGCTTTCAATGCTACAGGACAAAAGACATTCCAGCTCAAGCCCGGGCACATTCCAAACAACCACTTTTAGTCAAACATTCCCCCTCATACACACCACCAAACATCAGTTTCATTTCTATTTTCCTCTTATTTGCTTCAATTTTAAGAAATCCAATCTGTGTTGACAGGCAGGAACCAGGACGGCCCTGGCTCGGGGCCTGAGGTATGTGCTATGCGATTGGTTTGGCCTGTGCCTGCCTGTAGGGGAGGGATGGGTTCATCCCTCATGGGGCTTATCTCAGGCACTGGCTCATGGGGGAATGGGGGCTGCCATGACACCCAAAGACTGGGGGTAAGAAGGGGGCAGAGACAGACCCAAGCATGTTGCCAAATTGAAATAGTTGTTCCGTTTCTTCATAAGGGAGCTTGGGCAAAACCATGTGGGAGGACCTGAGTAGCTACCCCCACCCCCCACGGGCCAGGGGAGAGCTTTGTTTACAGGACTGTCTTCAGAAAGCTGGCGAGATGGAACCGGTGAGGGACCGAGGCCACTACGGATGTCTTCGGAGCTGACAGCAGCAGTGTACACTTACACAACAGGATCACAGTTAGCTTTACTAGCCATCAGCGTCCCAACTGCATTTCCTCACCATGAAAACACTGGGTCTTCTCACCTCCAGCGAGCATTAGCTTGTCATTCTCACGTATGACTTTCTCAAGTGTTTGACAGGGTTCCAGGCATCATGTGTTAAAGATATGGCATGCAAAAACACATGTCCAGACGCGTGTGCATCATTTGCAACACAACTCTTCCTCAAAACCAGAACTGAGTCAATCCTAAAAATATCACAAAAGGCAAGAAATGATTCAGACATGATGACAACATGTATTATGGGCATCTGTGACTAAAGACTGGAGTTTCCTTGCAGAAGGAATTTAATTTCCGTTTAAGTTTCTTGCACATCTACAGTGTGAGTATGACCAAATGTGGTTCTTCAGAACTTTTTTATGAATGAAATCATTTCTTTTGGGCTAGATGTGAGGTATACAAGATACATACGGAGACACACGGGGTCACTCAGGTTAAGCAGTCATTAGGGACACACACATATGTATGCAGACATGGACAGATGTGCATAATGTTTGAAACTGGCCCACAGTTCACACCACCAGCTGCAATTCCCATACACTTTGGAGTGGTGTGGCTGTGTGAACACCTATCCTGGGAGTCTGCAGTGGCATCAGAAGCAGGTGCAGCTGTAGGCAGGTGTGTGGGCTCATTAGATACCTTTACAACATCAGCCTTCTGTCCCGTAGCTGATAGCAGCACAATGGACCATTGACACTCCCCAGGTGGTACCTGATTGCGGCCATATAAACCGATGTGTAAATCACAGCAATAATGGAGCCATATCCAGTCAATACATGGCCCATTGGACACAGGTAGGCTAACTACTACCTACATAAAAGCTTTTTGTCTTTCCAGCAGCTTAAAAAAGGAGAAAGTCCATGTGGTGTTCTGAACGAACGGCATGTGGGCAGTGGCAGCGAGATAAGGCCTGCATCTGATGTCCCAAAGGGGATATACCTGTAGGAGGTGATCCTCCGCAGCTTGGTAACAGGAACGTCATAGCCGCACTCTTCTAGAACCTCCTGACGGGCGATCTCCTCCAAGGAAAGGTCAGGCTTATCCACTGGCCTGGCACACAACTCGTAGGTCACACCCACTGAGGCTGGTGGGATGTCCTGGATGTGTCCTGAATCCAGCTCTGCATTATCTATCTCTGTCTCAGCTGACTCCGCCCCTGGCTCATCGGCTCCACCCTTCGAAGCATCTTTCCCCGCCTCTTCGCTGACCTTCTCAGGCTGGCTCTTCTCCCATTCACACATGTACACCGCTGCTGAGGAAGAAGGTTTATGTGTGAAAACACGTAGATAATATCCCTACTTCTGTGTGCAACCCTTCTGTGCCGCAAGACATTCCTGTCTTTCATACTCATGCAAAATCCTTACACACACACACACACACACACAAGTAAAGTACGCTCATCAACAGATGGGCCCTAAGGAAAAAAAATCCCCTACAGTACATTGTTTGAATACTATTCTTTAAGTGTTTACTGCCGTATACTGTGCTGTTCTGAATGCAATGTCTTCCTTCCATTATTTAATGTGCTGTACTTGCCCAGCCACAATTTGGAAAGTACAATAGGGTGGTGCTCGTGTCCTGTAACGCCCACTGAAATAAATAAAAGGGCTTTTTTCTCTGCTGCAAACACTGAGTGCCGAGAAGATTTATAAAAGGATTTCTGGAATAGGGACTAGCTAAAATCATGACTAATATCTGCTTTGTTTTCAAAATACCGCTGGCAAGGCGTAAGGGGTGTTTTATCGGGGTGATGCCTGAGACATTTCCAATGGGCACGCCGTTATGTGGGCCGTGTCAGCTCTTGCTGCACCGCCCAGCGCGTCGTCCCGGCATGCCCAACCTGACAGGGAGCAAGTGGCTGGGGCAGCAGCGTTTAAAGACGCCTCCCAGGCACACGCCCAGGTGCAGAAATGCCGACCTCCCCTGGCTTCCTACCGAGACTAAGAGGCTGGAGAAGTTTGCTGCCCTGGGGGGGGGGTAATCTGTGCTGAGTGCTAGGGAAGGCGGGCTGGGAGCAAGAGCGGCGGATTACGCTGAGTATTCTGCGGTTTTATGACTGCAGTCCCCAGTTGTACAAATAAAGGAAATAAAACAAGGCGATCCTGTCAGATATAGCGTGGGGGTTGGGCAGGGAACTCAGAGTGGGGGGGTAGGCGGCGTAGGTAATGAAGACATTTCGTCACACACGGGATAGAGCTCTCCT
>JAODKC010000028.1:15272177-15284570 GCA_026777985.1 Mormyrops attenuatus
CCCCCGCAAAACACACCTATGCCCACCGGCTTTAATTAAAAAAGGTTTATTTTACTGGTGCAAACCCCCCCGCCCCCCCCCCCCCCCCCCGTTCAGCGAAAAGGGGTGATTTAGGACCGATAAAAAGAGAACAGTCAGCAGTCACTTCAGGCACAACTGGTCTCAGACGTGCCGGTGAGCCGGCTCATTTAGAGCTGCAGTCCTCTGTCAGGGCTGATTAGCTGGACTCCTGCAAAACACTGCTACATTAATGATGTCGAACTGAGCCGCACGGAGTGTTGATGTCCTTCAGAAGGACGACACCGTGCAAATACACACGCACACAAGGCACCGGCGTGAACGTCAAAGGGGCTTTGATTACAGTGCCAACGGCAGCGATGGGTCTAGAACACTACATGTTCCTCTGTCATTTACCACTTAAAACGTACACACAGCTTATTCCCACACCCACTTCCACGTAAACACCTCACCACAAGTTGGGGTGGGGGGTGTTAAAGAGGAGCTTTTAAGAAAAAAAGAAAAAATACGCCCCCCCCCATCTATTTGGGATGTCAGACAGTGTCAATTAAGCTGCAGGCTTTGATACAAGGGTAGTTGGGAGCTTCTGCACCAGCTGAAAATGTGAGGTTATCGCCTTAATTAATGCCTAGGCCTGCTCCAGGTCGCCCCTGTGTCCTTTGAGCAACTCTTCAAGGGACTTTTGAAGTTCTTTCCCAGTCCCCTGACCCCCCCCCCCCCTTTTAAAGGCAAGGTCAGTTTGGTGCCACGCATCTTCTAATAATAGTAGGGTAAGACATGGATGACCACAGGAATGGGCCAGCACCTTGCCCCCCTCACCCAGGATTAACATCCCCGCCTTTGTCTCTTCTCCTTACTTGCATTCTAATCTGCCGGCTAAACCTTCCTCTGAAAAAAAAAAAACATCTTGATCTTAAGAATCTCACTATAATAGGATTTTTGGAGGGAAAGGACAGCACACACACAATGGCTTAGCGGGCGTCCTATGCCTCTTCACATGGAGGACGCCTTGACCAAAAGGGCTCAAGTGCAGGGCTTTACCGAACAAAGCCCCAGAGGGAGCAGAGCAGGACGTTGGAGGGGGGAAGGGGGTCAATCATCTCTGTCACCTTTCCCACCTCAGACCTGAAGAAGACGTTATAAAACCAGCCTCACATCAATCGCACACCCAAGCTCATCTCCATCTCCAGAACCACCTTCATGGATAGGTACAGGAACAGGAACTCCTGTTTTCTCACAACCACTCAGCGCATCGTTAATTTGGCCGTGCGCGCACACAGCAAATACTGAAATAGCAGGGAACGGGCATACACGTATGGTCAAGATCTCAGCTCCGACGTGCGCGTGTGTGATCGCGGGAACCGGGCAGCCGAGGCCTGCGTTGGGAAAACGGAAGTGGTTTAAGATGCAGGAAGCCCGGCCCTGGCTTTCCCATGGAGAAAGGGCGCTGTCCAATCATCTTTCTTAAGCAAAGAGAGGGAAAAAAAGTGCATTATAAAAGCGAGGAGGGAAGCACTTTATCTACAGTGTTCGAGATTAATTTCAGTCCCTGATAATGAAATCGTGAGCCTTTTCTTGGATCCACGCCTTCACATACTTTTCTCCAGTATCCCTCTCACCTCAAAAAAACAAACGCACTAGGAAGAGGAAACTTCCAGAAAGCGATCTGCCTCTTTCCTTGTAGGCTGCGGAGAGGCGATAAAGACGCCGACTGGACAACACCCTGGCTGTCCAAGTGGGTCAGGGTGACTCAGATCGGACGAAGGACACAACCCCACAGACCCTGTAGGCTTGTCACCAGAGCAGCTTCAAGAAATAAAAACCAAGAGCGAAGCACAAAGCTCTCCTTACATTGCAGCCTGAACTTGAATTATGGGACTGCAGCCAACGGCAGCGTAAGTGCTTCAGAAACTCTTGTCCTGCAGCCACTGCTAGGTGTACCAGCTCAGAGTCTCGCTGAAGATAATTGCTATACCATCCAGCTGACACAGGGTCCTCAGAGCTGACATCACAAACACAAGAGAAGGTCAACTGACAATGGCTTCCCCTCAAGCAAATCTCTCGTTTGTGTCAGACCACAAAGGACAAATAGCTGGGTGCTTCTCACAAAGAACCGCAGAGACATTAATGACCCAGTCAGATGCTGGTTCACAGTGGCTTTACCTTTCGCTCAGACCTGGCACGTCTCTACTCTCCTTCATTGTAGTGAGGGATTGAGGAGCATCACTACATCTCACCTCATCCAAAGAGTAACAAAGAGGTCTTCGCCATGAGAGAGTTGAACCAGACCCCACGCTGCACTGTTGTTCCTTCACTCCTTATACCTTTTAAGGTCATTTAGACATTGTAGCACTAATCTTTCCTGATGATTCTATTAATTTAACAGACTTCTTTTTGGATGCACACAGATACAGTTACTGGGGAGGTGACTAACAAATTTCCTCCAGCTACCTATGAACTTCAACTTCCTATCTGCTCCTGGAATGGTAGCCTGAAGAACCACAGCCCTGAACGAGCCATTCTGGTGGTCATCAAGAGTTAGATGACTATTTGTTTAGCCCGCTGTTGATTTGATTCATGGACGAATATGGGAAGGCGAAGGTGGGATGGTCACAGAGCTATGAATAAGCTTCTGTAACAAATGAGGCTTGAGTACTTTGTCTAAGATAAAAAGTTCTAAGTGACCTCAGCATTTTTCTGCCAGTTTTGCATGAAGTGATATGGACATTCAAGCCATTTTATGACCTCAGCCCTGGTCGTACCATATTACAGATGTATTCTCACCTGTCATGGGTTTGCATAAAGTCCCAAGACTTCCTGGTTCCATTCTGTGAACAGAGAAAAGAGGCATCATGAAATTAGCAAATATATTTATTATATATAAAGCCAAGCTGTCTCAAGAGAGCAGAGAAGTGGACAGAGTGATTCTTTCCTGGGTTATAAAGCTGAAATTTGATTATCAGGGATTCCAAGGATTAAGGTAGTCAGATCTAGCAACTTTATTAGTACCATTTACAAGCAAACAACAGAGTTCACCCCAAATGAAGCAGCTCTTGGTTCTTAAACTGCTTATTACAGGGAGAGCATAAGAGCTCTTTTTTTTCACTACTCGGGTCACAACATGTAGTTTGCTGTAGGGGAATGTACATACAGTGCAGCAAGAAACCCAGTTTGGAATGCAGGAAAATGGGGGGGGGGATAGAATCATTACAAAAAAAAATTGAACACCCACACACACTTTCCTGTGCACAAGACATGTGGAGAGAGATGTATGGGTTTGTCAGACTGCAGGAAGAACAAGTAATGTGGGTGATCTGAAAGGAAAATGCTATAAATTAAATAAACACTGTGAGGAAATTGCTTTACCCCCCCCCCAGGTCGCCAGGCTGAGCTGTCATGTCATCCAGTCATGTGTGAAAGGCTCTCCGAATCCTAGGATGGAGATCAAGGACAACCCCATGAGGGGAAATGATGTGTGTTTCTGTGCATGTGTGTGTGGCAATAAGGCCTAATCTCACCATAAAAACTAACAAACAATAAAATAGACGCAGGACTCTATTCAATTTTGCGGCCTTGAAGCAGAGGTGCCGTCAAATCCCTTTGCAAGCCTGACGGCGGTTATCCGCGCGCACGCCGCCCGTTCTGCGACAAACCTCCGATCTGGACAGAAGCTGAAATTCGACACAAGCAAAGCCAACATGCCGCATGCCACATCTGTTCCTCGGAAAGACACCTTCGGCGAAAACAAGGGTGACTCTTCGTCCTCTCCAGCATCCGTGGATTTCGCTAACAGCAGGGAAGGCATCTTCATGTTAATGGACTCCTTATAGTCAAACCCCATCTCTTATGAAAAACCAGCACATCTCAAGTGACAGCCATTAAACACGCAGAAAAAAATGGTAGGTCAGGCCAGAACTAATGACTGAAATGGCTCACCTAGAAATGACAGATTTCAGCTCTCATTACAGCTAGCACATTGAGATAAAAATGGTTATTTATGTCATCTTTATTACCCGGCAGTATTTCAAATCTGAGAGCTCCTAGCGCAACGATGGTGGGCAGGACAAACATCATGAATATACATTAGTTTTTACCAGAGGTGCTATAAAGCTTGACAAATAATGACAAGATCTGCCAAGAATGTGTAGCATAACAAAGGGGTTACCAACAGCTAACTGAAAACTGAAAAATCATAAATAATTAGCCAGCTATTGAAGATAATCATTAGGTTTTTTTCTTATTAGCAATGACAGACATGCAGATTTAATGTAGACAAGTGTTGATATAAAAATATACAGCTAACCAGCCAGTACTGCTCACTCCTGAATAGTAATGAGTTATCACATTTTCCAGAATGACCTAATAAGCGACACAATTACGTTTAGCTTTAGTTACACATAATTGTATCCAGCTAATTTTGGACTGCATGAAATTGTGCCTGTTTCTAACCAAATCATTGCCTAAAATATGCTCTTGAGAAGCTCTGCACTGCTGAGCAAATCTCTGGCAGAGGCCCTGGATTAATTGGCTCATTGTTGCAGACAGAAACAGGATTTTATATACAGTGTTATATTAAAACTCCTGGCACAAGGCAAAACCGAAATAAATGTTTCATACACCAAGCTGCATGGAGGAGAAAAGGAGAAAGGAAGAGGAGAGGGAGGTGTCACAAGCGGGCAGCTCTTCATACCAGTCCTTGTTAAGCTCTTTGACCTTTCCAGCTTTGGCTCCAATTCACTTTCTTTATGCAGAACCCAACATTGGGATATACTTACCTCATTCACCTGTCAATCACGCAATAAGCCACAAGCAGCATACCAGATCTATAGTGACAATCAGGGCAGTGTTCCCAACCCGGTCCTCAAGGACCCCCAGAAGGTCCACGTTTTTGCTCTTACCGGGAGCTGGGAGGGAGCAAAAATGTGGACTGTTTGGGGGGTACCCAAAGACTGGGTTGGGAAACACTGAATCGGGGTAATACCGAGAGCAATGGACAAGCCTTTCTATACGATAAACTTCAATATTATGAAAGGCATCACAAAATGAATAACGAAACAATTACAATATGCTTTCGGATCAGACCCAACACTCAATTTTGATTGGCCCGTCTTCTCTGCAGCTGGGTTCACCGGTCCTTTCATAATTCATGTGACTGGCTAGTGCTCCAGTCTTACAGGATTTTTGCAGGAGTGCAGCTGTCATACAAGCGTGAGTCATCGAAGGTGTGACACAGATCACCCCAGCCATCATCCCACAGCTTTTCTCCAGGTCCCATAAGCATCTCTGTCCTGCCCAGAAACTACACGCCATCTTCCATCAGCCAAACAGAGAAGCAGGTGTTTCAACAAGTACGGAATTTCATCACTGCTGAATATTTCAAATAAGATGTATACATACAGTACAACCTGAATAACCCCTCATCCCAATCAGAATTTAAATTGACTGGTCCTCTGTTGATGAGCATACATTACCTCCCCCAGGGTTACACTGAGAAGAGACACATTCTATAGGCAATTACTAGGGCTGGGCAATTAGTTGAATTCCAATTACATTTTTGGCTTCCAGTGATTATAAAACAAAATAATCAATGCAAAACAATTATTGTGCCACATTTCATTTAGCAATTTCTCATGGTATAAATCCAGCCCATTTTTATTTGTTTTTCAGCTGAATTATATTTAAAGTTGAGGGAAACCCACTTTTTAAAAAAATGCATGATCTTTTCAAAGTCAATGAGTAATTGTGTTAATCGCAATGTCAATACTGATCAAAATAATTGTGATTGTGATTTTTTCCGCTGTAATCGAACAGCCCCAATAACAACCCACCCCCAATCGCCATGTTTCAGCCAATCATCTGTGAAGCAGCCCTAAGCCACACCCACTGAGCATCTTCTGAGCCCCTTAGCTACCAGCCGCATTTGGAAATCAGGCAATCGAAAGGGAGGGACAGGGAGGGGTAGCACTTTGGTCAATACATGCGTCACAGCATTTCTGTGGAAAGTCGGGGCCCCTCCTGTCTTGTCTTGTGCTGGATCTCACTCCGACGAGGCTTTGGTTCTACAATAAGGTCCGATTCTAGAGTTTGTTACAGGATCTTCCTCAGCTTCGCTAGAAAAGTGGCTGAAAACGATCAGAGTCTGGGTTAATTTCGTTTCTTGCCGAAATCCTCTTTTATCTGAAGGCACTCTGAAGTGAGCTCTTCACAGGAAATGGCATTAAAACAGCTGCCAAGAACAACGGAGCCTCGTGATGAATATTTCAAAAGATCACAAGTGATGATAGAGCACACAAAGCACGTTTTGATCATGTCCCGCTCGTCCGTCTTCCCGTCCCGCCCAGGACCGCTCCTCTCTCCTCCGACACACGACTGCTGCAAAGTCATGCCCGCCTCTTCTCCCCAACCCCGAGGACAGGGCGGCGGGGGGGGGTGGGGGGGGGGTGGGATACCACAGTAGG
This sequence comes from Mormyrops attenuatus, assembly GCA_026777985.1. NCBI lineage: Eukaryota > Metazoa > Chordata > Actinopteri > Osteoglossiformes > Mormyridae > Mormyrops > Mormyrops attenuatus. The sequence continues at coordinate 15,278,654 of JAODKC010000028.1, forward strand.
CCGACAATACACTCTTTCAGACGAGGCTGACTGCAGCGAGACGTGCCAAAGGCACATGCCACTCCATGGCCGACATCAGACAAAACCACATGTCGCGGGAGAAACCCCACCCAAACAAAGACAGCACATCAAGGCACTGGAGTCCACAGAGGTAGGGTGACTGTCAGTTACAGCCATCATTTGTCACCAGGTGCCATTCTAATACTCGCTGTGCCACTGAAGGCATCCCTCATTCCCATAGACCCACAGGTGTGTGACAGTTGGTCTCAGACTAGGGGAGGATCACAGCACATCTACCACCCCCACAGGATCCAGCCCACTCCCCTGGCAGTCTGGGACGTCTTCCATGTGAACATCGTTCAGAACACTCACATTTAGGAAGGATGCAGATCCAGAACTCGCATAGTGGCTGACAACCATCAACTCACCACCAAAACACTGCAGATTCAAATTACAGAGAAAACGCCGCTGTACCCTTAGGTGGGGATTTAACCTGAATATTTTCAGTGAGTATCTGTCTGTACATGTGGGCAATAGTAGGTCATCGGCTCTGCACAGTCACTTTCTCCAGGAAGAACACCTACCTCCATGTGGCACAGTGTGTCTTAGGTGTGTAAGGAGCAGAGAGGTAGACTTTCGGGGGGTGGGGAGGTTCTGAGAAATGGGTCATTCCCCTCTCCTCCGCAGGGGCCGCAGACATGCATTGTTTCATGCGAGTTCACTGGCAGTACACTGTCTCCCGCCGGTGGACGCATGCAGATTAAACCACTTCCTTCTGGGGTCACGTAATTCGGAGCACCAACCAGAAATGGAACAGGAAGACCCCACAACCTAACACGCCCCCCAGCCCTCACCCATCCTTTTCCCGGTTTTCTTGCTCAGATTTCACAAAAGGCTTGCGCAGGCCACAGTGGCAGTGCTGAGCACATTTTCCGGAACGAGAGGCAGATTCAGACACGACGGCCGGGCTTGCCGAGGGCAGAGGGACCGAACCGCACGAGAATCAGGCAGCAACAAGTAGAAGCAAGCACAGATCCCTGCAAAATATTTCACTGTGTTTAAGTTCATGAGCTGACGGCACTTTCACTCTCTGGTATATAACGCAGGTTATCCCCCCCCCCAAATAACAGATGGGGGGACACCGTGTGTATTTCTGTGAATGCACACAGGCAGCGCCAACGGAAAACGGCTCGTAAATAACATGCCTGACATATCACACTTAATTACGGAGTATGCAGGCTGTGTGGACGCAGGGACGCACACGTGTAATTACAGCGAGTCGGTATGCGTGTGTAGGTGGTGAGGGCACAGGATGCATGGCAACGGATGCTGGATGCGCGGTATGTGGAAACGTGGCGGATTCAGATGACTCTCTTCATATCAAGGTGGATCTGAAACACTGACATACTCATCGTCCTCATTACGAAAATATCTCACAACTATCCGCTCACTCATCAGTCTGTCCTCCCTGCCCCAAGTGCTTAAATTTTGTTACTTAATATGCAAAGAATGAACCACACTGGTTTAATTTCACACACACAAAGAGCTATCGTGATAGTAGCATAAACGCCTAAGTGTCCACATTAAGTGCCCACCCACTCGTTTAGGCTGAAGATGAGTGTTCATACCCCCCACCCCCGAACTCACAAACTGAGTGCTTCTAGAGCTTCAGACACTGCCCCCCTCCCCAAATAAAGCAAGCACCACTACAGACTGGGATTGGGTATAGAACACCCCGATTGGCAAACCACTCTGCTGCCTCCATGACGACGACAGGCAGCGCCCCCTGTTGTTATAAAGGATAAAGGAACCAGAGACACAGGCAGCTATAGAGTGAATTTAATATACACCAATGTCACGAGTAGACCGCTGCATTTCCTTTAACAACATGTACAGCATCCTCTCCGTCTCAAAATCCACCCACAAGCTGGGAGCGAGGCTCCCGTGACACACGAAGTCGCTCCTACGCTGAGGCGTGATAAAGCGGCTCCCGAAAGCAAAGCCGTCTTCAGAGAAACTATGACCCTCGGGCAGCATTTTGGGCAACGCTGAGAACGAACACACATTTGCTTGCTCCTGTTTCCTAACAGCGGCACATGGAGCCGGGAACCCAGACGGACAGCTCGTCCCCACAGTCTGCTTGGCGCTTGAAAAGGGCTCCCAAACACACTCCTTATCATTAGGGCGATACCATCTTTTACACTGGGATGGCGAGCGTGATTTATGAGCCCTTTCTTCATGAACATTCTGCAATCTCTCGAGGAAACACAACACAGGACACAAATACAATGTCCAGAATGACCAACCTGCTCAGCCACTCATGGAATACTTTGATTCCTTTAAGCTCCAGCACGTAGGACCTCATTCTTCCACAAAGGGCTATTCAACAAGAATAATGATAATCATCGTTGCCGTCATATTAAAATTAGTAACAGTGTCGCCTCAACACGGCACCAAGTGCACTTTTTCATGCAGGCTTCAGATGAGCACCCTTGACAAGGACCCTCCCGATTCATGCTGTGTCTCTCTTTTAGAAATACGTCTTTCAAGATTAAAGCTGGGTAGACACCAAGTTGATGACACGGGACTAGGGCCGGCCGAGACCGATGAACAGTCGACTCCTGTTGAGAAAATTTGCACCGGAAAACACACCGGCACGACTAGCGGTGATGGTTGACATACAGCCCAATTAGACATCTCAGTTTTGCCAACTAGCACCAACGCCGATTTCGCATGCTCAACCGGCCAACACGGCGCCAACTAGGACCAACCCTGTCCGACAATGCCGCACTCTCACTGACAAGCCGACGGCTTCCCATGGCCGAAAATCTGCTCTCTGTGTTCCAGCTGAAAATTTGAAACGTGGGGCTCGTCTGAATGTGTCTTACCAGCTGTGCGCGCTACTACGGTGCAACGGTGCATACTTCGTGCTGACAGGACACACCCGTTATTTCCACGTCAGGTGGATCTGACTCGTCTGCACAAGCGAATGATTGACCTTCACAACCACAGATTTGATCATTTCATGGGAAGCTCCTTCCTGGTCCTCACCTCTGTCGCCCGTCTGACTCACTTGGCTATAACATAAAGTGTGCCAGCAAATCCTATTTCCTGTGCCTACTGAGTGCGCTCAGCAGCCAGGGCCACCGTAGCGTTGCGAGCTGCACGTTTCCCACGCCCTCCTTGCCCATGGGGCCCCGGCTCATCGGCGTCCTTCATCTGTTCCACTTCACCGCGGGCCGCCGTCCACCGCCTCGCTTGCTCCTATCCTAATCCCCTCACCACGCCACACTGACCACCGGCCCACCCACCCGCTGTCTCATGCCGTCCTCCCCCTCAGAAACCAACCAGTTAGCAACCGGTCCACCGGAGCTGCCGGTCACGCGTGCCAGGATGCTCAGACTAGGAGCACCGCTTGCTTCACGTGCAGTCCGGCAAATGTGCACTGCATGCGCGCCAATGAATAGTCTGCAGACAACAAACTCGGTGCACATGTTTTTATACAGCTACAGATGAAGATTAAGAAGAATGTTAATTCACAATGACATGAAACAGTGCAAGGCTGAAACCAGCCTCTATTGTGAAGGTGTAGGGTTAAGCGATTGAGGGAAAAAGATCTCCCTCTAGGCAGGATTCCAGCTGAAAATAAAAGGGAATCAAAATATTCTCAGAAATGTAATGACGGGGTGAAAGATAAGACGACCCAAGGTGTGAACAGCAGACAGCACAAACACTCAGATCAACAAAACAAAGCCCAGATTGGAATTCTTGGACCGCAGAGCAGTACTTTGTGGAGCAGACCACCTTTTCCTCAAACTTTAATCATCAAAAGATGTGACAACATTTATATTTGTTTTATTCAGCAGACACTTTTGCCCAAAGTAACATACATTGTGTGGCAAATAGTGCATTGCAAACACCTTCCTTCCACCACAAAGTTATGTCATCAGCGGTTTAATCTGGGATTGTTTGGGCTTATCTTTCTTTCTGGTTGCCGATACAGATCTTTTCTAAATCGGTTTTGCCAACCTGATTCTGTCATGTGTGAATTTAACCCAGGGTTTGCTTCCCTTTTGGAGGTGGCATGAAATCACTTTTTCTTTACAATACTCCGATGACCACAGCTATTGCTCACCACTCGCTCCCATTTCATAATAGGCCATTTTCATAATTCGACAATCTATTTAAATTACCACTGTACATATGGAAAGTCGTAAGCCGAGCCGTTTTCGGGCTATACTGTCACATGCAATGTTTCCAAACGTGGACCATGCTAAAGTCAAACAATCGTGTATTAGTATTTGATAACTGGACAGCCAAACAGGGGAAAAAGTCTTTGCCGGTTGGACCAATTGTTTGGCCTTTTGTGTGAGCAGAACAAGAAAAAAAAAAAACAGAAAATGACCTTGACTGAGTTCAAGGTCAAGTACAGGAGGGGAGATACTCATTGCTTGGAAGCGATTGTACCAAGGTTATAATACTAACTAATACTAGCAGCTCCAGAACTTTCTAGTATTGCGTCAGTGTCTTACAGTATTACCTTAAAACAGATCTGTATATTTGACTGGTACTGGGTAGGAAACACAGGGAAATTTAAAACAGCCGTCATTTCTAACTGGACACCACTTACTTTGTCGCTCCTGAACAGGCAGAATGGGTTCAAACCAGGAATGGTCACGCTTAGGAGGGGCCGCACCAACTGCAACGGGAAACTGCACGTGGCGTTCAGATTAATTACGTTCCGTCTGAAGTGGGACGCCCCCAGCCAACACTGCACCATGCCACCTCTCACAACACCAGAAAGTCAAGAGCAAAAATAGTTTGTGACAGTTACAATTCAGCCATATGAACGAAAGAAAATCTTGCACTGAGGCTCAGTCCAGGAAAAGAGCAGAGCCAACCACTTGGGAGACAGATTCTTTTGGAGGGTGGGGGGGGTGCAGTGAAGCTGTTTTTGATGCCGATATGTGGGCGACACAGTGACTCAACACTGCAGCTCCATCGTAGCTGGACACAGAGAAAGCTACTTTAAGGCTTTAAGACCTCCAATGGCCGCTTGGGACCAAATCAGACCAAGCAGAACCTGCTCTACACTGTACTGCTACTAGGCAGGGTTACTGTTTACTATTACAATTGAACTGCTTGAAAATAAAACACAAAACTGCAAGGATCTTAAGAGCATCCCACCGCTACCAAAAATGTCCAGGCATCCTGAGGTCACACTGATGTAACTTTTGCCTCAGCAGAAGAAACATCATAATGTTGTGCTTACACAGTGCCAATACAAGCCTTCGTAAAAAGAGCAAGTAAAGAAATAAAAAAAATAAAAAATCCACCTTTTCTGCAAATATTACTTCAGATATAACACATGTAATATTCTGATTGTCACAATTCTCACAAAATATAAGCGTAGCCATGACCGAAGGCTAAATTTACCAAAGTGCTTTCCCACTCCTGGCTGAAGACCCGTCTATGTCAGGATGTCAGGGCACAAGTACGGCACCAGCTGAAGTTCACCTGGAAGGCTCTCATCCCCTCATTGGCTGCCCTGGAAATCAGACCACTGACTCACTGACAAATCCTGTGGGGAAAGAGGTCTGGGCCTTGTGAGGAAACATCAGCAGCCAGCAGAAGGTGAAGGTGGCTCCGCAGGTAACAGTGTTTCCTTATACCTTCAGTGTTGGCAATTCAAGATTTCCAAAGACATGCATGTGCCCTATAATTAAGGGTGCTAAAAAAGCCCTCGGTCAACCTGAACATCACCCTGCCACCCCCAATGCCCTCAGAATGTGCCTCTACCTGTGATGAAACAGCATACCATCCAGTGGGTACCCAATGCTGCCTGCGCTCCTGCGGGGGGGGGGGGGGGGGGGGGGGGGGGGGGGGGGGGGGGGGGGGGGGGGGGGGGGGGGGGGGG
>JAODKC010000028.1:15294852-15311120 GCA_026777985.1 Mormyrops attenuatus
CAAGTCTAGTTTCCAAAAATATGCTGTGGTGAATCTTTACTGAGAATCAACTGAGTTTTAATAAACACAGGATACAAAATTAGAACTTCAGTAGAGTTGGTTAGATTTCACGATGGTGGGATGTCCTTTTTTTCACATGCCAGCAGTTCTCTAAATAAGTGAATTTACAATCTTTATAATTCACCAAGTGCAAACAAGTTTGACTGTCTGTGTACGGAGCAGATTTTTTTTATGCCCTGACAGAAGGCTGCTGGGAAACAGAGACAATTAATTGTCACAATGCAAAGAATTGCTCGAACCTTGACCCCCCTGAGAAGCAGCTGGAGAATTTAGGAACTGTCCCACTCCACGTAGAGAGCGTCAAAGGTGGGAACAGAAACCAAGAAACACATTCAGAAACTGGGGTTTGAATTGAGCATAAAATTTGTAGTCATATTGACTGGGGTGTAATAGGTATTTTTTTTTTCTTTGAGGAAAAAAAAATAATAAATTTTTTCCTATTTTTTCAGCTGAATCAACTTGACTTTGCAGGGAGAGGCAGACACTCCTGAGCAGACTCTTTCACTGAGGAGCCATAAACTATTTCAAGGTCACATCTACAGCATGCCTGCGGTCACAGATGATAATGAGAGTGTAATTACGCTCCCTCCCCGAGGTGGTAAGGAGAGGAAAACCCCCATCCTCCCGTGTTGCTGGTTCTCTGGTCCTCCATGTCACAGTCTCTGGCTTCCAGCTCCCTGTTCTGTTACGTGAGGTACAACACATCAGTTACTGGTAGATCTGGTAAATCTTATCTACTGCATATCAGGAATGATATCTTTGCAGTGTTGCAAAGAGAACTCAGGGCCAGCTTTATCAGCACTCTCCACCTTAATTTTTACAAAGATTTCATGCATTTTAAGTAATAAAATATGACACATTGATAGAAAAATATTATTATACATTTCAAGGGCGTAGATTTGGGTATGGATGGCAGGGACATTTACCAATATTATGGGAGTACCATGTATGTTTTGGGGGGCAGAGGGTTCAAAGCTGATTTGGAACCGATGCTGAAATCAAACCTATGGCTTCGGCACAATTTCACTTCTGACTTATTACAAGGAGCTAAGCTGGATTTTCTAGAAGTGATTTTAATGAACATCCAATTTACTAATATTTAAAACGATACTATAAATTATTCCCTTGCCCTTTGAAAGAAGATGATCAGTTACTGCTCATGTCAAATAATATCTGTAAATGTTCACCAACACAATTGAAAGGCACATGGGTCTTTGCCATTTCTGGTACTGAGCCAGAGTTAAGGGTCTGGTGGTCTGACCTGTGGAGACACGCTGGACGTGCTGGACAAGTGGATGCAGTGGATCAGTGGAATCGAAATTGTGTTAGATCCATTCACTCACTACTGTTGGGGTCTCACGCATATGCCCGCATGCCCCTCGAGTAGAATTGTCCAGCTGGGGGGAGCCCAGGACTCAATCTCAGCCTGCCAGTTTCCTGCCTGGGCCACGAACTTTATGTACAGACAGGATGTAATGCTTCTACAGCTGATCCACATCTGAGAAAACAATGTGTTATTGAAAATGAGCACACACCTTTCTTTACCCCGGCATGGCCAAGACTGGACGCGGCTTGACAAATCTGCAGGGTCTGATAAGACTGAGCTCATTATGCTGAAATATGAAAACAAATAGGCAGTGCAGGAAATGCAGTCTTATTATAGATGGCGTCATGTACTGTGTGAGAATGCATGTGTGTGTGTGTCTGCAGTAATTATGAAACACCATGACGAAATTTTGCTGGCTTTCAGAAATGTTTTGTAGACGTGCAGGGGTCTGCACATGTGCACATGCATGCATGCTCTGGGACACCTCATTTCAAAGACAATTGGCAGAGTGACACATCTGACCTGCACACGGGGGGTCAATGATTTAAAAGCGGATTGGCCGCATCCTAACTTCCCCTTCTTGTTCCCCTACCCTGTCGATACAGGCCTCCATCTGGTCCATTCTCCCCTAGGCCACTCTACTTAACCTGCTTGCTGGAGGCCACCTCCCGGGGGGTTTGGGGACAACGACCGGCACACCCTGCCCTCTTCCCCACAGGCTGTGGGGGAGAAGATGTGCCGTCATTCCCAATTAGGATCGATCCCCTCCGAATGTGAATCAGGCAGCTTTTGGAAAGCTTAGCAGGATGCCAGAACACGGGGGCCAGGTCAGGGAGGGCCCCCCGCCTGCCTGTTTAAAGTGGTCCGCTGGGATGGAGGAGGGTCATGGAGGAGTCAACCTTCAGCATCTCTGTGGGGCCACCCGTGAGATCGAGTGACTTTGAGGAAAGCACTTTGGATCGGCAGCTGTAATCTTCCTGTTAGCTGTGCAGCATCCCATCTCATCACTCAGAAGATGAACCCCCCCCAATCCCTTTTGTCTGTTGTCCATTTTAATGTTACAGGACCCCCACTTTATTTAACTCCCCTGTACCCCATTCAAACCTGCTAGAGCATTTTCGTTATTGACAGTGGGGTCTATTTGCCCCCCCCCCCCCCAAAGATGGGCTCTTTTCATTAATAATGAGTGCACTATTACAGGTCCCTGCCCTGACTCACGGTGCACTGACTTCCAGACCTTATGTCATGCACTCCAGCCTCTGTCATGGTGAATCCATTACAGAGCTGTGTTAGGGGTTACTCCTGCCCAACCTTTTTAATAAGACACTTAAACCTGTGTCCTTCATGAAGGAAGACAAGGGTTTATTTCGAAAATGGGGTAATGGTTTTTGATAAGGGCCACTTGCGAAATGCTGTAGAGCTGCAGGAAGTTACGAAAGTCAGTAATAACATTAAAACCACTGACAGGTGAAGCGAATAGCATCGGCTGTCTTGTTACAGTGGTACCTCTCAAGGGTGCCACTATATATTAGTTGAAGTGCGTGAAGCAGGAAAGAAAGTGTAAGCGGAAGGGTCTGTGCGACTCTGAAGGGCCAAATTGTGACGGCTAGACAACTGGTTCAGAGCATCTGCAAAACGGCAGGTCTTGTGGGGTGTTCTTGGTATGCAGTGGTCAGTACCTACCAAAAGTCATCCAAGGAAGGCCAACCAGTGAACCAATAACGGGGTCATGGGCGCCCAAGTCTCACTGATGCATGCGTGGAGTGAAGACTAGCCCATCTAGTCTGATCCCACAGGATCAGATCCTACTGTAACACAACTTAATGCTGGTTACGATAGAAAGGTGTCAAAATTGCATCTCAGCTTGCTGCGTGTGGGGCTGTGTAGCAGCAGACCATGCTGACCTCTGTCCTTCTCCGAAAGTGCCTACAACTGGCATATGAGCATCAGAGCTGGACCATGGAGCAATTGAAGAAGTTGGCCTGGTCTGATGAGTCACGCTTTCTATTATGTCTTGTGGATGGCTGGATGTGTGTGTGTCGTTTACTTGGGAGGCAGTTGGCATGATGATGCACTATGGGAAAAAGGCATGTGAGCGGAGGCAGTTTAATGCTCTGGGCAATGTTATGCTGGGAAACCTGTTCCTGGCATTCATGTGGATGTCACTTTGACATGCACCAATTACCTAGACATTTTTGCAGACCAAGTACACCCCTTCATGGCAACGGTATTCCCCAATGACAGTGGCCAACAACACCAGTAATCTAATTAAACATCTACAAACTAAATATAAGAAAGAATATGACAAAACTGCCATCAGGCAACACTGAAGCGTGCAGCAAACCCTAGCACAGAGAGAGAAAATGTCAAAAGATAAACCTTGAGCAGTGAAAATAACAGAATGCCTTATCCACTATCAATCAGGCACAACGTTGTAATGGCGGTACATGGAGAGCACAATACTTTCTGAGGTGGTATATGGCATAAAAGCTTGTGAACCACTGCTTAGCGGTTTAGAGGATTGTCTGTATATCGTTCTATTCAGGCTTTCACTTTTTTCAGCAAAAAACAATTAAGTGTCCCACTTGGTGCTGCGTTTGGGGGAGGGGGGTTTCATTATTACCATTTATCCCAATACTTTTAAGTTAAGATATTGTATACTGGTTTTTATATGTCGCACAGCCATAATTGATATCAGTATCGGCGAGTACCAGAATGCAAGCATCAGTACTTGTACTCGGTCTGAAAAAATGGTATCGGTGCATCCCTAGTCAGAGCTGTTTTGATAGCATGAGGGGGACCTACACAATATTAGGCAGGTGGTTTTAATGTTAAGGCTGATCGGTGAATATGATTCCAAACATTTGGTGTTTTTGTATTGTGTCATACTTCCCACAGGTTTCATGGGGGGCTTCAAATCTAGTTTACAAAATCACTGTGCATTTCTATGTCCCACTAAGGAAAGAGCCCAGGGTATCTCAGTGTGAGCAGGGCTGTCTTACCTGCAGGTTTCCTGAGGTTTACAATAAGGGGGAGAGATTAGCTGGCCAGGCTCTTTTGCTGGTCCACTGGTACTTTAAGAAAAATATCATAATGGCTGTAAAAGTAACTGTGTTATACATACCCTCATAATGTATTATAATGAAGTCATAAAGTATTATGAACATGGTTATGAATATTTATAAAAAGGCATAACTCAGTATAGCCATGTCCATTATGCATTATAAATGCTCTCATCTATAATGCACTACAAATACCTTCATAATGGCTTATACTGGCCATTATAATGCATTGTGAAGGTATTTATAGTTTATTACAGCGGAGATCATTAATAATGTATAATAAACATGGCTATAATGTGCTATGTCTTTTTATAAATATTTATAGCTGTGTTTATAATACTTTATGAATGCATTATAATGCAATTATATGCCGTATTTAAGTGAAGTGTTAACGAAAAAAAAAATCACACTATACATTTCTTGGAGTATTTATATTCATAGAGATAAAAATAGTTTACTTTGATGACAAAAAATATCTGTTGGCAAAATTTTGCTCTGGCTGTGTCTCTTTTCACAAGGGCCATGAGCCCCAGTGGACCGGCTGCAGCGGGTGGAAGGTGAGATGGGGAAAAATGGGCCGGACAATGGAGTCCCTGTACAGGGGGTGAGGTGGCGGGCGTGCCGGGTGGCAGTCGCGTCACGGCAACAATGTCGCGTCGCCGACATTCCCAGGCCAGGGATCGCAAGCGGGAGCCGGCGAGGCACAGGCTACGAGCCTAAAGAACATGAAGAGCTGCTCACTGTCACTTCAAACGATCCCCTGTTACCCTCTTTTTCCCAGGTGGACCCTACATAAAGGGAACCTGATCGCTGGGGACCTTGGTCTTTTGTCGCTAGTTTTCAAAGAGGCCGTCCTGCCAGTTCAGGGCCTTTGTAATGGAAACCTCCACTGTCATTTTGGATCTTTTATTTTTAGGCAGGGCTATTATTGTTCTTATACCCTCGGCTTTGCTGGTTGGACAAGGTCACTTTTTTGTGAAGTCCTCCCCTCATTTTCCCCCCCTTGAACAAGTGTATATTATTAGGCCTGTGTTCCCAAGTGAGTGGAATCAGTCTGCACGAGGACCCTGACTCACAATGATGAAATCAGATTTTATTTTCTTATGTAAGAAATGACGGGCCTCAAAGGGACAGGGTCGTTTGGATAAAGTTTTTGAATTTTCTGATCTTCTACGTGAAAAAAAACACTTCCAGACTACAGTGTTCCATCTAGCTGCATGAAAGTGGTATAAATGTAAAGCTACTACACCATAAAGGGCAATTTAGACGCAAGGGAGACAGCGCTCCTGGTCCATCTAAGGAGGGAATCAGAGGGTCTGACAGGCTGACTAGGCCTTGATCTCCTGCAATTTACTACAAGACAGCTGGCCCCTGCTGGAGAGGAGGTCTATTTTAATGGTGCTGAAACCCAAACCCCACTGTTTTTACATGTGGGCCCAGCAGTCAGTGTTATTTGGGGCTCAAACTGCGCAGGTTTCGCTCCTTTGTTGTTGGATTTCCTTCATCTTTCTTAGCGATGTAGGGGGTAGCGGTTTCCAGGTAGTCCATTACTCACTTGTGATGGTCCAACCAGCTTCCGCCCTGCTCCTCTGTTATTATTGACAGGGCTAAATGAATAATGTATCAGACACTCTTGGAGACAAGTCATTCGATCTGGGAAACTTGACCAAGCCTGTAAGAGGCGTGACTAGAGGATAAATGAGAAGGTGTACAAGGGACCTGCGAGAAGAATAACCATTCAGGAGGAGCCAAAAATAAATGTGTGCATGTGTAAGGACAAACAACCAACCAGCCATATAGTTAAGGCAAAGACGCGAGGGACATTCCCCCACCATGGACTTCCAGAGCAGTATGTGGGGCCTAAGCTTAGCCATTATACCCATAAAATTAGGTTGCTGTACTGGAGTAATTTTTGACAGGTGGCACTAACAACCTTTAGGAATACTACACTAAATGTACAGGGATACGTGCTTTACTCTCTGTCAGGCTGTCACAACACATGCTTCCTTGCCATTATATTTATTAATCATATAATTAATATTTAAAATATGACCAATGTTGTACATCACAGGGATTAAACTCTTACATCTTAATTTAAAAAACGAGCGATGTGTCGGCGCGTGATTACGCAGCGCTGAGCGCGCGCCTCGCCGACGCTGCGGCAAAGCTAATGGAGCTCGATTTTCCGCAAGTAGAAAAATTAAGTATTCTCTGTTAAAAAATAACGATATATTTGATGCAGTACACAGTATTATACGTATAATCTAAAACGCGGAAGACATGTCCGAATAACCTCTATTGTAATCAGCCTACGGTACGTTTTTCCCGATGTAATCGTCATTCTTCTGGTTTGCGAGGTAGTTAAAAAAAAATACAGTTATTTTATGTTTTTCTGTCATATTTATTATTTTAACCTATTTGAAAACGGCTTTAGACAAACTGACAATATTCAGAATTTATATATTGTTTGTTAGGCTGTCACTATAATAGGCATTATTTTTTAAAGTATATAATATATTTTTTTAAGTATAATAAATATTTTTTGTTTTCTTATTTTTGAACATTAATTTAAGCATGCAGCTGTTCAATACCTGGTAATGACACTGTTGTCCAATATGTCTGTCGGTGGGGGGGGGGTACCAGCAAGTCAGCCCATTGACTGGATGAAAAGTGTAAAAACCGGCCCAGGACACTTCAAATTTACCTTATTATTTCTTTATCCAGAAATATAACATTTAAATGCCTCATTTGCCAAACTATGACTTGTCATTATTTCTTGTCATTAAAATCACACAGAAAATAAGTTCAAGACTTCAACTGCTTAACCAAAAATATCGGTCAGTTTTACTCTCAGTTTTCTCACAGAAGCCTACAAAAAAACACCCCACTGAACGGGGTGTGTGCCTTGCCACAGGTTGGTGTCCAGTCCTGGGTTATTACGTGCCATACGCCAATTTTTACCCCATATAGATCAAGCAGTACAGAACATTTATGAATTTGGCATTAAAATGACTAAAATTACTTATCAGCCAGTACCTGCAGTCAGTTACCTTGGGGCCAGTTCCCTGAGGTACAGCTGGGTGACGCACTGCTTTGGCTAAGTCTCCTCACTTTACATTTTTACACTGTTATTCTGATCAGATGCTGAGGTTAATTGGAGTTACCGATTTACCCAAAGGCGCTCATGTGTGAGGGAATGCCGTTTGAGTGTGCCTTGTGGTGGGTTGGCGCCCCATCCTGGGTTGTTCCCTCGTAGCTTCTGAGATAGGCTCCAGATTCCCTGTGACCCTGAATAGGACAAGTGGTTTCGGAAAATGGATGGATGGGTGGATTTAGTTTAGTGCATGTAAATAGCACTCTGATAAAATTGGTGTCCATGTGGGGAGAGAGAGATGCTCACTCTCGACTACCGGGGGGGGGCCTTCGCAGGTACCACTCAGGATGATGAGAAACAAGCCTGCACCTGTCAGCAGTGTCTCCTTTTTAAGGGGGTTACATGTCTAGACCCTAGACCCTATTTCTGCTCGAAGGTGTAGTTAATAAGAAATAAATGTAAACAAGTGCATATTGTAGTGTTATTACTTTTGAAAGGAATGATTACAAGTAGTTTTGCGTATTTGTCTTTCAGGGTGCTTTTCCTATTCATGCATGGTGCTTGATTAGGGTGACCACAATTTACTCCATATCAGGAGGGACACTGAGAGCTACTTCGGGTTTTACAAACTACTTTAAAAAAGGCTCCCGTGCTCGGCTAAATTATTTGGTTCGTCTTGTACTTGTTTGTTCTCTTGATTGAAAGACTCATCCTGCTGTTTCACACTAACATTTGTGATACGCGCATGATTATAGGAGACTGACCAATCAGCACACAGCAAGAACTCAGTGCTTAAGTGAATTCTGGGTCCTTTTAATTGAAATTGTTGAAATGGTAGTTTACAAACCCTGTCATGGCTCATAGTGTCCCTCCTGACATGGATTAGGTGGTCACCCTACTGTATGTTTGTTTCTAGTATTCCTATCTGTTGTCATGCTACATATACAGCTTAGACCTGTATAAACATCAGACTCACCTAGTCCCATTAAAGTATTGCCCTGCCTGTTGCACTGGAATTTTAATGAATTTCTAATAAACAACCTGCAAGATTTGCTGTAGCATGTTTAATTTTGGTGCTTGTGATACAGTGGCTCAGGTATCCACAGATGCATTTATGACATGCAAAAGACTCCATGCTAATGACAGAACCCACCTCCTTCGCCTTCATCTAGAATTGAGGACTCTACACTCTGGACCAGCAGCTCCATCATTCAGGCAGCAAAGGCAGCCCTGTGAGCTTACAGTCAGAACCTCCACTATACCTCATTACCTTCTGCTATTGGAGTGTTTTGCCGGGTTGACTTGATGTTATTGTCCCTGATTAAGCCCCTGAGCTTTTCTGGGATTCCCCCCGCCCCCGAAGTCTGTGAATTACTAACAGAACATAGTAAATATGGCCTGATCTGGGAACTCCCCTATGCTTCCATGATGCTAGCTGTTGGGGACCCTTCGCTGCCTTCCAGCAGACCCCTTTCCGTGCCACAGTCTCCAGAAGCGCCCTGTTATTCTGCCCAGCCCAAAGAATGCACCCATTGTGCTGGAGGTACAATGCAGCCTTCCTCCTGGGCCCCCGCTTTACTGTGGTTCGTGCCATATTTATACAGCAGTGGCTTTATCTTCATCGCGCCGTACACAGGCAGCTGTCAGCAGCCGCTGGGTCTGTCCTGTCGATAGTGCTGATAAAAGACTCCTTTCTCAACGCACCCTGGTAGAAGGCAGAGTGGTAGGCCAGTGGGGAAGTACTAACAATGTGGGGATATTGCAAAGGCTAAATCACTCTACGTCACAATAATCGTTATGAGCAGATCTATAAATGATACTTGGTTTTAAGATAAACATTGTTGGTCCCACCCGAGAAGAACTGTACAGAACAATGGATGACGGCAGACTTTATAGAGCCTAATTACATTCTGTATTTCTATGGGCTTAGATATGCAATAGGACGGCAATTTGCTGGATCAGCCTTGCAATTAAATCTGTGTGGTACTATGTGTAATATTCCAGTGCACTGATGACTGCTGCGTGTTTTTCACGTGTAAAGCAGAATTCACATGCTGCTTGTCTGCGCCTGTCATACATTCCTATCACTGAATTTCCGCACATGGCCCCTGCCATTCTTAATAACTACGCTTTATTTATACAGCTAAACCTATAATGGATTTGGGGATTTACAGATATCGTACCAAAATTTAAAAAACGTATTTAAAAAACCCAGGAGAGTTCTGATTAGTCCCTGGCTTTACCTGTAGTGTCAGTAATGGTTCAATTAAGAAAACAAATCAGCAGTTTAGAGTTGGTTATTAAAAAGGCTTTTTATGCATTTTCCAAGAAAATATGGTTTGGTGGCTGTGGTAGGTTGGAAGGTGAAGCTGACAAGTGCCTATGGTCAATGGGAAGCCCACTGATTACTGGGGGTCGGTCATTTAAAACCAGCTTGGGGGGGTTCCAGTGTAAAGCTGACATCAGTAATAGCTATGTGAGCACCAGGGTAATTATCATCATAAAACTATAAGATAAAAAATTCGTAAAATGAAATAAGATACAAAAATAATATTAAAAACTACAAATAAACAAAATATTGTGCACTAGTACACAATACTAATACTAAATATTATGTACTAAACTGAAATAAAATAAAATTTATGTGAAATACTTTGCATTACTATTTCTTATTACCAATAATAATACCTGGAACATGTTTGAAGACATTCATACATACTGTACACGGTGCATTCATACAGAATTCAGTAATTAGACATGGAATAGCTGTACAATTTTCAGTCTGTCCATAGAAATGAAATGACTGAAACCTGAACTGAAATTAAAATATATAAAAAGTAAGTAGAAATATATCTTGAAAATAAAAAAGAACTAAAACTAAATTAAAATTGAAAATAAAAACTCAAATTGAAATTAAAAAAGCAAAACAATAATTATATTGGTGAGCACATGAAATTGACGTTACTATTGGAGCTAGTCTGAAAATTGCGGTTACTGGACAAGACTGTAATGGAAATTTGCTAGAAATTAATGAAAACCTGACTTCACCATATGGTTTGATGTGTTTTTTTTATTTAGGTATGAGTGAGTTTAGTAGCTTTAAAGCTTGTGCTGAATGGTTGTCATACTTGTCCTGTCCATGAATAGCAATGATTATACTAATCACTGGACAAGTGTCCAACATGGGTTAATTCTAATACAATAAAATAAATAAATATCCTCAAAAGGGATTATACTTATTTTTAGTGAAACCATGCATTATTTTATGGGAAAATAATTTTTCTAGCTACATACTGTCTTTTTTTGTTTCAGAAAATATAACATTGAATCAGAATAATGTATTTTTAAAAAATATTAATGTTCCAGTTTAGTTAGAAAACTTTTCAATATGATAATACTATAACAAGCAACCCCTTTTACTGGTTAATTTGTAACTATTTTCCTCTTTAAGTAAGTTTAGCTGTACCTGGATTATATAAATAGGGAAGAGATTTTGGTAATAGTTAACAATAGTACCACAATGCCCTGGCGTCCTGCTAAGGGTGTACCCCATCCCCGTGCTGCCTACCGTCAACTCCAGCTTTCCCAGTGACCCTGACCCTGTAAAGCAGCTAAAACATAGATGGCAGGGTGAATAAAAACAATATCATGCACAGAGTGCAGGGCATGTATCGCAGAGCAAATATTTTCTTAGAAACTACAAACAGGGTAAGATCAACCTTGCGGATAGTGGTTCCCGTTTTAAAATCTAATGGAAGTGTGGCCAATTCAGGTGGTTATTCAGGGCTGCCTGGCCTGATAATACCTTTTTTTTGCTATGGTTTGAGGGACTCTTTCAGAAGATATGCCAGTTTGGAGAGTGAGCACAGGTGTGGTGGTGTTCAAAACCCTTAATTTGCTGCTTAGGCCCCCAGGATTTTATATCTGTAGGCGTGTGCATGTCTGTATATGTGTGTGCAAGAACTTGCATTTACATGTGTACATGCGGGGTTGCGAAAGGTTGTATTCAGATAACTGGAAGTCTGTGGGTGAAGTGGCCGTCTTCCATTCTCACTAAAAAACTAAATTCCTCTCAAAGATCAAATAGGAGATGAAATATGGAAGCTAAACGTTTAATTGCATTTGGAGAGCAGTAGCTCTGTCTAATGGGTTTTACTTCTTAGAGGAATTTACCTATAAGAATACACGGACCAAAGCTACCAGGGCAGGAATGACTGCTGAATCATCCTCTTTAGCTGAAGGGATGTATGCTCTATTCCCTCCATATAGAATGGGAGTAACAGTGTGATGAGCAGATGTTTGATGGGGGAATAGTGATTTTTTTTTTTACAACCTGCAAAGATACAGATTAATAGCGTGTAAAATTACATGCTACATTTCACTTTATTTTGGTACTAACTGAGACTCATTTTTAGTTGCTAATGCCAATGTCAAGAGAAGGTATTCAAGCTTCCTGCCAGAACAAATCAACAGCATTAAAGACTGACCGCCAATGAAGGCGTTCCCTGTGGCCACCCCTGTGAATCTACTGCTTTTTAACACCATTCTTATGATGCGTTGCTCAGCATAGTTCTGCAACACTGCCAAATGACAACTTATTTATATCTTGCAAGTGTACCAGTGCAGAGAAAAGTCAAGATGCAATAATTCTGAGGTTATGGATGAGGATGGGATAAAATTGCTACTTATTATTTTTTTTCTGCATTCATATACAGTATAATATAAGTTTTCATGCCCCTGGGCTGTGAGGTTAAACCAGATTTTTCCATTAAGCATCCAGTTGTTCTAGAAGGCAAAAGGATCTGCTGAGCCAATAAATGCCAGATAAACAGTATCATTCTCACATTCCTATAAGGAATACAGGGTTGGGTCAGACCACTGAGTGTTTTCACATGCAAGAAAAAAAAAAACGACTTTAACGATTGTGTTCCTTCAAGCCCAAATAAACATTGTGATTGGTTACAAAAACATCCAAAGCAAACCAAATGGAAATCCAATTAATCTATTTATGTATTTTTCCCTGCAGTACATTCATCTCTTTTGATATCTAGTTAACCCTGTAGTAAATTAAATAGCTTTTTGTTCATACCGTGACCTTTTCTTTTATGAGAAATTTATTCTTATCGGCTTTTTGTAGTGACGAGCTGTTCTTGCCTCTGTTTTTTTTGCAAAGTGTTGGTCGGGGCACATGATAAAGTACCAGAAAGATCTCCACGTCATGTCCCAGAAGGGACTTGGCTTTGTACTTTGGAGAAAGGTGCCCAGCCCAAAATGAGGTGAGACTAACGCAAAATGAACAATCAGGAAAATGCATGGCTAAGATTCGGTTTGTGTTACAGTCCATATTTTCAGCAAGTATTTTCATTCAGTAATGAATAAAGTAAAATGTAGGTGGAATTAGCTTGTGAAAAGGCATGTTGCCTGTTCACACTAGCTGACGTAAAAGCCCTTTAAAAACACAGTGCCTTTCATTATTTCAACAAGTAAAAGCATAGCAACAGTCCTTTATGAAAGGGCGCGTCTTGTTAGTAGCTCTCTTTTTAAGAAACAGGCCGTTCACATAGAGTAGTTTCACAAGCATGTTCCTTCCCAGAATCCCCTAGAGTGAAAACAACTTTATTGTCACAACAGAGAAAGAGGCTACAGAAGAAAGTTAATTGCCTGGTCCTTTGAATAGTGGGGGCTGCTTTCTTTAGACTGTGTAAGTCAATCGTCAATTTATGTGTATTTGAGCTCGGCCGCATTAAATCAGTCTGCGCTGACGGTACCATTCGGCTCTGCAATCAATGTAAGTTTGGGACATCGATAATGGGAGGGAGGAAAAGACGAATTAAGGATACTTGAAACATCCCCTACCAGCATAAAACTACTAACTTTAAAACCCATGCATGAGCTGCATGCACAGTGTCTTACAGAGGGCGACCCATAACGATTGGCATACAGAGCTGCCTCAGACTGAAAACACAACATGTAGAGTGCGCACGGCGGGATGGCAACAGAGTGTGAAGTGGTATATAGTGCCCTCTGTCGTCGGGGAACACCAGGTGTACTTCACACTTTCCTGTATGCGTTGCCACTGTCATGGAAAACCACAGAGGCCACTGAGCTTGCAGCGTTGCAGTCCTGGGGATATCTTGAGCAAAGGCCTACGTGATGGTTGTCATCTAGGTCAGGGAAACTTCCGATCCCTTTCTTGATGTCAAGCCCCACTGTAGAACCACCCTGGCTGGCCTCACTGCTCCTTCTCTCAGCACTTCCCTAGCATCCACACCTTCATGAATGAATAATGCATTAGGCCAATAAGCACTGAGTGCCACCCTAGGGAAGTAGGCACGGCCGGGCCCCTGGGTGGTTTTTATTGCACACAAGCAGAACCATTAATGAAACTTGGCTACATTTGGGTGCATGCCTGCAATAGCCAACACACACACCTCCCCCAAGTCACATGATGATGCCGAGGAAGCGGGGTTAAAAAGACTCCTGTAGAATCCTGCCGTGATCTGCTCTGTAACTCCTCTTTTGCAAGGTTTCGGGTGTCCGGTGACCTAATTTCGCCCTCCTGAGAATCAGAGTGACCCCGATCGACCCCCCATGGTTTAAATGAGTGCTGTAAACCTCCAACAGGGTAACCTGCAGCAGTAACAGGGGATCCCTGCTGAGGTGAGAAGACAGTGGACAATGGGGTGGACTGTTTTTGAAAAATGGCATATACTTCTATTGTCGCTCGGTGACAATAGATCAGTCAGACACTGCAATTTGACAGCTGCATCATTTGGAACAACAAGGAATGAATACTGATATTTTGCATTACTAATTAGGTAGTATCTAGTGGCTTCATGAAGCAATGGTGTCATACTTAGTAATATATTTCACTTGAGTCGGATTAAGTTCATGCTCCTTTGAGCAGGATGACATACTGTATTTGGTTTCCTCATTTGATTAGTTAACACCATTATGAGTGGTTGAGACTGTAAGTGGAGTGGAGTGTTCCTGTAAGTTTGCCTAGTGTTGTTAATGAGCACTACCTAATTTACTGATTGGAGAATTAAACAAACATGAGGAAAGTTTCACGCGGCATTGTCTGCCTACCCCGCACAGCTGTTGGAAAACCCTTCACTTTGATAACAGTGCCTCCTGGTGGAAGGACTGTGTGAAGCGTCTGGCCACCTGTAAGGCCAGGGCATGAGGTTGTAATGTATTTTATTACATGCCCTTAGACCAGTGTTTCCCAACCCGGTCCTCGGGGACCCACTGACAATTCACGTTTTTCTCCTTCCCAGCTCCCTGCCAGACACTCCCAGCTTCCGGTAAAAAGTGGACTGTCTGCAGGTCCCCCAGGAATGGAGTGGGAAACACTACATTAGACAGCTGTACAGGGTGACCTTCCCAACTAAAAAGAAGGTAAAAATGTCTTTTAACCAATGCAACATTTAAATAATGTCACCTTGCAGGTTAATTCACCCACAGCTTGAAAGAGATGCTCCAGGAAGAGCATGAAGTACCTTTGTGATTATTTCACACAGTGCTTTTTTAGAAATTGTCTGGATCACACTGTATGGGCAGCTTGTGACTCCTATTTTCCCCTTGACCCCTTGACCTTCGGGAAACTACCCAGTTGCCCTTGAGAGGAACACAGGACTGAACAAGGAACTGGACTTCCACATTCACATTCTTCCCTCTGTCGTCCGCACATACATATGAGAAAATCTGCTTCCGTTACCCACAGTGCCAGGCAAACAGGAAATTACCTGTCGCTGATATGCAGCTGAGATTGAATAATGACAAAATTGGGTTACGCTGTGACAGACCATCACAGGAGAACATAAAAGGAATCCTCGTGTCTCTTTCGTGCTTCAGACAGAAGATCATTCTTGTTTGTGATCCACGTAGTGACATAACTGGGAGGCCTTTATTTATCAAATTTCGTCTGTGATCTTTGTTAGATCAAGTAGAAAATTACTAATTTGCATAATAATCAAAGAAGGAGTTCTGACCAAGTCATAATTTGATTGCATACTTTTTGAAGCATATAAATTATATGTACATATAGTGTACAGTTAAACCAGTTACAGGAAAATACATGATCATGTGTGTCATATATCCATAAAACATCCATCCATTGTCCAAGTGCTTATCTGGACAGGGTCCAGGGACAGATGGGCTACCCAAACGGCATAGGTCAAAAAGCAGGGCTTAATTAACTGCATGTGTTTGAACTGTGGGAGGAAACCAGGAGTGCCCAAAGGTAATCTATGTGCCTGTACCCATTTCTTACACTAGAGGGAGCATGCATTCTTTTTTGAAGGAGAACTATTCTTAAGAATCAGAATCATTTATTAATCAGCAGGTACTTTCATATACAAATAATTTACTTTGGGGTGTCATGCAAAACAATCAAGGACAATCAAGACAATATAATAAATTATGTATATAAAAATAAAATAAAGTAATGTAGTTAGTGCAGCTCATGTGCTTAGTGTAATGTAGCAGGAGCACTGGCGGAACTGTAGGCAGTGCAGCCAGTGCAGCCAGTGCAGCCACTGCACCAGTACTGAGACCCACAAAAATGGGGGGTAAGGAGACCATTGACTTATTAGTTTAAATTACCGAAGCATGTCATCTTAAATTATGAACTGCCGGAAACCAAACCATATACACTCACCTAAAGGATTATTAGGAACACCATACTAATACGGTGTTTGACCCCCTTTCGCCTTCAGAACTG
>JAODKC010000028.1:15311220-15327478 GCA_026777985.1 Mormyrops attenuatus
TTGGTTGCTTAGATAATTGCATTAATGAGAAATTGAACAGGTGTTCCTAATAATCCTTTAGGTGAGTGTATAT
Organism: Mormyrops attenuatus; assembly: GCA_026777985.1. Classification (NCBI taxonomy): domain Eukaryota; kingdom Metazoa; phylum Chordata; class Actinopteri; order Osteoglossiformes; family Mormyridae; genus Mormyrops; species Mormyrops attenuatus. Next base: position 15,311,294 of record JAODKC010000028.1, read on the forward strand.
ACCCTTTACCTGCTTGGCAAATCTGTCTCTCTCTCAGTGTCCTATTTTATTTTTTATGATAAGGCTATTAATTATTGTTCATATTGTATACCTTAAGAATATTTCACAAAGATATACACAGTACATGTGTAACATTTATTGGCTTGATATAAAACTTTTAAAAACATGGAGCGCCCCCCCCCCCCATCTAATAATGGGCACTGGGGCCCATTATTAGAGGCTTATATCACTTAGCAGCAGGTTGGTTAGATGAGCTCCTTGATTTTAAGAAAGGTTATAAAACCATGGCAGCATGACTTGACACAAAACAAACTGTCTTCTTGGCACATGGGGCGACTCACATGAGCACCATCTTGGAGTAGGGGGACGGGAGACTCTCAGGGGGTCCTTAGAGATAAAGCCAAGGTACAGGCAGCAGGTGGCCGTACAGTAATCATCAACCAGGAACAGCTGCCAGGCCCCACTGAGATGTGGAAAGACTCAGAGCTACTGTCTTCATCTTATTACACAGCTGGATTTTGATGCTCTTGTAGCGCCTCTGCTGGAAGTAATTAATGGATTAGAATCCACTGATAAAGGTGATAATCGTAGCTTTTGTGATTTACTTAATACTTGAAAGCAAACTCTCGCTGGCCACGGTACAGATAGGGACAGCACGCTCTACTAATGAGTCGTCAGGCATATGTCAGTCATACACTGACATCAACATTGACGCTCAGGTCGATTTAACAATTATTCCATTGTTCCAAAGTTGGGGCGGGGCCCCGTGTTTTTACCAGGGCCCTAGGCAATAGCTGAGGATAGCAAATGCATGAATCCACTCCTGGTAATAACTATGATAATGGTTATTTGACAAAAAAATTGACAAATGCATCTAAACTATCATTCATTTTGTCTTCTTACAGCACTGATATCATGTACTGCGATATTTTACATATAAATTATACCAAAGCACCGTTACTCATTTACTCAGAATTGTATGTATGAGTATTTACTGGTTTTATGTCATATAGTAGTTCATCTTGTGGCAGGTTAATTTGCCTGGTAAAAATTGTTCTGTGATTATGGGCTTTGATTGCACAAAGGGTTGCCGGAGTCTGGGAATAAACAGGGCCACTGAAGGCCGTCAGATTTCAGCTTCAGCTGCTTCACAGCGTCCATTTCCAGACCTGCGTCTCACTGTGACCTGAGGCCCTGAATAGGTATGAAAGGTTACCTTTGCAGGCGGCTTTAATCTCTGCTGACTAACTTCAGCTTCTCAAGGCCTGTGGCACCTCCGGCCCTGGCTAGTGACTTTAGAGGTGTAATTTTCTCACCTGCTCTGTGGTGAAATTTCGCAGTTAAGATGAACTGACCGGGGCGGGGTGGGTGGGGAAGCAGCAGCCAAACCCCAACCAGGAGCCAGAAATAGCCCCCTTCTCTTCTTCTCTCGTCTCTCTCTTCTCACTATCCACCAAGTGTGAATCTAGGGGATATCACCAAAAATGGGCACCGCTCCAGTGATGGTCAGTAAACTGTTAGCAGCGTTTTTGTAGACTTGTGTTAGTGATGTCACTTAAGCCCCAAGACGTTACTCACCAAGGGCGTAGATTTGGGTGTAGAGGATAGGGGCACGTTCCTACCGGCATCGTGGGAGTACTGTGTGTTTACGGGGCTGGGGGGTTCAGGCTGATTTGGTCCCTAGCAATGTTGAAACCACACTTACGCCCTCATTGGCCACACAGTATCATCAGATTTATTGCAGGATAACATCTGAACCATATGTACTGCCTGGTTTTATTTGCTGGGCTAATAAAAAACTTATGAACAGAGCTGTTAGGATACAATAGAAATGAAGAATGCATTGTTTATAAGTGATCGTCCCTGCAGCGTTAATTAATCCATCCAAACGATGAAGACAGTCCATCACCAGGAGACAGTCATGGAAATAAAATTTATACTAACAGACCTGCTGACTTGGGAGAATCCGGCTGGTCTTATCTAATTCTTCACATCTTGTACAGACATATGCAGAGGTGGAGATTTCAGGTCCAGAGAGTACAAATCCAGACCAAGATTTTGTTTCAACCAAACAGTTGAGAATAAAGAGTCACATTCACAGAGTACTCAACTGGTTGGTTGAAACAAAATCTTGGTCTGGATTTGTACACTCCGGACCTGAAATCTCCACCTCTGGCCATATGGTAATTCAGGAGGAGATGGATGTGCGCAACTTGACAGGAAATGGTTTCGTGGAACTCTGATGGCAAGATTCCAACATGAATAGGGCATGAACATGATACAGATTGCAGTGTCTAGAGCTGTGTATACCATCACAGGAGGGATTAGTACTCAGTATGCTGAATAATAAAGCCAACACTTTTTGAACCTTTGTACACTAGTGGTGAAAGATGAAATAAAATCAAGGAATCCTACTCAGCAATAATGAGATAGCATTTAAAAAGAGTTTTGATAGTGAGATGTTCTTTTCTGGATGTTCAGATACCCTAAACCAAATGCAGAAAATCCCGCTGTAATTGCATTATGATGAAGCGCGTAAGCTGTTGACACTGTGACAGAAACAGCGCCAAGGGAAACCAGTATGTGGGGAAATATTAACACTGTGTTTACCGCCGTGCTCGGGGGGGCAGCTCTGGTGACGGCTCAATTTCTTCCCCGCCGTGTTGTCAGCACATTTAATGGCGTTGGCTCACTGGAGGAGACTGACTGTTTGCTGAGTGCAAAATAAAATTAAATAAAAAGAGAAAAACACAATACAACATTCTCTTTCCCATTTCAGGGAACTTGAGAAATGGGACACACTGGGACACACTGGGACACACATCATCTGTTTTGTTCCAAAATTCACCATCCAAACAGTCATGCCTACAATTTGTTGACAACACTGTTTTACCTCGGCCCTTCAGACAAAGTATTATCTGTGTACATCATGACAACCTGTAAACATTTATATATATATATTATACACATATACACACACACATACAACCCACATAGCTGCTTAGCCCCCCCAACAAATTTATTTTTTTAATTTAAAACCTTTTTTCGGTCAGTACGTAATTCCATATATGTTATTTTATAGTTTTGATGTCTGTATAATTATTCTAAAATGTAGAAAACAGTACAAATAAACCTTTTGATGGCTAGATGTGTCCAAAGTTTTGACTGGTACTGTCCATACATATATTTTTGGCTCCCTAAGCATTAGAAAACAAGAAATAATTTGCCAGGTCAAAACCAACATGCTACCATGCATAGCAGGGGAATGGCGCTGGACTCCAAAGAAGGAGTGCCAGGTTATTAATTTGTCTATTTTTGATGATGGGGAAGGTGTCTCAGGAGTGGTGAGCCGGCAGGGATACAGAGTCAGCAGAGACTGTCAATGTTCAGCACTATGTGGTGACAACACCAGTTAGCTTATGACTGTGACGTGCATCTGGCTGATGAATACATTAATACCTGCAAGCCTTTGTTGGACAATTATCTTCTCCCTAGTCTGAAGAAGGATGTGAAACACATGGTTATGTATTGGATCACCGGTCAGGGATAAGCTCTCTGGCAGCACACCATATGGCCAAGTAGCATAGCTATTATTAAGTGTCCGTCTTACACAATATGTTATTAGTACCTGCCGGTCTGAACCGAGGGTCCAGCAGTGTGGTGGAATTCCAGGTAGCAATTACAGGTTGCCCTGCATTACCATGCTTTTTTTGCACCCGGGGAAATGTAAGTACTCAAACATGGCACTGTGTGACCTGTGTTCCATGCAGTATTACACAGTGATATTAATAATTACTCGCTCCATATATTTTCTGAAGATGTTATTAATACTGTGGACTGATTGACCATTATAGTGCTTCCAGGCGAGGCGGGTACTTACCTCATTACTGCAGAGGCCACCACAACTCTAAACCTTCTCATTCTGTCAGTATGTGGACCTTTAAACATCGGCCAAGTCAACCATGGGGTAGAATTATCAAGACGTCTGGTAATAAAAAAAAAAGCCAACTAGTGCAGCTGGTTTATGAGAGCTCACCTTGCGGTATTAAACTCTACAGGACTGAATCAGCCCTGGGATTTCATGTGAACAGTCTATTCCCCGTTTTCTGTATTTAGCTCAGAATAACAAATTAGAGCAGACCGAGGACTTTTTTGTCACTGGGACCCTGCGGCGTTGTACATCTTGCATGCGAGCAGGCCAGCAGTCAGCCTGGCTTTGAGCAACTGTGCGCGTAAGGATGGGGGTCGGATTTGGGGGTAAATAAGAAAGGAAAGATCTGACAGAAGGAATATGAATTTTAATAGCCTCAGCTCTGCACGCTGATTCAGGGCAAAATATGAACAAACAAACAGGGAAGGGGGAGAGCGAGAGGGTAGGAGAGAGGCTCATGTCAGTCTTCCTAGGAGGGGTGGGAGGTGTCCATCAGTCATCCTAGCATGCCCTTAAAAAAGAGGGGGGGAAGTCCTTTCAGCAGCATGTTCTGAAGACCTACTGTCAGCACCCCCAATTGCACCATATACCATAGCCATACAGTAGGGGGGGGGCAACTCAGCAAATAAAGCAACAATCACAGAAGGGTCTCACTCAGGGCTTCCATGAATCTATTACTGGTTTTTCCCATCCTTCTCAATGTAAACCCCCCTACCCCACTCTCTGCTGGGAACGATCAGAGGGCTGGCTCTAATTATCTAGGATGCTGCTGCGCTTGAAAGCTTCATCATTGAGATGTTGGGGAGAGATCAGTGCCATAGACATCAACTTAATCATTTAACCATTTCCTTTGATTGTTGTTTTTCCAGCATATTTTGATTGGGCTAGAGTGTTAATTTATTAATGAATCCAAGGATAACTTGGCTTCTGGCCTTTTGAGTTGTAGAGCAGTGCTTTATGAGAAATGAAAGAACAATGCTTGTGACAGACACCTGACATGGATGGAGGCCCTTCCTGTAAGGCACTTTCGTCCTCAGCATCCTCTCTGAACTGCTCAAGTAAAACAGCCAGCTTAGATTGTGATGCCTCCTTTGCCCATCAGTCTGGTGCTGTGTTTCCCAGACGTGGAGGTGTCGGGTTGCGAATGTCACCGAACAGCACATGCCACAGATCTGTGCGACTGCTGCTTTAAGGTCACAATGACGGGATAACATAAATCACTGATGTCCAAGACAGAGGGTCTGACACACTGATGGTCAAACTTTTGTCAGCGATCATGACATCGGAAACATTTTTTAAGTCAGCTTTGGAACATGCAAATCCACCTAGTGAAAGGAGGCTTGGAAGCCTGATGATGGGGAGGGTTACCATGGCAGCTTACCTGCACAATTTGTGATTTGTGGTATTCAGTCACCAACTGTGAGATTCAAAGCCATGTTTTCCTGCATCAGTGAACCCAATCATTTGAAAGATATGGCATCAGTTTTATTTTTTTTAACTGCAATTTTTTGGCTTTGTGCATATATTTATGCTGTATTGGACTCTGCGTGAGACATGGAGCTGCTACATCCAGAGGTAGATAGTTCAGGTCCAGAAAGTAAAGATCCAGACACAGATTTTGTTTAAACCAACCTGTTGAGCATAAACAGTCACAGTCACAGAGAACTCAGCTGGTTGGTCGAAACAAAATCTTGGTCTGGATTTTTACTTTCTGGACCTGAACTTTCCACCTCCACTACGTTGTATATATGAAAAACACCCACACATGTTCAGCTACATGCTCCCCGCCCCCCCATATACACTTATGCTCTTTTACTTGTCATATCATATAAATGCAGGCCCTTGTGCTGATGCTATGGCCATGATCTGCATACTTGCCAGGCTCTTTCTTGGCCCATAGTCCCAGACGATCCATTACCAGGCAGCACAAGTGTCAACCAGCCCAGCCTATGTGACACATCACCAGTGGACTCAGCGTTGACCAGAGACAGCCAGCTGGTGTCTTTTCCCATAGCCAATGCAGGGGAGCGACCCAAGTGAGCTTCCCCCCTCCCTGAAAAGCTCTGTAGTAGAAACAATTTTCCCAAAGCCTGGCTCAGCACAATCCGTGTGCTCATAAACCAGTACTTTAATTGCTTAAGGAGGTACATAAATACTAACTAAGTAACCAAGCTGAGTTTCATGAATGACAAGGTAACAACACAAGAGGAAGACACAGGAAAGTCCTATGTTTTTAAAATAGCTGTTAGGTTAGCAAATGGGAATATTTAAACTTTGAAGTGTTTTTTTTGTTTGCCTACAGCCTTTCATTACTGTGTTTGGGGCTCTGAGCTTGGGGGAGGAAGACGTCACAGAGTAGCTGAATATCATTTTGTGTTGCGGTTCTTGCTACTCTATCCCATTTTAACATATAAGCGCTACCTTAATGAGTCATAATCTGATGCTGAGAGCACTGGAAGTTTATGTTATTGTGCATCTGTAAAGCACTCTTATATTCCGCTGTCATGTAAATGCCACATACATTGCATTTCATTTGCTTCAGGTCAGCAAGAAAAATGTGCATATGACATTAATAATTTTGGGCCATATTTCATTTAGCATAATAACAAATATATAACATGTAAGTTTTAGGTGACTAATTTTATTCTTTATTCTAATCTATTGTTTAAATCTATTGATTTCATGGTTTTGGAAGAAACAGGGGTGGTAAATATGTGATCATATAGTAAAGTAATTACTGATTACATTATAATAGTAAATTTGAATATTTAGTTTGTTGAAGCTGGTAGTGTGTGCGCCAGCTCAAATTCCATGCAAAAAAATGTACAACTCGATTTTTTGACATGTCCACTAGGTGGCGCTCTTCTCATTATCAAGACATTTACATCCTTCTAGCACTGGCTTATTGGACTTGGTTGGAACTGGGTAAGACATCTGCTTGTTGCTAATTTTACTGACTCCTATTCTCCCCTTGTACGGAACACACACATCTCTGATTTCCAAATAATATTTACCTTCTGGCAGCAGTTGTTCATCACTTCTGCCGCCTGTTTTAGCTCCATGTTCAGGGTGTGGTGAGGGGACATCATGATCTGCCCAGTGCTGACCTTCCTGCTTTCTGGACTGTTCACTGTCAGAGACACAGCGCCGCACTGTATGGGTGGATAGGGACCTTCTGAGTGTCGAAATGACATTACCCATTCACCTCAGGTCTTCACTGGACCCAGTGGACCAAAGCTATATAATTCCACTACGGAGGAGCCGTCCATTAGGTCTGCAGCGGGAAAACAGCCAAGGTCGGGGGATACTGAGCTAATCACTCAGCTCGTGGGAGGGGGCACAGACAGGGAAATGGACCGAGCGGGTGGTCAAACAAATGGATACATATAGAAATGAGATCTGCAGGTTATGGAACTGGACCAAAACCATGCTGAAGCTACACCTAATCCTTTTAATAGATACAGATAATCTAAATAGTCCAGTGAACTATGTTGATGTATGTTTCCACATTAAAGGCTAAGCGACAAAACTGTAATCATAGTAAGTGACTGAGACCAGGACAGAAACAGCTGGCAGGGGGCAGGAAGGTCTAGGTGGGAAGTGTTGGCTTCCAGAGAGAGACTCGCCCTGCTCCCACACCCCGACACACACACACTGGTGAGAGGCCTCCCAGGCAGATGACACATAACTCTGCGTCACGTTATACGAGTGGCCAAGGCTGGGACCTTCCCTGAATCACGCCTGTGTGTCTCTGCGTTCTGGATGACAGTCACAGGACTGTGAGGGCTTGGCGACGGACAGTCCATTCTGGGTCAGCTGCAGGTCGTGGAGTAAAATCAGGCTGACCCGCTCTGCCACAAAGCTCTGCCGAGCCATTTGCCGGCGGCATCAATAAGAGATGAGCCAGTCTGCAGGGGTGCAATCCCATGCCCCCCCCCCCCGAACCGCCCTTCAGGAGCTGCATGAAAGATTCATTCTCCGCTATTTATAATGCAGGTGACAGGGATGGGGTGCAGCCTGACGACTCTCAGGGCCCGACAGTCTAAACGAGGCAGCGAGACAGGGCCCCTGCCCCCCACTTTACCCAGGCGACAGCCAGCCTTTTCAGAGCGAGGCAGGATGGTACTGCAGAACTCTGCTCCGTCAGGATACGGAAGGACCTCCCCCACCATCAACAGAGCACGGCACTACGGCATGCTAGTCTCCCGCCGCACCCTGCACACAGACCTCGGAACTGGGCCGTGGGATGGAGATACAGAAATGTTTCAGCTATTTGTTGTGCTGGGGAAGCTGTAATGCAGACACTGCGCCCTTGTGAGGGAGGATTCCGCTCGCAGTGCCAGGACTAGCGGCGCTATGCATAAGTAATGCGACGCCTACGGGTCACATGACCGGCTGAGCAGAGCCGGTCATGGACGTCCCAGCGCCATAAGTAAAGCCCGAGGACAGAATGCATGTTTCTCACACATTTACAAAAGGTGACAGCATTACGTTTATACAGCATAACAGTGAGGTACTCGTAGGATACAAGGGACTTAAGAACCCAGTGTGAGATGCACTGCAGTGGGCGCCCTTCATAACTACACCTGACATATATAAGCAGTAATCTAGTTACAGTGATAGTTGCAGCCATACTCTTTCTAATAACTTATCCTGGTCGGCAATACAGGGTGTTGGTGCCCAACACAGGGCAGAAGGTTGGGGTACAATGTGGACGGGAAGCGGAGATAAAACGATTAAAACTAGCGGATACCCTTTTTTCAGGGCTTTATTTTGGCCCTCATTGTTTGTTATTTTCATGCAGCCAAAGCTTTTTACTGAACAAATTAGCCCAGAGCTCCTGCTAATTCCTGACACTAGGAGTATTGTGTCCTTGGTACAAGTGTAAGGGAGTGTTGTGGAGGGTCTGCTCTGCATCGCTCCTTGCCTAGTAAGTGCCATTGTTTCTTGGCCTTGTCTTAGACCGCCGTGCTAATCTGAGTATAAACGCCTCATTGACGGAGTGGTCCGGCCCAGCTTGGGTACCCCCGCGGGACACTCCCCCCATATCTACCAGCCTTTGTCAGCGCGGATGCCCAGCCACGGAACCAGCCCCCACGTCTCCATTGTGCAGGCCAGAGCTGGCAGGACAGGCATCGCCGGCCGGGCAGCCAGATGGCAATGATCAGCTCCACCTGCAAGATGAGCTCGTTCCGTACTTCTGTTCCACTCTGCTCTGCCCGCCCACCAAGCTTAATGCAGCCCCGCAGAAAGGGAATGCTGTCCTTGGCACTCCCCATAGCACTGCCGAAGCCACAGAGCAGAGGGTCACCTCACCTCCGGCTACCTGGATGTGTGTGGTGACTCATAACGTTCAGGGTCAATCCCCAGCTGATGTTCAGGAGCAAGCAAAGGTCCTTTCACCACCAGGATTTTTTTTTCATCTGCAATTTGTCTCTCGCATTTAATGAACTTCATGCATTATCAGCTTGTGCCTATGTGATACCACTGTGACGTCCGACTCACCTACAGGGAACTGGGGTTACATTGAACACAATTTATTTAAGACAAATAAAACAATACTCTATATCCAAGATTAATCCGTATTCAAAGTCTACATACACATTTTATCTTCCAGACAGCCACTGCCTCTGTGTAAAGCTATCCAAAAAGTTAAACAAGCGGTAGTTTTGATCATGAAACCTTTGTGCGTGTCCCTGGCAAGGTGGCAGAAGTATTCGGAGGATTGCAGCAATGTCCTAAAACATTTACCTGCTGAGGGTGTCCGTTGGGCGTAACACGCATCATGTGATCCCACAGCTCAGAGTAGAGGTGGCAGTGTGGCTTATTCACCTGTCCGTCCATCAGGCCGAAACACCGTCAGACAGGGGATGGTGGGATCCTATTCAATCAAAATGGTGCTGTTTTTCGGTATAGTCAATCACACGTCTGTCAGTCCTAATGTATATCTCCTATATTATTATTACTATATTAGGAACAGATCACATGGACCCATAAATAAGCCAATAAAAACAAAACCAGCATAATCTTTAATCATACACGAGAGGCTGACATAAGCTGAGGCGATCTGTTACATTTCCAGTGCTAGACTGGTCAGTCTGGAATGACCCCTGCCTTTGACTGGTGACCTGGACGCAATAGGTTCATGGGCAGTGGGCAGGCTACGAGCAGCAGCCTCCATTGCAACCTTATTGGAGCTCAGTTTAGACCAGTTGCCTTCTGTCACAGTTCTGGATGACTGGTTGGCCAGCGGCACACTGCTGGATGCGGGGATTAAAAACAGGAAACCAGCACTCCTGGACAGGTGGTGAGAGAAGGCAGCGGGCTGTGTGTGGGCGTCTCTCCAAAGGTCGCTCTGGGAAACCAGTAAGCGTCAAGCTCTGGGACATCAGCTGTGCCCAGCTGTGCAGGAAATCACCAAGCTTAGTGGGAAATTCTGGTATTTAACACATTCGGAAGAGGCGCAGGCGTCAGGGGTAGATTTACACGTCAGTACACTATGCCAAAGTAGACAGATTAGACAGAAATCATGCAATACTCACGCAGACAAGACTTCTGATTGGAAATATCAAAGGCTAAGTGGGTGGCAGGGAGAGAACAGCAGGGCTGTGCCATCAGGCTGTGCTCTTCCATAAAGCGCCAGGCTCCGTAGACAGAACTGTACCCCAGTACCTGTGAACTTTGGGTCTGGGTGTCAGTCTTTTCATCAGCACACAAAGGAATGTGACGCGCCATTCCACCGGAGCCAGGCTGCTCGAATCAAAGTGTGCGTAGGAGACCAGAAGCAGCTGAGGGTTTTTTTTTCATGTTTGGGTGTGGAGAGTGAACAAAAGGGAGTTTGGGAGCAGAGGAACCTCACATGAATCCAGGACGCGCTTGTTATGATCGGCGGCTGAATGGAGGGCAAAGCGTGGTGAGAGCAAGCGGATGATTGACGTCGTGTGCTGCCACATCCCTCCCTGGTTATGTCTGCAAACATGGGCAGACAAGGCGCGGTGGCTGGGCACTTTGGGTGGGGGGAGCAGCTGTTCCTTTTGAGGGTCACCACAATGGGAAAGCTTTACAGGGAGCACCTGCCCCATGTCACCCCCCTCATAGTTTCCCCTTTCCTTGTTCTTCACACTTTTGGCAGAGACCCCTCAACTAAATTTCTCCTCAGACATTCAGCATCTCCCCCCATCCCTTTGTCATGGGGTGTGTGTGGGAGGGAGAGGGGGGGCTGTAGATTAAGCCATTGCAATGTTAGCATTCCATGCAGTGCCGCATTCTATTCAACCCAACCCACCCCCTCGTGCATTTGCTGGCTTTGTTCTAGGCTGAAAGAGTAAATTGTCTCCCTGGCATGTTATCTTCAGAAAGTGTGTGTTCAGCTCTCAAGTGCGCATTAACTCCTGGCCAGCCTGCTTTCCGAGCACCCCCATTGCACTGTCTGTCTGATCTGCCTTTAAACACCTCTTACCGGGCTCTCCGCCGTGCTTCATTTGTTACTCCATTTATTTTTTTTCGGTGCCTCTCCACCAATGATAACAGAACGTAAACAGCACCTCTTTTAACCTTGGCTTGCCTTGAGACGTTAATTGATGTTGGGTAATTACCCTCATCCAACCAGAGCACTCGGGGAGCTCTGCAACACCGCATTAGCAGGGCGATCAGACGGCGCCCAGATGAAAAGCAGCCCGACTGCACCGGCCACTGGTTCTGCCACATCACAGGGACTGGAGTGGATGAGGCCTCTCTCTGGCCTCCACTTCCTGTTTAACACTGAAAGCCTCAAACATCACCATATGACCTCTTGTAAAGGCTCTTAGTTTAACTCAGAGGGTCTCCAGCTCAAAAAGCTTCTCTGATAACATCAGTGTTGAGATGGAAACAGCAAGAGCAAGCTAAAGCAGACCATTTCCAAATCTGCAGAATCACTAAGGTTTCTCAGCTGCACGATGGCCTAGAATAGCATCCCCGAAGGTAAACAATATGCCGTCATAAATATATTGAAATATACGGCCTGTCTGCTGCCTCTGTCTCACAGCTGTGCTTATGTTGGTGCAGGCCAGGTACTTTGGGTCCTGCTGGTCCCTCCAGTTTTCATGGATGATGGAGTCACGAGTGCAGTATGTACACATACTATCGTCGTTATTCTTTATTTGCCATTACAGCAGCTGCCCTTCACCGTCTTGCTAACACCATTTAGAAAAGAGCAACAGTCACAAAAATACAGCAGGCCCAGCTTAACATTTCCTTCCCGTTGACGTTTCATAACCTGCCTGTGTCGGGCTGGGGGCAGTCATCCGTTATAGCTGTCAGCGGTTGCTGGCGACTCCCAGGCGCTACTTGTCAGTCAGGAGGTCACTTGCGGACATACAGCTGCCGTGAGTGCAAATTATGGGGGACCCATCTTTCCTAATGGTGGTTAACCTGAGTGCCCTGTCATGTGATCTTATCAGCAGCATGGTGGTTCATATGTCATCATGGTACTCTGGAAAGAATTAGGACGGAACCTTTTTTTTTTCTTTGTTCCATTAAGATTTGTCTTTGAACTAGTAAAAAGGAAGCTGCACATAGATAATGGCGAGCAGATCAATCTCTCAGGTGAACAGGCTGCGAGTTTAGGGGATTACCGGATTAAAACCTCACCTGCTTAGCTAAGGAACAAACACTTGAATCATTGTGTTCCACTCCAGCCAAAAGCTTGCGTATTCTGACAAAAACGTACCTACCATCTGTAGCCTGAGGTCCAAAGTCAGCTGAAGTGTAATGTGTGGGCGGCACATAACACACGGTGGAAGGGTCGCTGCTGTAACCCTCGGTGAGGGGCTTAACTGTTTCATAAGCATAAATAAAGATGATTTTAGATTACATTAATTTGCTTATCTGTGATGGGTTGGCGCCTATCCTGGGTTATTCTCTGCCTTCTGCCCATAGCTTCTGTGGTAGGCTTTGGACCGCTGCCACCCTGGATAACACAGTGGACATAGAAAATAGATAAATGGATGGATTAATTTGCTTATTTGATTCGCTTCATAATATTTCAGCTCCCAACACTGAACACTGAAACCAGATCACAGTGATTATCCCACTCACTACAGTGCAGAACCATGAATGGACTGATCTGAGAACAGTTGTGAGGAGAAAAAATATAATAAATTTAATAACCCACTACGGATGTGATGGTGACCCAAATCCACAATTTATTGCAAGAGTATTGAGCTAACTCTGGGACAGACAGAAAGTGGGTGACACACCTGTACCATGTAGGATACATGCTGCCCTTCACTGTGCCCCTGCTTGACCTCACAGATGGAAGACTTGCAGAGAATAAATCAATGACTAGTCGCATCTCATTGGCTGTTCAGGAATGCATCCTTATGCAAACCCCCTATTTAGAACACCTGCATAGCATCAGTCGTCTGTTATTCTCCACCATCTTACCACTTCGCAAGAGGAGAGCTGTCCATGTTTATACATGCGTCCCTAACTTATCGATGCATAGGACTTCTCATTGCTCACTTTGCTCCCATGGACTGGAAAAATAACGGTAGCACTTTACTTAAAGCAGTCATGTATAATGCATTATAGATACCTTAGTATTATAAACAGGGCTATAAGTATTTATAAAAAGACATAACACATTATAGCCATGTCTATTATGCATTATGAATGCCCTGTGAAGCTCTCATCTATAATGCGCTATAAATGCCTTCATAATGCATTATAATGGCTTATACTGACCATTATAATGCATTATGAAGATATCTATAATGCATTATGATGACTGGCTTAAGAAAAGTGTTACCAAAAGAACCAGACTGTCTCCTCCTTGTCACATGGCTATGAACTGTTCCATCCACTCAATGCATGTTGCCAGACAGTGTTTTTCATCTACCGAACTAAATAGACCAGATAGGAGTGGACTAAACTGTATCAACAACGTTTGTCCCAGTCAAGACAGAAGAGAGGACTTGATGAACAAAATGGCAGGATACACACCACTGGAAGAAGGTTGCAGAGGAGTTACCCTTATGGTGGGCGGTGCCGATACGCAAGCGATGATCTTCCAAGGTTGCTCCTGAAAAGCTTCCCTCAGACATCTGCAGCCTGGTCACTCCACCTTCGTCATCTGGCCGGTGGGCATTGCAGAGGGCGGGTGCATTGTGGGCCCTTTGTGCCTTGAATTTATAGATCATTGTACAGGGTGATCTAGAACAAAAATAACACCTCCAGCCGTCTGTTTCAATTCTCACTGCTGTCCAGCGCAGGGTCAAAGGGGTCTAAAGGAGGGTCCATCATAAAATGCTCACCATTAACAGCAGCCAGCGTGTCAGTGTGTTCACAACCCCCTTAAAATGGGCCTTTGTCCATTTCCTTCCTTGTAATCGAAGCCCGCTGTGCATTTTGATGGCTTTTTCTAATAGCAGCACATTGTGACATTTTTCTGCAAGCCATGGTCATTCTCTGCACGCCCCTTGATTTTGCTATTGCCGTTTGTCTCAGTAAAACCGGCGCAATAACCGATTCTCCTTTGTGCTCCGTGTGACAGTTATGAAAAATGAATAAATGCCAGCCACATGTGTAGACAAGCACATGCATGGACATGCACATGCAGAAAGCCCCGAGACGGGTCTGCAATAGGAATTACAGGTCAGCAGAAATAACAGCCTATTCTGGCCCAGTACCCAGATCTGTGCTCCTGCAGTAGACAGGCCCCCTATGGCTGAGGGACTCTACAATCTGAAAGTGTAATTCCATCCAGACCTATATGTTCTGATCTGACTTGTGGTGGCCATCTGTGGTGTTGAACTTGAGATGGACCCTGGAACCAGAAAAATTGCAAGTAGGTGCATGTCTAGCCTCATAATTGAGGTCTTTCAATCTCCTACGGAATCTTCTTCTGCATTGATGGGACTACGCAGTACTGTCGACTGTGTGGCTATTTCAGGGCAGGGTGACAAACCAAAGCGACCTTGTTTCATCTTGGCAGGTCAGTCCAGAGGTATCATGGTGGTATCACGCTGTCCCACAACAGCTAGGCTGTGACACCTCCTGCAAGCGGTGACTGTAAGGGAGAAGCCTTATGAAACTGGACCATTATGCTGGAAGGTAGCTCGACTCGACACAACACATCAGTGTGAACTACTTTGAGCAGAGAGAGAAAACCTGCAGTACACCAGCACAGTAATGCGACGGCAGAATGCAGTGTGAGACCGACAGTGCTCTCCCTGGCTGCACAAGTCTCTGCTTTTATTCTCTTGCATTTCTCAGACCCGCATATTCACACAGAGAATAAGGCGTGTAGTGGAATAAAGGGATTTACCTGGCTGCTTCTGGAGGAGGATTCTCTGTTAGAGGTGAATAACCTGCAGGATCCGGGACTGCAAGGCCTTTATTTGTTCCACAGCAGCTCATCATCTTTCCATGAACTCACTCATGCTAGCTGCTGGAAAACAGGATGACAGATGTGTGAATTGATGGGTGGTAATTCCTTTCTGGATGGTAACCTTAAGACAAAACAAACATGGAAAATAACAGTTACCTCATGCCAGGAAACACACTGCACTGATGTCTGGGGGGGGCGGGGGGGTGAAATAAAACACTGCACAATTTGTCAGAACACAGAACACACCTGCATCATAATGGTTATAATGCCATATGGAATAGCCAATGGGATTCACTGAGACAGGTGTGGGTGTGACTCAACATGAGTAGTGTGTAATCTCTAATATAAACTTACACAATTCCCAGCATTCTAAATCTTGCAAATCCCCAGTAACTGTGGGAGTTACACAAAGATGGGCATGCCCCAGATGGCTGGTTCTTCTCAGAGAGTGCGCATACGTCAGCTGAGATATGAGATAAGAAAGAAGTCAACCTGCGTCTTAATGGCACCCCCCCAGGCTGATTTTCAGGATCATCGCCAGGACATAAACATGAGGGCATTGTTCATTTCACTGATGCTGAACCAGGTTTTCGCGTCACTGATATGAAGTAATCCTCTCCATAGTATCTGGTCATCTTTACAGCTGTCCTTCATAAAATGACTAAACCCTTCCAAGCAGATGTTCAATGAACAGTAGAGAGGTCTGAAGGTACAGGCATGGACCTCAACATATAACCAGGCAGTTGTAGCTGCCTGCCTTCCCAGAATGCTTAGCTTGACAAAGGACAACCTGTGCTAATTGGCTGTCTATTAGGGGTGTGCAAAGCAGCCGGTATTTGTATCTGTATTTGTATTTGTTGAGGGGGGAAAAGTATTTGTATTT
>JAODKC010000028.1:15327578-15350754 GCA_026777985.1 Mormyrops attenuatus
AGCTTTTTGATATAAAGTTTTTCTTGTTCCCGAATACAAATATTTTTTAAAGTATTTGTTCGAAATAAGTATTCGTATAAAACACGTTATTTGTGCCTTTCCGAATACCGTATTCGGGTTCGGCTCCACCCCTACTGTCTATAAACCCATTGTTTGGCAGCTTTAGTGTCCAATGGGTTCCATGCTATATGCCTTTATGCACAACAACAAAACCACAGTGAAGCTGAGATTGTCACACAGGCTGTGACCATGGGAGCATAAAAACAGAAAATGGGAGACATTCAAGATGTTAAAGAGAATAGAATCACTAATTTCCAGCACCTGAGATGGGCCTATGAGTCAGCATGGGCGGGCAGTGTTAGAACGGTGCTTCTGATGGGATGTTGGGCCGTACCCCTGGGGCTTCTCTAGGAAGGAAGGCTTCCCATGGAAGGAGGCGGAGTCAACTGTGAACAACTTTAATTGCTTTACTTGCTCAGGGGAACGGCTGGGGGGAGGGCAATGGCGACAGACTTATGGATGACTGAAAGGGTTCAGAAAGGAGGGAGGCACGTACGAGTGGAAGTAGGGGCAGCAGAGACCAAGGGAGGAAGGAATCCCCACCCCCCCATAGGAACATCTGTTGAGGCACGGGCCAGATGGAGGAGGCTGGGGGGTGGTCTGTGTGGAGGCACGAGGTCCCCTCGACCTTCTGCCGCCTGCCCCTTTGTGAGGCGATGGCGCCCCGGCAGATGTGCTTTTCAACCAGGAGCCCTGCTGAGGGCAGAAAGGCCAGGGGCCTCACTTGTAACCACAGTGATAAACAAAAAATAAAATACAGAGGACTTCTAACCTATTGCCCCCAATGGAGAACATAGGGCTGTAGCCCTATGCAAACACCCCCACATGCATAAACACAGAAAGCACCCTGCAGAAGATGTATACAGAATGAATAATTCAGCTATGTGATCAGCACAGTAATAGCAGATTGATCACACACATTTGTTTTTATACTAACCTATGGTTGAAGGTCATTGTCTGCTCAGGCATCCACACCCATCTCCTTGTTGCTTTCTCTTGTTGCTTCTAGAGATATTATTTTCACCCCAGGTTGCCAGGTTTTTGTTCATGAGCTCCTTCCTCTTTGGTTCCTTCAGAGCTGTGTCTGACAGTTGGGGCTTGGTATTTTTTCTCTCTAAGAATATTAGATACTAGGCTGTGTTTCTCAGCAATACATAGACCTTTCCCAACAGCTATCCCCCCGATTGTGTTTTTGTCCCATAAGAAATACACAGGGACATTTTTTAGCATCTTACATGGTTGACTTAACAAAGCAGTTGCCCCATACCTTCCGGTGCCCTGGATTTGGGCCCTGACCCAGATCGAGTTGACATACATGGTCCCGCAGAATGGGGCGCGATTCAGTCGAGACTGGACATGTATGTGGGTGGGCCTTCGCATCATAACATATCCAGGACAGCACATACATGTAGCGACCGGTCGGCCTGCAGGGCACGTAACCACACTCACATCTGAGAGAAAGAGGATGTGTGGGAGACGACTGTGTAGTGGAAGTGCGAAAATAGTATGACAGCAGAGTCGGGGGAGGCAGAGCAGAAGGAGTCTGGAAACAGACGTTTGAACAGATTTGTATGCTGCAAGTTGTAATTTTTAGCTTTCTTTACTGAAAAATGAGTAAAAGGTGCAAAAATTCCCTCGGAAAAAATAAGAGTAACATGACAGGGGTCTAGTCAGAGCACTTTTAAACTGACATAACCCATTTTAGTAATCCTCCGCATCGCCTCTCCAGCACTAGATGCCGATGGTTTGTGATTTGCGGAAAACTTCAGTAGGAATGTCTGCGCATGCACAGGCGTGTGCGTATGCGAAGCCCAAATATGGAACGGTGTGTCCTTCTTTCGATAACTGCCACTTTACTACTCCATCAAAGTCTGCCACCTCATTCTATTCCATCTGCAAATACTGCTCCCAATTCTAATTGTGGTTCCAGTAATTACCATGTAGGCGGTGCAATAACAAGGCAGGCGCGACGGGAAATGGATTGTGTAGAACATCCACTGTACAGTGGAACACATTGCTGCCTCCATGTGTTTTGGGGGAGTAGGAACCTAAAACCAGAGAGGAGTCCCTGAAAGACAACGTTTGTACTCCTGTCCCCCAAAGAGCACCAACGTTCCAAACCGAATATGTTGAATATTATGTTTTATGCTAAATGTGTAGTTTCTCTGTAAAATGCAAGTAAAAGGGAGGCTACAGCAGCAATAGCTCCCTACTTTATGGCATATCGTTCATAGCAAACTGGATTCAGCTTTTTACTGCTGTTAATGGTTTGCTATGCATAGCCACAGGTCTCAGATACCAACCTCTGTATGGAAAATCTGCAGGGACTGGTTAGATCAGTATGTGCTTCATAGCCTACTGGTGGTGCTCCTGTGGGGGGTAAGTAGGGAGGAAGAGGCCATCCTTTCATGACTGGCATGTGTAGACAAAGCGGTCCGTTTGGCCACTGAAGGAATCTCCCAGGTTTGGGTCCGCAAAGGTGCAATGTGACATCACATGGGCCCATGTACAGGAGGACGTTTTGATCTCTGTGTTTCTTGCCCCCTTGTGCTCTGGTGGCTTGGAGATAGGGTGGCATTCTTAGGGTGGACTCACACTTAGCCCGGTTGCCTTGTATCATGCCGAGTGCGATTATCCCCCCTCCACACTCCCCCGCTGGTCTGGGCTCACATTGCGCTTAACGTTCTGGATCGAAGCACCCTTTCATCATCACCGTGCAACTTTTTGCGTTGATGAAAACATAGGAAGAAAATTGCTTTTGCATAGCACAATGACGTTCATGATTAGCATCCTTATTTTGAGTCATTTTGGGCGCAATGACACATAGCCCACACTTATAGATTTATTTAGTATGCAGCACAGTGATTTTCATTTTTTGCACGGTTTAGCGTACTATACCCAGAGCGATCACACTAGTCAACCAAACCGGACTTTGGAGGAAAAACATGCTCGGGCACAGTACAGATCGCCTAGTGTGAGTAAACCCTTAGAGGACAACAGGGTCCGCAGGGGTCAGAAATAAGAATATAGCAGTTAGAATGCTTAAAAAACAGTTAACTTGTGTAAAGGTTGAGGCAGAACGCTCTTCATCAGTGTGTGGCGAAGACCACGGACATGTATGTTTCATCACACTGGGGTCATGGTCTTCATAACCTCAGCTCTGTCCAAAAATACATGTCAGGATGGTGGGGGGCTGGACCTGGATGGTGTCATTATAGTAAAGGCAATCTGTGCATCATGCACCTCAGTCACTGGATAGGGGAGGAACGGAGCAAACAACACAACCAATGGCAAAACTACTGAGAGGTTATATATATGTATTTCTCTTTTCTTACTAAAACCCTTTTCCTGGCCTCAACTCCTCCCTGTGCTGCTAAGTCGCCGAGAACCCCAAACCGGGATGTGTATAATGCGCATGAAGGCCAGAGCACAGCACGTCCATGGCTGACTGTCACTCTCAGTTCGTTCCTCCCAGCACCTACTGGACAGCATGCATATTGAGAGTACTGTCTATAAAATCCAGTACATGTTAGTACTATCAGAGGCGATTCTAGGGACACTGGGGGCCCCAGGCATGGGCCCTCCAACGCATCCTGCCCGACATGGTAAAATGCATGACAGTTGTTTTAGCGTGAAGTCTAAATTAATAATATCAACAAAGAGAATTTTACAAACACAATTCCTTTATATTCACTTTACTGTGAAAAATAGGATATGCAAATAAAGCAGATTTGTCATGGTGATGTAATTGACTGCCCACGGGGATCCCTACCAGCTCAAGGGCCCCAGGTAATTTCCTGCCCCGCTTGTCCTGTCCCAATGCCTCTGAGTACTATTTAAGTGACCACTTCAAAACGGATAGTCATACAAAGCGATGCTGCGTTTGTTGCAAAATAAGCTGATATCCAAAATGACTTTGCTGTGCTTGATGCAAAAAAAACCAATGAAAATTTCAATAGTAGTGAGGATGCATATAAACTGGATTAGATGTCACAAAGACATAAGTCAGAGACCCAGAGCTGATACGTGCCCCATATTCCAATGTTTAATACCTCTTTTCATCACTTCAATTTATCCATTCTCTGGTGCTGAACCTGGCGAGGAAAAAAAGATCATTTTGTATTTATAAGTACCAAAGTATGTCATCTTGCCCGTTTTGCCTGTGGCATCCTCTTAAATAACAATGTCCTTGGTAGACATGGTGATAATATACAGTATCTTCCTTTTCTTGTGGGACTTGTGCAGGTACAGTACCCACTGGCCAGTACAAACCTACCTGCTCATCCCCGCATGCTCTGGCATGACAAGTTGTTATCGGCTAAAGGTAAAATACACATGGTGGCGACTGCATTGTAAAGCCTGCGTTCATCAAAGTGTCAGCGGTGTGTGGAACTCTGTGCAACCTAGCAGAGGCCCAGCATTTATGGTCATTTCTGTGAAAGTGGCAATAAGGGACTCAATGCTGGCCTGCTTCCTCAAACATGCATCATATATAGCCAGAGTAGAAAACTCGCCAGCGACAAATCCAAGAAATTAAATTCATTTATCACCAAGACAGCACATCATGGCCACCATATCCCAGGCTAATATTTTTTTTCAGTGGGAAACGGGACTGCCTCAAAATAGTTTATATCTTCTGAGCCCTGGTGTCCCAACCTCAAAATTGTCACAGCAAAGACTTCACAAGTTAACCACCCCCGCCACAGCCCTAGGTAAATTTATTCATACAGTGGGGTATATTAAAAGAGCATAGGAAAAATCAATGTTCGATATGTACTGGAGAAATGCTAGTTCATTCATCTACGGCAAAGTCCCATGTCACAGGATTTGAACCAGCTACCTCCCTGTGCCATGGGACGTATGCCAATTTGCAGCTATATTGTAGCTACTCCAATTCCATGTACTCCCCCTTACCCCCCACAAATTTCTTGGATTCCTTCATTAAATGACACGGTTTTAATTAGCTGTCAGTTCCAAGGTGCTACTCTGTGTGTGTGTGTGTGTGCGCCTATTTCAGCCTTGGGTGGGGTGCAGCTAATGCATATCAAAGTTTTGCTTTGTCATCAAAATCTACAATATATGACATTTATTTCCTGACACCTCCTTGTTAGTCCTAGACAGACACCCCCTACCACACAAGTCAGCACTCTCTGCCGATATTACAGGGAAAGGCGATTTAGACTCTTAACATGTTATTGACATGTGACATGAGCCCTCTGAGCGAGATATGATAATTACTAAATTTAGCGCATTTCCAAGCAGAAGGGCCCGCTGTGTTGTGAAGGACATTTAAATATTTCTAAATAAGTCTTATAGGAGAATTGAAGAAGCTCTAAATGGTAGCAAATGCTAACCTGTGAGGAAAGAGCAAACTCCATGGAGGTGACTCTCCATTCCCCTCCACCGGTGATTTCGCTCGCACCCCCACATCCCCAGTGCTTGTTTGTCTCCTTCAGTATGCAGGCCTCCAGGTAAACACAAAAAAAAACCTTTTTAAATTTTTCATGACTTGGGGGAGAAAAACAGAGCCATGCAATAGGCCCCTCGCTTTTAAGTGCACATATTCGGAGGTACAGTCTTATCCCAAGAAGGCGCAGCCCCAGTGCTTTTAGAAACTTCAGACAAAGGAAGCTTAAAAGCTTTCTGCTGGTCCATAGCTCATCCTCAGCCACTTCCTTACTAGGGAGACACAACATATTGCAGAACCAGACCACAGAGCAGTGACTGTTTTAAATTATATTAACTACAAGCTGCACTCCAGTTATGGATTTTTCCATATTCACAAAAAAACACCATTCTGATTGTATGTCAATTTAGAGGCAGAGGCTGATTGTCCTCTGATAAATGAGACGGTATCAGCTATTTGCAAAGGTCATGTAAAAACTGGCTAAAGAAAAACACTGTCATTTCTCTCTGTGGTTTGGCTGACAGCTTCGTATTGCATCAGGGCAGTGACAGATTAAGCCGTATCCTGCTCATTGCTCAATGTAGGGCATCTGCACCAGCATCTGATTGGCTGCAACAGAGAGTCTAACCTGATTAGTGGCTGACGGTGCCATCCGATGCTTGCAGGGAAAATTCCTGGATGCCTTGCCCTTTAGTTGGGATTTTGGTTTGCTCATAGTGAGGGGCATCCACCCACCCCTATCCCAACCCTGTCTGGAAAACATGCTGCATTTAAAACAGATTTACCCATGTGGGCTCAAAAATACTCCCCCCCACCATGAGAGTTTTATGAGAATCAACAAAATACAAACGTCGTCGTTCTTTGTACTTGTCCCTTTAAAAAGAAAAAATGAAAAAGGCTTCAACAAAAATGCAGACAGCAGTTATTTACGGTACAGAACACAAGTTGAGTTCTGGCAATTTGTGCAATGCTTGCAGGTGCCATAGAGGTTCTAAAGGGCTCTGATGTACCTCCAGGGACAGTAAACATGCCCCGCCCACCTGAGAAGTGACACGGATGAGACTGCAACACAGAGACTAAGGTCACCTGCAATCTGTAATTTTACATCTACTGAAATGCAGATAAGTGTATATTTATCACTGATTACCTGTTTTGTGTCGATGGTTGGAGTGTTAAGGTTACCATTTTAAATGTTCTTTTTGAATAAGAATTGGATGTAAAACCTAACAGTATTGAGAATGGCTTGTTTGAAATGTTGGCACTTTAGTAGCATCAGATTTGATTAGGGAAAAAAATGTGATGGATCATTGCACGAAAAAATTACAATTCAACTTTTAAATGAATATCCAAGCCCTTAAAATGTTTAACTTTGCTGCAAAGTTAGCCAGTGCTTAAATATATGTGTTTGTTTTCCAGGAGAGAGCTGTCACACAGCGTCCTTCTTCCACTGAAATCCAATTTGCCGGTGCAGAACCTTCCGGAATGTGCTTGCTGTTCCATTTCTTTCCAAACCACAGCATCACCCCAGTTCCCACGGAAGGGGCCTGGCTCCAGGGTGCGCTGTGCTTTCAGCGAAAACAAGAGACGACAGAGAGACAAGGGATAAAGAGGTGACTGGGGCTCAGGATCAGACTTAGCAGTGGCTATTTCTTCTGGGGACCGTTGCGCTTAATTTGCTGGCTTGACAGCTCTTAGAGCCCCATTGGGCGAGACTCAGGGCGGGGGGCAGATAGGTCGGAAGTCTTTTCAGGGACAGCTGCAGCCCTTTAACATTTGGTTGAAATACATAGTGCTCTGGCCTGGATTGAGACACGATCAAAACCCTGTGCTGGTAAAACGAGAAGGCAGACGAGAAGATTGACAGCGTATTTACACTCCAGTGAACTATCGGGCTGAGGGGTGACAGAGTGAGCCTGGGACTGGAAGACACCAGCCCAACGTAACTGATTACTTAGGCTCTTCAGGGCACCTGAAGAAAAGCCCACACTCATCACTACCACTGTCTTTCTGATCTCTTTTGTGGCTCATTTTCATTCAAGACAGGTACTGGAAAGGCTCTATGAAGAAGATTAACAGGAATTGAGGAGGAGAATTCAATTACACACACGCAGACTGACCAAATCTGAGTGGCAGCATGACCCTCCCTGCACCAGACATGGACAAAATCAGACCTAATGATACGCTTTTCGACATTAAAGCAGCAGCTGAAATTCATATGTTCTGTAATTTTGGGGCTCCTGACTGTGTCGAAAGCGATGAGTTGCGGGAGGGCTTTTCATGGGGGGGGGGCTGCTTTTGGAAGTGAGAGAAGTGCCATTGGGCAATATGGGCAGGAGAACTTCCCTAATGAAACCCGTTTGGGTCACTGTCACAGCTGCAACTGGTATGGTGGTGACTGCCCAATCCCCTTACTCTGCCAGCAAGGACCACACAATGACGGCGGGCAAGAACTCAGCCCCGGGCGCAGCTTGGTCCAATCCAGTTTAACATATGGCATGCAAACAGGAGTCCCCCACCCACAACAATACATTGCATGCTGCCACACTATCCCCCACTGACCCCCCAACACAGCAAGGAACGCTATTTAGGCATGGGCAGAGTGTAATGATCTAAACTGTGCAAACGAGAATAGGTTACTAATCTTCAGCTTACCCTTTGATGTCAGATGTTGAACTCAATGGTTTGTTAGAGCATGGAGTCAACACAGGGTAACGGGCAAAGGAACTTTGTGAAACAATGTATCAATACTGCAATATAGTAACAGGAGGTTCTATGGACATAGGTGAAGGATCGGGATTATAGTTTGTAGGAGGTGTTAGGTGCAACCTGCATTAAAATCATCGACATACTTAGCAAGAGAATTCAGGGCAAGCTTGTACTGTGGGTCTTCAGATTCTGCAGTTGTACCTTAATAAGCTGAAATGGACTTGAAATGATGCCCCCCAATCAGTGAGATAACCAGACCTGCCAACATGGTCCCCCCCCCGGCCCCCCATCCCAGTCCTAGTCCCAATTCAGCAAACTCTTTTGCCAAATACCTAGCTTGCAGTTTGTTTTCAATGCGCTGTACTTGCCTAATTAATAGCAGTCTTCAAAATCCAAATGCAATCTGGAGACCCACAGTAACACATGAAGATCACAGTCATAAATGCAGTATCATCTTAACAATGATCAAAACGGCCATAACCTAATTTACATAAATAAATAAACATTGTAAAGCCCTCGTTGAGCTCTGAGTGCTGCCAGTAGGAGACAGATTGGTCCTTAATCACCATTATTCAATTACTCCAGTCCTCTTCAGCGTGGAGCCCACATCAGTAGACATATCATTGCCATTAAGCTGTTCACCCCATTACCGAGGGGTAGGAGGACTGTTTGTGTGACAGTCTATTAAAGTAAATGGCAAAAAAACAAATATACATTCTACAGCGGTGCATGGATAACTGTCTGCGAATGGCGACACATCAGCCCGCCTGCTGGCATGAGCGGGTTGGCTAAAAGTTCGCTGTTAGTCTGTCTTTACAGCATTACACTGTTGCTGCACCCCCAGATCACAGGAGACAGACACGTGATGTACATGAAAAGAGTCAGGAATCACATACAATGCATTAAAACCCTCATAGTCATACTTATTAAAACAAAACACTGTACATCAACAAAAAAATAACAAACCAAAAGAGATCTATGAATCAAAATTTACTGCCAAAATCTTGGAAAGCATAAGGTTGTGCATGATGTGTGAATATACGGGAACCTTAGCTTGGCTAAGACAAACAGGACCAAATAGAAACTGAAATATAGGCAGGAAGGAGAGGTTGGTTTTTTTAACCACATGTAGATTAGCATATCTAGCTTCACCTCTTAACTTTGACCTTTGACAAAAAAGAAGAAACAGCTGCCAATGGGGGGGATTCATTAATTAAGCAGGAAATGTCACTGCTAAATTATTTCCATTATGTTCTGGTTTACAGGTAACAAAAGAAATATTTTTATTATATTTTTTACAAGAGCCCTTTGTACCTGTCACAAGTCCCGCCCCTTAGAGTCAGGGAAAAACGAATTTGCCAGCTAGTCACACTATGATATTGACAAATGGGGTCCGGAGAGGCCCATCCCGCGAAGAACGGCTGCATTGTTCCCCTTCTGCAGGCCAAGCCATCTGATTTATATTGGGAGCCTGAAAATCCAGCAGGTTTTGAGTTTTTGACTTAATGACATAATTAACCACTCTCAGCGGATAGAGTCAAACAGCAGAAGGGTAGTACCCACCCTCCGCCCCATCCTCTGTTTGGGGGGGGTGTAGTCTTAATTTTCATTCTGTTGTAACATGAGTAATAGGGTCCATTACTGTGATAGAGCGAACATGTGGGATATCCTGACAGACAGAGTCGTCATTTCCATTGTTTGCTATTCGAGCCATTTTGGAAGGGGGGGGGCTCGATTGGGGGAATTCAGTTTGACCTTCGTTTGCGTCGTAAAGGAGAACCGCTCCGTGGCTGAGAACACTGTCCACTTTATGTTTCACTTTTCCCACAAATATACAGAAAATAGATTTCACTCAAGACATAAAAAGAGCGATTATGTGGCTCTCTTTCAAAGTCAAACATTCAGGAACATTATTAAAACAATTTTAAAAGTTGATTTAAACTCCATCAAATTCTTTGACGCTATCACCTGGCAGCGCGAACTCAAAGCACTACGCTGTCGCGCTCACAAGCTATTCCCACTGATCAAGACATTTATATGACTCAGACTGGAAGTTTCGCTTTGTTCAGCCCAGTTTCCACTTCCCAGATTCTCATCCAGCTTCGTCCCCGATTGGGGGGCCTGTGGCAAGATGAGACTTGGATTAATATTTTAACTTCTGCCTTTACTTTCATAAACATGTGCCCTGGCCACACACACCATCCTGGCTGGGCCCCTCGTCTGTATGCATCAATAGAAGAGCCCATCAAAACCTGGGGGCAGCAGTTAATGTGACGTTTGATTACATAGAGCCGTTGCCCGTGGTTGAAGTTTGAGAAGGGTCCCTGTTGTAATGCGACTGGGTGAGGTACTTTAAACTGTAAAAATGGGTCTGAAAATGGGTCATTCCAGATAAAAGCATTTGCTGAGAGACCCACATGTGACAGGCAGAATTCTGTGCCTTGGACATATGTTAGGCAGCTATAATGTTTAGAAGGCATCCTTTTCTTTATCAGAAAGTAGCATCAATATCTGACCTGTTCCGGTGTAGAAAAGCCAGCATAGCCTGACCTGACCTATAAAAGCAAAAAACACCCTTTTATCAGCAATCGCTTCTTCTCTGCTACAAAGGGCATCAGTGAGCAGGACAGGATACCACCAGGGATTCTCATTACCCCAACCCCCTATCGTGACTGCTTCCATCTCTGACTGTGACCCACATTGGTGCCCCCCCCCCCCCCAATACATGTGTGCAGCTCCTGGGTGTCCTCAAGTGTTGGCAGCATCCCCGTGAAAGAAAGGAAAACAAACCTGGCAGGATGCTTTTGGACAGGTCACGTCAAACAGTTACGTAACAGCCGCTGAAAGGAGGAAAGCCCCTCATCCGCACACAGCTCCATGAGATGCGTCAAGATGGCACACCGGGCTCACGGCGGCTTTCCTGCAGCGCTGATTTCAGTAGCGGCTCCCATTACAAGCATAGGATAGCATCCTCAAATAGGGGGGAACAGAAAAGCAACATTTTATAAGTGGATTTGCATCACACGGTACTTCCTGTCCAGGCATAACACATAAATTTATAAAATTACATTGTTATGACAAGGCCGGATCCAGTTTGCTGTGGGGGCGGGGCAGGGCTGGGGGAGTCCACATAATGTTGAGGGTTTCTGTGGCCATTAATTCATGCATCGACAGGAGGGAGTGACTGTTGCCCCTCTGTTGTCACTCTGAGTCCCACTGAAGTCTGTTGCAAAGGCTTCCAAGCACATTTGGAAATGTGTTCTCTACTTCAAATAGACCCATTACACAAATCTCTTAATTGCTGAATAATTTATGCGCACTTCAAAGTGCCAAAGGCGCCGACTGGCAATACTGTACAGAAACCCACCACAGATAATTGGGAGGGGTGATAAAAAGCAGATGCTTCAAATTTCAGATGATAATTGCATGCAATGCAAACCAGATAATGATAGGCGCACATTAAGCATCACCTGCAGCACCGGCATCGGAGAGGAAGAGGCAATTAGGCAACTGGAAAGTGAAAGGTTTACAGTGTGGATGGAGTCAGGCCTGGTTGTGCCCCTTTTCACCATTGCAATGCCCCATACCCTCAATTAAGGGCACCCTAAATGGAAAAAAAAAGACATGCTCTTCCCATCTGGTCTGAAAATGTAATGCAGAAAACAAGAACTGATTAAAATCTTTTATGTGGAATTCAAAGAAAAGCGTGGCCTAATTAAGAGGCCGTCTCAGCAAAGGTCTCGCTGTGGGATACAGAAGATGTTTCTTGATGAAGAGATCCATATGTGTGAAACACTGGGTCTGGGGGGATGTGGTGGGCTGTTTTTTTGGGGGGGTGGGGTGACGGACAGCGGTAGAAATATTACAAGGTTTTCGTTCTAGACTGCTCTAAATGATGACCCACATTAATTGTTTGGAGGGAAATTTTGTTGGCGCCTTGTGAACAAACCATGGAACTTTAAGCCTGGTTAACATGCAGTCTGTAGAGGAATGTGCCATGGCTTGCATTTTTTTCCATTCACTGACACTAGGGTGACCACCTAATCCATGTCAGGGGGGACGCTATGAGCTAGGACAGGGCTTGTGAACTACCATTTCAATTAAAAAGACCTGGATTTCTTGCATTGAGTTCTTGCTGTGTGCTGATTGGTCAGTCTCCTATAATCATGCATGTGTCACTAATGTTAATGTGAAAAAGCTGGATGATTCTTTCAATCAAGGAAACAAACCAGTAAAAGCACAAGAAGAACTGAACTAATACGTCAAGCACAGGAGCCTTTCAGTTTTAAAGCAGTTTGTAAAAGTCAACACACACTCACAGTGTCCCCCTGACACGGATTAGATGGTCACCCCCAGCTGACACCCACTTTTACAGGCAATTTGAGAAATTGCTGCTCCTGCCGGGATTTCCCCTCCCTGGACACACCGGAGGAAGTGACATCAATTGTTCACAGCTACATGGAGCTGCCTTATTCAGCAGAATTGTCTTCCCCTTTTCGAAACGCGATTTCACACATCCTGCCCCCATGTCTCCAGTTTGCCCCAGTTATCTCCCTCTCCTGAGACAACAGCTCAAGTGGCTTTTCGCTTCATGCGCTCCTCTTCTTTCTCTATTTCCTGGATATTTCTGCAAATGCCAGTTGCATCCTTAAGGGAGATTCACTCACCTTATTGCAAAGGACACACTTGATTTTACTCAGGAGTCCAGACAAACCCAGCAAAACATATCAGGCTCCTGGGACGACCCTTGGGATCACATAGGTACACTTTCCGGATTGAGATAAATTATGAGAGGCTGTACACTGTTGATATAGAAATGAACTACCATAGTACAGTACATGACCTGTAGGGCAGATGATTTCTTTCCAATTTGTCCAGAGTCTCTGGAGTATGTGAATATGGGAGACGAGTACATGCACAGAGCAGAAGCTGGTGGCCGGTCACCTTCATGGGAGATTTGTACACATTCAGTGATACTCTTCTTGCCGTTTGCATTGACCTTTCCAAAGCAGTGGATTAGGGATGATCAGAGGTCGTTCCCTTCCACCTAACCCTCTGCCGCACATCATTTGTTGCTGCATATGAACAACCCTGAGATACAGAAAACTCATGCCCCCCCCCACACACACACACACACACACACATACACATCAATGACAACCTTAACCATAAATAACCAAACAAAATACAAGAATTTTGGCATTTTTAGTTTTTCCATTGCAGTCGCAGATTTTTATTAAAATAAGTTTCCCCTTGTGGGGACTGAAAAGGTGGTCCCCACAACGTCAAAATAACTGTTTTTTTAATCACATTTGGTCCCTACAATGTAATTTACACCCACGCACACATACAATTACCCAGTCGTCACACACCCCAGACTAGGGGTCCTTCATGGATTCTGCTGATTGCCAGTTTAATGGAAACTCTGCCCCAGTAGGCCTGTTGATGGGCTCTTACCCACATTTTTGTGCCCTCAGTCGTCTTCGGTGGGGGTTGGCCGAGGTCTGCACCCTTCAAGGATTATGTACGAGTACAGAGCACCGCTACACAATATTGGGGCCCTAGGGCAAAACACTTGACCTTACCATGACCCTCTTTGCTCAAAGTCCAACTAATGATGTCATAAAAAGGCCTTAAAGAAATGGCTTGGTTTTGGTGCCTGAAGGTGGAAGAAAGCATCAGTATGAAAATGCTTGTGCATGTGTGTCTCATGTTCTAGTTTTCTGTGCCTTGCCTTCCATCCGATTCACATTCTCACATGTTTAACATCCCGAATCCACGAAGACTCTCCATATTTTGCATCCAGA
Source organism: Mormyrops attenuatus (assembly GCA_026777985.1). Classification (NCBI taxonomy): domain Eukaryota; kingdom Metazoa; phylum Chordata; class Actinopteri; order Osteoglossiformes; family Mormyridae; genus Mormyrops; species Mormyrops attenuatus. Next base: position 15,341,559 of record JAODKC010000028.1, read on the forward strand.
ACGCAGCAGCTAGCTTGTGAAAATATCCAATATGAATTTAATTGACTGGTTGATTAATTGATGCACAGATTTCATTTAATTGCTTTTAGATATTCTGGCCTGCAGACAATGGCAAAAGGAGAAAAACGTATTTTCTGTGATGACTGATTTAGATTTTAATTTTCTACACACTTCAGTCCTCATTTCCCCTCACTATGGGGGGGGGGGGCTTTACTACAGTACCTACTAGGGAAACAAGCATTTATGGTACAGACAAATTTAACAATGCTTGTCTGTGGCAGATTTATTGTTATCTGACATCACCAAACGGGACCCTGTCCTGCCCTCAAAGGGCCTGTTAGGGATTGGGGGTTAGGGTTCAAAGTAACCCCACTAGTCCAGGGTGGTGGGGGGTCGGGGGGCAGTCTATGCATCAGCGACCGGCATCTGACTCCCGTCTTCAATGTGCAAGCTGAAATTTCATATAGGTTCCTGGGGAAATAGGTGACATCACCCCACAGCTCTCAGGAGAATTTTTTTTTTCCAACTATCCATCCCTCCATCTCCTTATCAGGCCTGTACTGAGCCTCAAAGGTTGAGGCAGGCTTTTTATGTGAAGAGCGTGCCTCCTGTACAGCACTATAACAGTGTTCAAAGGATGGATCAGCGTACCAGTTAGCCATACAAGTACGCCAATACCAGTTAGCCATACAAGTAAGATGCGTCTCACTGAGTCTGCATGGAGTCGGATAAGCTACAGAAACTCAGGACGAGATCGTATTCTATCAGCAGTCATGTGGAATCCAGCCAGATTCAGAGATGCAACCTCTGCCTACAGCAAACCTCACATTGAAATGGCGCGAAACCCAGCTGGCACAGGATAGAAATGCCATGAGCTTCATCAGTTCCGCTCGAGTCATCACACACTCAATTAAAGGCTTCAGAGGGAGCCGAAGCGACAAACAGGCGTCACACGTCGATGGAGCAGAGTAGGAATCGGGATTATGCAGGACTGAGGCTAGTGAAAGGAGGGAAAACTGACAGGGGGAAATCAAGGGGACGGAGGAGTAATGCAGGCGCCTCAAATGCTGGATCCTGGGTGGGCAAAGACGGCAACTGTCACAGCCGACTGGCAATTACTGCTGTGAAGATAAGCGCCTTGATCAATTGATACTTGCGTCTGGTGCCCAAGGGGACTTCCTGAAACGCCACTGCTCCAAAAACACCCCCACTCCCAGAGAATTAGCCAGCAGAAGATGCAAGATAAGACACAATCGTGAAAGAGGTTCACCAAGGAAACTGTAGCCAAATACGCTTTCAGCACTTGTATCTGGATTGAACGTGCTATTTAAAATAACAAACACTATTCAGATTCATGGAAAATTCCAGAATTTAATGTGAATCCTGATCAGTTATTTACTTTTATGCCATTTGATAAAATAAATGGCTGGCTCCCCTGAACACAGTAATAGAGAGATTTGGAATTCAGGTTGTAGGGGTCACCTGGTAACCTGACTGAAGCCCAGTCCCAGTGAGATGGGATCTGCACCTGTCACACCGTAATTTAGAAAGCATTGATCTACAAACAGCTGTGGGGGGGGTGGGGTGAATGTTCCTCCATTCTTCTCCCATCGATTGGACTGTCACTCAGACACATTCCTCCCCACCACTGGTCCCTGTGAGTTCTAGCTGTCATAGTTAGCTGCAAATCCACACTCCTGCAGTGATCCAACTGGGCCTGGATCCAAGGAAGGCTTCAGTTGAGATGTTATTGGCCACAGTTACTGGTCTCTTGAGCCTAACGGCCTCCAGATTTACCTTTATTTTAAAAGCATTTCATGCAAGGACCCCGACTATAAATCAATAAAGGTCAGCCCCCTTAGAGAGGATTAAAACCACCACATGCCACACTGCAATAAACAGGCGTTAAAGTTCCCCTCCATCATATCTACTCCCTCCATGTGATTCCAGGGCAATTAGCTATAGACCTTGCAAGTAATCCCTGTGTTTTTCCAACCGGTAGCTTTTGACAAGGTGTCCTTTGCTGATAAGATGCCTCACACAGGGTCATTTATACATATGTGGGTGTCATATTTGAATGGAAATTCTGCCCATCGCCACAGGAGCAAAAAATGTATATTATTTTTTGTAAAGTAAATCCAGGTCAGGGATGGTGCTGAGACACCATGTCTCTGAGAGCCAAAACACCTACAGTATCAAGTTGAAATTTGTTGGCCACCAGTGAGGTACACCCACATTAATGTAAAAATGGCTCTTTTTTTGTTTTTGCAGGGGTTTCATCTGAAAAACCCTTAACTCTTGTTTGGCAGAGCCTGGTTTTAAAAGCATCATGGAGGGGTGAGCCTGTGCAGTACCAGGAGGTCTGAAACATACCCACTTTCACTGTAAATTATGCAAGCCATACCCACACTGACAAGGCCCTGCTTACTAGCAGGCCGAAAGCGTGACCAAACCAAGCTAGTTGCATCACCATCTGATTGGTCCTAATGCACAGAGGAATTGGTGTTGTGAGTTGAAATGCATGAATTATCTGAAGGAAAAAAGGGCACATTCTATATATTGTTCATTATTAGTACTATCACACATCCTGATGTATTGATGGATTCCTTATAAAAAACTTGAAAATTTCCAACCACCTACTTAAAAAAAATACCATAGAAGAGCTGAACAGAATGGATTTGTAATGCAAATTTACACAAGCGAATGCTAATTCTGCTAGTGTTTGATGCTAACATAAGATCGAGATTCTCACAGACGTGCAAGCAGAAATTACCATACAGTAACAAAAAAAAAATACACATGATAAATAATGATGTACACCGTGTAAACAGTAAATAAGCGCCGCTTCGGTTTTACATCACTGTCAATCTCCACACATGGCAACCCCTTACCAAGCCGACCCTATTGCAGTGGAAAACTGAAGCAAGCTGGAACCATGCTGCTGCAACTTCACGGCATGGCATGGGGACGGTTCGGTTCCTGTATTCCAGTGGAAAACCAAAGCAAGCTGGAACCATGCCGCTACAACTTCACGGCATGGCATGGGGACGGCTCGGTTCCTGTATTCCAGTGGAAAACCGAAGCAAGCTGGAACCATGCTGCTGCAACTTCATGGCATGGCATGGGGACGGCTCGGTTCCTGTATTCCAGTGGAAAAGCACCAATATTCTGCAAATGAGTAATTAGTAGACTGTTGTGCTGATAAGATGCACATTACAGCATGCAATAAGGTCACTGCTCTCAGCTCACACCAATGCACTCAGAGAGATGGAACCACAGTACAGCCAGAGTCTGGCTCTTCTTTCAAAGCAGCATATGAGACAGCAGGGCACAAATGTGAACACAAGGCTGCATGCTCTCTACACATCCATACATTGGTCCGATGTGTCTCATATTCTCAAATCTAGCAGAGTTTTAGCAAAGTATTAAATCCTAATGCATATCACATAGGATGGAAGCACAAAGCTAACTATAATCCAGCGACACATGGCCATAAAGTCATGTCTTTGATCTTTCTCCATTTTCGTTATCAGTCTCTGTGCTGCCCTGCCAACACGTTCCGTGCCCTCTAAATTATTAAGTAATCAGCTTAAACGTTTCTCCAGCAGTTCAAAATTACATTACGTGGCCAGAAGTATGTGGACACCATCTCATGGAGAAAGCAACTCTTCTGGTAAGGCTTTGCATTAGATGTAGGAACACTGCAGGTGGGATTTGCTAATATTCGGGTTGGGCATTGATGCTGGGCAGTCAGGTCACTTCCTGTGAGCTTGTGTGTCCTACCGCTGGATTTGCTCTAGCTCTAGCATGGAAGAAATTTGCAGAATTGACAAGAAGACGACATCCTGTGATTGTGAATGAAGTTGTAAATCATTAATCTCCTCTCTATGACCCACCCATTCTCCTGCCAGTGTTCGTTGCTTGAGATTAATGTGCTTAAGTATATACCTGTATCAGCAATATGCATAGCTTAATTAGCCCATTCCTAGAATTAGGGGTGTCCACTTACTATTGGCCATATTGTGTTTGTCATCAGCTTGACACGGATACGGTGTCATGTGAGATCCTGGAGATCTATGTGCTTTGCCCCATAAATGACCATTGAGATGTTTGATAATAAGTTTGGCCATTATCAACATGTTTGAATGTATACTGTAAGCTGCCAGCTTCTCATCAATGAGCATGGCCCAGGCATTTCCGAAACAAATGAATCCGATTCCACCATGAGTTACTCGGCCATCCGACCCACCAAAGAAAACATGTTATATTCCATGCTGCAGACAGCCAGCATGGCATGACATGGATTGATGCTGGATCCCTGTAGGATGCATTTTACTTTGACAGCTGCTTCATTGTGAAGGCCAACTCAAAGACAGTCAAGCAGTGATGGAGACCACACTGCTACTTAGTGAGGTCAGATGCACAATACCAGTGACCTGAGTCTCTCTTTCCTGAAGAGAAGCGTTTGTCTGTCCTTGAAAAAAATTGCCTGCTCTCCCTCAGTTTACATGAGTAATTTATCTTACACTGCTATTCACAACAACCGTCATTTAGCAGCTAAGCAGTAGCTTCCTTGATATCCGTAGAGTGTAGTTTTGCCCATTTACACAGCTGGATATGTACTGGAGCAATCTGGACCCTGCTTGTGGGTAAAACAAGCAAGGTCACAAGTCTGTTTCTGAAGCAAAGCTCTTTGCCACCCACGCATCCCAAATGGCCTCACTCCATACCTCATGCTCTGCTGGTTCTCCTTGAGCGCTGCGCATAATCTTCACAGGGTACGGCATCTCTATCAGTGTCTCGCCAGTGCAGCTCGAGAGCTCTGCTCTGCAATATGCATGTTCTTCCCACCATGGCGATGCCAGTCGATCCCATCCTCTGTCACCATTGTTCGCTCCTCAACACCCATTCTTGCTCAGGAGGGCTGAAGACTGGCACCTGTATCTCTGCAGGCAGCGGGCCTTTTGTTTACACAGCACTGCCAGGAATCGCCTCCTTCTTAAGCACTTGGATGGAATCCCAGTAGACTGGAGCACCAGTGATGTATTGCAGGAACTGCTTTTCATTGGTGAATTACACTGGAGCACTTCAAACAAGACAAGGTGGCCGAGGCTGCCTGGTCACACCCCCCATGCCCCTTAACATTTCTCCGTTGTGCACGCCATCAGTCAGGCCCTTCATTATATGACCCCCGAGTGATCTTTTATGGTACTGCCGAAAGGATCTTTGATACAGAGGCATGTAGGGGAACCACTGAGATAAATTAACTAACATGTTACCAAGCTGATGAGATGGGTGGTTTTTCTCTGCCACTGACAGACACCGAAAACATTTGTTAAGTGACTCGGTGGTTGTGGCTGCTTCTGTGCCAACTGTTTGCGAGTTCATCCGTTCCGGGAAGGCGGCCATGTTGGCACGGAAACCGATGCAGGGGAAGAGCGAACCTCAGGTTTGGGGACATTTGTTTCCACAGACCTATCCTGACGGGGGGTGAGTCCCACTTTGCTTCTCATGATGCAGAAACCCAGACATGCTTGCGGTCTCAGTTGCATTTGGGTGACATCATTGTTTTACTGAACACTGAAAGAGAAAAGTCAGTGTGTGGGCTTATGTGTTGCTTGTTCTTGACAATATTAAAGAAAACAACCCACCAAGAACTGCCCTTGGGAGTGCCCTTGGGACTGTAAACCCATTATGTTTACTGATTTTAAAGTCCCTCTTAATGATCATTATACTGTTGGTCCAAACAGGAATCAGAACTTAGTTAGTAATTCTATTACAGGATCACAGCTACACTGCTAGAATAATAAGTATTGCATTCACATGATGAGAATGCTAATAGATACTACACTTCCCTTAAGTTGCAATTTCTTGATGGGACTTGACATATTGCCACTTGCTTAACCAGGGGCGAACTAACTTCCCTGGGGCCCTAGGCTGACATGGGTTGGGGGTCCCCTAAGTTGGCCATTTGCGCTACTACTTGTAAGAGAAACAAGAGGGGATTAAAGCTGATGAAGCATCAATAATATGCTAATCAAACGCAGGGTGCCAGCAATATAACTAACCGATCAAGGTCAGGGTGGCAGATCGATCGGGGAAATTTAAGCAGTTTAACCGTTCCCTCTTTTGCTAAGGTTAGTTTTGAATTTTTGCATATGCTTGTTTGACTGTGATCCCTCCATTTCTGTTCCAAATCTGTGTACCACTGCTGTGTACTAGGACAGTACTAAAGACACGGGAATGTATGTAAAGTTTGTCTTGTATCTTTGCACCTTCTTTTATTAGGCTACTTTGTGCCAGTTCACTTGGCAGTGAAACACCACTATCCTGCACCCAGTGTCAAAGGAAGCTGGGAAGTGCAAAGTCTCAAAGTCAAATACTCCAATACAGCCAGATTGGGAGGCAACTATCCTGAAAACAGGTACTAAAAATGCAAATAACAGACATTGCCATGATTTAAATGATAATATTATGTTATATCCTTAAATGTAACTTCTGGAAATTCTGTCTTCATGGGGTCCCTAGTTGCTGGGGGCCCCAGGTGGCTGCCTAAACTTGCCTTAGGTAACTCCACCCCTGTGTTTAACCTCTTTCTTCCCACAAAGGCTCAGTTTAATGTCACTGCTGCAGTACACCTGAGTCAAATCCTGGGCCACCACCAAATGCAGTTAACATTCACCAGCTTTCAAAATCAATGCACACAGTTTGGCACACTATTATCAGCTAAAGATCAGACATATTTTTAGCTCATGTAATATTTAAAAGTACAAATTCACACTTTGTTCCTCGTGTGAATAATCCAGGGGGAGATGTCTTCTAACTCGCGATGGCTTGAACAGTCGCACAGTCATCGGTGAAAAAAAACGAGAAGCTGGAACAGTGGAGACAGTTGGGACAGTCGGTCCATCGGACCCCTTAGGACTCCCCTGGCGTGAAAAATACCTCAGTTGAAAGCCGAACAGCCATTTGCACCCATAGCGCATCCAAGTGTACTGCAGTGCTTACAGAACAAAACAAAGTGCTGCTTAGGTGAAAGCCCCCAGGCAGTGATCAAATCAATTAGCCCTTGCACAGCACCTCTGAGCACAATCCATTCCTTTCTCACGATCCAAGCACTTTGAGCGGCACTCATTGTTCGTAGTGCTCTCCCTTTGCCCTGTGGCTTAAACAAGATCCCTGCCTGTTCCCTGCTTTACCTTCATAGTTTCATAAAATGTCTTTAAATGAAGGGATCATGGCCAAGTTTTAAGCTGCACTATTGGCTATCTATTGGTATCTACAGCCACAATAGAATCCTGACCCGCACAATCTCTAATCCTTTTGACTTTGGTCCATCAAACGCTATGCCAGGAAGATGCTTCGTGTCTCAGTCCTCTGCAGATGAGTCGTGCAGGGAAGCAGACCGTGGGACAATGGTGTTAAAAGTGCATAAGCATGCAAGTGTAGGAGACAGAGGGAGCCAAGCTGACAGACACACACTGACATCACAAGCGTGGGAATGTTTCCTGAGGTGTGTCCAAAAATAAAGATGCCAATACATTGCAACATAGCATCATGCATGATAGTTGAGTAGAAGCTGAGCTGGAAGGTCCTCGCTTGGACAACTTCAGCCTCACCTTGAGGTGCCTTTGTTTGGTCAATACCAAAGACCTCTCCCAGCTCAGCCACTCTGGAGTGAGGGCACCTTAAGAGAGCATGCTCACCACAAGCAAGTGAGGCAAAATGGCTGGAGCAGATGTTTGACTCCCAGCCAGCTGCAATCAACACCTGGTGACACATGTTGTCACATGGAGGCCTTCACTAATCTCCTCTCCTGTCCCTTCAACACAACAAGCTCTTATGCTGTAAGAGTGATAAATCTAAACATATCTTAGTGCCCCAACTGCTGTCAAAGTGCTGATCACTGAACAAGGCTGCAGCAGCTGCCTTATCTATTCAGCATACAAGGCTGCATATGTGGTCACTATGCTGGGTGCTCTTCAAGTTAATGGATGTGGTACTAGTTTGTGCAGAAGGTCTGATCCCCAGAATTTATATAATATTTTTTGTGTTTCTGCAGTATCCATAACAGAAACTGCAGTCTAGCAGTTTTAATGTTGATACAAGCGTTTATAAATGTTTATGCGGTGCCAAGGATGCTATGAGGCATGTTCCTACATAGGGCCCTGTAGAGAAAGTGTTACCAAAAATACCAATACTGCAGCGCAGATAAGCTGAGAAAATTGGATGCAGTTTGCGAGACTGCTCCCCGAATCCACAAGCCTGTGTCATCCCGACTATGTGGGAATGCACGGAGCACCTTGATTTCTGCAGAGAGAACAAACCATGAAAAGATCTGCACTCTGAGTCATATATCAGTGCAGATTATTTCCCTAAAAATGGGTGCTGTCTAATCTAGCCCTGCTTTGGTTACACGTTTATATGCAAGATAACAGTTAGGCAAAAGCCTGCCTGCCATGTAAAAGTCTATGACTAAGATCTCAGGACATCATTACGGTGGGCAGATGTTTGCATTAACACTAAAAAAGCCTGACTTGGCATCTTCCTAGAATGTTTCTTAAAAACATAATGCAAAACACCTCAGGCACATTTTACTGTCAGTCATAACTACTTCTGCTGATTTATAGTGAAATGTGTGTACATGTCATTTCAGGTTTTGACTGGGGAGAATAGAAGAGCCTAATCTAGCAGAACTGGGCCATTCTGTCTTTTCTCATCTATCCCTCTACAAACTTTCCAGCAGGGGTTTTCACTAGGACACAGTGTACTGGATCCAAACTGATTCCAGTATAATTATAAATTAAATCTAAACTTGACTTTTTATCAGTTGTTCTTCTCCATTCAGTAAAGTGTGACAACCACATCTATCCAAGGTATTCCACAAAATGCCACTTGAGCTTTTTGCTTGCTGTTACCAGAATTCAGACTGCTGCTGTCAAGGGATGCTGGTTAAATTTCACAAAGGTTAACATGAAGAGAGGGGCATGAAGCATGAAGATATTGATGAGGACACAGTGAAGCGATTGTCATATCCCTGCCTGTCGCCTCCTTGTCAGCACTAACAGGCCACGCCTGTTACTTGGTTATCTGTTTTGTCTTGCCTCTTGTTCATAACCCTCATGTGTAAATCTCTTCCAGCTGCCTCTCGTTAGCTTCCTTGTTAGGCGAGGAGCGTAAGATAAGACGTGACGAT
>JAODKC010000028.1:15364309-15376464 GCA_026777985.1 Mormyrops attenuatus
GACAGTCCACATTTTTGCTACCTCCCAGCTCCTGTACCAGGTATTCGGCGTTCTTGATTCGCTGGGGGCTGGGAAGGAGCAAAAATGTGGTCTGTCTGGGGTCCCTGAGGACTGGGTTGGGAACCACAGGGTTACTTGTTAAACACATTTTAATACAAAAACTAGGGAAAAAGAACATCCTCGCTAGATTTCCTCTGAGGTTATAGAATTAAGGCTACATCATACTTTGGTTCCATAAATATTCTCCCCAGAATACCCCAGGAGCTACCTTCACTGTATATGCATGTGGGTCTGTGCCCAACGGCAACCAATCTGAACCACGGTGGTGAGGAAGCACATCCTTACACACTCATCAGTTCCAGAAAACCGGTGATGCGCCATCGCTAAAGGACGCTTCTGACCACGGATCCAGTATCTGGGACTGATTCAATTTCACCTGGAAATTTGGCAGCCCTGCCTAAAAGGATGACGGCATCAGTGGCAAAGATGATTCCGTTGGTTTGGACGGGACTACCTAAGCAGATACAGGTGAGACATGCAGCCGCTTTCACTCAGCAGAGCAGAAAAGCGGGTAGGATCTCTGGACAGCTTTGTGTCGCTGACGCAAAATCAAGCTGACTCTGCGGTTTATTTTTGTACTGTTACAACAGTGGAAATTATAAGCATTTCACATGGTTCACGCTGCAGCAGGGAAAACACGCTGTGCGTTTATTTGAGATTCCATTTTCCACACCCATCTATGTCCGCCGATAGACACTGAAAGCACTGATGAGTAAAGCCGTGAAGTTCACTGAGAAGTGAAACGCGATGCCACCTGGGGCATCGGCCCACCACGTCACCACACACATCGGCACTGTTCAAACATGCCATTATTCACTCTGGCCTTGCCAGCTTTGTAAGAACTTCCCTCCGTCAGGTTCACTGGCACAGAAACTCTCTCTCCTTCTGGGTTTCAAATGGGAATTTATAAAGCAGTTTTATAGTGGTAATACATGACCCCCCTGTCTGGAATCTGAGCAGTGTGTTTGCGGCAGCCCCCCTGCCTCCATGGGACAGCAGCTGAGAGTGTGGGGTGGGCCCAAGCTGACCGACAGCAGAATTTCCCGGTGCTACAGCCCGTCGTCGTCATCTACGTCGCACCCATAATCTGAAAGTGGGGAAAAGCGCGAGATGTCAGCATGAATGCCAGTCTGAGGCTCCCTCCAGAGGAGCCAGCATTTTGTTTTATAATGACTAGAGCGTGCAGGTGCATCTTTATACAGTATACCTAGCAGACTCACATTCACAGTCTAAGCCAAATAGCAGGAAGGCAAAATCAGTGAGAGGTGGAACATTATTACACACTGACCATTGCCTCCTATGAGCTGCATGGCACTGACACAGGGCTCTTCGTCTTCCTCCTCCTCTTCCTCCATCACTTCCTCATATACCACTGGCCCACTCTCCACCACCACGGGCTGCGAGGTCTCCGCAGTGACCACTGCAGCACTAACGTTGGCTGCCTGCTGATACACAAAACACCACAGTGCTGAGAACCTACATGAGGCACAGTGGATGGAGCTATAGCAGCTTCCCAGGGGGCCCCGGAGGGCAAAAAATTAAATAATGAAAAATAAAAAAGGGACAAAGTTTTCCCAGGTTTCACTGACCTGTATTACATCATGTACTTAATATACACAGAGTGTCTCTCTGGGTCACCTTTGGATCAATACCAAATTAAAAATTATTATAAATTCTGCAGTGTGATATGGACAACGCTGATTCAGGTCAGCCTAATGAACTGATTAAAAACCCCAGGAGCAGCATCAGGCTGACTAAATTCAAGCAAGGAAACTGGGACTCAGCCCTACTACTGCGCAGTTTGAAAAAGGGAGAAAAAAAAAAAAAAACCACGGTGATTTCGCCATAGTTTTGGCCAACCACTGCCTTCGCCTGAGCAGATTCAAAAGCAGAGTTTGTTTTTGTTTTCTTATAAAATCAGGGAAAAAAGCCAGGGAACTGCAAAACAGGCTTTTTTGGTCCCCTCCTTTGCAAGAATAAAGGCAACATTATATAACACTGGCTTGCTGTTCATTCAGCTGCAGTCAGTTGAAAACTCCCCTGCCCTCGGGAGCACCCAGGAGGTTGGTGGGAGGGTTGCATAGCAACAGGCCAGTTGACCCTAACACCTCGTGGCAGTGCTTTCTTCCTGGTACATGTGCAGTGACTCCCTACACGGCACAATACAGCTGTCTCCCCACTGGACCCAAAAACACCTACCAAATACTGGAACATCATTCGCCAACTTCCACACTTTTCCCACCTCTGTGAAAGTGCAGCGGTTTCTGGCTCTGAAGCATAACCGCGTAGGCGTCCCGCAGACATGGTGTTTGATGGTCTGATGCAGAGACGTGGCCCCATTGAGTGGCCCGCCACACAGTGCTGCTCATAGCCTGGGGGGGGGGGCCCTGAGCTGACTAGACGAGACCAGCAGAAAGCTGCAGATAGCTTATAAGCGGCACGAGAGAGCCTTAACCTGCAGCCACCAAGATGGCATCAACCCTATCTTACTCTCCACAAACCGTTTTTAATACCTACTCACATCTGACATCCACACGCCAAACCACCTCTGAATATGTTCTCAATTCACTGTTTTTAGGTAGTCGGAAGGTTTTCAGGGAGGTGGAATGACAAGGGCTTGGAGCAGGGTTTTTATAATTCTACATTACATATACAAACTGAATTAATACACATTAGTAAGTGACCATCTTCCACAAGCCTTGCAAGTTGATGCTCCGTAAACCAAAATCAAACAGATTCACAGCTTGGGAAAATAAAAAAAAGCCTGATAATGGAAATGTCAGATTTTCAGGTGTAGTCATCATAAAATGTAAAAACACTGCAAAAATCACTGGCAGTGAATGGTGTGTATACCATGGAGAAATAAACTAGAAAATCACAACAAAAGGAGGCTAACGCTTACAGTGGCCTCCGCAGGATCCGCGCTGCGTGCGCCACTCATCCACGTTTTTGTTGCACTTGTTCTGCGACTGAATGCTCCAAAAATGGAAGTGTGACATTTGTTACAGCTGCTGCCTTTCCTGTCCTTTGTTGTACCTCATGAGTGAGGACACACTGCAGAGGGACCATTGTTTTCCGAACCAGTTTTGTAGTGAGAAGGGGAAACTACAGTGGGCGGCAGGGGCTGCTTTTGTAGTTCGGTTCTTTCATAGCTGTACGTTTAATGCGGCTTAAAGACAAAGACTCCACATCCAAAGATGTTATAAACTGATTGAATTAGGCAGGAATGTTGTAGCTGCTGGTAACAGCAGAATCGTTAATAAACATGTGCGGTTTGCATGTACTAAACACAGCTGCTCCAAAAGCGCTGCCATCAGTAGCTGGTAGTGGGGGTTGGTCTACAGCTGATACAGCCTCTGAAATAAACAGAATGAAACTAGGGGGGAAATTACTGTGATCACACTGCAGGCCGTGATGTCAATCATTCAGCCAAATCTATTACAAAAAAAAAGTCAGGTTGCTGTTAATTATATGTGGTGAAAATTAAAGCGCTGTTTTTGGAAGACGGTGGGGGCTGCGGTCAATACGGGAGGCCCAAAGCAGCAGCTCTGACTACCAGCCCCACCATGATGCCGGTTCCGCTGCTGGCTGCGGGTCTGTGTTTTGTGAGCCGTACTGACGCCGTAACATCAGGGCACAAGTCGGGCAGAGGCTCCTGCCAAGCTCCACCTGTCGTCCGTCGATGTGAACGCCACGACTGAGATTGACTGAGCCGGGGCCGCTGGCACGGGGAAGGTATGTTTGCACAACCTACTGTACCTAGGGAACTGTGTGGGGAGAGGGGTGTGGAGTATTTGGAATGCAGTACCCATAACTTGGGCAACATTCAACAAAATGCAATAGTAGTGTGAGCCTGATATCTGCAGAACCGAAAAGATTAGGCTGCGCTTCGGCCAGAAGACACAGCGGGGCAGCAGGAAGAGCGGCGGCGAGGAGACCGGAGCTCACCTGGCTGCTGGCAGGCTTCTTACCAACGTGGGCTGAAATCAATGGCCTTAACCTGGAAGAGCAGGAGAGATGGTGATGGAGAAGGACAAAGGCAGCCGTCGGAACCACAGGACGAGTATTCCTAAACATTTCAGCGCAACGGTCTAGTAAGACCAAATAAACCTGCTATTAAAAGGCAGATAGTAAAGAACGAATTAAAAAGATGATATGATGTGGAAATGAAGGGGGAGGGGGTTTAAAAGAAAGACCCATTCGTGTCAGAGTCGTCAGAGATAATGAAGAACAAGCATGGAGGCTGCTCTGCGATGCCGGAGAGGTGGACGGCGGGTGGTAAATGAGGCAGCTGGACAGCAGACAGGGCACAAGGACACATACGGCAGTATAGGCGAAAAGGTGAGGAGGCGCAGAGCATGTGGCCAGCAGGGCGGCGCACAGGTCACTCGCACACATGCAGTACCATGCGGCGCCTCAGCGCAGCTGGTCCCACTGGGCCCTGACCTGACTGACATACTCCTTTTGTCCACACAGCAAAGACTAACCGATGCGAGTTTCCAGCCAAACAATGCAAAGGGACGATTCTACCACGCAAATGAGATTTATGTTTACAAAGAGGTGGCAGTGAGCGAGGTAGGTGAATGCCCCCACAGGAAAGCACAAAGGAAAGATCTCGAGCAATTTAAATTAGCATCTTTCTCACAGTCTCCCTGAAGACTCACTGTAAGTACCTCACACACCGATAAGGGAAACTGCATCTAATTAATCTCCTCAGGAGGAAGAAAATGTGTTCAGCATTTCAGGCCTCAGCCTTTGTCAGACCTCATTAGAGAAACATGCAATGCGAGCGGTCTGGAATACCCACACAGAAGCATCAGCTGACGTGCTACTGCCATCACGGGACGATAAGATGGGATGGGGGGGGGGGGCAAATTGGGGCTCTCAGACTGGAGCCATCTAATTGAATTACACGCCCGGCACCGTACTAATGAGTCTCTTCAAGTCCCGGTGCACATTTCCTGAGTTTGGCTGAAGGTGTTGCACATGTGTCCTGTCATCTCCATGGGTTTGCTAACACGTGGGGGGGGGTGGGGCATGAAAACGCACCGAGTGTCAGAAACCCAGAACGCAGGGACCCCAAGAAAAAAAAAAAAAAAAAAAGCAGTGGCCGCATGTAAATGATGAAGACTTCCCAAGGGATGTTTTTTATCTGGTGGCTGGACTCCTCTGTGGCATATTTCAGTGCATATGAATGCATACACACACACACACACACACACACACACACACACACGTCTCACTGGCAGGAACCCAGCAACTCCACCTCGCCCCAGCTCCTGCTAAGACTACAGCCTCCTATTCATCTCTGCCCTGCATCCTGGGACCGACCTCAGCTTGGCAGCACTGAGCCGCACCGAGCCGAATGGATCGATTGTTGGGCCTCCCAGAGCTATCCAGCCTTACCCAACACTGACACTATTGATTTTTAAACGGCTGTTTTTCCTCCCGCACAGGACTAGAGGGAAACAGGTCTGGTTATTTACGGGAAAACATGTTCAATTCTGAGGAACAGTAATAAACAACAGTAAGGGAGGCAGAAGGTCTCCCGTGGCACTACAGAAAAAGCGGCCACAGGCTGGGCAGCTTCACTCTGTGTCCCCCAAGGTCTCGGCCGTCTGAGAGCCACACATGCCGTCAGGTGGGCTGGAGCTGTGCTGGGTTTTTGGGGTCTCTGATGGCCGTGCCTGGCCCATCCTCTGGCTACGGCACGTGGGCCACCTCCCACAGAGACAGCCTGAGGGATACAAGGCCTCAGTGCTCTCTGCTCTGGGGGCAGGAGGCAGACGACTCACAGATGCCCCTGCCGCCACCCACCTGCCCCATCAAGGCACCGAGTCCCACCATTAATGCTGAAATCATCCGTCACAAAGCACCCGACCTCCCCAAGCGGCTTGTCAGCTTAAAGCTACACAGAGCCAAAGGGGGAGTGACACTAGCATGCTCAGATATCCCACAGCCTCACTGTCTGAGCCATGGGGACCGTCTCTGAGAGAGGGAACAGCTTCACTCTACTGACACTGAGGAAAGATTAAGGCTGACCTCCATCTTAACCAAGAGCCAATCAAATCAAAACCCAATGAAAACTACAGCCAATGAAACAAACAAAAACACACACTGTTTACACTCAAGGTCGGTGCTTTATGCATGTGCTCCTAGCGTATGACAAGCCCATCATGGGGTACAGCAGCCTGGTAACTGCTGACAGGGTTCACTCACAGCAGGGCAGAGGGCAGAGGGACCACGGGAGCAGTCAGCGCCCCCCCTCAGGTGGTCCACCCTCCAGGGCTGCCAGATGGGGTGACAGCCGCGCTAATGAAACGGGCTCATAGCAAGATAAATCTGCAGCTTTCAATCCATCATGATGGCCAGATCCTCTGGATGTCCATGACAGCGTTCTATCTTCCATCAGCATTTCTTAGGAAGGGGGGCAAGTGCATCAACCATGCTGTGGAGGGAATTACTCTTTGGAGAATCTAGTTCTTAGGCTTTAAAAAAAATATTTTTTTTTTCCAAAAGGCGGCATGTCACCACTATCCCGAGGGACAGAAACCAATTCTCTATCTGATGTGTCACTTCAGCACCTTGCAAATCAGCCTTTTGCCTAATTGCAGATCCATTATTTCCGTAATTACAGTCGTGTCCAATCTTCACCCAAGTTCAGATAGCATCAGTCCCCTGAGAAAGGGCCTTCATCGCTGTGGCAACCAGTTGAAAACCAGGCTCAGAAACGAGGCAGCAGGCGGAGACAAAAAGATGTATTTAAAAACCAAAACACAAATAAAAAGTAAACTATAAACCTTCAGTGACTCTGCCACACCCTCCTCCCTGCAGGTGACCTGTACCTTATTTGTTCACCTGACCATGCACGGAGGGAAACCACCAGCCAAACTGAGCTATTAAGCTCAAACATGCAAGGTCAGCTCAGGTTCAGTGAAAAGGCCCAATTCAGCTGTTATGGACGCACACAGAACAAAGAGGAGGCCATATCCAGGGACATCTGTCAGGCTGCCCGCCCCCCCATGTGGCCTGCTGTGATGCGCTCCTCGCAGCCTAGGGGCAGAGCAGCACATCACTAATCGGGACAGCTGGGGAGCGACTAGCACATTTCAGCGCCATCGGCCAGCACGTCTCTGGCGAGCCGGTGAGTGGAGTGCCACTGGGTGCCAGGACGGCGCTGCGGTGGGGGGGGGCTGTCGGCACGGCCATGACCCCCGCAACCCCCGGAGATTAAAGCAGCCACAAGCCCAGTGATGTTAATGGGATACCCTGCAGCGTGAAAGTGCTGACAAGTGACAGGCCAGGTGTCGAGGACATCGTGGGGCGGCAGGCCAAAGGAACGGTGTCCAGGTGACACCAGGAGGTGGGGCACACACTATCAAATTACGGAAGGGAAGAATGCAGGAGGCCTTTTATCAAGGATATCACCGTGGACGAGGCTGCAGTCGCATTTATGCTCACTGTGACGCATTAAGCCGTGCATTTACACATCAAAGCACTTCCTGCACCATGCAAGACAGAGCTATCCCCATGTTCTCCCCTCACACACGTAAGCAGATGGACGGACAGACAAAGACAAACATATGGGTCTCCAGGCCTCCCGAGTCACAGCAGACAGCGCCACACTGACATCATGGTGGGCCCTTCTGCAGGCCTTCCGTCAACATCCAATCAGGCGATCTGGGGCGTGAACATCTTCCACAGCATATTCTGCCTGCTCCCCCAAAGATACAAACGGGAAAAGCATGAGGCTTCAGCGTCCACCGTCAGAACGTTCGAATGAAAAACGATCAAGCTAAGAGGTGTCACAGGGAAGAGCCTCCGGGCTTAGCGGTCCCACGTGTTTCTTGTCGAACACACTGTTAGGGGGAACAGATCTTGTGCAGCACGCAGCTCAGCCATGTGATTAACAGTGATTCTGTTTGAGTAACTCCTGACACATGAAAAAAAATGACCTACGGCAGTGTGTTTCTTTCTGACCGCAGTCCTGTACAGGGACTGTAGCAGCAAAGCTATGGTACTATTTTTGGATAATATTTTTACTGACGAAATATTACAGTAGCGGCTTTATATGGCCTATTAAAAGATGACCTGCATGTCACATGACGGCTGGGGGGAGTAAAGGATTTAGAGAAGCTGGGGGTCGGCTGCAGCACTGGAAGGAGGAGCCTTGGCAGTGATCTCCGAGTCCCGAGGATGTTGTGACAGGGCTGGATGCTGCCCGTCAGAAATCACACCACTGTGATCACACCAGGCACATGACTGATGGGGCTCGCTTCTGCTGCTGTCACCCCGCATGGGGGTGGGGGGCAAGAACGCCAAGGGTGTCATCGATGAAAGCAAACAGACCTGCCCCACAGTCTCCTGCAGCAGGGTAACATGTCAACAGCATTTTCTTTGCATTTGTAGGACTAATTTAACGATGATTATCATGGAACATATTATGGGATGGACAAGCGAGTTCATCACTGAGATAGCAAAGATAATATGGTGCAAATGACCTGTTCCTTTCCCCCACACAGAAGCAATTGCCTGATCACTTTTGAGCTTCGGAATGAAGCTGTTTCTGCGTAATAGAGTAATTAAAAACTTGTCATATTTTGCAAGAAAAATGCAGAAAATGCATTACTGCCCCCAATCCCCCAAACACTGAGCGCACAGCTGGAAGGTCACGGCGCCACAGACATGGAACCCCTTGCTCCTCAGCAGGAAGTGGCTCCCGGGCCCCAGGGCAAAGGGGTCCCGCAGACGGCAGGGCTGAGCTCACCGGACGAGAGGAGCCAGAGCAGAGCAAAGCCCCAACAGTATCCTCTTGGTTTGACGGTATGTTCTAATCCCCTCATACTCCCTCTGCAGTGGCCTGCCTAGACAGGTTACTAATCCTGAGCAGTGGTTAGCTAAGCCCTTACTGGAGCAGGCTTTACACCATGTGTAAAGGACTGCAGATCAGAGGAGTAAACAGCAAACATGGCAGTAACGTGACCTTCAGCATAGGCTGCAGCTGAACGATTCTATTCCCGACATGCTGATGCAGGTACTAATGAGTAGCCAGGTCCAGTCAGGTGACACTGCCTCATTACCTACAACCAGATCATTTATATACTCTGCCTGGGCTGTTCCATCATTCTGACTGGAAAACTGACAGCGAGCTCCCAGACTGCCAAAGAGCTGGCAGGACAGAGCCTTTTGTCAATGTATGCATGTTTCTCAAGAGCTCTGGAAGACTGGAGAACCAGCTGCCTGAACTGCAATCCATTATTCATTTTCTTAGCAGACATACGATCTAAATCAGCTCAGCTCGGCTTATGAAGGAATCGGGTTTCGATCAAGTTCCTGAATGGTCCCCCTAAGATTGATAATAGGGACTTCAATCTGGTAGTCACAGGTTCAGATTATTAACCAGCACACCCCCACTGGCCTTCACTGGAATGACATCTGCTGTTGCCCTAAAGAGTCAAGAGAAGCCAACACTCCCTTTGACGGGAAATGCAGTGCTGCCTATGGAACACAGTGGAAGGGGCTGGGGGAAAACAAAAGTCATGCAAAGGTTCCAATGCAACAAAAAAAAGATCCGAGAATCCAAGGTGAAACACACATGAACGAATGGATCAAAGCAGCGAGCAGCCAGTTCCGAAAACTTGGCAAAACTGTAAGGACTGTGAAGCCCCAAGCCAGACACTATAACTTAATGTTTAGCAGGATTTACAAACACACACACCCACACACACAGAAATAAAAACAAAAGCAATATGGTGTCTCTCAAACATGTTGGACAATTTTGGGGTTTCATCTGCCCTACCATCCTAAATTAATAAGCCCCATAAATATGTAGCACACAGGCAGCCCCTTAAACCGCCAGACTAATTGTCGAGCGATAACAGTCTTAATCCTGTACATCACATTGTGGTTAAAAAGAGGGAGGGAGGATTCTCTGCTCTGGGCCTGCTGTGGCAGCCACCGTGATGGGTGGGCACTGCGATCAGGTGTGAAACATCAAGCCAGCCCAGGCCGCAAGTGGGGGTGTGAATGGGGCCGCTTAGCATGTCGCTAATACCGCGTGCTGAGCCAGAGGGTAGCCACGCCCCTCCTGGAGCCATTTAGTCAGCACTGGGGAAAGGCAAAGGGCAGCGTCTATTTCCAGGAGAAACCCAGACACAGCAGCAGGAACGGCAAATCAGCACGCTGGCGCGCACACTGGCTGTGACCTGCCGGCTGTGCTGCATAAAAACTGCTGCAGTTGACCATTTGCTGTTGCAGAGAGGTCCTGAAACACACCGCAGACTAATAGCCTTTTCTTAAAACTCAGCACAGGGCCCTACAAAAGGATAAAAAATAATATTATTACAAGCTTTATGTAAATTTCTATACGTATACATACATTTTCAGTTGGCAGGGACAGATGAAGGAGATTGGGGGTAGGGGGAAACACTAGAGGGTAATTATGCTGGCTATTTCTGCAAGAGTGCTTTTCCATCTTTGCCCAAGTATAGGGAACACAGGTCCTCTCTGTCTGGCAGCCGACTGGGCTGTACTGGGGAATGCTGGGAGTGCTGCGGGGCCATCCCAGGGGTGGGGAGGGGCAGAATCACAATGCTACAGTGTCCCAGGCGGCAGAGTCCCTGCAATGACACACAATAGGCTCACTATGGGTCTTTGTGGCATCCAGACTCCCCCCTGATTGGCCCAGGCAAGCTGCGCACCCAGCGTGCTCAGATGATGCCATTCATGCAGCGCACGGCAGGGCGGGCATCAAGCTGGAAGGGCTGCGGGCCCAGTGGGCACAGAGCACTCTGAAAGAGCTACCAAAGCTCCACGCTTCGGATCAAGCAGGGAACACACTATGCAAGCCGCTCCAGCGCCCACCGAGGGGAAAAGCAGGGATGGGACCTCAGGGCGTGAAAGATTCAGGAAGCCGTCTGGTAAACATTAATGATTCATTGTGGAAAAATGCATCCCCAAAACTGAAGGAACTCTAACTGTGTGCAACACCTTCCCGTTAAAAGCAGGGAGGGAGAGTATTTCGCATCTCCCCCAGTAGGTCAGAGACACGTCACGTTCAGCTGGCAAAACGGCAGCCAGAAACCTGGGGGGGGGGGGCTTCTTCAGCAGGCCAAAGAAATAAACAAACTGCACTCTCCAGGCAGGTCTCGGGAGGGCAACACGCGCACCAAACTGTTCCTGACCCATTTCAAATGCTCATCTGTGGGGGGTCTCTTTCTGACTCCCTTTCACCACACCCACATAACCCTCCCTCCCCCAGGGACACAGTGCTGAACTCAGCTGAGGCCCTGGAAGCAAATACATGCATTTATTGTCTTAAATTTGTTCCACATTGTCACTCCTTTTCCAGCTAAATTTATACTGGATGGTTATTTCTGGGCCCGGCCACGAGAAGGTCGACGTGGATGGTGGGTCTCTCTCCCATAAAGCAGAACAGAAAAATCACAAGCAGATGTCACAGGCTGGTTCAGGGGCTGGGGTTCTTTAGCGCCGTCTCCGTACTGCGGGCTCAGGAACACACCACGGCGTGCCTGCATCAGGCAAATATCATTTCATTTAAAAGAAGATGCAATGAAATGTATTAAGCATTAAATATGCTGTGTTAGTGTAATGCCCTTGTTTGTTGATATACAGGATGAAGCATTAAAATGAAATTTCATCAGTGGTACAATCTGACATCTGGAAGGAGAGAAAATGGTTTAAGAGCGATTCTTCCTGGAAGATCTTCACGACAACAACAGGCAAGGTTCCACCCAGCTGGTAAACAGCCCTCTCAGCAAAGAGGGTTGAGCCACGTGACCAGACACCGCCTACCGGTACCTACCTCTTGCCCACGCTGCTGATGGGGTTGCCCAGGCCGAGGGCAGCCACGTTGCGCTTCCTGCGACCGCTGAGCTTGCGGCCGCCGGGGCTGCATGGCGTCTCCTCGGGCTGCGCGCCAGGGCTGCTGCCCTTCTTGTCGAGGTCGCGCAGCACGTCGTAGTTGATCTTACTGGAGATCTTCTTCTGCTCCAGCATCTTCTCTATGGCCTCGCCTGCTGTGCTCGCCCGGATTGGCTCCCGCTTCTTCGGCGGCCTCTTGGGCTACAGGACAT
>JAODKC010000028.1:15379499-15417451 GCA_026777985.1 Mormyrops attenuatus
CGCGGGCCGCCGCGCGTGCCCACCGGCGCGCGGGGCTGGCTCACAGTTACTAGGCCAGTTAAGATTATGGCCCAGACCGCATCCATTTCATAAGCAGCTTAAGAGTGTTTATGACTCGAGACAAGTCATTAAAAATGACACGACCCCCTTGATTAGCAAAGAAACACCTATGAAACATAAAGGAGGTCCAGCCCAGGGTCTCGCTCCAGTCAGGGATGTCAGTCCAGCTGTACAGTGTACCGGACCAAAGAAGGTTAGTGCCAAGTTTAGCGGTAGGAGGAATGTAGCAGGGCTCCACTGCACACAGCCCGCAGCCTAGAGCAGGTGACTGGCAGACAGGCAGCAGCCCCAGCAACCGCTTTATGGCCGTTATCTGATTTCTGATTGCCTGTAGACTGATCACTTAAGTTACTGGACTGGGACTGGTGCCCCATCACTCCATTTCAGGGCCATTTGTCTGCAGATCAGCCGTCACCCGAGGAACGCCACCATCAGCAGCCTCACCACTGTCCTTACAGGCTCAAGCTCATCTTGTGCCCCTCCGCCTATGGGAAGGAACCACAATTATGGTTCCGCTGCAGTTCCAGTCTTCCAGTCTTTGGGAAAGGGTTTGAGTCCCTTGTCACAATGAGGCCCGATAGGGTTGGGGGGGCATGATGGAGGTGGGGCGGTGGGGGGGACTGCAAGACTGCTTCACACTATTTTATCATATTTTAGGATAAAACTAAAACATATCAAAGATTGTGTTTAACTTAGGAGGGTGAGCAGTAACCTCTGAACACTTGAAGTACCTTTTGAAAGCTGAAAAAGTCTCCACCCCCTCGAAAGGCTAAGGCAGCAAAACAGGCCGCCTTTGAGGTTCAGCAGCGTGGATGACCCAAGTCGGTCCGATACTAATCTCACCAGCAGGCCAACAATGCCGACCCCGCAGACTGTGCAAAACAAACGGCAAACATAGACACACACAGACAGACACACTGTGACCTCTCCGTATGCAGGCGGGGAAAATGTAGCTGACGGCAGAACAGGGAAGAATTGCACCAAGCCCCCCCCCCCCGACACACCAGCCCATTAAAACATGGCCCCCAGCTGCGGGCCGGGTCCCAGCAGTCCGCTCTCCTGCTAAACCAGCTGCTCCTTCCGCCTCTGTTGCCACGAGCGTTGCCATCCAAGGATGGGAGGGGCATCAACTTGCCGCACACACACAGAGCAGAAGCACACCACCACGACCACACACAGTGGCAGCCGCATCCCTCCCTTCACAGACTCACAGAAACACCGGAGTTACCATGTCCCCCCCCACCCACCCCCCAGGGTCTGTGACAGGAGCTCCATGGACACACCCTTTAACCCCCACCGGGAACAGAGCCGGAAAGTACTGCACCAACATTGTGCAAGACGGTTAGTGCCTGTTTCTGGGCCAGGTGTGTGCGCGGGGGCCCCTCTGAGCCTGCAGCTAACTGATTACTCACCATATCGGGTTTAAGGCTGCTCAGTTCCCACAGAGCCAATCCCCGTCGCCTGCTGCAAACCCAGGAAAGGGAGTGTGGGGGAGCATTTTGTGAGTCACTGAAAACCTGGAGAAGCCTCCCAGGAGCCTCCAAATGCACTGGGTCGACCCCCTCCCACACGTATGAGCCGAGCTTCACACATCACAGCTGCAGCACTAGAGAGCAGGAAGCTGACAAAAGGTGCAGATGAAAACGCTAGTCATCACTGATGTTTTATTATGTGCAATGTGCAGATGAGGCTGAGGAGGCGAGTCACAGGGAAGGGTGGCTGAGACGTCCCCTAAACAGAGCTGCATGGGGCCAGGAGCAAGGTCTCACCGCTTCCCAGAAGCCAGCTGGGAGGCTTGTGGGACCCGGGCGTCATTGCGACATGCTGACGGCTCATGCCAGCTGAGCTTCTCAGATGCACAGCAGAACCAGCAGCGCCACAGGGTACCCGGCAATAGCGTGCAACACGAGCTAACTTGCGGAGCATGCCATTGTGGGACTGACCAGCACGGTGACGAGTCTCAGCCCCCAAACTGATTAACCCTAACAGACAGACATCCCTGGGAGAGTTACCAGCAGAGACACCAGCGTGCACAGACAGACCCACACAGACACTGCTTCTGACATATGCCGTGGCGGACGTGACAGGAGCCACTGAGGGTGCCACGAAGTGGCCGGTGGTGCCGGGAAGATGAAGCTGGGGCTGAGGGCCCAGAGAGCAAGGAAGAGGAGATGCTCTCTCTCTCTCTCTCACACACACACACACACACACACACACACACACACATCCTTTCAGCAGGCAAACTCACTTTTGACAGGTTCGATTAAAACCTGAAGAGCGGATGGGAAGCTCAGAAGGGCCCCACTGCGCCCCCCAGTGGGACATGAGTCATGGCAGCCAAGTGTGGGCGGCTCTTCCACAGGCGGCAAGATGCTGGATTTGAGAGCAAAAGGATGCAAAGAATAAGAACCTAGAGGCCGTCCTGAGGCCTCGTCAGCAGAGGGGCCAGGACTCGGGGCCAAGCCGCCTGGGACTCCTCCACTGTGCCTCCGGGCCCCAGCTCCAGAGTCCACACTCAACTCACATTACTGTTCAAATCAGCTGCTACCACAATGATCATCTCCACCCACTGCACGGTGACAATGCTTAATCACAATGACAGATCCCCACTGTCAATCCACAGACACACAGAGTCAGAAGCAGAAGCACGCATATACACACAGTCCATCGGCCAACAACATTCACCGACTTCAATTCCTGCCATAGCCATTGTAACAGGGCTGAGGAAGAGCTGCACAGTCACATGAGCACAGGAAGTCTGACCCCCCCATGCTGCAGGCATTATGGCTGAGCTTAGCCAGGGGTTGAGTCACACAGGCCTGGTCTCACCACCGCGATGCAGCAACTTCAGGACCTTCTGCTCCGGATGCTTTTCTGGACCTTAGTAAGAAGTGTTCTGGGCTTGTCCCAGTTTCTTTGGCATCGCCCAGGGTTGGGGCTTCAGGACTAACCCACATGAGTGATAAGGCCGGGAGAGGGGGAGGGCAGGTATGCCCCTCCCTTGGCTGAGGGCCAGCTGACCTAGAAAGAGTTTCAGACATTCCGGCTGCCCGTTTGTACTGTGTGGCCCACCGCCAGTGCCGGTGCTGACAGAGGGTCAGCGTGAGAACCTGTGTTTGGGGCACAGTGCCCCCCCCCAACTCCCCTCCACGCCCCCATCACCTCCCCCAGCGGTCTGGCGCAGACACCCACTTGTGGGTAGTTGGGTGTGCCGTGCCATCTGTCAGCCCACTCCCAGCTCAGCGCCCAAGGCCTGGGCAGCATCTACACCGGGGGGCCGCCCAACCACCAGTGCAAAGGAAAAAAAACGAGCCTAACCTATGAAAATAGCCCTTTAAAACACTAGGGTGAGCAGAGAAGTACAGTAAACATCAGTATAAGTTGTCAGGGACACAGAAAAAAAGAAAGCTGGTGGTGGAGAGCAGGTCTGTCTCTTTAAGAGAGCAGACAAAGCCGGCCAATGTGGCCCAGCGCCAGTTGTGATGTCATGGCAGGAGAGCAGATTCCCAATTACATCATCGCAGGGTCACATGGCAGATGACTGCGGCTGTCGTTTGTACCGCGGCAAAGCGGGGGGGGGTTCGAGCTGCCTCCATCTCATACCCCGCAGAAGTGTGACCCCCGATGAGGGGTAATAACAGGCCCTTTTAACTGCCCCGGCCCACGCCTCAGATGGCGTGTGGTGGGGGGGGGCAGAGACTGCGCAGCGTGGCGGCCAGCCGGGACGGAAACCGGCTCAGAACGGGCCGTCCGACAGCCGGGGAACGGGGGCCGGCGGCCAGCATCTTAGGTCAGCCGATCACGTGACGTGGGCTGCTATGCCATCGCCCCATGCTGAGAGGGGTTACATCTGCGGCCAGAGCCAATCGGGCCAGCCAATCAGAGCAAAGCTTAAGATTTCCACACCTGACACTGCAGATGCTGGTTTTCATGCTCTCTCTTTCTGAGATGAGCTCTCAGGCATACAGCAAAGGCTGGAATTAACTCACCCCAGGCAAGATTTCCAGTTAAATTTGCCCTTTCCCCTCTCCTGGGTGGAGGTGCAAAGCAAGGCGTTTTTTTTTTTTTTTTTTTGTTTTTGCTTTATTTGGGGCGAATGCTTTTAGCCCTGCCTTCCTGGAGAACTGGCCTAGTAAGCAGCGCGACACAGAGAGGAACGTCCTGCAGGGAAGGACCGGTGACCCGGGAGACCCGAGCTGCTGTGGGGTCACATCCTGACCACAACGCAGAGCTTCTACAGAGAAACCTGATCTGAGGTCAGGTGGGGGTTGGAGGTCACGGTCAGGGCAGGGGGAGCAGATTTGCCAAGGAGTCTGACACAGGAAGTCCTGTTTAGGAGTTCATTATAGCTTGAGCAAAACAAAATCTCTCCTTAAACAAATGAGGGCCCAACAGCCATTCATAAAGGAGACTGAATGCAGATCCACCAGGATGATCCCAGCAGCACTAAGCATCCTCTGTGCTGGGCTATCCTGGAGTATCTCCCTTTCAGCCTTAGACACATTCTGCTTCATTACACTGCACTGTCTCCCCACATCCATAGGAGCCCCTCGGAGGTCCCCACCCCCCACAACAGAGAGAACCCCCCTGTGTGGCAATGAGAGAGTGAGCGAAGGCTAATCACAAGGTACAGCTCCCGCCCCCTGAGCTTTGAGGGCTGAACTGGGGCCCCCCCTAACACTGGCAGCAAAAATCCACCACAATTAACCCAGCCGCACAATCCCCGCCCCCCTCCCAACGAAGAAAGCAAAGGAAAAACCCAGCAGACGGGCACGGGACAACAGACTGCTGTGGAGCAGGTTGGGGGGGCAGGGGGGTGGGCACTGTGAGACCATGCATGTTCAAACACATGGATATCAAGGCCTGCCATCAAAAACACAAAGAGGGAGGGAGCTTAAAAGGGAGCCAGACAAACCAAATCAGGAGGGACTAAATTACTGTGCACATTCAAATCTGATGTGTTAAATACAGGTATGCATCGTTTACCAACCTGCCATCCTAACGATCAAGTTCCCACAGAAATAGCATAAATCGAATTGAACACCATCCCGAACTAGGCATAAAACAACTGCATAGCGACCTACTTACGGCACGGCCGACAGTACGCAAACAAACGCAATCACAGTAAGATTCTCAAGCCAGTGCTCTTATTTCTATGTTATTTAAGCGCAGCATGAACCACAAACACCATCAAACAAGTTCTACAAGTACTCCCAAGAAACAAAAGAAAGTAAAAGACCTTGAAACAAAATTAAAGTAATAAAACACAAAGGAAAATATGTGAATACTACTGGATGCGAGTTAGGCATGGCACATTTTGCGATCGACGATTCTCAAGGATAAATGGAGGATTATAAGGATCGCGTGTGAGTGTAATATTATTATTCTATCACTGTGTGCATTTATCATATGTGATTAGTTACTGTTGCTATTGTATTACAATGCAAGATTTTTGAGATGTATAGTACTGTGTATGCTGTACGTACATAGTCTGTGCCAATACTATATATATTTATGGTAACAAATGTGGGTTTGCCTAAAGCCCGCCTAGTCAGAACCATATGTAGTCGTTAAACAACACGTACCTGTATACACGGGCTAAAGCTCAAGGGAAGCCTGGCAAGCCAGCTCCTAATACCACATTTCAAGGATCATATTTTATCAGCTCAGAGTGTCAGGTTCCCCTGAGATGTAACAAACTTGTTTAAGAAAACTCAGGAATTTTAGGTTAAACACCCGAACAAATGCTATTCCATTAGCATAAGGTGTTGATTCATAAATATACACATGCATGAATCAGACGACTTCCGGTGCCGAACTAAAGAAGAGATTTCAGGCCCGATCCAGAAGGGTGAGCCAAGCGGGACTGCGAGGATGCAGAAACACCACGTTTAAACCGAAAAGAGACTTTGGTGACTCCGGGACACCCCCCCTAGAGAAATGTGGCTCTGTGGGGCAGCCCCCTCCCCGACGACACACTGCGTATGGGAGGGACCAAGTGAAAAGAGCAACAGCACACTGCAGGCCACGTTAAGCACTGCTCTAATTCGCCAAGCATCAGGGCCCTCAAACACTCAGGGCAGTATCAGCTGGGACTGAGCCACCCAAGCAAAGAGGCCCCGCTAAGGCGGCACACTCACCAAAACCAAACTCACGGTTTGAGCATGAAGTCAGCAGTGAGAGGTCAGAGGTCAAAAGGGAGCCGCAAAGAGTGCAGCGGGACATCCCTAACTCACCCACATCCTTCTCGGTGATGCACTTCTGGATGGACTCTGTGAGACCCAGGCTGGCTGCAGTGGGGAGGGGGCCAAGCAGTGAGGCCAGTGGGGGGTATCTGGGAAGGACCACTTGCTCAGACTCGGCCTCCGACCCCTCCTCTACCCGCGAAGCCTCCCCTGCCCCGGGCATCAGCTCGCTGTAGAAGTCCTCGGTGAGGTGCTGGGCAGCCGCCTCCAGCTCTTCATCTGCGTCGTCCTCGTTGCCAGGCAACCCGGAGGCCACCGACAGCGAATCGTCGCTGGAGTCTGGGGGAGACGGGAATGGTGGGGAGTGCCGGGTCAGTGGGGGTCACTGTGGGCGGCAAACACTGTATCCAAACGAGGGGCCATTAATTGACATTAATCGCCGTGCCTGGCATTCAGCAAACAGCCCGTCTCAGCATCAATGCAACTGTGAGTGATTAAGAGCCTCATTTAAAAAGGCCTAAAATGACGCTTTAATTAAGACGGGGCTAATTTTATATATGCACAGATTTTACCCCCACCTTTGGGGGTTAAAGGTGCTGGCAAAATCCACACTGAGATGCTTAATTAGCCCCGCTTTGGGCAGGCAGCAAGTTTTCGAATGATGAAATGACAAACAGCCAAGACAGCTAGTTTCGTACTGATAAGTACGAGACTGACTGCACAATGACGGAGTCCCAGCCCTTTGTTCAACGGCCAAGGCGTACTGCCACACACACACACACACACACACACACACACACACACACACACACACACGCTGCTCGTACCTTCCCTAGCATATGAGGCAAACGGCCCTTTCAGCTTGGGCCGGCTGTTCTCCAGCTCCAGCTCGATCTCATCCTGGTAGCTGCAGATTTCCCCTGTGGAGATGAAAACACAGAGCCCACTGACACCGGCTCTGGGGACACGGGGGCTGTTTGAAGCATCACCTGCTGCTCACAAACACTCATTAATATTCACAGACAGAGTTACCTTGAACTTCATCAATCTTCTTGGCCAGCTCTTGTTCCAACTTACAAAAAGAAAAGTCATAAACAGTTAAGGTGAGAATGAGAGTGATGCATTGCTAAAATTAAACACAATACAACAAATGTGTTCAAAGTGAGGTACAGCCAGCCTAAAAGAAGGGATGCACAGGGAAGCTGAAACTCCCTACATCCACTTATTTACCTGCTGGAGGCGGAGCTTCCGCTGGCCAGCAGTAAACGAAGGCGGGTCACACTCCTGCTCCAAGTCCACCCTCATAAATTCATCGATAGTCAGCTGACTGGTGGGCGTGTCCTCAAACTCTGTCAACCTATCATAAATTGAACGATACATTCAGCATGTTTTTAGGTATCACTTTAAAAGCCCCTGAATGGATTATCTTCGCCCCCATAACTTTCGAGAGTCAGCCATATATATGTGTGTGTGTGTGTCTAATAGACTATATATATATATATATATATATATATATATATGGCTTAGTCAGCGATACGGTGGCCTTCACAGCTCATAAGCACCAGCCACGTGGTCAGTGGAGACATTATTCTGGCTGTCTGAACACGTCATGTTTGGTTACGATCGCATTTCCCTAGACAGGCTCCTCTCTGTGCCAAGGGGCAGCAGCTGCAGCAGAAATGGAGAGAGTTTCATCGTGGGGAACATGGCTCTGAGCCTGAAGCTGGCCCAGCCACCGGCAACACTCGCCTCTTCCTCAGCGTCGCCTCGCACACCTTCACCACCGAGATGACCTCCTTAACAGTGCGGCGGAACTCATGCATCCGGGCGGCCACCAGGAGCGCTGTGGGAAACAGGAGCCATGCATTATTGCTATGAACGGGGGCTCCCTGGGCAGGGCTGAGGAGGGGAAACAGAGCCACAGCCCCAACTAGAGATCTCACTCAAAGTGGGAACCTAGCGATCACTCTACAAGTACCAGCTTGCAAATAGAGGTACAAAGTCTGGCAAAAACCCTCCTCCCTTTTACGCAACTATTTACGTCTGCTTTATGAAGGCCATGCTTGTCAGTCGTTGCCCGTGACATCAGACGAAGCCCCTCCCACGCTGTTACATAACGAGTAAACCGAGGCCGCTCACGCCCCTCCTCTGCAGAGCCCGCTTTCCTCCATGGTCACATTATCAACAACACACAAATTCAGCGACCAAGCTGAAACATCACTTCTTAAGCCTGGCCTCTCAGCACAGGTGTCCTGACAGCTCCAGAAAAAACTGCCCATTTCATATTCAGGGTGGGCGCTAAACTTTCCCTTCTCCACCATAAGCGGATCCTCTAAATGATTGATGATGGGTGATTAATTATTCAGGTGCTGCAGTAGCGGAGGGGCTGCTTATGAACGGGGGTCCCGGAGCAGCGCCCACATAGCCATGGCGAAGGTCCTGTGGCTGCCCCGTGCCCCAGACCAACACATTTGCAGGTGCTGCCAGGGCTTCCAATTGCCAATGACAGCAGAAGGTCTTCTGGGGGGGGAGGGGGTATCTCCGTGGCAACGTACCTGCACCACAAAGCCCCGACGGCCGGCGTCCCGTGTGCATCCAGTCGCGCTTCATCCTCTGCAGCAGCCGCAGCGCCGTCATGGAGACCTCGTGGTTCTTCTCCCCGAACTCCAGCATGTGGGCAAAGCGAGGGATGTACAAGCAAGGATCTGGGAGAGGGGGTGCAGAACACAAAGCTGGAGCATCTCCCCACATAGCCACCCTGTCTGCCACCCCCACCGGATGACCATCCGCACCAACGGCAAGTGATCTGAGGCAATCCCGGCTTTACATCACATACGTCATTGGCTGCTTGGCCAATTGGGTTTAGCGATAAACACCGACAGACCTTTTCTGGGCCCCCCCACAAAATACAAACTCAAGTGGAGCTTGACATTTCCATGCTGAAATATCAGTGTGCCAAAGGTTTTGATTTGTCAGCAGCCTCCCACGCCACCCTTTTGTGTTGCAGTGTGGAGTCGTGAGCTCATGCTGTAACAAGTTGTGTTTTCGGCAGGTTTGATTCAGGTCCGTCGACGGCACTGTATGGTGCAGCCGTGCTGGCGACAGTCCCTACAGCAGGAGACGTCATCCTGTTTAAACCTAGAGCCACAGCTGCAGTACAGAGACAACAATGAACCCCCTCCTCAAGCTGACAAGGTAGCCTGAACATAAACAAATGTCCCAGTCTTAGCAGAAAACATATCTCCATAATACACCCCACTAACCCGAGACGGATCCCAAATACATTTTGTGAAGGTACAGATATTACAACTATGTGCATCACAGACTATAGCAAGTCATTTGACATCAACAATTTTCTTTCTTTAAACCTTAATGATGTTGACTCTCATACAACCCTCTTTTGATGAACTGGTGGCATAAAATTAATGGTTTCTTTGCATACAGAAATATAAGGGCATGGAATCAACCCCATCATCGAAACTAAACAAAGATTTCCTTTCCAAATCCTTTCACATATGGATGTCACATTTTTAAGGTGGAGCTTGTGGGTGGTGTTTTGTTCTTTTGCATCTCTATTGTTCGTTTTTTTTTTTTTTTTCATAAAATGCATTAGCACTAATTTATTTACACTGCTAGAAGTGCATGTACAGTACAAAACCATATTTCAATACAAGGTTTGGTTTCAACATTGTATAGATCAGATCAGCCCCTAACCCCCTGTTCCCCTAAACACATATGATAGTCCTACAATTTTGGCATGGACAAGTCCCTGCCGTCCATATCCAAATCTACACCCTTGCTTCAATAAATAACCGGTTATGAACTTGTTCTGCAGAAGACGCCTTTTACAGGTACTGGTGAATGCTCAGTGAGTGTGGTGTAAAGGACCGAGTGCCCTTTTGTCGCCTTAAGGTTTAATAAAGGTCTTCGTCTCTAATTAAGCGCATACCCAGGACCGGTAATACACAGGACTGTCGAGCGGATTGAATCGCTCGCGCTTCGCGACGCAGGAGCCCTCTGTTGGAAAGCAGGGAAACCAGTCTGGTAACACGATACAGCACGCCCAACCCCCTCCATCATCCCCATCTCCGGATTTAACATGGCTTCTGGCTCCGATGGGGTTTCCAGAAATCAAACCTGAAGGCATTTTTAAAGGAGAATCGGACGTCCCTAAATTAAAAAGGTAACCAGTTACGCATTACGCGTTTGAGCTTCAGCCCAGGCAGAAATAAACGTCACGGCACACGGGACCTGGGAATACGTTTCAGCTGGGAGATGGGGTCCTTTCTGTATTTTCTTCGTGTATTTAAGTGGCTGTTAAACAGATTGAATGCAAGATGTGGACCGAAAGAATCACTAACCAACCAGCATCTATCGAAATGCTAATGAAACGCGAATGGTAAAAATTATACACTTTCGACGCACAATGTTTACACTCCGGATCCAATTTAAACTACATCACAGATCGTTTCACAGTTCCAGGTTCTAAAATAGCCTTTCAAAAAACACTTACAGAATACCAGTCAGGATAGCAAATACTAACAGACTCCATTAACTCAAAGTTAAGAACAGCATTAATGTTATTTTCGGAGACCATTTTAACAAACTTTGTAAATTATGTTTTGCCTCAAAACGTCGTATGTTGCGTAGGCACGAAATTAAAAGGTATCACACTGACGTAGTACTTTAAAAAATAAAAGATAATGGAAACATTTTGTTATCGATGCCCCAGACGCTTGGTTTTATTAGTTACTGCATAAAAAAAGAGTGACGTGTAAGGTAGATGGCGGCTAAACGGCGGATCGCTCAGGGGAGGGGTCTCGGCGTTGCGTCACGACCATGGGGGTAACTGATTCGTCGAGACAGAACGGGGCGTCACGAGGAAAATGAACTACAGCCACTGGCGGAGAAGAAAAGTGCCGAGCGCTGGGGTTGTTATTCACATCGTACGTGCACAATACACATTGAGGAGACCCGCTTGGATCTGTATAGCTTTTGATAAAACATCTGCATCTCGGGCAGTCTGTCTCTCCTTTGGGGGAAAACGGACTAATAAGGGCTACGATTCACATTTCTGATTTCACCGAATCCAAAAAGGGAATATAAAAGGACCACATCGAACAGGATACCTACCGATTAGGATAAAAAGATGAGATGGGAAAAAGGAAAAAAGTACTGAAGTTGGATTAACTGTACCGGACGGATATACTGACGGTGCCTTTTAAGTCCCGGCTGGTAAAGACGATTCTACGGGATTTATTCTATTTATTTCCCTTTACCGTACTTAAATAATTCTAACGGGTTATTTAATCATTGAGCCGCAATAAGTGCTGCGTTCCAGGATTTTATCACCGAACACCGTCCGTATCGGTTAAAAGGACGGCCGTCGCTTTGATTGCTCACTTGCTCTGCCGATGCCAGAAGCTCAAGACTGCCTTCATGGCCGGATCATGAAGTGTCTGACTTTTCTCCTTCTACTTCCAGAAACCCTGAAAAAGTCCAAAAAAAGTGGGAAGCACTCGGGTAGGCTCCCAGTATGCTATGAGATCGTGACACTGTCCCTGAAGAAGAAGATGGCTGCAGAGTTGTACCCTGCAAGCACACACACCAGCCTCCCGAATAACGGCACCGCGGTTACTGCCACCGCAAAGAAGAGCGTGGTGCAGGTCACGCAGACCGCGAGCGAGGCCACCACCACCGCCGCCCAGCAAAACATCAACAACAACAACGTCGAGACCTGCAGCTGGCAGTGCTCCCACCCCACGCTGCGAGAGAGGTAGCCTTTAAACTTTATACGCCTGTCGTTTGTTCGTGTGCACTTTGTGCCACGGTAGATATGCATGCGATGAAATTCATGCGATGCGATAATGTTTGAGTCTCGGGGTGCCCATTACCAATAAATGAAGTTAGTACAGAATACGCCTCTCTTTCATTTACGGAATACTTCATGACTTTGCTGATTATTATTATTGTTGTTCTTTTCGTAGGAATGCTTTAATGTTTAACAACGAGCTCATGGCAGACGTCCACTTCATCGTTGGTCCTCCGGGCGAGGCGCAGAAAGTCCCCGCACACAAGGTGAGCGCACGTTTCGCGGCTTGATCGGCCAGTGTTGCGCCGCCGATCCGAGCTGAGTTTTCCGCTTTCTCCATCCAGTACGTGCTGGCTGTGGGCAGCTCCGTGTTCTGCGCGATGTTCTACGGAGACCTGGCCGAGGGAGAGTCCGAAATTCACATCCCAGATGTAGAGCCTGCTGCTTTTCTAATTCTGTTGAAGTAAGTGCCCTGTCAGCTAATAGGGTCAGTCTTAAGTATTTAAGGCTAGTGCGCCATAAATAACACAGCCAGCATTCCCTGCCGTTAGGACAGCACTCCTGGTCTTCATTTTGATGCCTTCTTGCTCTCTCAGGTACATGTACAGCGATGAGATCGACCTGGAGGCTGACACAGTGCTGGCCACTCTATACGCTGCCAAAAAGTACATTGTGCCGGCCCTGGCCAAGGCATGCGTGAACTTCCTGGAGACCAGCCTGGAGGCCAAGAACGCATGTGTGCTGCTGTCGCAGAGCCGGCTCTTCGAGGAGCCTGAGCTGACGCAGCGCTGCTGGGAGGTAATCGACGCCCAGGCCGAGCTGGCCCTGCGCTCCGAGGGCTTCTGCGAGATCGACCGGCCCACCCTGGAGATCATCCTCATGCGGGAGACCCTCAACACTACGGAGGCTGTGGTCTTCGAGGCCGTGCTGAACTGGGCCGTGGCTGAGTGCAAGCGGCAGGGGCTCCCCTCCACCACACGCAACAAGCGGAACGTCTTGGGCCGGGCACTCTACCTGGTGCGGGTCCCCACCATGACGCTGGAGGAGTTTGCTGATGGCGCAGCCCAATCGGACATCCTGACACTGGAGGAGATGCATGACATCTTCCTGTGGTACACGGCGGCTAACAAGCCCAAGCTGGACTTTCCTCTGACCCAGCGAAAGGGGCTCTCGCCCCAACGGTGTCACCGCTTCCAGTCCTCAGCATACCGCAGTAACCAGTGGCGTTACAGAGGGCGCTGTGACAGCATCCAGTTCGCCGTGGATAAGCGCATCTTCATAGCAGGGCTGGGCCTGTACGGCTCTAGTGGCGGCAAGGCCGAGTACAGCGTCAAGATTGAACTCAAGCGCCAGGGAGTGACCCTGGCCCAGAACTTGACTAAGTTTGTCTCGGATGGGTCGAGTAACACGTTCCCGGTGTGGTTCGAGCACCCGGTGCAGGTGGAGCAGGATGCCTTCTACACGGTCAGTGCCATCTTGGATGGTAATGAGCTCAGCTACTTTGGGCAGGAGGGCATGACGGAGGTGCAGTGCGGAAAGGTGACCTTCCAGTTCCAGTGCTCTTCAGACAGCACCAATGGCACTGGGGTACAGGGAGGGCAAATCCCCGAGCTGGTGTTCTATGCATGAGTCATGCTCTATGCTTGCCCTCCATCAGTGAGAAACCGACACAAGCCTTTGCCTTCGGAGTAATGTAGCAGAACACAAACCGTGGGACACTGAACGCCTGTTCACTTGGTAACAGACTGGTCCACTTTTAAGATGAAGGAATGCTCTTCAACTATTTATTTAAAAAGAGAGGCTGATATTTGATTAATGATTACTGCTGCAGCATGCAGTCAAGTGTATGAAGTTTCACTACACTTCTAGCGGACAGGCCCAAGGTAGTGCACTGTTTTGTACATTAATTAAAAGCTAATTGTTTACAGCTTAAAGCTGATTGACAAAATGTTCTGTATTAGAGCTCATGAACTTGCAAAACCATAAAAACGGTTGGTGACTATTTCCAGGTGTAGCTTTTTACCCCCTCCCCACCTCCCCAATGTACCACAGGGACAAAAAGCTAAATGATGGAGATCTCCACTCTCTTCAATCATGATATTTTGAGGTCAGCTATAATCAAGACCCATAATCACTGTTTTGAGCACTGATAATGGAGAGCCATCTTCAGTAATAAAGGAAGCGCAGACCAATTACAGATTGCTGATTGCCTGGTTGAATGCAGGGAGGCTCCATTAATTCTTGATCAAAAGGAAACAAAAAACAGTGCCCACTGAAAACAGAAATAGGTCAGGCCCATGAGTTGGCACAGAGCAAACACTAGCCAGCCAGTTCAAATCACAATCGCAAGACCAGGATCTTAATCATGTATCTGCACATTGTTCAACTGAGCTTTCACTCTGACAAATTCAGCTGCTGTCTGATTTTTGATACACCATAGTAACCTTGGCTACACGGTGCCCCCTGTATGCACAAGAGGAGTACTACAACTGAACACGATACGCTTTCATAGGAGCCAAATTCCTAGCATCACTCCTGGCTCTGTGAGATAAAAAGGAAAGAAGGCAGGGGACAGTACCAATGGCTGGGGCGTTGATGCAGAGCTCTCTGGCCAGGAGGAGGAAAGTCCTTCCCAGGATGTAAACATTGACCTGTAGGGAGAGGCAGAGAGGCGGTGGGTCAGCTTATAGCCTACAGATCCTGGCCAAGCAGCACCATGGTGATGAATGAAGCGTCACTGTCGCCGCTAATAGGGCTGTCTGTGTGTGTGTGTGTGTACATATATATATATATATATATATATATATATAGAAAGACTACACAACATGCAAGCTGAAGAGAAAGTGCCTCTTGCCTGGATTCCTTCTCTGACCTGAGGTCGTCACATTTAGCTAGGGGTAACATGCGGGGGGGAGAGATATATGACACATATACTACTGTTACCAGTCTGTGTCTAGGTAGTTAAGAGGCTCCAGGGATCATCGCAGTTTGTGACCCCAGAACCATGATGCCCCCACCAGGTCACACCACAGCCTGCCAGGGTTGAGCTCCACTTGTGGGGGATGCATGGAATATTTACAGCCACCCACTTCCCCCGATCATGGATGCCGAGGGGGGGGTTCTCCAAGGACAGCTGGGGGAGTAAAAATAAGCAGCATACCAGCTGGATTGCTATAATGCCCCCACCCGGCTAAATTATTCAGATTAAAGCAGGCAAATGCAGGCCTAATTTTACGGAGGCCTGTGGCCCCAGGCTCCCATCATACTTCTAAAAGGGACCTAAATGTACTTTTTTCATCTTCACAGGTGGGGGCTCTGAATCCCACAGTGTTAGAGGTGGACAGAAAAGCGAACATGCTTTTCTCCTCGCTGTCCTGTGGCAGGGGCTACGAGGTGGAAAACCAATGAGAACCCCCCCCGAGAACAAAGACCCCAGCTTAAAAAAAAAAGAAAAGAAAAGAATGCACTTTGAAACAAAGCGCCCTCTAAAACGTGACCCTCACTGTTGGGATGGGGAGGGTTTAAAATAGATGCACCCACAACGAATGACTATGGGTGAGATTCTTCATATTGAAAACAGATCTGAATGGTCATGGCAGGACAGTGATGCAGGGAAGAGCACTTACTTGGAGGAGGTCACTCAGGTCCAGCAGCATGTCTGTCAGGGCGTTAAGGTTAAACAGACCCTAGGTCTGTCTGCAGGAACTAACCTGTCTAACTGAATCACATTGATTAAAAAGCTGGAGAACTTGGCAAAGCCAGCTGAGGAGCCCAGAGGGATTGTGGGATTGCTGTGCAGCTGCGGGGGTGAGCCCTCAGATTCTGATATTTTATCCTCACAAATGAACTGCACCGTCTCACACCCTGTCAAACATGACAGACAAAGGCATCAGTATTTATCATTTTCTCCTTAAAATCTGTGGTTGCAAATGATTGATCTAAAACAAGCAGTAGTCACATGGCTGAAGTCTCACTGATCGGCACAATGGGGAACCAACATGAAAACATCTTGGGGTGTCGATGCGGTAAATGGCCAATTAGTCAGCTGTAGATGCAAGAAAGAAAACCAATAATTTCGGATTCTGATGCTCTAAGGTACAATAAAACAAGACTGCATGTCAGAGAGCCATTTGAAAGTGACCACTACATCTGGGGGGGGGTTTCAAAAACCAGTCAGGGAGCTTTGCCCACCACACACTTTGCAC
Source organism: Mormyrops attenuatus (assembly GCA_026777985.1). Classification (NCBI taxonomy): domain Eukaryota; kingdom Metazoa; phylum Chordata; class Actinopteri; order Osteoglossiformes; family Mormyridae; genus Mormyrops; species Mormyrops attenuatus. The sequence continues at coordinate 15,395,762 of JAODKC010000028.1, forward strand.
TATGGTCTTTAAAGCTCAGAGTGGTGACCCTGTGCCGCTGCTGCTGCTCCCACAGCTGTGCAGAAAGCTAGACAAGAAAACCAGCGGAGCTAAAATTATCCCTGCCCCCTCCACCCCCACCCCAAGGGAAGGCAGCCTAGTAAACAGAACTGTGGGAAAGGCCCCCCTCCCTCCAGTGCTTTTCCTGTGAAACTCCTGCACAGTAACCATATCTGACACGGGGGCCGCAGAGATAAACCAAGCCCAGGAGGAGAAGGAAACAGCAGCCCTGTGTGCCCTCAGCAAAATGGGCCGACCCGCCAGCCAGTCCGACCCCAACATTCTCAGAACTGGCCACAGGCAGCTGGTCCAGCCAAACATGGCTAATTCCAGCTTCTTCACACGTGCTAAGAGCTCCAAGCTCAGGGGCGGCCGATGCTGACATCAGCGGCTCCAAAAAGCTGCCCAGTTGTCATGCCGCCTATCGTTTGGACCAATGGGCTGGGGGGGACCTCGGGTGGGACTCACAAGCAAGCACCCCCCCCCCAAACCTCTGGGGAAGGGGTCGCGCCCTCACACACTTCCTCTCAGCACCAATACAATTGCCTTTTTCCACATCCTCACCCCCCCCCCCAAACAAACACAGTGTTTTATCAGCCACTGTCCACCGCTGGCTTAAAAGGAAGAACAGGAAGTGAGTTAAATCTGAACCATAGACACAGGAAAGACCAGACTGATATCAGAGCTTTGCCCAGACCCCCAGAGGCCATTAGGCTTCTCCTCCCAAAGGACCCAGACCAGCTTCTCAATGCAAGAACCCCAGAGCACGTCTGTTCAGAGGTGGGTAGTTCAGGTCCAGAGAGTTGAAGTCCACACCAAGATTTTGTTTCAACCAACCAGTTGAGTATTCTGTGACTGTGACTCTTTATACTAAAATGGTTGGTTGAAAGAAAAACTTGGTGTGCACTTCTACTCTGTCCCTGAACTACCCACCTCTGCATCTGTTGTGTCGTTTTAACAGTTTTAGTCTCAGACACAGACATGACAGTCAGAAAAGAGCCATGGATCCAAAGTGCACGTTTCCATCGCTCAGGGAAACAGACGGCACTGAAAACCATGAGAACAGGCTGTAAACGACAGTGGAAAAGGCATTCTGTGATGGAAGTGGAACATTCCAGGCACAAGCAGCCCTCCGCTCACGGACAGTTATAAACCAACGGCGTCACTGAAACAGGTAAAATGAGGCAACCGGGGGACGTGGCAGATAGTGGCTGCTCTGGGGCCATGTGCAGCTTCCATAACCAGGCTTTTTCAGATCAACAAGGCTGTTATTAAAAAGGGAGCAGTCTTGGCACATGCCAGAGCAGGGGGCTCACAGGAAGCACCCAGGATATAATCAAGCTTGTTCAGTCTGCGGGACCCACCCAGCTTAGCACAGTCTGACTCACCCACCACTCACAACACCATGTGCTACTCCACATGCATCACCAGAGGGTTTGTATACATTGCTACGGATCGAGGGAAAGTCTCAGCCAGCCAACAATAACTGTCCATGGGAGTGGGGGACAAGGATACGGGGTGTGCCCTCCGTCCTGCACACCAGGTAGAGACAAGCGGCCACCACGTGAGCCATCTTGCGACCACGTGTTAAGTGCTTGCACACGGCCATCTTGAAGAAGTTGAAGGCCGTGTCGAGGCAGTGCTGGTTCAGCTGGAGCTGGTGGCCCAGGTGGTTGATCTGCCGCTTACCTGGACACACACACACAAACACACACACACACAGATGTGGTTGTGTATCAAAGGTATTTCAAGACCTACATCTCCAAGGTATCATTGGTGTTCTATCACACACAGTTCAATCATCAAGCACCAGCACATAAAACTACCAACAGCTCAGTTACAAAAATACACTCCTCATGAGGTCACCTCTGCCCATTACTTGACCTCCAGCACTACAGTAAGCCAGGAAGAACATCTAGTCAAATAACATTTGGCCTTACAATAACAATACAAGGCTCCAGGACATCCATGGACCAATGGATGGATAGAATAACAATGCATCCCACCTCCATCCCAGAACAGGGCACAGGTTCTGAATAACAGCCCATTCATTTCCTGCAATCACAGCAGCTCTATTTCTGACAGTCCTTCAGGCAACAGTGAACTTTCTCTGCCCTCACGCTTACTAAAAAGATTGACCTGGAGCTAAAACAAGGCTTGAGACATCCCCGGTTACCAATCCTACCCTCAGCCAAAAGGCTTAATATGCGAAGACAGCAGAGGGCCAAAACCTCACGGTTAAAGTGCCAAAAACCACACACTAATGAAGAGTTATTCCCCTCTCGGGCTTCATCCAGTCTAAGAGAAGCACTCTGGAACAGGGCTGACTCTGGGGTTGCTAGGAAGCAGCCCCAGCAGTCTCCTGAGGTTACGAGGTACTTGTTTACCCCAGGCTGTGGCCTACCAGCTTGACACAGGAGAGAAACGACTGAGAATCACGTTCAGAAAGACGTCAGTGCAGCCCCAATACAGAAGTCTGCACCAGGTACTAGCCTGACAGCAGCTTCACAGATGATTCTCTCAGAAATAACTAGCTTTCATTGAGCAACCCCCATGGTTACAGTAATTTTAACCACTTATCTCCCGCAAGAGGGGCTTCATGTTCCGATTGCTGGCTCCACCTGACCAGAAGAGTGACTGCCATACCTGTGCCAACGAACCCAAATATGCAAGCAGATCATAAACACCACCCCCCGTGTACCAGCCACTCTTATCACATGCAGGTGTCTTAGGCCCCTAGAGGAACACAGCTACAAAAAGTGGACCAGCCAACAAACTTTTAATGGAACATGCAGGACACATTTCATCATTTTCAAAGTCCATACAGGCATATTAACTGGAAGAGGAGGGACTGTGCAAGCCAGACTCGCATTACTGAAAGTATGAGTCAGCGCACCAACAGACAAGCTGCTCAAGAAAGTCACAGGTGAGGATGGGAGTCATCGGCACAGCAGGCCAAATCCTAAGCAGATGGGAATGGCTGGCTCTCTAGACAAGCCCACTCACACACTTTGAATGCACAGCAACTAAGGGCAGTATTCAGACCAAAGGGACACAACTGACCAGGCATTAGTCAGCAACAGTTCATAAGCAGGAAATTATGCAGCCACTTGAGGCAGAGGTACTCACCATTCAGCAGGGTCTGAGCACGGGACTCCTTCCCCAGGGTGGTGTGAAACCCACTTCCCAGCACTGGAGTTTTGCCTGTGCCTAGATAGCCAAGAGCGTTGACAGTAAGACAAAGTAAAATATCATGAAAAATCACTTGTCTGAATATGGTATATCTAGATGCTGTTGAAAAGACAATGTATTCCCCAGACAGACTCTCCCCACCTCTCCAAAAAATCTCTATTAAAAACCCAACTTTATCCGTCTTGTCTCAATGCAATCAGGTGCATTAGATCTGTCCGTGGCTGTCCTTTCATGTGCTCCCACTAAGTGACACCATTTCAGTTTTACTGTGATTAGTCTCAAAATTTGAAGAACTCCAGATCTTCACCCATGCAAAAAACTTAATTTGCGGTTTGCACAAGTACAGGTACATTGGAATGTTTCTTTTCGCATATTTCATCTTGCTCTCATAAACAGTACAGAACAAAACATGGGGTCTGAGGGCCTTGTTCAAGGAACCAACAAAGATGCAACTATTCGGGGCGAGACCAGGGCTTGAACCAGCAACCTTCCAATCACAGGCACGGCGGCCTAACCCAATGAGCCACACACCACTCAGGGGGTTATTACTGCCCTAAATATGTCTGGAATGACTGAAAGATACGTTAAATACTTCTTGTGTTTTCATGCTTAACAACAAGCATCTATTCCCTGTCAGAAGATGAAATTAAAACCATGGAGTGGTCAAGAATGTCACCCTGGATTTATCGCTCAGGCTCATGCTCCTTCAGTAACCTCAATAACAGAGCAGCAGCATCCCCTGCTGGATAACAAACAGCACAATCTGCAGAGGAATGTGGAGTTGTCCTGCCCTCTAGTGGTGGTCTCTGCAAGGACCCCCTCCAAAACAAAACGGCACAATGCCTCATAGAATTATGTAAGAAGGTGAAGCATCTGTTTATAGAACACGTGTGTGATTAAAGCTCAATAGCTGTTTTACCTCTTGTTTAGCAAACAGTTCAACACAGGTACATAGCAGACATGCAGGGATTGGACAATGAAACTAAAACACACCTGATCAATAGTATTTGAGGTTTCACGCCTATATATGCAAGGCCGGGGGGGCCAATCTTCACTGATTGCACATTCCATCAGTAAGAGCCAAGTGTGAACATTGAAATAACAGGGCAATAGCACAGCAGTATATAAAATATTGCAGAGCCAAATATTGCAGAGCCATGATGCCCAAGGTAATGTCGACATACCACCACAAAGGATGGACCACATCCAACAGGAGTAAATGTAGACACGAGGAAGGTGTCTGAAAGGGATGTCCCAGGTACTAACCTGGATTATACTCAAAAGCATAAAACCACAGCTGCCCAACTCACTGCAGAATTAAATGCACATCTCAATTCTCCTGTTTCCACCAAAACCGTTCATTGGGAGCTCCACAGGGTCAATAAAAATGGTCGGGCTGCTATAGCCAAACCATTGGTCACTCATTGGTCACTCATGGCAATGCCAAACATCAGTTTCAATGGTGCCAGCAGCGCAAATCTTTGGCTGTGGACAATGTGGAAGATATTGTTCTCTGGTGAGTGTACCTTTACTGTCTTTCCCACATCTGGAAGAGTTACTATATGGTGTGGAGAAGCCCCAAAGAGGCTTACCAATCAGACTACTGCATACCCAGAGCGCAGCATGGAGGTGAATCAGTGATGGTTTGAGCTGCAATATCATAGCATTCCCTACGTCCACTATTCGTTCTATACAGGCGCATCACTACCAAAGACTATCAAATCATTCTGGAGGACCATGTTCTGCCTATGGTTGAAACATTGTACCCAGAAGGTGGTACCATGTATCAGGATGATAATGTACCAATACACACAGCAAGACTGGTGAGAGCAGTTTGATAAACCTGAAAAAGCGAAGTTGATCTGAATATTACTGAGCCACTTTGGGGTGGTTTGAAGGAGCAAGTCAGAAAATATTATCCTCCACCAGGATCATGCAGTGATCTGGCCGCTGTTCTGCAAGAGGAATAGCTCAAAATCCCTCTGGCCACTGTGCAGGACTTGTATCTGTCATTCCCAAGATGAACTGAAAAGGAGGACCTACACCATACTAATAAATTACTGTGGTCTAAAACCAGGGGTTTCGGTTTCATTATCCAACCCCTGTACATATTACCTCAACTAGTTTGTGCAGTAGAACATAGAATAGGGAGCCAAAGATAATTCTGACCCTGCTGTTTAGGTTTCTATTTCACTCCCTCTAAAGCCTAATTGTTGCTTCATTTATCCACATGCCGTTATGGACAAGTATTTGACAGTGCACGGCTCAGTGTTTTCAGCAGGTGGCAGCACTGACTTTCACAAATCATAGGTCAATGAGGAAAAGATTGAAAAGAGTAGTTGTAATTAGGAATGCTTTCAATGAGCAGCTTTGTGAGCAGGTGTGGTGGTACCAACATACGTATGCATAAATATTATTGAAGGTGCACAAGAACGTATTCTAGTGTACAAAATTTTGGAAAGAAATCAAACAGTGGGCAAAAAGTAGAATTCCTGCAGGCAGAGAAAGAGACAGACCAAGAAAACTACCCTGCCCATCTGGTGGAATATTCTTGCCGAACGCAGGGAATTTTTCGTGGAATTTTCAGGAGGAAACTATCCATGGGAGTTTACATTTTCCAGTGTATGTACAGTTGTCAAACAAACACTATGTATACTAATAGAAAGGAGATGTTGAAGATGTTTAGATTTAATTGAACACAAACACATTTCCCCTGCTAACATAACTGAATGCAAACACGTGGCGTGAAGCATGAGGCTTGACGATTTCAGGATTTGCGTAGCCTGGAGAATCTGCTCAAAGTCATAAATACTCAATCAAGCAGAGTCAGATTCGGCACCCTCAATCACTGTCACATTCAACTGAGGCACTGGATGAGCAGAGGTCAGTTTCAAACAGCCCCAGATTTGCCCCATTTGCCACCACTTTCTTGTTGTGGACTTTTGTATGCATACTGCCAAAGAGACCAGTTACGCTCAGAAGTGGCTGATGTTGGGAGGATTTGTGAGATTAGTCCTGCAACAGGGCCTCAGGTGAACAAAGACCATTCCACCAGGTTCATAAGTTTATTCTGTGATGATGCAGAGTTAACTACAAACAGTGACATTAATGATGTACAAATTAGCTAGGATTGCAAGCTAGCCAAATTGTTTTAGCTAATCCATTAGCTTGTTTGATAGATTACTAGATGGGTAGCTGATTAGTTTTCTGAACATTATATATACACTTTCATAGTACAATTTTAACAAATAAAAACACTAATTTATTACAGCAATAACCAATAACAAAAATTCTAACATCAGTAAGATACAAGCATGACTACCCTGATATCTTTTACGTAATGATATTTATAGAATTTTACTGATTGTCATTGTTGACACACCACAGCACACAACAACGAAATGTGTCCTCTGCATTTAACCCATATGTGGCAATGTGACATAGCAGGGGGCAGCTAATTCAGCACCTGGGGAGCAGTGCTTGGGGGCGGTACCTTGCTCAGGGTACCTCAGTGGTGCCTGCAATCTTTGAATTACAAGCGCGCGTCCCTAACCATTAAGCCACCACTGCCCAATATGATTGGTGTGTGGAGATCAGTAGAAGAAAATAGTGATAAGTTGGTATTTTTGTTATTGGCTATTGCTACATTAAACTGCTCACTACAAAGTCTGTGGATTATCTTCAGTAACCTGGTCATGATTTCTGGTAAGAGACATTGGTGTTGGATTTTCAAAATGTATTTTTCTGGCGCTTTAATCACCACAGAAAGAATGCTATTCACTCCCGTTATATTCCAGAGAAGCCTGACATTTCTACGGTCGATATCTCCAAAGCTAGGCAACTCCCAGGAGCAACCTAGATGGACAGATAGCACTAAAACCCATCTAAAACGCATCTGTTTTTCAGTTTTGGGGTTAAACTGCCCCTTTAACTCGCTGTAACAGCACATGGATAAGTGAAGCATAATCTACGCTTAAGTGAAAGGATTAATGAGACTGAGGGCAGCAGTTCGGCCCTGTATTGGTGAACAGAGACCGCAGTCACAAATGGCTGCTCTTTCAAAAACCACATTTGTCAAGGAGCTGCCAGACAGACATGTGAAACTATGCTTGAACCATGGTCCATTTCTTAACCTATCAAAAAGTGGGACTAGACTTCACTTTCATGTAGGGCTGCTCGATTACGGCAAAAATTATAATCAGGATTATTTTGGTCAATACTGAGATCACAATTGAACAATTACTCAATGAATTTGGAAATACCATGCATTTAATGATTTTTTTTTAACTTGTCTTTTTAACAGTGGATTTCCTTGAACTCAAAATATATTTAAATTAAGAAAGAAATATAAATGGACTGGAAAGGGGTACACAGGACTTAAAACACAGGACAAAACGTGAGTAACATTAAGAAACAAAATGCGCCACAATAATCATCTTATCTTGATTATTTTGTTTTGATGATCGCAGGAAGCCAAAATCATAATTGAAATTAAATTTCTATTAATTGTCCAGCCCTATTTTCACATAAATATCAGCATGATCCGGGCCTCCCATCACATAACAATAAAATGTTAATATTACACAGAGGACTCCCAGTCCTACTGAAGCACTTAGTATCCTCACGGTATTCATAACTCCTCTCTGGTTCTGGCAAAATGGGAGGGCTCCACATACTTTCATGGATAACTCCCCAAAGACTAAACCTGGACAAACTCTGTATCAGACATGTAAACACCACTGCACAGTTCAACACAAGTTACTTCGGGAGGCATTCTGCATAATCCACTTACCATCTGATGCAACAAACTGTCCAACCGCCGAGGAGCCCCCACCACTGTTCTCCACAAAGGTAACCTCCGAAACGATGATGTTGTCCTCCAGGACAGAGCCGCATCCCATGCAGACAGCATTGCCCCGGGCTTGGTCGATGTCAATGTCAGTGCACCCGCAGGTCTTACACACGCGAGAGCTCATGGTGAGGTTTGTCTACAGCACTTCAGCACCAAAGAAATACTGTGCAGACAGGGGGAGAAATGGGTTTGACAACAATCAATTTCCAATCACCGACGAGTCCTAACCGGCAGAGCCACAAATCACCACAAAGTAAAAATAATAATGCTGACTGATAAAGAACATAACTGCTAACTCAATGTTAGAGAAATACAAAGCATACACCCAGGCCGGCCAAATGTGAGAGGACCCGGCAGAGATAGAGGTGAGCTGACTGCACACATGCGAAACGCGGGCCCGGCAAGTTACCGATAACAACAGAATTCCTGGTCACGTGGTTAATATCTACAGGACCACATATGAAAGAACACGATTGCTACGTTATAGTATGTCTGACCAGTTCAAAAAAACCATACAAACACAGGACATTTACGGAAATGCACCTCAAGCTGAAACAGTTACACCTTAACTGTCTGTAATAATCCACCTTTGTAACTGAGCTAAACTTCATAGCTTTGTAATTTCCGTATACTCTCTAAACTGTTCTGGTCATTAAAATCGAACACTGCAAAAATTGCCAGACCCATTATTTCCAGTGGTCAGCTTTAGTGCACAACACCAACTGAGGCTTTATGGTCGAAGATCTGGAGTCGGTTTAAAAACACCATTACGTAGGGTACACATCCAGTCTATGTTGCCGTTCGTTGTGATAAGGAAGCTGATAAACCAACGAAGTAATTCGCGAAGAAAATGGGATGAGAAACGAAAACACACCGGTCCGATCCTGACCGATCGCCCGGCCGCGAGTCGCTTCCCGCGTGCCGTCGCGTGCCGCTTCGCGCGGCTCCTGCAGGAAACTCCCAGGCTCGCGCCGGCCGCCAGACGGCCTCGCCACAGCTTTCACCTTTTCTGCGTGTCTAGAATTACTATCCCTCAAAAAAGGGCTATATCTGATTTGAGCTGCGCCCCCCCGATGCCAGGTGATATTCAAATGACCATAATTCCGTAAATAACATAATATTTCCACTGATGCTTAGCTTGAACATGTGTCCGATAAAGCATATGCGAACGGTATTTTCCAACACACGCCATTTGGAGGGGGGCATAAAAAGGTTGGTATATGGTAAATTTATACATATACCAATTAAAATAAAATATAGTGTCGTAACCTAGCTTGAAATAACTAAACATATAAATAAAACGAATATAATACTTTATATTCAAAATATCAACGTGATTCAACTAATAATTTTCTATAACACCCCTCTTTTTAACTTGCCCACGCCTCCATGCTCTCCAGACCGACGTGCATACGTCATTGGACTGTGCAATTTCTATTTGGCAATTTTATATATTCAAAATGTAAGTATTTTACGGGCAATGAAATTTACGTGTTACTCAAGGGTCCATCCAGAAGGACTCCTCCTCAGTCTTGAACCGTCAACCTTGTCTTTAACCACTCGCACTGCCTTCGTTTAAATGGAATCGTAAAGACATAACACTGGCACGTCTTTACGAATTTAACCTAACTTCTAATTGGGTTGCTTACTTGCTGAGTTTTCATTCGTCCGCCAAGGTGTTAATATGCATAAAATTTAAATAGTTGAAAAGTATTACGTAAAACAGTCGCGCTCTGGTCCGCAGTGCCTTGTAGTTTTACCCTCAGGTGTATATGGAATTTATCATTCGAATAAGCGGTCTCTTCAGCAAGATGTTTATACTCTGGATCCTTTAACTCGGTAATCGTGGTCGTTTAATCTGTTCATATGATCCAACTCCCTTTCGAAAGCTAAAATTCGCAGATGCAAGTCGGCACATAAATAGGCATCAAAGAAAAGCGTAAATAATGGCAAAATTAATAGGTACAAGCAATCATATTTATTTCAGATGAGTATAACAAAAAGTAACATATGCACGAACGTTCGTAAAGTAAAAAGATTTACTGTAAGACAGCTGCGGTAATAGTTAAAATATAGTATATAACAAAATGCTTGTGGGTAAGGGTGCAATTGCCCCCATGTCAAACTGTTATAGCGCTTAATTGAATTCACACTTTGGACTGTCATTGCCCTCCAGCGTCCATGTTTATGGATTTTAAAAAGTGCACATCAAAACTTGGTCAAAGAAGGTGACTTACTGGATTAACTTCGTTTCAAGGTACTAGTGAAATGCACACAATTTCATTTTATTTCCTTTGAAGAATAAGAATATACAGCTGTATTACAAAAAAAATCCTAAAATAAATCAAGTAGAGCAAAGATATTTACAGGCCTCAGTCAAGAACAAGCACACACAACAAAACTCATCCAGGTCCAAGAAATACCTTTAAACATGCCTTCATAATAGAAATTCTGTTTACTAAAACACTCTAACACTCGCTCTGTGGACACTTATAGGACCCCTTTTAGAAGTTTGCAACATATCAGAAAAAAACAAATGTAAGAAACACTGAATAGAAACATGGCTTTTTTCTAGTCCCAGCAAAATCAGGTACTGTACAAATTAAGGGTCCCCTGCACTGCTCACAGTGGTCATGAGCCACAGGGCACGTGCTATGTAGTGTTCACACCTCTTTGAACATACGGAGTTGAGCGGTACTAGCTGACTCATGTAGGGTTACAACAACGTGCTTCTTCTATTTTAAAGTAGTGAAACCTCACCTGCTTATGAAAAACCACCTTGACCTTGTCTGCTTGTCGGCAGTAAATTCATCAATCAGTACAGAGAAGTAAGACAGAGTACACAAGTGATACAAAAAAAAAAAACATAGTAAATACTTCATCAGTAAAAAGTCTGTAGGCTGCATCTTTCTTACGTTAAAATAGGAATATTTAACAAAATAGCTTCTCGTACAAAATCCAATACGTGACACTACATTTAAAGCGTTTATTAAATGGTATATATTGCACTAGAGTCAGTGAACGGCGGCGGGTCTGAGGGCACGATCCAGGCCAATGCAGCTGGGAACAGAAAGCAGGGTACACAGAACAAGGCCGTTTCGGAGCGTGCGATGCCTGCGGGTCTCCCACCTCTCCCCTTCTCTCTGCTGGTCAGCGTTACTGGTCCCGAGACTCGTACAACAGCTTGGCAGCCTGGCAAAAAGGCAAGAGTGCATAAAGACAGCAGAGGGCTGCTGGTCAGAGTTTTCTCACAGTTCCAGTCCTCTTGGGTAATTCAAGGGTTTGTTCATCCAAAGCCACTGGCATGTCCTGCAGACCCACACCTTCTGAACCCAGGATCAAAACCACCTTCCAGTCTCAAATTCAGCTCAAATACCCGAGCCAAGCTCCTGGAACATCAGCACTCCAGCATTTCCAGTAGATGATTATGTTTTAGGGGTCAATGAGGTCATTCTGGTGGAGATTAAGTGGCATGGGGGGGGAGATGAGGAGGTCGGAAAGTCTGCAACATTACCTTGTGCATGGCTGCCAGCCAGGCGGAGGCTGTTTTCTTGTCATCGGTGGCCTCCATGCGCAGCTGCTGCAGATCCCGTGAACCTACAGCTTTGTAGTGAAGGATCATCCCAGTGGCTCTAGTGCTACCACCTGTACAGGCGCATAAACATGGACAAGAGTTAACAGCAGGCACAACAGCTGGGAAGACAGGCCAGTGGATTTGTAGGCGTCAGGGAGAACAACAATCGGAAACAGGCATATTGCAATAGCATGGACAAAAGTACAGCCAGGTATGGAAATATGGAATTTAACACTAAATTGGAACAAAATTCATTTTTTCAGCTTCAGTTGTTTTGAGAGACACCTCCATAATTAATTCAGCAGTCACAGGACACTGGCTTCTCAAATGATCAAAATGACAAGTACACAGCACAGGCACGGGAGCACCACACGCACTAGCTACCACGAGATGTCCACTGCAGTATGAAGTGTAACTCATGAAGCTACCACTAGGGGGCAGACATGCAGCACTTTTGAACGAGATCGCCTTTGGCTCCAGTGAGAAACTTTAATGGACTCAATCTTGAATTCATTTAGCCAGACTCTGTGGAGCCACTTACTTCCTGCTCAGAGAGACAGGCTGAAAGCAAGATATTCAGAAGCAAATTTCTGGATGGTGTACGGTTACATATTTGTGAAAGATGTTCTTGTTAATGCAGTAAGACCCAAGCCCCAGATGTCCCTCGGCATGTACCACCAGTTGGAATGTTAAGCGTAACGTCACAGAGCCCGAAGGAGACGACCTCGTTAAAAGCAGAGGGTGGCACAAACCAAATGAGAAGGGGAGGGGGGGGCGAAATATACAGCAATACCTTCTGATATATATGGGTTCTCCAGGAGACTGGTGTAAGTGTGAATGTCATTCTCTGAGGCCAGAGCACAGCATGGCCAGTCAAGAAGCAGTGGGGGAGAAAAAGGTCACTTGGGGTTACTGAGCACTGCAGAGTTTTCACCCCCAAGCAGCACGTTTGTTTATTGCGACAGACGTCCCCTTCCATGGGGTCTGGACAGTGCTGAGTAGGACAGAGGTTGAAACCATGACACAGTGGGAAGTACAACTGCACGTCCGTCAGCAAGTTTTTTTCTGCTGAGGGTGTAACTAGGCAACAGGGAAGAACCTAACCCCGCAAGAAAATTTTAATACAAGTCCTCCCCCTTGCCTCACCTCCAGGCGGGGAGCCCTCCGTCAGCACCTGCATGCTGGAGATCCGGGACAGCTCCACCTCGAAGTGGCTCTCCCCGTCCAGAAAGAGGTACCTGTGCAGACAGAAGGCCGTCAGGCTGTAAACAGGAACAGATCCCTGTCTCATGCCGATCACGGGACACACGGGACAACGACCCACTGAACTCTGCCCAGTCTGCCAACACAGAACACAACACTGCCACTATAATGAACAACAAGCTGGTAAGACATTAAACATCTTTAATCACAAACATCGTCTTCAACCCAGAGAACTTTAGACCATATGTGTGCCTGCGTGCGGAGATCTGCGTTACCTGTGGTTGTTGGAGAGGCGACAAGCCATGGATTCAGACTTCTCAGATGTGCCCAGCGTAACCAGGAATGTTCCACCTGCAGAGAGAACACACAGCACTCAGGAGTTGAAGAGCAGAGAGGATGGAGCAGAGTCAGGTGCTCTGCTTTCATGGTCTTTAGCAAGGCTTCCACCCTGCACCGTGCGGCATGCAGCTAATGGCCGTTTCCCCACATTAATGTGGCAGGCCCTGTGGGGGTGGGGGCCTATTTATAGTGCCCACTGTGGGTGACTCTCCACCACAGGACAGGGAAGAGGAGGTGAGAGGTTATAAACACTCCTCTTCAGGAAAACACACTACTGCTGAACTTGACCTGTCAGTCACTTTATCACCCCCACTGGGTTAAAGCAGGCGGTGACAGACAGCGCATGGTAAGCCCACCCCCACCTCAGCAGAAGGCTGTGCGTCCTCATTTCCCCCCACCAGCACCCGCAGGGCTCACCTCCCATGAGCACTTTCAGCTGCTTGTCATAGAACTCGGACTCCTTCTGGGAGACCAGGCCGCACTCGGCGCACTGCCTCACGGGGTCCACGAAGCACATGCGTGGCAGTGCGACCTTCTTGCTGCAGCACTTGTCGCAAAAGCAGCGGCCGCAGCGCCTGCAGTGGTGCTGAGACACAAAAACATAACGAGGCAGCACTGGTCCTGTACAACACCTGTGCATTTCACATAAGCATCATAATAATAATAATAATCATAATAATAAAACAACACATAGATGATCAAACATATTCACCATCAGCCAGTTACAGGACAGAAAACACAAAACATTATGCTGAAGTCACTGGTAAAGTCTCTGGCCATGTACACAAAATGTACCCATTGTACATCATCTTCATTTGCCAAAGACCAGTTCACTGAAATCCCCGAATGTCATTCTTGCCCGACCCCAAATATTAAGAATTACATCAGCTGCCTCCTCGCCAAATGAGACCAATGCCATGATTCACTGCACCCCAAATTTTTTCTTGGGAGACAAGCTAGTAAAACGGTTACAATCTTCGTGCTCTTGCTATTGAGAAACACCTGTTTTGAAATCTAGTCTCTAACAAAACAGCAGCACCAAGGAGACGGTGAATGGGGAAAAGGTTGGATGGCTGAATCACCAACAGCTGTTGACAGAAACAGTGGGTGTGGAAATGGGGCCTTCGCTCACAGAAAGGGGAGGGAAAACTGCCCAGGGAAATATGTGACAGATGTCTTACCTTTCTGGTGATAAAATCAAACTTTGTGTCACATTGCATGCACCTCGAGCACTGAAAGAGAAAGGAGACATCAACCAATATTACCTCAAGACCCATATTAATAGCGAGAGGTACCTCTCTCTGAATGAAATTCCCAGAGCAGCACCGCCATCCATCACAGCCCCCCACACCCACACCATTACTGGGGAGGATGCTAGTGTTTTAAGGAATTCTGTTAAGATAAGATAAAGTTTATTAATCCCCTGAAGGAAAATTTCAGAGTAGCAGTTAAAGACAGGATCAGACAATACACACAACATAAAAGAACAGTAGAAAGGGACATATATAATATATATAAAATTAAGGGGAATATTTTTATTAATGAATGAATGCCTTTATTGTCACTGCACAAAGTACAAAGAAATTTGAAGATAATCCTTACTGCAAGAAAGAAAAAAACACATGAAGGATACAAAATACAGAAATAAGAAAGAAAGCATAAACAGTACATATATACACAATACTGTGCAAAAGTCTTTAGCATTTGAAGAAAATGATGTTTAAGTGATCTTAACTTTGGTGTAAAACTATGATATCACGGCTGTCGAAGTGCGTCAGCTTAGCCATTTCAAAACCGCTCCTAAAATCACCCCAGTATTTCCACTGATGTATTTTTCACTGGACTGCTACCCCACCTTAATGGGGTGATCAAATTCCTCAATGTGTTATTTAACTAAAAGAGAGCTGGTGGTGAACACATGGAATGGTTGAGGTAGCCCTGAGGGCACCAAAAGCAGTGTTCATTTAAATGTCCAAGATATCACTTTTTGGAGAACAGAAGAAATTTTGGTTTATTTAATGTTTAGTTGGTGTTAATTTGCCTAGGTTCTAGTGTAAATTTGTTTTTTTTTCTGCTCAAATATATATTTACCACACAGATAAACTGCCTTAAACGTTTTATTTGGCTACCTAAAACCTGGGGTTAAGAATGAAAATAGAATAAAAAGCACACTAACACATACAATCGCGAACATGGGTGGAGCGGCAGGAAGACCAAACCGGGAATACATTGTTGGATCGGTCGCAGGGGATACAAACATGTGGTAAAGTGCTCATTTCCAGATACGGGCATGGCCCCTCCTCCTAGGAGCTGCGCAAAGTTTCTGAAAAGTTGCGACTTTGCGATTAAGATGCGAAGAATTAAAGAAAACTCAAGAATCATAGCGCCATTCACTAAAGGCGTGACATCCTCCGCATGCATCCTCTCACGACCCAGCAAAACAACAGGAGTCGGTCATTAGCGGAGGAAATCGACCAGAGAAACCCGGCGGATCCCTACGTATGTTAACTCTTCAATTTTACAAATAGGTACGTGGCACACGTTCATAAAAATAATGTTTTCATGTGCTGAGCAAATAAGTGTTTTCAGAAAGTGTGTGTAGGTGTGTGATAAATTTACGGTGAAAGGATCCGATCCAGGCAGCGGGCGCAACGTCCCTCGGCTGTGTAAATATGGTTCATGAGTCAGGAGATGAGACGCACGACTTATAAAGGAGAAACCACACCGTTCCCTGAGAGGCTAATAAATAAAACACACACTCCGACGGTTAGCCCAGCCTGTCATTTCCGGATGGCAGATCCAGCAGATGCCGCGGAGACACCGTGCAGATCCGACGCTTTGTTGAAAAGCTGTTCAAAAATGGCTCCACTTTTATAGGCTTTTAAACGTCAGTGCGATTATGCAATAAGCCCGTAAACAGCCATTTTTAAGGACGAGGCGTTTAAAGGAACGACGCTTTCGAACAGAAGACGGGAGAAGGTTTTTCCAATTGCATTGTGAAATTATGGCCTTAACTATTCGTGCAATATTTCATAAGTATGTAGCAGGACTCGCGGCTTTCGAGTTAGGACTGCAAGATATCCAGATTTCAAACTGCTGTTTTCCCCATTTCGCCAAAAAGCAAGCAGAAACGATTATTCGTACAAATAAATACTAAAAAATAAAACTAAAATTATAATGTAAAGCGAACTCGGCGTTATGTTTTTGTTCTGTTGAGTAATGTCAGAGTGACAGGCGTATTTATCACACAGTTGGTTTCACTTGCATACAAGGCTAGACCGGCGGAAAAACAAAAGCGTCTTGTTTTCCAACTTAATTAAAGGCCCATGATTTGCTAGACAAATTGGCAAAACTCCACACCCTCCAAGTCCCGGATCCGTCAGGAAAATATCTGAGGAATCAGCCTTGTGAACAACTGACAGCAGTCTGCAATACAACGCCCAGGCGGGCTCTGAGTCCAGGCGACGAGCCCTCTTTAGCTCACCTCTTTATCCGGCACCCACTGCGGCTCGTCCAGCGAAAAGGGGCTGTTAAATGCTCCGTTCTCGGGTACCATGCGAAGTCCGCTCGGGCTGCGCACCAATTTCTTGCCGTCTGGCACAGAGGACATTTTCCCACCCTTCCACCCTCGCCTTCACCCGCACGCGCCCCAGTGCTTCTACAGACTGACAGAGCGACCAGCGAATGGGAGGGTCGAGCGTGTCTGGTTACGGTCATATGACTGTCTGGAGAACGGGCCAATTAAAATAATTGTTTGGTGTTTTTGGTCCCGCCCATTGTTGCAGAACGTGTGAGCCTGCATCAAGTCTATGATGCTTGGTTTAATATAAATGAATTGTTAAATACTGCGATTACGCATTTAGCGCAAGAGGGATGTTGCTGTTGTTTTTCGGTGGATGACGTTCGTCAGCAGCGTTGCGTAACCTTTTAATCGTGTTTCACTGGAGAAACTGGTAACTTAAGACATTTGGGGTGTACATCACTCACTCCGCTGTATTAGCTGGTGGTATGCGTACAGAAGTGGACTTTCGGGTATGTGCCATGCTTATCTCGATAACAGCTACGCATTTAATTTGCTATGGGTACCTACTTAGGTGTGAGAGGGTTTTCGCTGCTTTGAGAGACCTCAAAATATGGAACACATTGGAGATGTGGAACCCAAGTTCTCGTCTGCCAGTCCTCGAAGAATCGATTACACTCAATAACGCAGCGCATTGCTTCCCTCTAAATGAAACGGAAACCACTTCATATCGTTTGCGGAAAGCATACCAGCGCCTTTATTTTTACAAAAGTAGGTCTTGTGCTTATTTTTAGCAGACTGGAACGGTATCTTGGTGAAATGGGCTGATTGGTGTCTAACGAGGACATCTGCCGTTAGAGCGCAGCCTACTGGAGAGATTCTTGTGTAGCCCTAGTTTACATTCACGCACTGTGGTTGGTGGGTCAGTTTAAGCAGAGCTCTGATGCCCTCTGGTGGACCAGGTGTATAACTACATTGGAGTGTTTGCTGAATCAGTGATGTCGGTTTGCACTTGGTTGGCAAGTGACAGGTGCGTGCATGACAGATAGAAAGGAAGGTATTTGTGGTATTCATCAGTGCAATTTTCGAAGTGTACAAATACACAAATACAAAATACAAATACAAAAATTTCATTATAATACCAGAGTGAACCCCGCTGTACAGGGTCAGGCTAAAATGTACTGAAATCACTATGGATTCTGCAATTTTCCCACTGCATTCTTTACATAGCCCAGATTTTAGAGTCTATATTTTCCTGTATGAAATTTCCTGCCACCAGAGAAAAGTACAGATTGGTAATACACTCTAAGAAAAAAGGATAAAAATTTGTACCTTTGCTTGTCACTAGGGCTGTACCCTCAAGGGTCTGTCAATTGTACCCTTAGCTGTAGGTAATTGTACCTTTTAAGGTACAGAAATGGACTCTCTGGAACATTTCTGTACCATTGATGGTACATTAAAGCTGTTTGTACCTTTGGGATGTTTCTCAAAAACATAGATGAGTATTCATGAATAAAAGATCTCATCAGGCAACAGACACTTCTAAGACGGAGGGAACACATGTATTTTAAATACTTTAAATGGCCAGTAAGACAGGAGCAAATGGAAATGGGACACTTTACCTCTAATATGAACAGTACATAATTCACATAGTGATCTTCCTATTTGTATCCATACATGCTTTCAGACTGAACATTATATTCCACCACCACATGAACCTTAAGAATATAGAATCAAATAATTTAAAATGTCATGGTCATAACACAAACTGATCAACAGTCTACAAGCATTTCCCTGTTACAAGTGATATTTTACATTCAGTTCTTTCACAAACAACAACTTCAAATCAGGGAAAACAATGCACGTGGTATGTTAATACAAACTAATGTTACTGGCTTAAGTTTTTTTATCAGTACAGTCATTTACAGGTAGTTTGAATACAATGAAAACAATGGATTTCTAAAGTCACATTGTAGCAACTTGGACAGAGTGTCACTGGTAACTAGTGTGTATGTGACGTTCTATACGTCCTGTGCAAAGGGGTAAAGCAGAAATGGAGTACATGAAATAGACACACTAACAGCGCCTGTCTTATTTTCCTAACCCTATCCACCAGCAACATAGAGCAGCACATCCTGCACATTTCCTGTCAGCTTCCTGTTGACGTCAACAGTTTCAGCATAGTTCCAGCTTTTGCGAAGGACATCTACAGTTTGACCTGCGATAGACAAGGCATCCCGTCCAGGGTTCCCCCTGCCTCAGACCCTTCTTCCTTTGAGAGGCCCTAGGCTCGACAAAGGATGGGTGGTTTGCAGTTTGATTATTCTCTGATCCTTGCAAACCCTTTTTCAGCCTTTTTCAATCAAAAGCGGTTGACGTTCTCTTTCCACTTCCTGTTACTTTTCACTCCCGGGTGTCAGGCTGTTTTGGCTCTCTGGGCAGTCTGACAAAGGCAGCAGGACACTCTGGTCCGCATTACTAATGAGATGTCTGACTTAGTGGCGAATTCATCACTGCCTTTCAGCCAACTTGCTTTCTTCTACCCTATTAGGAGTACAGGCACTTAAAATCCGGATCCTTCCACCATGTGGAGACAGACCTCTTAGATATTCAGAGCCACCATGCCTTATTCCCACATTCATACATTTTTTCTCCTTGGGGCAAAAAATAGAGAGACCAGTAGTTTCTGAATAAGATGGTGGAATCTGGTAAACAATTTTTAATGCATGAACAAAACCAAGCCTCTTCTTTATAAAGTAACTTATGCATTTTAAATGGACTGTAAACATGTACAGTCCATAGGCAGCTTTAACACTAATGTTTTTGTAGACAAACCAGTTAAATTTTATCAATACTAATCAGCAGCTGATATAAAAAAATCTAAGCTAATATATAAAGGGATTAAATCCCCTTTTTGAAGAGTGTAACAGGCATAAATTTAATAATTTTCAGTTAAGTGCACATCAAAGACTTATATAAACTGTAATAAAATTTACTTTTCGTTTGAATCCTGAGGGACAGACAGATCAGAGTCTGAGTCGGTCGAGCTGCAGTCTGATTTGTCAAAGCTCTTTTATCTACAGCTAAGTATCCATCTTGCAGCCTTGCAGTTTTTAAGCTCCTGTGAAAATTTCAAGGCTTTTAAAATCCCAAAAAAGGCACCCCCCCAGCTCCAATAGAAATCATAGCTTCTATAACCAAATGTAAACAGACACCTTTCCAAAACAGCTTGTAAGTATTGAAAACAGCCAGTGAAGTGAAACCTTGGGGTCAGTGATGAGGGCAGCATTATAGTACCCCGTGACCACTCACCCAGGAGATGAAAGGTTACATTTCAAGCATAATAATCAAGATGAATGGTAACAACGGTTTAAACATGATCAATGAGAGAAACCCCCTATTTACATGAAAACCCAACCTAAAATGAGAACACCACGTCACCCTCTGCTGATGCTCCTCGGAAGTGCGCCCACTTACAGTCCTACACACTTCATTGTGAAGGTGGATATTCCTCTGCACCCATCCAGGAAAACCAGCAACAAGATGGCGATGAGACTTAAAACCTCAGTCAGCAGAGATTGAGCGGACAGAGAGTGTATATGTTCAGTCACAGGAAAACAGGACTGCCTGTGGGGCAGGGACACTGGGAGACCATGGTCTTCCCGACAAGACTGTCAGTGCGCCAGATCCGTGTGGCTGCCACTCAGGTCTCGGTTTTTCCTCAGACGATTATTTCGTTCCTGCCGAGGGAACAAAGGCAAATAGTCATCAAGGGTAACCAGATAACTTATATACTTACATATGTAAATCACTGTCATTATAAGAGGTTTATTAAAGTTACAACAAGGAAAACATTAGTGAAATGGTGATCTATCCCATGTGTCATTTGATTCTAGAATAGCTGAAATTCCACTGTTACATGAATGAATTCTACTCCACCCTCAGGGGACTGTTACCGCCATCCTCAGCTGAGTCATGGTGGCAGTGACTTTACCTTCCTCCCAAAATGACAAGGTGGCACTAGCCAATTGTGGGCCAGGGTGAAAGTACACTGGTCTTTAAGGAAAAATGCTGCACAAGTGTTCTTTTCATTCAATGGCTATGTACTGAGTGAAACAACCTTACAATAGGCATTGTGTGACACGGTGAGTTCATGCTCTAATTAGTTATATTACTGGTTCATTTTTATTACTGACAAATCATGGCAGAACGTGTTGCTAATTACAGACACTGCTGCTGTAGTTTAAGCTCAGTGTCAGTACCTATCAAGGAGGTACTTGGCTAAAACAGTGATTTGTCCAAGATTGAGGGTGAACAGCTCCCATTATGGAGGAAAAAAAAAAAAAGTTATTTTCAACTGACAGCGCCATCTGTGGATCAGTGAGCAGAGCATGATTTGACGTTAGCCTGCAGACCACGTTGATGTTACATAGCCATTGTTAGTAAGCAGGCCTCTGCTGTGCATGGAGGACAAAGCATTGCAGAGAGGGTGTTAGCGATGTTACGTCAGCAGATGAGGAGGCCCACCCCAGCACCCAGACTACACCTGATGTCGGATCTAAAGCTAGGGAACTGTGGGCGTTTTCTTCACGTTTCTCTTGTGGACCAGGCCTGGAGAACACTGGGACAATTTCTGCTTATGATTTATACCATTCCACCTTCAGTTAAGAAAGAAATGTCCATGGAATCTCAATTGAAAAAATCAAAATGTTACAAGCCTGTATAAAACGTTCCTTCATGCAAATCCAACTTCCTTTTCCTCAGTTGGGATGGGGGTTAGGGATGCCTGTGGTCACTTTTACCCCTAAGAGAGACCCAATGGCCCTATGATCTCAGACCTAGATACAGTCCCCTCCCTTATAGATTGTCCCAATGATCTTGAACCTACAGATGGCGTCTAAAGGGTGGGGGGGGGGTGTCTTAGGGGGGGGGGGGGGGGGAGGTGGGAGGGGCGGGGGGGGTGGGGGGGGG
>JAODKC010000028.1:15420139-15430180 GCA_026777985.1 Mormyrops attenuatus
CCACCCCCACCCCCACCCCCAAACAAACACACAAGCACCCACACATTGCAATTTCAGGAAAACTGCCCAGTGCGGGTCTCGTCCAGGGGGGTGGCGCCTTCACTCTTACTGGGCTGTTTGAGAGCATCAATCCAGCTGAGATTGCCCCCCTCCCCTCTCAAGGAGTTGTCGTCGTCTTCTGCCAGATTTCCCTTTCATTTATTTTATCGCATTTCACTCTTTTCTGCACACCGTACTGTCAGACCTCACATCAGTATAGAGGATAGAATTCAGATCGGTTTTGTTTTAGTTCTGATTGTGACCGGTTTTGCAGACCAGTTACAGACACCCCCACCAGACCCTGCCAAACTGCAGCGTATGCAGCAGCAACACCCCAGAGAAACATCACCACAGCTTTACAACAACTCTATACAAGCTACCTCATAAATCCCGCCCACAGGGTCAGCCTGGAAGCTCTTTGCTTGGTGGATACTTATGCGGTGAAATCCCAGGACACAAAAGAGCCAAATTGCAAACTTCTTAACCACATCTTACTCAACTTACCACCCCATAAGTGCAGTGCTTTTACAAACTGTGTGACATGGACAGGGGACTTATTGCATGCAGTGTTTTCATGGTCGAGACATTCCCAAAACCCAGACACGTATCCCAGCCCGATCTCCAGCCATCTTCTAAGAATCCGAGCGTGTTCAAGAAAGGAAGGAGAGTTCAGCACAGTCTCAGTGAGTGCAAGTCCCTTTTCTGGAGAGTCTGTGGCGAAGGGGTACTGCGGGCGGCGGCAAGCACAGAAGCTTATACACGTCACAGGAAAGAAAAGCACACAAAGAGACAAATAGGCACGGAGGGGTGAGTAAAGAGTGAGTTTTATTAGAAGTTTATTAGAAGACAAGTACACCAAAAAGCACAACACTGAAGAAATTAGTAGGAGCAGAACAGGAAGGTGGCTTGTCTGGTTTCCCCGCAGGTCAGGAGCAATGATCACGCCCCCACCCCTCCCGCCACACCATGCCCACGTCTGGGCCAGACTCTGCATTTACGTCTGGGTTTGGTCGACGGTGAAAAGACAGGGAATTGAATGACTGACAGGAGAGAGCACAATTAGCCAAGGATTGTTTTCTCTGCAAGCTCACGATCATGCCAGGGGAGCCGGGAGAAGACGGGAGTAAGGAGGAGAAGCTGCACACCACACCATGCGGCGGGGCGCGCCCAGCCATGACAACACTACAGGAACGGTCTAGGGCCTCTCCCTGCTCAATGGGGTATCTGAATCACGCTGAGCGGAGGGGGGCTTGGCGAGATGGCGAGTCCCAGAAAGAGAGGTGATTCAAAGCTGGAGACAGAGAGAGGACGCCATGAAGATGGAGGGTTGCAGAGAGTCCGTTAGAGAGAACGAGTTAGTCGCGGAAAGGAGCGTCTGGGTCTAGGCCTGCCAGCCAGACAGGAGCAGAAAGAGAGAGAAAGAAATACACACAACAAGAAAAGCAAGTCAACCAGCAGGATCACTCAAAAGCACAAACCATCACAGGGTACAGACTATTTTTACAATCTGCAAAAGTAAAATAGAATGGAGGAGGAGAGGAGCAGAAGGGCAAAATAAGGAGGATCTGCAGCTGACGTGGATGGTGAACGGCCACTCAGCACTACCTGGTAACCCAGCCCTTGCACTTCCTGTCAGTGCTGCAGCGCCGATGGCTGCATGGAGCTGGGAAATGTAGTCTTAGGGTCTGCTCAGAGTCAGGCTATCGGCTAAAGGCCCAGCTGAGTTGGTGCTCCCTTGCTAAACCAAAGAGTTTATTTTCTGCCTGTTTGGCATTTCTCCACAAGGGGCTCTGGCCCTGACAGTGGCTTAGCGGATTAGGTCTTGTATAAATGGCTGATCCTGCATATGGGCCCCAAGCTTCACTCTCACCTTGTGCATCTCAAAGGAGAGAAAAGGGAATATGGGGGAGAAAAAAACTAAAGCATGCATGTTTCTGCAAAAGGTCAATGAGGCATCATTTCATTGGATGCTAACATCAAGAGGTCAGCAGGAGTGTGTCTGGGGAGTCCATTCACCCTACATTAAACCCCAGTGCTCATCCGGGATGGTGATACCAGCTGTCACTAGGCGAGAAACCTGTGGGACACATGATCCCAGGAAACCCTTAACATCTCCTGTGTCTGTGTGCCACTGACTGGATGGGAAGCGGGAGAGCAATAAGAGATGAGAAAAAACAAAGGTGACAGAGCAAGCATGCAGGCAGGCGGTAAAGGTCAAAGAAATGGCTTCACTGCATCTCCATCTGAAGGAGAGCTCCAGGCAAAATTACTTAATTACTGATGGTTGCGGTGTCACCAGGCAGGTTCTATACCTAAAAGCCCAGCTATCCTGATGGAAAAACAGGCAACACCTAACACACGTCTGCCTTTCATAACATGCGCCATTAAGAGTCAATAAGCTGAAGCAGCCCAGATGTGGGCTGGGTGGGGCAATGAGGTCTTGGATGGAGCTTTCCTTTGAAGGACACACAAGGCCACTGAGAAAAAGCAGGGAGGCAAGCTGGCTGTTAGGAGCATGCGCTGAAAAATGCTGCAGAGGCACATCCAACGGCGTACAGTACACAGCGCCCACGTATGTGATGGTGCGTGGGGTCTCGGGTCAGAGGACATAGCCTCCCCTGGGAATTGCTGATTGGTCGTCTTGCCGCTACAGAGACAGGAAGGTTCTGACGGCCACAGACAGAGGGAAGTTAATGGCTTCGACAAAAGGGACAAAGGCTGCGGCAGATGACGGCACTAAGGATCATGGCTGTGCACGACAGAAGGCACAGGCCACTTGAAGCTGGAGCCTTTTAGTCTGCCTGCAGGTCAGTAACTGCCCTGAGGAACAACTCATCAGCAGCTAACAGGGAAACAGGGACTCTGCTTAGCACAACCATCTGGGGGGGGCATTATTTTAGGGCTATGTTAGTGGGCAGCTGTGGGTAGTAAAAACACAACAAGCTTGGACCGGACAGTCAATCAGCATAGAGACCAGGAACGGCTGACCTGGTGCCTTCATCCTGTACTGCAGTATTTCTCAACCCGGCCCTCAGGGATGGTCCACATTTTTGCTCCCTCACAACTCCCGATAAGGATCAGGAAGGGAGAAAAAATGTGGACCGTATGGGGGGTCCCCGAGGACCGGATTGAGAAACACTGCTCTAGTGCAGCTCGTGGCTGCATCGCTGTAGTAATTATGTACAAGTCGGCTAGCCAGACGTCAAGCAGAATTTCATATACTTATCCACGTGGGTCAACCACCCTGGTCAGCATCTTAAGAGACCTGATGGTAGTCTAGGTGCTTCATCGACATGCCGTATAAGCTGTTACTTCTCAGTAGCCCTTTATTAAAAATTTGCTTCCCACCCACTATCTTCCCTGACAGGAGCCACAGTTATGCACAGATAAATCCTAAAATAGGATTGTAACTGTAACTGTAAGGAATGACTAAGTATGGCTCAGGTAGCTGCCCTCATCTACCAAGCAGATGTAAGAGTAAGCCACGCCCTCTTTGCACACACACACACGCCCCTCCACCCGGTGCCGCCTGTGTACTGTACTTACCCCGTTCCATTCCACGCTCATACTCACTTCCTCGCCCCCGTCCGGGCCGCTCTCATACTTGACCACATCGGAGTTGAGGCTCTCGCGGCTGCGCTGTTTCTCGCGAGCCTCAGGGTCGCCCAGGACCTCTGCCACACGCTGCTTGTGTGCCGTGTCCAGGCCCTGCAGACACACGTGCACAAACAAATAATCTGTGTTAAAACAGCAGCTCTACACCAACTCCCACTGTACTCAAAGGCGAACAGAAGCGCAGTTCTCTTAAGGGCCACCAGGTGGCAATTTGACAGGCCATATGTTTTGGATTTTATCCAAACCAGTCATAATCGTTTGTGCTGTTAAAATTTTCATTTGCACCGACGTGCACCCCATTTGTGTCCAGTTTGGACCAAACCAGTGTCAATCTGTGCTGTGTAAAATGTCTGTGCTGTTATATACCGAGTTATACCATTACATAATCATGTATGCCATTACATGTTTCTCATGTAAAATGTATTGCCACGCCCCCGTTTGAGCACATGCTCCTCTAAAAGTCTGTGCACATCGCTGGAGTGGTAAATGGGTTTTGGGGTGAAAGGTACAAAATGGTAATGGCGCCATTTATAGTGGTACGGAGCGTCACAAATAAATATCACCTTCAAATGGAAATCTGAAAGCGCGAGATGATTAAGTCCGGTTTGGCTAAAATCTGAAACACATGGGGGGGGGGGGGGGGCAACTTAACGCAGGTCAGTGTCTTACGTGTAATAGAATGGTAAGCCGAGTTAAATGTGTTTATGCATTTCGTCCTTCTGCCACCTGAGAACTGCATGACCAGTCTGGGATTAGACCCCAGTCCACATCCCAGCATGCTGGTCTATAAAAATTCAAACGCTCAATAGAAGGCTTTATCAGGAACATCAGACCGGAAACCTACAAAGAGACACATCCTTGATCCTTTTGCCACCCACTGCCATGATCTTTGTCATCCAAACAGCACTAAGTTAACATCTGGCACCTGACTGCTAATGAGTGCAAAGTCATTTACCCGCCCACCCCGCTTCAAACAAACACGCCGCCCCGAGAGGCTGGCCGCGAGTACCGAGTGGAAACTCACCTGCTTTCGCGAGCGCATTGCTGCCTCCTCCAGGGTCTCTGCCGCTTCAAACTTGCCCTGCCGCCTGTAGAGGGCGCCCAGGTTCTTCAGCGTGGTCGTCACGGTGGGGCTGGGGGGCAGTGAGGAGTAACGGTAAAAGTGAAATTAAAGTGGGATGTGCTGGAAGTACCTTATTGCACTTCATGAGATTCATAATGAATTCATTAAGATTAATTACAGTCATTAAGTGGCTCATGAGCTCCATGAAGTGTAAATACTGCATCCACACGGTGGTGGAACGACTCATCATCGAACAGCCGTGGCACCCTCCCACCCCCCAGGTACTGACCTGTCCACTTTGCAAGCTTTGTACCAGCCTCCATACTCCCCAAAGGGCGACCCGTCTTTCTGCTTTCCCTGGGGGACGGGGGGGAGCACATGTAACTCCACTCAAAGCAGATTGTTCATTGTTCCAGCAGTCAGTGATCTGCGCTGGTTTCATATCGAGCAGAGCGAGTGCGACACAAGCAGACGCTAAGCTGTCACCAAGAGCTCATGACATTTGAATATGGAAAGCAAAAAGTGACAGAAGAGGAAGAGCTGGAAGAGCAACCGCTGAGCGCACAAACAGGCTGCACTTCCTCTCAAACAGACCATGCAGCGCGGCCAGGTTTAGTGCTGCGTAAGGGCCTCCAGGGGGCTGGGGATCCGCGGTATTGCTGAGGCCAGTGCTGTAATGGCGGGCATGGGCATGGGCAATCGCTTTTAACAGGACACTAACGGCGCTTTTCCACTGCCACCAGGAACCGAGCCGTACACTGACCCATACCGCGAACTGACAGTTTCACATTTTAAAGTATACAAGCCGTACCCAACCTGTACCCATGCTGACACGGCACAACAACAAAACTGAGCTGGCTGTGTCACCACCATCTGATCGGTCAAAATACACAGGGACAAGAAAGAACCGGTGATCTGTGCCGATATGCACAGATTATGTAAAGGGAAAAGGGATATATTCACTGTATTATTCATTATCAGTATTATCGCACATTGCGATGTATTTAAACACTCCTGGTAACTCAGAACTTGTGAATTTCCAACCTCCTACTTTAAAAAGTACAACAGGAAGGCTAAACGGAGTGGAGTCGTCATGCAAATCTTCATAAGATAATGCTAATCCCGCTATCATTCAATGCTAACATAAGAGTGATTCTCACAGACGTGCTAGCGGAAATTAGCACGTAATGAATCATGACATACACAGTGTGAACAGTAAATAAACGCCTCCATTTTACACCAACGTGGCTCTGCAAACCCGGCCACCTCTACCGAGCCGACCCTTCAGCAGTGAAAAACCGAAGCGAACCAGAACCGTGCTGTAACTAGTCTCTCTTCGCAGTACGGCTCAGGCACAGTTCGGTTCCTGAATGCCAATGAAAAAGCCCAATAGCTGTGAAAATGACCAAAACGCAGGTCATCACTCACCTTGCTCAGCTCCTCCCTCTCCTCTGCATGCATCCAGATCGGTTTGTTCTCATCTACATAAACGAGGGAGAGAGCCAGATAAACGATAGAATTGGGGGGAGCTCACTGACATGGCTGCTTTGCCCACCAAAAGGTTACTGTTGTTTTCAGGAGTCTGAAGCTAGCCGGCTGCTTCAGCTCACTGTGGTAGGCTGACAATCCCTGACTTTTGCTTCACAGAGAGAGGCCAGCCTGCAGAAGCCCAGGGAAGGCGGCGGGAATCTCAGCCAACACCTGGCCGTTTGTCACGCTATCGCTTTACTAATGTCTGTCTGGATTAGTGGCCAGGGGTTCAGGCATGGCAGAGATAAATCTCCGTAGTAATGAATCTGGGACCTCCATAAACGCAGCAGTGCAACTAGGAGCCTGATAAGGACGCGGCAGGCCTGTCAACGACTGATAAACGCTGCCTGTCTGGTGCGGGGGGGAGGACAGGAAATGGAAAGAGATGATGTCACAGGCACGGCCAGGCATACTCACCATCCACAGAGCCGAATTCCCTCTCGTGGGCTCGCGTAAGGATCTCCTTATACAGCGTCTCAGCCTGCTTGAACTTCCCCTGCTTGAGGTAACAGGATGCCTTGGGGGGGAGGGGGGGGGACAAGACTTACCACATGGGCAACTGACCCCACGGGTCATGTGTCCAACTCAACAGACAACAAAGGACAACGGCATGAGGCTCTCCCAGATCTGGCAGCCCAGACTCGCGTTATACAAGAACAGCTCATTATGACCCTCGGACTTCGGGATCGCGGCAGGGAGGTTAGCGTCGACAGCAGGGAGCCCCATCCTACCTCTGCCCCCTTACTCTGCTTAGCCCCCCCACCATCTCAAAATTTCCTTGTCTGTGAACCTCTTAAACCCTCACCCATCTGCCTGTATCACAGATCAACATCTCACCAGGTTGTTCTTGGTCTTGGCCACGTTGGGGTCGTCGGGTCCCAGTTTGGTCTGGTAGATGACCAGGGCCCGCTGGTAGTAATGCTCCACCTCCTGGTACTTGCCCTGATTCTGGCACAGCAGAGCCAGGTTGTTCAGCTGCTTGGCCACGTCGGGATGATCCTTACCCAGAACCTGGAGGCAACACACACAGACAGTCCTTATCTTTATCAAGGTGGTCTGTGAACACCTCTCTAGAGGACACTACTAAGACCTAACAAAGAATACAAGAGCAACGTTAGCACCTTTACACTCAACTGCCATCAACAGCAGGACTGTTTTTCGTCTGGTGGGGGATGAAATGATACAGACCACACCCTGGGGCTTACAGTACTCGTGGTAAACAATAGGTGTCATAGTGGAGCCAGGGGAGATGGTTAGGCTGATCATTAGCTTTGGAGCAGAGACAATCTGTGCACACTGACAGCATGGGGGGTGGTGGGACTTACAGGAGATTCTCAGGGTGATAAGTTGGGGGGGGGGGCTCACTGGGGACATGCGGCAAACCTTAAAGACACGGTTGAGCTTCACCAGGGTAACATTTCGATAGGTTACCTGTGCTGATCCCTCCCTCTGCCAGCGAGAGTGAGACCTACCACAGGCCAGCCCACCACCACCCCCGTCACACACGGAAATCCCCAACAGAGAGAGAGAGAGAGAGAGAGAGAGAGAGAGAGAGAGAGAGCACCGGGCAGACATAGATACAGACACAAGGAGAGATTAGGGGCCATATTGTCAGCATGATGCAAAATCTGTCTTTGTCTGCGGTGCATCCGTGGGTGAACTTCCACCTGCCGCACCCCCCCAGCTATGACATCACTCACGGTGTTATGTCAGCAGGGGGACTGGGAAGCAGGCAGGGAACGAACAGGGCTTTTGATCTCAAATTCAGAAAAAGGACATCCAGTGCTGTAACCACAGCATGACCCCTAACCCCCTGACCCACCTGCTCCCGGATTTCCAGGGCCCTCTTGCACAGTGGCTCCGCCTCCTTGTACTTGCCCCTCTTCCCATATAGCACAGCCAGGTTATTGAGTGTGGCCGCCACCTGGTGCGTGGGAGGGGCACAGACATGGTTTAACAAAAGGAGACGGCCAGTCTCTGAGCGAAGATCAATCACCAACTCACATGATTCACTGGAACACGAAACAGCAGAGGTGAACATCTAACCAAACAGGAAGTCTTTGGCATGCTAAAATTAATGACAAATCAGCACAAACACCGAACAGGAGACAAGGCGGTGGCTGTGATTGTTCTGATTGGACACACGACCAAGCCCCAGTGTGCCAGTGAAAGGGAGTGCATGAGAGCCTGACCTCTATGTCAAACCATGGGCGAGGGGCTGGAGCAGTGTGGGTGGCTATACTTTCCACAGGCCTGGGGGGGCACATGGAATTCAGACAGGGACACACGCATTTGCCATATACCAGTCAAATAATGGTTCTACTACCGTTAACCTGACCAATATGCATGACTTATGTGTCTGTTGCTTGGTTTTATTAAATCAGGATGATGTTAAACCACACAAACCTAATTCCGGAAAGTTCTGATCAGACATACGAACAGCAGTGGTTTATAAACAGGGTGTAGGCTATTGCCATCTGAACCCCCCCAGACTCCCCAGAGGGAGGAGCCTCTTCCACGCCCGCTGATATGAACCACGTGGCTTCTGGGAAGCTGAGGTGGCATCCCCTCCGCATCCGGAACGTGCCTGGCGGACAGTTTCCGCAGCTGGTAGAGCAGAGCTGACTCGTGTTGACAAGGCAGCACTGAACAGGACCAGGTTAGCAGAACATACCTCATCAAACACAGGTCACCAGACAGACAAGTTACAATATCCTGGATCTCATGTCAATGTTTGCTGTGAATAAACACCCCTCTTAAACACAAAGACACACGCTGCAAAATCTCCCGCCCGTCTCTCATTCTCCTCTGTGCCACTGACACGCACCGCTGGGTGGTCCCGGCCCAGGGTCTTCTCCCGGATCGCCAGTGCGTCGTTCAGCAGGTTTGCGGCCTCCTTGTACTTGTTCTGGTCCCTATTGGGAGGAGGACAGGAGCACCGGGAACGGTGGTGTTATGTTGACTTTAAACTCCCAAGCCAGCAACTGCGGCCATTTTCATGGCGGGAATATATAGATACTAAAACAAAATGAATAACCCAAAAGGTAAAGACATTATAAATAACTATAAAATATTACAAAACAGTTAAGATTAACCTTTGATTAATTTTTTTATTTTTTTTTTTTAAATCAACTAGCTTGACTTTACCTAAAACCTCTTGCTAAAAAAATCAGTGAAATGGTATTTTCGCCTAAGGGAGGGACAAGAATGGCAATACAACAAAACGTGTTTAACAGACAAAGGGGTTTTGAATGTAGGACATACAGGTGGATCTACACCTCCAAGTAAAAAGAGGCGAGTCAGCCTGGTGTGTCTTTGTATAAATGTTGTACAGATGATCTGGTCCCAATGGTTTTTAAAACTGGGAAGGAAAGGGTCAGCTGGCTTAAATTCATGCTTCCCATGAGAGCAGAGATGCTTCCCAGCCCCCAGAAACTATGTGTCTCAATATATCCAGGCCCATTATGAGCTAATCGCAGCCAGGCTGCACCTGTAGACCAGTGCCAGGATGTTGAGCATGGTGGCCACGTCGGGGTGGTCGTGGCCCGAGGTCTTCTCCAGGTCCTCCAGCGCCTGCTTGCACAGTGGAACAGCCACCTCGTAGCGGCCCTGCGAGGCGTACTGGATCACCAGGTTGTGAAGCGTGCGCAGGCGCGCCGGGATCTCGTAGCCGCCTTGCTGGGCGGCCGCCATAGCGGCACTGCCTGCGTTGTGCTGCGGCACTGGGGGGACACATGGGGAGGCAGGGCCTGTTACCATAGATACTGGAAACATTGCCATGCAGATAGAAAATG
>JAODKC010000028.1:15431312-15444568 GCA_026777985.1 Mormyrops attenuatus
AGGGAAAGGTTGAGGGTGAGGAGGACTCACCGAGGGGGAGAGGGAAAGGGAGAGGCTGAGGGTGAGGAGGACTCACCGAGGGGGAGAGGGAAAGGGAGAGGCTGAGGGTGAGGAGGACTCACAGAGGGGGAGAGGGAGAGGCTGAGGGTGAGGAGGAGAGGGAGAGGCTGAGGAGGACTCACCGAGGGGGAGAGGTCCTCATCATACTTCTTCAGC
This sequence comes from Mormyrops attenuatus, assembly GCA_026777985.1. NCBI lineage: Eukaryota > Metazoa > Chordata > Actinopteri > Osteoglossiformes > Mormyridae > Mormyrops > Mormyrops attenuatus. Next base: position 15,431,529 of record JAODKC010000028.1, read on the forward strand.
TGGTTCATGAACTCCAGGTGCTTCTTCTCCTCCTCCAGCTGGGCCACGCTCTGCTCGCTGTGCTGCAGCTTCTGCTGTGTTCCTGCCAGCTCATCACGAAGCCACTGGTTCTCCTGGCATAGGCGCTTCACCTGCACCCTCAGCTTCTGCTTCTCCGATTCCACTGTGCTCAGGTGGCCCGACAGCGCCATCATCACCTGGGGGTCAGGGGGCAAGCGACAGAAACAAAGTGGGTGAAGAGTGCCAAAAAAGCACAAGGGTAACAGTGTTGCCAGTTAAAAAGGTAAACCGTAACAAGCAAACTCAGCTATTTAAACCCTCCTCTGTTTTTGCTCCCTCTCAGCTCTCCAGTGGGAAGCTGAGAGGAAGCAAAAATGTGGAATGTCTGTGGTTCCCCGGGAACTGGACTGGGAAACACTGAGATCACTGGGAAACAGGTGATCTCAGGCGACAGATATCATGGCCCCAGCCACAACCTGACGAGCCCCTGCCTATCCTGGCACTGACCAAGGTGGAGTCTCACCTGCGCCTCGCTCAGCCCCAGTTCCAACATCTCCAGGGACTTGCGGATCATCACTGACTTCTCCTCCACCAGACTGCTCTCCTCATCCTGCTTGAGGCATCGCAGCGTCTGAAGCAGGCCATCCAGGATGGAATGGTGCTCCTGCTTGAGGGCCTCCAGGCCCTGGATCACCTGCTTTGTCCTGGAGATGATCTCGTCCTGGGAGAGCTTCTCGTCCAGATCCTCCTTCACACACACCATCGTTGACATGTTCTCATGCATCCTGGGGGACGGAGGAAAAATACCTAAGTCTCCTTTCTCCAAGCATTAAATTATCATAAGCCACTGAAGCACATCTGCTTGATCATTTTCTCAGCAATTACCTCAGAGGCTTGATCCTGTCACCAACAGAAATTAAATTCATGCCGTCAGTTTTATAACTAATCGCATCAAAGCATATTTTGTACAAAGTGAAACAGACCCTGCTACTGCTTCCATTGCAAAAAAAATCTGTGGTTTAAAAAGGGAACAGAAATGAGATAAGCCTGTCCAGGACAATTTATTCAGCTCGGCGTAAATGAGGTACATTCTGCTGGCAGCACCTGCAAGTTAACAACAGCACCCTATTGTTGGGGTCGGTGAAAGAAACTGAGGAGACAGAGATCTGAATCATAGCAGAAGCAGAAGCTGTACAGGGTCTCTTTCAAGTCAGGTTCAATGCTGGGGCTTAAGCAGACATCACACCTGTCCCTCTGTCTTAACTTTTTCTCAATCCTCTTCACATAAAAATCGATCAGAAAAGCCTCATCATCTAAAACTGCACATCCATTGTACAATTCATGATTTTACTTAAAACGTTTAAATCTTGTTTACCAGTCACATATCTTTCTGTATTTTCCACTGTCTTTCTAGATAGCAGCTTAAAGCCTGAGGGTTAATGCTGCAACCAACGACCTTGTTTGTGGCATCTTTAGCTCAACATGGGTCGACCTTTTTCCCTAAAATAACGCTGCTTTGCTTGCAAGAATAAAAGGGTGCCGTCATTTCAAAAGACCCCTCAAGTTTGTCATGTCGCTCCTTGCAAAACGCTTTCTTCCGGGCTGCAGACTTATCAAAATACTGCCACATTTCAGAAGACATTTTAAGGCCTGAATGCTATAACACTCACTCTCACCAGTGCTATTAAGGCATGTCTATTAAACTATTAAGTTTTCAGATAATAGGTTGCTGTACAGAATGCTTATGGCTGTTACTTAGCAATTGATCACACATGTGAAATCAATAAGTGGTCTGAACATACCCAGAACCCTCTATACCACCACCCATCCAAATAGTAGTCTCACCATCTGCAGGCTCATCAATGTTAAGACCTAATGAATGCTTTCCCGAATGAAGCATGTAGCCAAGGGCAACAGGGCCTTGTCCCTTATGTCCCACCATTGGGCAGGGAAATGGGAATCTAATTTTAGGCCATGGGGGCTAAGCTCATTAGAATAGAGGGAAAGGAACTTTGAGGAATACTCTCATTCAATGAACAATGAGCTTGGTAGATGATTCTGGCATGACTTCTGCTCACCCACCATCTCAGAGCTTGGTCACTGTGAATGAAATGATTACAAGGTCAGATTCCTTTGCAACACTTTGGCTCTTCTGCTACACGTTTAGTCTCGGAACCACTCTGTGTATCCCTTAGGGAGAGATCGCCCAAGAGCATTATTCAGCTCTGGGACAACATAGACCCAGGATACCCTCTGGCAGAGTAGACACACCTTCAGCATGTAGCAGGAAGGGCGGCACCACAAAAAAAAAAAAAAAAAAAAGTGAAAGAAAGAGAGAGAACATTCTAGTCCGTTTGATATTCACGCCTGTGCCCCAGACAGACCTGTCTTGGCAGATTGCCTCGCTGTTTGAAAGCACCACAGGGCTTGTCTGGGCTTAAAACTTACAGCACGTGGACAGATAGAAACAGACATGTTTAAAAGGGATCTGAACAGCCCAGATAAATAAAAACCTGAACCATTTCTGGTAACTTTCATCAGGTTTAATTTAATTTATATAACATTTCTTTAGCAGATGCTTTTATCCAAAGCGACGTACATTTGAGACAGCAGGGTGAGCGAAACCAGAAGCAGAGTCTTGCTCAAGAGTAGAAAGATGAAATTGCTTTGCTGAGCATGAGACACGAAGCGTCGACCTTCTGAGCACAGGCTCAGTGTCCCTACCCACTAAGCCACACACCACCTCCAGTGAAACATCAACACAATACCTTGTTTCTTTAATGTACGAAACCATTAGACTTTACTGTAACCCTTCCATACTGGAGCAATTTTTAGGAATTGCTACAAAAAAAATCACACACAATCAAGTGATCGTTAACATGAGGCGGAACGCTAACGATCACGGTAGCTGCTAAAAAAACAAAACCCAACGCATTTGAAAGCAACGGTCCACTCCTTCAGTCCTTCTCAGGGTTTAAACGGAAGGCTGTCACCTTCTAATGAATGATGCTTCCACAGGGTTACTACATGCTAAATCCTTGCCCAGTGGATTGTTCCCAAGGGCTGCTGTGCACAACATGATGTGGAGACTTGACTTCAGAAACACACCGAGAACTGATGGCCAAACTTAAGCTGTTATCATAGTCTGTGTTGTGACGAGCTGTTCATCAATGCATCTTTTTTTTTTATTTTAATGAAATTACCATTATGATGTCTAAAACGCTTTAATGCATTATAACAAGTGCTTTCCTTTAATTTCACTATGGAATTATGGGAGTAGTTCGAATTATCACAAAACAAAAAGGTGGTTTGTACACTGTGCAAAGTTCGATGGCACACTACAGGGACACTAGCGCTATACACGAGTACCTCAAGAGAAAATGCACAGGCGCTATTCTGGACGACGGACCACCAGAACAGGCAAAAGTGTTGTCTGTTCATATTTGTTAAATTATCATTAGTACGAAGAGCTTTTTAATATTTTTGTCCTTGTAGCTCCTAAATATGCTCATTATTAAACCCATGCTACCTTAGATTCTTAGCTAAAGCCCCACAATAACATAAAGGTTATTGTTGTCAAAATAAAATTAACTTAAACGATCTTGATTTTCTGAAGGAAAATTAATCGCTTAGATTAATCGACCAATCAGTAGCTGATTGTCCGTACAGTTGACAAGGTAACAGGCTAGACAACGCTTAGGATAACTGTTGCCAGGATACAGAGTGACGTAAACCTGACATTTGAGCAAGGAATGCTTGAAAGAGATGTCAGAAGACCAACTGCAGTTTAAAAACAAAAACATTCCAGATAAATAAGAGGAACGATAAAAATGCTTATTATGCACCTCATAAGGACTTAGACAGCCACGGCAACCAGCGTGGCAAAAACTGCACTTATGATGTTCCTTGAGGGAACCAACACCTACATGTTCCATAGGATTTCCTCAGGCCCAGCTATTCCTGCTCACATGCTCTCAGGACCTGCAGCGGTCATGAGCTATCGGCCCAGAACTTGCCTCTCTCCTACTGTGCAAGGTTGCCAAGAGACACTGCGATGCTGACGCACTAGGCAAACCAAGGTTTGTACATCAAGCTCACCTGACACAACACTAAAGAATTTTCATTTAATTACAGCCAACCGCCTCATTATGACATCTGCAATGACAGCAGACACATCCAGGAATGCTCTATGGTGAGGTCATGTGACCCACACACCAAAAGCCATCTGACTCCAGCAGCTGCACTGGCAGAGAGGAAAGGGGCAGGTATAAGTATGTGGCTGGGCAACAGATCCTGAAGAACTGGATGTAGGGAAATGAAACCCTCTGTCCGCACATATACACGCCCAAATTCTTTGGTCATGTGATCATTAAACAACGTGATGGGAAAGGACAAGCAGGCCTGCCAGTTTACAGACCATCCCACCTTACACCGACAGACACACACGTTATCTGACGGTGCCAGACCAGGCAAGCTCAGTCCTGAACCGATAAGCTTTCCGGAATCCCATATGAATGATTACCAATCTTTTAGAAGGGAAAATGAATCATCTCAAAAGCACAGGAGAAGCCAGCGGGAGCAGCAAACCATTTTCATGTTTCCCTCTGAAATGTAAATATGCCGTTTTCTAAAGAGCTCCAGGGACCACAACAAAACAGAGCAAACAATGTGGGAGTTTGGCGCTTAGGTTAAGTGGAGACTCAGACTCACTACGCATTGTGCTTTGCTAACTGCCCCCCACTCTGCGAAAAGACATCCTTCAAATGGAGGTGGAGGGAGTGGACAGCACGTTCACAGAAAGAGATGTGACCACCGGTACTGATGCAAGCACCGAGAAGCTAAACTGAATTAAACATGAGTGCAGTCAGGTAATGTTACAGAGCTTCAGCCCTGATGCTCTCACACAGCAGATTAAATGCTCAATGTTCAGCTGTCAAAGGCTTAACCAACACTGTACGGTTTTTATATTCTGAATGATGACCCACACTTCTCTGACATCCAGAGTGAGTCAGCCGGCAGGATTCCCTCAACTAACCTGAGCAATATGGTCTGCTACCAAAACATGAAATCTGAACCCTGATGAGAACAGGAAGTGTCCCCAGCAAGACCATCACATTTGGGGCAGAAAATATACACCATTTTTTCACATCGGCGGACTGTGAAATAAGGGTGACATACAACTGACCGCATCTTTCCATCAGTGCTTCTGAAAAGCAGAAGCGAAAGTGCAGGAAAAACATACAGGCTGAACAAATATACATTAGCAGCTTATATGTGATACAAGATGCTCAGCAACATCACATTCATCCTGGGAAAGGCAACAAGAAATAGCACCTGGTCTGGTGAGTTCAAAGCCAAGTTGATGAGTGGAGCTTACAGGGTCAGGCATTTACACATTAGCCAAAGTGATGGGATGGGTACAAGTTCCTATAACAAAGAGAGAAAACAAGGGTGCAGATATTCAAGAAGGGTGAAGAAAAGAAGAACGACAGACTGTGAGCAGAGAGGATGGGTGCCACTCAGTCACCGTGCCTCCCAACATGGCAGAGGAGAGATCAGATGCGCGAAAATCCAACTTCACCAGCTCAGAATGTGCCATATACAAGTAGCTAACCTAGTAAAGTCCAGGGTGACCCGGTACGCTTTCATCACAACAGTCTCAGCTGAGGAACAAATATGCCGGCTCGATAACAGTTTCCCATCTCCCACATGATATGATTTACACTGGAGGAGTTTAATGGCGCAATTTATAACCTCAATCCCAGCACGATGTGAGCCACTAAGACAATTCTGCACTGACAATTCACTGTGGTACCACAGCAAAACTGAAATACAGCTCTCATTCACATTTCCGAGCCTTCTCGGAGGGACTGTAACCCCCACTGGTATCAGGCCAAGATTACTCTGTTTAAAACCCGCAGGCTTCCCCCTGTTAGTGGCAGGATTCCTAAGCAATGCCAGGAAAGGGACCCCAGTAGGGACCCGAAGGTCAGGTTACGGGGCCCAGAGGCACAGACACCCCGTGGCATCAGGCAGATGTGTACTTAGATATTAAGTGCAAGTGTTGAGATGCTGGGGCACAGAGAGGGGCTCCTATTGCGCAGTCTACTCATCCAAGGAGAACAGAGGGACTGCAAAGTATCCTCAGTCCTGGTCATCCACACCTCTCTTAGGTGTCAGGTTAGACATGAACACCATACATCCTCGCCTCAGTGGCCCCATAGTTCAATCATCTAATGGCACTTTCATAAAAGTTCCCCAAATCCCCAACACTTGCTCTCCAGTGCAGCAAGGCTGCACAGTCCACAGAGACTTCTGGCTTCAGTCCACCAGCAGAGTCAAGGGAAGCACTCAGACTATTATTTCAGCTGTACATGAAAAGGAGAAACAAAAACCATGCTGAGGTCAGTTTCTCCTAATTCCACTTCTCTCTCCCTGACTGGGCACACACGATCCCCTAATTACAGCTCAGGAACAGGAATCAAGAAAACTGAATACCCCGACCCCAGCAGCGCAAAACACAGTCGGGTAAACAGAAATGCCACTCTTGCTGTATTTGTTCGTACGGTAGAGCGCAGAGATTCAGGAGCGCCTGCGGTCTTGGAGAGAACCGCTGAGACGCAGCTGCGGCTGAGCACGGAGATCGTCCACCTGTCGAAGGGGGACACACTGGGTCCTCAGTGCGCTTTGCCACAAGCAAGATCCCGGGCCACACAGACCCGCTTTGACCAAACCGCACCGCGCTTGCCCTCTGAATTTCAATACTCATCGCCAATTCATCTTTTTACTAAGACATAAAAAGAGGGATACAAAAAAATCGCATGAATCACGCGCGCTGACAAAACACACCTCGTGTGTCCTTGTGGAGGGACAACGACACAATGAAGCCGTTATACAAAACTAACAAGAGTGCTGTGCAAAAGGATGCCACAAGATGACAATCTAGAACAACAGACATCCAATATACGCAGGTCACACGAATAATCGGTTTCAGCGGAGTGTACAGATATGACGGGTCGTATTTCCACGTTAAAACAATCACTTAATATATAGTTATCTCGCCCTGTCAGTCTGTGTGTATCCTGGTTTCTGTATGTAAAAAACCAAGTTGAAGAGCACAGTCATGTCAGCTGAATCGGTGGAGCGAAATGTTTGCAGCTATCAAGGTTAATTATGCGTTAAGGTCTGCAGCACATCGTAATCGTACATTACTTCAGCATGACTGGATTTCATTAGTCGTCTGTTGGGCATGTTTAACAGGCAGTGTGTGCAGGCAATTCAGGATCTTAATACTGATTACTGGAGAATTATTTTCGAATGAAAGCGTATTACTCTATTACGCCACAAAAATGAAGCCTATTGTATAATAAATTGATGTTTCACCTACTCGTTGGACTAAAACTGTGTATTAGTTGTAATAAATACAGTGTTGGAATTAATAGAAAGTTAGCGATGAAGTCAGCCCAGCCATAGGAGCCGAAGAAGGTGGTCGGGGGGGGTAGTTTGACGGCTTACCGCTCCGCTTAGCATCCAGTCTTCGGGTTACTTATTTGCAGCGATTCACCGGTTTATTCCGGGGGATGGGTGGGTTCGTCGCACACCTCCCAGCCGGGCTTCTTTCTTAAGCTATAGGGGTCTTCCTGTCTTCACGGTGAGGTGCACGCAGGACGAGACCACCGGAAGATACCGGCCCCCGGTGTCCGAGCTTCAGACCGGCTTCGACTCACCTGGTCACCGCCTGCACAAGCAATTATTTAATAACGGCGGTCTGGAAAACGCGTCTGAGCGAACGACACCGCGGGACGGCCTCCGGTGGGCTCAGGGCGGCCGCCGGACCTCACATAGTCGTCGGGCCTCAGAGGGTGGGCAAAGCCGCCAGCCGAGCGTCGTGTTCTTCGGATACTTCACGGTGTTTCGGTCAGTCAGAGGCGCGTCCCTACCCGACTGACAGAAGCAGCTTCCTGCGCGAAAATGGCGCTGCCTCAAGCCCCAGAATCCCCCTCTTCCTTGATCATGACGTCACCCTACAACCCTTAAAGCGACAGCCCTCAGAGCTACAGCTCTCTAAACGTGACATAAACCGCGGTTGGGCGGAGACCGCGGGTAGCGTGCGTTGGATGACATACCGAGGCGGGCAGTGTCAGGAAATCACGTTTTTTATGAGATTATTTTTGCCACCCACCGGTCACACATATTAGAGCCAGTTCTTGTAGGAATAAACGTTATTTTCCCCAAAGGCAGTTACATTACACGCAAAAACATTTAATTGTAATAGTTTAGTTAACAGTTTGAATATTAAAATGTCCTCGTCCTAGGACATCGATGTTAATTAACCATTACCACATAAAATATCTGAGGGAACCGAAACAATATTTATTACTCTAATACATAAAGTGTGAAAGAATGAGAAGTTGTAAGAGGATTAATGAACTATAATGGGTGAGAGTATAGTCATATTTTGTGATACAATAAACTGCTTGTCTTACGTAATTTCTGTGCTTTTCCTGTTAACATGTCGTATCAGGTTGATACACAATTCAACAAGAAATGGTTGCTGGAAAGATTATGCAAGAGATGGTTCCATAATTGCACTTGTCAAGAAAGAGAAATTTCAATGCTAATTTTGTTTGCCATTGAAAAGACATCATTGTAGATGACAAGGCAACCAAAGATGGGAGTAACGACCCTCCAAAAAGCACAGCAGCTGGGATTATTATGTACTGTTAATCTGTCTGGGTTAACCCAATGGAACCCAACCAAGCAGCAACCAAGAGCATAAAAGGGTCAAATCAGCAGTGGTTGAGTGCACAGGTTAACCCAACCCTTTGTGAAACTCCATGCCTCATTCATCCCATCCCTTGTTAGTATCTGAATTAATACACACATTTCAACATTCAATTCAACAAAGATTTTACTAAAGCTTCCTCCATAATTAATAATCATAAGGGCAAATTTCACCAGGGCAAAACCCGTATTCCGGAACATTCAATGTCATGTGAATGCAACCCTTGAGTCTACAATTATATAATAATTGTTCAACAAAATGAGAATGCAACAAAAAATGTGTGTGTGTTTGTTGTGAACAACCCGCAGACATATTGTGAGGTCCTGAAAGGACAGAAACTGGTCACCAACAAGAAATATAATGGCTACCCTATCACTAGTTCTGTTATGAGAGTCATGTGACTTCTGGCTGCAGGCAAAGACACGAACAACCTCGATGCATGTCACGTCGTATAATAGGCATCAGGTATGTATACTGTACAAACTGCTTTTTATTTAGGAATCAAGCCTGATGTGCTCTACTCCATCTTCCCGCCATCTTCTTCCAAGCGTTGACCAGAAACACCCTCCCCATGAGGAAAGTGATGGTGAAATTTCGTCTGTACCACTCCCTGCAGGTACAGGAAAGGAGGTACTCAGTCAGCCGGTTATAAGTTACAAACCACTCACAGATGTGGAAAGAAAATTATACATATTCTTTGAAAATCTTGGCAGCCAAGACAAAGTTCAGAGCAGTACCCGAAGATTGCCACTAGTTGGAAGCCATTTCACTGTGGTATCCAATTACAAACGGGCCAGGCTCCAGCTGAATTACTGAGGATGGAACTGAACTGACGAATGTATGGGATGGGCGCTCTACAGAATGGTCTACAGAAATACAATCCTTGTATTCATTACAGCTTCTAAGATTTAAACTCTGCTTTTAACCAGTTTTACTTCTCCACTTTTAACTCCCCCAACTGCCTTCCCTTAGCTTATTATTTATCCAGAGACAGTATTCTGCATCTTTATCATTATCATTATCATACAAAATATGTGGCTTTTGAGGTGTCCACATGTACATTTGCTCTCGAATCAAAACTAACTTGTTGTAGTTGGCGTGCTTCACACGGTTCTGGTCCAGGAAATGCTTGTAAAACACTGCCATTTCTTCACTGCTCAGTGTCCTCTTCCTGCCTAAGGAAAACAGGTCCCATGATCTTTAAATAAAAGACCGGATTATAATCGCCAAAAGGAGACAAAGCTACACAAAGCAAACCTGTTCTCCTCACCGTTCTCATCTCTTGTACTCAAGCCCTTTGCATCCAGGCGTGACTGGATAAAGTCTTCTTTTTCCTGATTAAAATAAGCACGGACACTCAGCTGCATAAAATGAATGACAATGAAGCAAAGCAGGCATGACATCAGCAGGCATGAGAACAGTCTGTGTAATTTCTACAGGGCAATGCTGCCCCCCATTGGTTCATAATGGAATAACAGAAAACACAGTCTAAAACAAATACCCTTGCTTTCTCTAGATTTCTTCCACCTCTCTTAGGTCTTGTCTACAAGCACATGGTTTTAAAACATTTTACAAAAATACCCGCGTACATGTGGACAAGGCCTTAGACTTAGACAAAATACCGTTTGGTTTCCTGGAAGTACATATGTATCTAATGGAATATATTAACTGCAAAACAGTTCCTTTCTGACATATTTGTACTAAATCTTGGATGTTTATCCTCTCTGAACTTGCCATGAGCCTAACCAGCTGTTGGAGTTTCTCCACATTGCATATCAGCCCCATCTGGCCTGCACACTGAAAGGCTCCTGTTAATCTTATATTCTGAACATACCAGTCTGGTACAACAAAGTCAAAGTTAAGTTGCTTTACACAGGTGTTTGCAGGCTGCAGATTTTGGCATCAGGAGGTAAAGTACCAGTCTATTCTCTACAGTACACAAATAAAAAAAATACTTAAATCTCTAATTCTGTAAAATGGATGTCAATTATTGTTTTTAAGCAAATGTAATGACAAACGTTGTGGTTATTGAGACACACACAAAGCTGCTGGAAACGTGTGATGGCCCTTTGGTACTCACGTTGCTAAATGAGATGTTCTGGTTAGCCCAGAAGTGATGGTTCCAATCTTCAGTCTCTTGCCTCAGTTGTCTCAACCTTCTCTCCAGTGGTGTCTCATTCTCAGGGATGTGGTAAATGATTGGGCGGAGATTTGACAGCCTGTCAGGGGGACCAATCCAGTCATGCTTGGATCCAGCTGCTGGAATGAAACTGGATCTCTGAAGACACAGGAATCACAGGCACTCTAAGGACATGAGACTACCTGCATTGCATCTAGACAGAAAATTATCATGTCTATATTAATGATCTATAATCCAACCTGAGACATAATTCAGACCTCTTGAGATATAATACAAGATGTATCATCCATGTTGCAGTTCCAAGTCCCCGCAACACCAGTAGTATATTTAATATCTATAAATTAAGGGTTACATTGCAAGTCATTAATAAGTGGCCAAATGGTTAACAGAAACTACTATTAGGAAGCATTCCCAATGGTAGACTACTGCGCTATAACTAGACTTCGTATGGCAGGGTGGCCCAATTCCGGTCCTGGAGGGCCAGAATCCGACACAGTTTGCAGATTTCCCTGTTGAAACGCATCTTAATCCGCTAATTACTAGTTTTAGTAGGTGTGTCTGGGCAGTGAAATCTGCAGAACCGGAATCGGGGAACCATGTCATACGGTCTGACAAAGCTCAGAAGCAGTAAGGTATGTGTAACAGTTGTATTTCTGCAGTTTTATCAAACTATTCATTATAGGCACAAAGACACGGGCGTAGATGAAACTTCTAGTTGTCGTTTAAGTTATCTGCACAACAGCTCTGCTGGAGATGTTGTAATGAACCGAAAGAGATTGTGTTGTTTGGTATATGATCTTCGGCTCTTTCTTAAAATACAACCACCGTGCTGTCCTGGCTGGGAAACCAGCCGGTCTTCAGACGAGGTAATGGCACGCTGTGGACGCGAAACATTGACGAAATGACATACAGCTGTACACAGTATAACTTTTTCAGTATTAGCTCCAAATATCTTCACAACCGAGAGAACTGGATTCCGCGCATGTAATTCACTTTAAGATTGTAGGTTTTTGTATGCGTTCGCGCGACACAAACCTCGCTTGGCCGATTATTATGCTCCTGGCTCGCAGGTTGGATGTCACTGTATCCGCGACTGATTGAGACGTTCATTAATGACAGGAGCCACCGACTCTGGCCGTTTGACCGCCATAACACACGCCCTGTCTTTCCCACGATCATCTTGCTTCGGAATGCGCTCAGAATTGCCTCATCTCACCCTTCCCTTTAACGCCATGTGATTTTGATACCTTCGGTACTCCAACAGAGGTCAGAAACTACTCGCCGGACAGTACCTTCTTCTACGTTGATATTCCTGACATGTTACTATATAACAGTGAAATTGATACTGCCACCTGCCGTATCGGAGTGCCGAGCGAAAATGTCAACATTAATATATCGGCAGCACTAATCTCAAAATGAACCGGATAATTCTAACTATGCATGAACATTTTTGCGTCATATACTCAATTTATCAAATTGATTAAATATACTTTTAGTTGTTTCTTTTCGTTCTGTTCCAGTTTTGTTTCGACCCGACATTCGGACGTAACAACTTCAGCGGTCAAAAATCACCGTTTCTCGTTTCTACCCAATAAGAGCTTGATTTTCTGGATTGCACCGTCATGGCAGATCTCCCAGTCTGTCCCACAATAGATGCAAGTAAATCCCTCCCTGTTACTCGTATTAGCCAGTAGCGTCTGTACCAACAAACACGGAGTTCCCAGGCTGGCCGACAAAAATATATAACGGCGTTGAACCCATTTGCGTGCACTTTAGTCATGGAGCTTCGGATCATAATATTGTAAGTTATATACGAAATGTCCCTTTAATATAGCTGTACCTATTTTTTAAATTATAATCCTATTTTTACAGGTAGTATTATCTGGAATAAGAACAATCACAGTGTAACCAAGTCAAAATTAAACACTTCCAAACGCCGATATTAGACTCATATTTAAAATAAATATATGTATACTTTAACTGTGCCAGTTGAACGTTATCTGGGTTGACAGGACCGCTGACTGAGGTCTGGTATGTTCAGGTGTTACACCAAATTCTGTGACCATCGAATTCTGTGACCCTAGAGGCGCTGCCGCACATTTTCAGTGGAGATAA
>JAODKC010000028.1:15444668-15467597 GCA_026777985.1 Mormyrops attenuatus
GGAACTTCGCGAAAATGTGCGGCAGCGCCTCTAGGGTCACAGAATTCGATGGTCACAGAATTTGGTGTAACACCGGCGTCGTTGTCCCGGGTTCTCTGGTCTTATCTTGCTCGGCCAGCCGAGCGGTTTCACAGGGAGTCCCACCCTGCTGTTTCTGTTCTCGTCTCATCTCCTCTGCTGCTCCAATGGCTGTTCGCTGGTTATGCAGGTAAGATGCTACTTACAAAGTAGCCAAACTGACATGGGAACAACTGAAACGTTTTACTTGATAATCTCTATTAACCATCCCCCAGGTTGTGGGGAGCTGCGCCGCTCGCTTGTCTCCTTTAGACACCTTTCCAGTGGCTAAAATATGCCCGGAGGTACTTCACAGCCATCTGTGTGACAATGTGTCCGTGCAGTTTGGGAGGGGCGTGTTCCGACATTGGTGTTAAATTACAGTGCGCGGTTTCACGTCCTACTTCTGCTTGTCGTCTCCTTGAAACTTAAATCGTCACATGGTACCTACTCGACCCGACCCTAAGATTTCCGCTGTAAACATATTGTTAAACCCACAAACGAGGAAATCGTGGCGTCGGTTTCTTCTCCTATTAGTTTTTCTTTGTTGAAATCCACCAATTCCCGTTTTACGGCATTATATAAAGTATGTATTACTTAAATATGATGAATCGGAGTGAAATAGTTCTGTCGGGTTGCTTTTGGACGCTGCTTTTCGCGGAGCAGCGGCACTCGGTCGCCCCCTTCCGGCCCGAGCGCGCTGCTGCCCCTGACTGCTGGCGCGTGGGAGGGGTGCACAATGCGGGGAGCTTCGGCGCGAGGTGTCTGCTGCGAGCAGCCAGCAGAGCCGGGGCGGCATCGCCGAGCGACCATCTGAAGGCGATCCCGCGTCCTCGAACGCCTCGACACGCCGATGTCTATCGCTGATGGAAACTGACATCTTGAACCATGTGTGCGAATGTCTTTGGCGTTTTAAAAAGGTGAGCCATTCCCTATGCACGAAGGCAGTGATGCATAGCGTTTGTTAGTGGACCGAGCGAACCTCCTGTCATAGATTAAATACGGTTTCATGAAAGCCATGTAAATATGGTGGCGGCTTCGGCAGCGTCGAGAGGGTTTCCACTAGAATACTGATGCATGTTCGTACATCGCCTTACTTTCATTTGTATCGTGTAACAGATCGGGGTGTAAGTATTTCAGGTTTGATAATGATTGCTGTGTGTAGAACAGACTGCGGATGAGATACAAACTTTGTGGTTACCCCACCATATCGAATACGGCATATTACAGGTGCCACAAGGCGGTTATTTTTGTTACTATATTTGTAATCATGCATGCTTTGCATTGTCGTCGGTGTCATAGTTTCTTCGGCCTGAATGGAAACAGCAGCTTGTCCCAGAAATTAATTATGTCTTTTTTTTTTTTTAACCGAATTATCCTATCTCGGTGGCATGTATGGACACTACAAAATTATCCAGGAGTGGTGTATTCTGAGTCCTCCAGAGATGATATGGTATTGCAGCAAGGCCTCTGCGTGCTAGCGCGATGAGGGAGACACTGACAGAATTAAGAATCAGGGGCTGCATGGCACCAAAAGCAAAAAACGCTGGAGACCTCTGGTGTGGGCAGCTGCTTTGTGCCTCTGGTGACAGAACACACCCGTCCGTCACCAAGCATCCATGTCGCCTTCAGTTTCACCTCCTTGTTGAGATCCGTCGTGCACGGAAACATTGTGTGAGTCACCGCGGTCTCCACCTTAGGAGGTCAGTGTTCCAGCATGCAAGAAAATCGCTTTCTACCACTTTTGCATGTTGTTTTCCAATACACTTTTTCGGACCGTATTCAGGCATCGAGGTACAGAATTTAGGTCTGGTTCACATCAGTATGTGGCATTTTTGACATTGTAGTCTTTGTGGTGTATTGAGAAAGGAATGTTGTCACAATGTCACTACAGTTAGAGGGAATATCAAGGTTAAGCGAGCTGAGAACTCCATCTCAAGCAGTACAGTGAATTTGCTATTGTTCCAGAAATGTCTGGATGGTGGTGCGTTCGTGTTCTCCAAAAGTACATTTTAATAAGGCGCTGTCAGCAGTGAGGCTATGCTGAAGCAGGCTTTTGTGTAACTGGTTATATAAATCCAAACGAGAGTTTTTTTAGGCTGTCTGAGTGCAGGGGGCTCCCCCACACAGGAATATCTGTCCGCTGCACATGATGGGGGCTCTGTGCAGTTCAGTGGGTTAGTGCCAGGGGCCAAAAGGTCACCGGTTCAAATCCCAGAGTCAGCAGAGTGATGTCATCATTGGGCCTCTGAGCGAGGCCCTTAACCCAAGTTGCTCCAGGAACTGTCTGATCCTGCTTTCAGTTGTACGTCACTTTGGATGAAAGCGTTTGCTAAGTAAATAAATTGTAATCGACAGGCGTTGAAGGTCCTTGGCTGGGCTTCTGGAACTGACGTTGTGTTCTTTTTGTCCATTTTTCCGGAGATTATGTCCCAGTCTGTGATTTAGTGAAACCTTGCTAGTTCTTTGATGTGTTGGATGAGAAAATTTCAGAAAATTCCTGCGCGCTACCATCGGTGGGTGATACTGCCTCTTTAAGGCTAACGGGCAGAGGACGGCAGTGATGACATCACAGACAGAGAACTAAGGACATAGGTATTACATACTGGTGTGCCTCTCAGTATAAGAAGTTGATTTTTTCATTCAGAGCAGCATTTGTAAGTATTGCTTAACTTACCCCGTTTTAAATTCTGTTCCTTTCTACAGTCACGACCAAATCCGAGCCTGATGCTGTAATTACCTTTCAGTCTGGGCTCACTCTAGTCATAATGAATAGAACAGAAATACTCTGGTTTTTTAATATGATGAAGCTAATTATTCTGTGGTGGCTGTCTTTAGACAGAATGAAGCTCATCAGTGCTTAAAGTCTAACACTGGCTAAATTGAACCGTCAATGCCAGTGACAGACATTTCCTGCAGTAAATACCATAGCAGTTACACCGTAACAACTGCGGGTCCACCTGCTGTGCTCGTCAGTGAGGCAGACGGTCACGCTGGGATACGCGTGTCGGGTAATCGTGAACTCCAAGAGCTAAAAGAGCAGCGTCTTCATCCCTTGGCACTCCTCCCTAAGCTCCAGATCTGGAGCCAGACAGCTGGTATTTCCCACCTGACGGTAGCCACTGACTTGACCGTCACAGGTCTGGGGCCTGTACTACGAAGCGGGGTTACTGGCTTATCGGGGTAACTTGTCGGATTTAAAGTACCACAGTGTAAATGGACTTAATATTCGTTCACTTACATTTTGCCAAGACTACCTTAAATCTGACAAGTTACCCCGATAAGCCAGTAACCCCGCTTCGTAGTACAGGCCACTGGTAGTTTACATTGAGCCCAGGTGCTGTTAAACCAGCGTCCATTACAGAACCACCTGGGCTGGAATGGGTGCTGTTGTCAGATTGCTGTGCACGCGTGCATGCCTTTGTCAGCATGACAAGCGCTATATTTTCAATATTTCAAAGGTGTATTGTCATATGTACAGTGTACTGGTACAGAGTACAATGAATTTCTTACTTGAATGCCTTCTTGCAGACTATAATAGGCAATAATCCACATGTAGTGCAACAGTACAATAAACAATCAACGTAGGGTGCAGCATCACGACAACACAGACTGTACAGTAGATACAAACTATGACACACTAACACACAGGATATCTGAGCTACTAGTGGATCATGGCGATAAGCCAGTAGTAAAGCCAATACTAAACCTCACCCCACCAAAACCCACCTTTTCACAGCCTGTTTGGGAAGCCTTTTGATGGGGGGAAGAGGATGGACACCAGCAGCCAGCATCCATCCATGGCACGGCTACAGGAGATGCAGGGTGAGTTGGCAATGCTGGGCCCGCAGGTGGGCGCCTTCAGCGGGCTGCAGAGTGACCGCGAGTACCGGCGCCTGGAGCGCGAGCTGAACCGGCTGCAGGTGGAGGTGGACCAGGTGGAGACAGAGGGCCGCTCGCAGCTGCAGCAGGCGCGGAAGCTGGTGGCGCAGGAGGTGGAAGGACTGCTGCGGCACCTGGAGGAGAACGCCACGCACCCGTCCCGACTGGCCATTGAGGAGTTGAGCCACGAGGCGCGGCAGTTGGTGGAGGAGGGCGTGGTGGCGCCCCAGCGGGCGGGAGCCAGCGAGATCAGTGACGAGCTGGTGGATGCCCTGCAAGAGCTGGTGCTGCGGCTGACGCAGGTGAAGACGGGCGGCCGCGTGTCGCTGCGCAAGGCCCGTTACCGCGCGCTGACACGGCTCTGCGCCGTGCAGGAAGTAGTGGAGGGACGCACGCGCCAGCTGACCCTGCCGCTGTCCGACGATACGCACACTGCCGTCCAGAGCATTAACCAGGTGATGGTGCGGGTGAGCGGGGTCCGCAGCCAACTTGTTGCACTGCTGATGGGCCTGAGTAGCCGGGACAGCTGCACGCAGCTGTCACGCGTGCTCACCGAGCTGCTGGTGGAGCTGGACGCCCTGGACGTGTCAGGGAATGCCGCCGTGCGCAACTACCGTAAGCAGGTAGTGGAGGAGATCAACGCTCTGCTGAAACACCTGGACCTGGAGGGCGAGGGGGACGACACGCGCAGGTACGAGGCCCCGCCCCCCTCAGCTGCATCACCAGGATGGCTCATTATACAGTATTGTGCAAAAGGTTCCAGTTCATGGTTCAAAGGTATATGGTACAAAGTACAATGAAACAGTCAAAATGTAGTGTAACATTATGATAAACTGCACAGTAGATACAAACTAAGAAACACTAATACAGGATATATAAGGTATTAGTGAATCATGGCAAAAAAGCCAGCAGTAAAGTCTCTAATTGTCACAGTGAAATATTGCAATAAGGTGCATGTAGAATTCACACCATACTCTGTAACATACTTGAACACAGACGGAGCAGCAAAGTGACCATTTGGAGAAGTAATGTCAAAAGGCAGCAGATAACATCAGTACTCATGCTAACATACAGTAACGGTACAAAGTCTCAGGCAGTCGGATAAAATTGTTTAATGTTTAAATGATGATCGTGTCAATATAAAATTACGATTGTCTGTCGGTGTGTGTCAGCTAAGCCATTTTAAAACCTCGCCTACAGTCACACCAGTTTTTCTAGTTACCATATACTCGACCAGTAGTACCCACCATGTTTAGCTAATCAATACCTGATTGAGTTATTTAATTAATTAAGAAATTTGACAAATACATGAAATGGCTGATGTGCCCCTTTGGAGAGGTTTGGGAAGCAAAGTGGTGTTCATCTAGCTGTCTAACAAGATATCAGTAACTTTTTGGAGAACAGAAGAAATTCTTGTTTGTTTCTTATTGCCATTGTTAATTTAAATATGTTAAATTGTTTCCTTTTGAGTAAATATACACTTACAACCCAGATAAATAGGGTTAAATACTGTCTTTGACTGCCTAAGACTTTCGAATCTGCCTTTATGGGACTGATACAGCTTCAGGCGTTTTCTCATCCATTGATTCATGACGATGTTTCATCTGTATGTTTGGTGGCCAAGGGTGACAGTCCCCGCTCCCCTTATTAACAATTTGTCAGTTATGTGAAAATCCGTATGTGTTGTTGCCGGCAGGTATGACCTGGCCCAGAATGACTCCATCCGGGAGATTGAGGCGGTGCGGGGCCGCGTCTCCCATCTGCGGGAGGGGGTCCTGCAGCAGAACGAGGTCGGGGAGCTCGCTTTCCGGCCCAAAGCTGAGCTGCAGGGCCTGCTGACGCACCTTGACCAGGTGGACACCGCCCGCAACCCGTGCATCCGCGAGGCGCGGCGCCGTGCTGTGCTGGAGGTGCAGGCCGTCATCACCTTCCTGGACCTGCGGGAGGCACTGGCAAGGCGCTGCCCCGGCCTTCAGGAGCACCCCTCCCACGGCGCCGTGTGGCAGGTACTGGCCAGCCTTTCGGAGCTGCAGGCCCAGGTTCTGAGCTTCGATGGCAAGCGGGCCGATAAGAATTATATGGTACTGGAGGAGCTGCTGACAAAACAGCTGCTGGCTCTGGACGCCGTGGATCCGCAGGGCGACGAGATGACCAAGGTCGCCCGCAAGCA
The DNA here is from genome assembly GCA_026777985.1 of Mormyrops attenuatus. Classification (NCBI taxonomy): domain Eukaryota; kingdom Metazoa; phylum Chordata; class Actinopteri; order Osteoglossiformes; family Mormyridae; genus Mormyrops; species Mormyrops attenuatus. Next base: position 15,450,778 of record JAODKC010000028.1, read on the forward strand.
GGCGGTCAAGTTTGCCCAGAACATCCTCAGCTACCTTGACATGAAGACAGACGAGTGGGAATACTGACATGGGCGAGCCGCCATTGGCATGGACAACGTGGCTGTAAATACGAGCAGCGTCTGTGTGGAGTGTGTGAGTCCTGACCCGGAAGCCAGAGCGTGCCGTGGCGACGTGTGCGATTCCTGATTGGCTCCTTGCAGGCCGACACTCTTGTCAGTCAAATTTGGCAGATTTCAAAAAAAAAAAAAAAAAAAAAGTGTTACATTGCGTGCATCACCCACCTACACCATTCAGCCACTAGGAGGCGATGAATGACCAGTTAAACCCCAGTGAGCACTTGTTGCACAAGCTCTATGCTCATTAAATCCAGCTTCTGGACTGTGCTGTCAGCGAGCCCCCTAATAGCCTCTGGACACAGTACAGAACCAGTTCCTGCTCTCTGTTACACAGCTGTCCAGCTTATCAGAGGAACACGGCATCAGACAGCCCCCCCCCCCCCACACACACACACAAATGGCTATATTAGGGTTTTTCTCATCCTTATTCCTTCTTGTGATAGTGTGACAGCAAAGCCCTGGGTCTCATTTGTGAAGTGGCCCTGGCGATCAGCGATGACAGGGTGAGCGAGGCCCCCACACTGTGGCAGAGCGGGGGGTGCTTTCATGCACACTTTAAACGCCTGAATCTCTGTGCCTTTCTTCGCCTTTATCCTTCCAATCCCCCCCCCCACCCATGTTTGCTGAATTTCACCCAGGCCTTTTCTGGGTCACAGAAGTACCGCCCCCACTGACGGTACATGACGTGTGTGGGTATGGGCTGCAGCAGGAATGAGCACACCCTACAGGCTGGAATTTGCACTTACAGTTTCAGATTGATTGTAGGCGGGCCCCCGGCAGCCCCTCTGACTCCCCCCCCCACTGACCTTTGGGGCCTTTGCTTCCTGGAATCCGGCAGGTGGCGCTAACAGGGTACACACAAGGGCTTCCCCAAGCGCTGAGGAGACCTGGGATTTTATGTTATTTTAAGATGATCGTTGACGTTAGTCACAGTGTAATTCTCCAGCTTATTGGTTTTCGTTACTGCTTGTGTGTAGATGGGAAGCACCTCAGTCGGCCGGGAAACAAGAAAAGCTAGTGTCCAGTGTTGATAGGTTATGCACTGTAGGCTAACTGGCCAACCATGATCTTGAATGAAAAAAACATGAAAAGGAAAAAAAACAAAACTCCAATCTGTTACCGTCCATAAAAAAGACCCCAGCAGCAAAACACCAGCATGGGACCATATGAAATGCTGGAAGGGCCGCCAAACCTGGAGGAGCTGTACCGCGGTGCCAAGACGCTGCCCTCTCTTTCCTCCTGGCCAGGAATGCAAGAGCTCTCTGTGCAAACGACGCCTCTGAAGTATGTCCCTGTTTTGTTTTGTTCTGCTCTGTCTCCGTTTACCAAAGCATATCACACTATTTTCTTTATTTATTTTATTTGGTCATAATTGATTTGAATTGCACTTTTAATAAAAGTATTCACGGACTAAATCACTCACCGATGAGGGACACCCGACGTGTCTCCCCCCCCCCCCATAGCCGTATTGACTCAGAGGCACTTTCTTGCATTTCCAGAGCACAAATTTTCTGTTCTGCTGCTACTTGACACAGGAGATATTTCTGTTGCTGTAAATATTCCAGAGCGATGTTATAATTTAATGAGCTGAAGCTGGCAAGTGTCGTTTACCAAACCGATTGTGATGAGACTTTTGTGATTGTGAATAATACAAGAAATAATTGTGCAAATAGCACACTGAGTTTGTTACTGTGCTTTGACAAGAGGCTTGTTTCATGTTTGTTTTTCCCCTTCGGTCAAATAAACAAAACCCATATCTTCATTTTTTTGGGGTTAGTGGTTTTTTTTTGGTTACAAACTGTTAAGGACAAAATGAGGTCTCAATATCCATAAATAGACCGATATTTAAATACACCACAAGGGGGCGGTATTCACCCGCAATGCCACAGATACAGGCATTCTTATTGGAAGTGTGGTCCCATGAACATTCAGATGACATATTTTTACCACTTCAATACCTTTGAATACAGAGCCAGACCAGACCAGTTGATCACATACCTCCTGTTTATCCCTGCACCTGAAATCTGCTAGCAATGCCTGTACAGGCTTCAGGTATCTGATGTCAGCAAGTGAGGCTTCAAAGGGCCTCTGTAATAAAAGATTATACTAGATCTGTAATCTAGTATAATCTGTAATCTGCTCCTCCATGTTTCGGCAGCCGACATCAGCTGTAACCCCTGACCTGTCAGTCACCTGACTGCTGGGACAACAAACAAACAAACTTGCTTTGTTATTTGCACAAGTACAGGTACATTGGAAAGCTTCTCCGACACCATCTTGCTCTCCAATGCTTAGGGGGGGGGGGGGCACAGCACAGGATCAGCCAACATGCAGCTCCCCTGGAGCTGGGGGTTAAGGGCCTTGCTGAAGGGCCCATGGACAGGTGACTGTTCTGCTGAGGGCAGGACTCAAACCAGTGTTCCTCTGATCACAGGCACAGAGACTCAGCCTGCTGAGCCACTCAGAGGGTTGATGTGCTGCTCTGACTAACACCAGCAATCCCCCCAATGTTATCTGAACTTTGCACAGCTGTAAAAAGATAAGCCTCCATTATGTTATGTGCTCTCCCCGCAGCCTGCACACTGTAGGACGAGAGGACAGACCCAGTCTGGCAAGACTGGGGCATGATTCTGACGTGGTTCTGGTCTGTCCCTGGTGCCCGGGGGGGGGGGGGGCTGTGGTTTTTCTGCAAACCAACATAATGCCCCTGACCCATCTCCAGCGTAGATTCTGCCCGATGTGGAGCATGTGAACCACCAACAGCAGGCGGCTTGTTTGTCCTCTGCCTGAGCCACCAAGTGCCGTAAAAATCCAGCTTTCACACACCAGCCTGAACATCTCTTATTCCAAATGCCGTGTCACTCCCACACACGCCGACAGAACCCACCAGCGCACCTTCTGAAACATAATCGCCCATCTGGGGAGGGGGAGCCGGCTGCGGATGACCTGCAGGTTCATCTCCATGACAACAGAAACTTACACCCCCCCCCCAGAATGCTCAAATACGGCCCCCAGATCAGAGCAACATAAAACCACTGATGAAAGACTGAATGAGAGTGAGATGCACAGGTACAGGCAGCTCGAATGTACCCAAGGACCCGCTTTTCTATCGTCTTGGATACAAGCCTCGCATTTAAATTTTATGCGGACGCAGCGTTGAAACTTTGCCTTCTCCTAGCATGGAAAACCGCCAAACTATGACGTTTTCTCACTATTCTGGACACTAAGAAATCACGCTTTTGCGAACAGTTGGTTAGACTATTATAATGTTCCATTATCTAGGAACGCACAGCACACATTAAACACCTTGCAGCATACACAAAATGCAACGGCTAGGATTGTCACCAGGAGTGCAATGTTTGAACACATAACCCCCGTTCTTAGTTCCCTGCGCCGGCTCCCTGTTAAGGTCAGGACTGACTGCAAAGTTCTCCTACTTACATATAAGGCACTCAATGGTCAAATACCTACTTGCCTAACAGAGCTGATTCATATTTACAAGCCACATTGAACACTCAAATCACAGAGACTCTGTCTCCTTCTCACCCAATAGTTGGGGTAAAGCCTTCAGCAATAGCGTCCCGTATTTTGTGGAACAGTCTGCCGGCTCATATTTAGTACACCCAATCGGCCTCAGTTTTTAAATCTTGACTGTAGAGTAGGGGTGGGCAAACTTTTTGGCCGAGGGGCCACATAAAACTTTTAAATTATTCAATTTTTCACTTCCATTACAGACAGCCTAACACATTTCATTTCCAACATATGTGTACTTTTAATGTAGCAGTCATGGTGAGGAAAAATGAAGACAATCCTGAACAAATACATATAAACATAAAGGTGTTTTGCTGAGCCTGCAAACTAGCTGCCAACCTCTGAGTGGTAGCCATCCATTCTTGAGTTGACTGGTTGTTAGCATAATTAGCATGCTCGGTGGACAAGTGATGGCTGATGTTGTATTCCTTTAAAACCGCAGTGGTTTCTTGGCAAATAAGACATACAGCCTTTGACCGGACTTCAGTGAAAAACTATTTAGTCATCCATTCCTTATTAAACACTCGGCACTCACTGTCGACTTTTCTTTTCTTTGGCCCACTCATTGTTGCAGATGGGTACAGAGCAGTAATAACGGAGAGTAGCCTGGGCTCCGCAATGTATCACTGCGCCTAATGCGCCACCTGGTGGAATGCCAGGCATTACAGGACAAGGTCAAATGAATGCAGTCGTAATTATGATATGATTATGAACCATAATATACTGTAGCTAAGGCTGCTGGTGCTGTTGAACATGCCATAATGGTCTGCTGTTTGTCCTTAGATGTGTCTGTGCCTGTTCTGACCACCTATGTCCCTCATTTTCCTCCCCATGTCTGAATGGTGCCTGGAGTGGGTAATGTCTGAGCTGGAGTGCTAATCCATATATAAAAACAAATTGAATTGAACTGAGTGGTGAACAGAATCCACCAGTAAAGCCACAGATCGCTTGTCTTTAAATGGCTCAGATTGTATTTCAGATTTTTCATCACTGCACCACCAGTTCCCTGTGTTCTGTATTATTAAATAAATTAGCCTCTTACCATCATAGACACTTGGACTCATGGTTAAATATGGGAGCCCATTATTTGAGTTCTCACTGCTTCAGACATTACATATCTCTGCAGTGGCAGAGCTCATTGCGCGAGGGATGTTTGCCCTGTGGCATCCACTACATTTTCCCAACTGTGGCCAGCAGGTGGCAGCAGATTCCACATCGAGCATCAAGTACAACTGGCACGTAGCAGAGATGCAGCAGTCAGAATGAGTCACAATGCTCAGCACAGACCAAATTTGGCTTTTTCCAAACAGGGGAGTCTCCTCTCTCTTCAGAAAAAAACTCAGAACGGTACACAGCTCCACACACAACAGCGTTAGTCTGTATGTCCTCCCGACAGTTTCCACGCCTCGCTCAAGTACCCTCCGAACCATAGCTGACAGTGACTCCGTTGTATAATTTAGGCCAAAACTGCCCTCCTTATTTCTGACTCACATTCCTTTCAGCAGTCATTCCCTACAACTCTTCGTTTTTCCAGCCAAACACAGATCACTCTAAAAGGGCAATTGAAGGCTCTGAAAGGGCAATTGAAAAACAGGGGAATGTCCAGCTTCTCTCCCAGGTATTCTCTCCCAGGATATTCATCTTACTAGGCTGCTATTTGAGAAGATAAGGACTGAGCCGCTGTGGAATGCAGTTATGGGGAGAACCTTCTCCAGCTGTAGGCAGCCCAGAGTCCTGACCACATGCTTAAGGCCAGCCTCTCTGAAACCACGCCAAAAGAGATGTCGTTTGGAGACGCAGCTGTTAAACAGATTTCCCCTCATGCTGATTTTCTGAGAAATCTAGAGAGCAACTCCCAAAAAACTGCAGACGCTCACATTCACACCATAGCCACAAGCTTTACATGTCACACTTGGACAACTTGTGAAGGCTGGGCAGAATATCCTGGCTCAAAGGCTGCTTGACATTGACCAGTTATCACGATACCATTAACTGTGTCCTGCTGTGGCAATAATGGATGCCCTTTGCTCGTGGGAGCTTTACTTACACGAAAGTGCTCTGAGAGCAGAAGGAAAAATGACTGGTTCAGAGAGATAACCCATCAGATTGTAGAGGAGGTAGGTCCAAGCAACTAGAGGAGGCAGGACCAAGATATCTGATTGGTTGGTCCCACCTCCTCTAGTTGCTTGGACCCACTTCCTCTACAATCTGATTGGTTATCTCTCTGAACCAATAATTTTTCCGTCTGCCCTCTGAACATTTTTGTGCAAGTAAAACTCCCATGAGCCTGCCCCTTCCCAGAAAACACTCTACAGCGCCCCCTATGACCAGATGGGTTCAACCAGGTCATCTCCATAAAGCAATCAGTGGTGCACAACCAGCAAAACTACAATGCTTTTACTGAAAACCCTTTTAGCACCATGGACCCTAGTTCTGGCACACTGCGTGCAGGCGTGCAGCTGTGCAAGAAACACTTCAACCAAAAGTCCACTATAAAATCTTGCCAGTAAGAAAGGAGCAAAACAAAGAAAGTATATGCAAATGTGATGAGGAACAAATCTCGCTGCAAAAGTGTACAGCTGCAATGAAGGCCCGCCACCAGAGAAGGCACCGCGAGACTAAGGACCACCTCACAGTGGCTGCAAAGGGGCATCAGACAACAGACAAACACTGGTTTTGTTAAAGAACAGACCCTCCCTACATCTGGCAGTGGCATGCAAATGACAGAAAGACCAGGAGGGCGGATATGGGTCAGACATGAGGCCAGCGTGAGGGTCACGTGGTCTCCCCCTCCCTTCTCACTCCACACGCAGACAAGAGGCCCTATGCCGTGCCGGTCAGATGACGGGGAAGTGATCAACACTGTAAGCCTCTGTCTGCTTGCGAACACATCAAACACAAGCTGCTCCCCCATACTGCTGGTCGACGTCCCTTTCTACCCACAACCCCTGGAAGTACTGTAAAAGTCCACACCAAACTGCCAGAACCCCCCCGCCCCCAGGCCCTGACTGTGCCTCATCCGCATCCCCACTCCATCCGGCCTGCGACCGCTCTCTCTTGCTTTCTGCTTGCCAGTTCTCCCAGAGGACACTGTTATGACGTGTTTACGGGTCGCCATGCCACTTTTGTTTACTAACAACTGAAAACAAGCGCAGAGGTTGTAAACGGCTCCTGGTCGGTTCTCGCAGCACACTGGAGGCGTAATCGGGCCCCGGCGCCACCCGCCCCCGTTGTCCGGGAGGGCTGCCCAGAAGTGCCGCGGTGGGGAGATTGGCACAACCTCCCCTCGCCCGCCCCCCGTCCCACAAGATGCAAAGCCACTCCTAACACACACTGTTTACACTCAGCCAGCTGGCCTGGGGTGGAACAGAAAAGCGCCTTTATTCTGTGACCAGCTGTGAATCCCTGTCCACATGGCCTGTCCATCTCCACGTAGATGTCAGAAAAGCTAAGAGTATCCTTTCCTGTCACCGCGATCATACCGTGTGTCTCAATAACTCTCAGACACGGAGCGAGGAGCCCTTTAGTTTGACCAGACGGATGCAGGCGAGCAGCAGGCTATAGACCCACAACTGAGTCGCTTACCTGCCACTAGACCTCACCAGATAGGTCACCTTTGTGAGTGAGGACACAGCAAGGGCGGAGCTCTCCCGGAAACCTCATGCCAACACGGGCAAAGTCCAGAGTAATTCTAGAGCTCCTTATCTGGACAAACATGGCAGACCCGTCTCCGGCACATGGGCACTGCCAGCGCGTTGTCCTTCTCAGTGCCCTGATGCTTGGTTCCTTAAAGCAAACACACTGAGCACAAGGTAGGAGGCGGTACGCTAAAACTCTCCCCATCGTTCCAGTCAATAAACAGCTGACTTATCAATGTGGGCAAGCAGGCCAAGGTCAGTCTGTCCCCCTGAAATAAGACGAGGATTCCCTTCACGTCACACCTGTCCGAATGAACCTATCAGAAGCCTATCCCAGGATCCACAGCATGGGGCCTTACTAACCCTTGATGCCACCTTGACTGACAGTGTGTGCAACATCAGCTGTACCTTACCAGGTGTGTTCTGTCATGGGCACCAAACCTAATCTACATTACACCATCTCTACATTATGTTATCAGATTACATTTTCACTCCCTCTACACTGAAGTCATCAAAACCTCCACACAGCACAGTGGGAGCTCGATGTAGCTTCCCCAGAAAATGCACTTGGTGCATCCACAATGTGTGCAGGTAGCAGCATGTGGTTCAGAGTGGGTGTCTGGGTGATGATTATTTCAACGGGTGTCCTGACAAAACAGGTAACAAACAAAACGCGTACTGAAGAGCAATAACACGCTAGAAGTTCTGGGCCCCCTTGATAGATATTGCTGACCGGGGGAATGGAGGGTGACCATTTAAATGGTGCCCTGAATCTAGCAGAGCACAGTGTTCCACTCAAATGAATTTTCAGTTTACAGGGTGGTTCAGGAAAGGTCATTAATATTTATGAGAGAGGCTACTGATTGGCCAGTGAATACCTTAGACAGAATGCCTAAGAAACCATGTTAATCGCACACGTCTATTGGATCACGTTTACCGGCCAATCAGGTAGCTTCTCTCAAGAATATTAATGAAGTTTCCCAAACCACTGCCTTCTGTTTCCTGGAAGACTCTTCCTCCGGCCCAACGCTTCAGCATCATTACTGAGCTGATCCCGCATTTACCTCCAACTTAAAGACAAACCACTTAAACGTTTAAAAACAAAAACAATCGATCCTTATCCATTTCTCAAAACCAGCATAATGTTCTTAATGTTCTTTGCCAGTATTTAAAGGACAGAAGGGGCTCACATGGCTTTGTCATGTTCATTCCCATCATCAATCCCACAATGCAAAGACTTGAGGCCTCCTCAAAAACCGCTGCAATATCAGTTCCCAAACCCGGATCCCTAAAAGCAACACTACTGCCGCTCTGCAGGCCATCCCCGGTACATCATACGACCTTTCAAGTGCTCATTTGTTTTATTAGCTCGTATGACTCACGCACTTAAGCAATAAAGTGCTACTGTTATCGGTAAGTGTTCGCAGCAGCTCAGCGAGTCCCTGACCCCGCCCCCGGCACACAGCCCACGCTCCTCACGACTGACCTCTTACACAGCAGCGTTTGCAGGAGTTTCACGCCTCTCACCAGCCCCAGAACACCAACGTGGAGCAGGTTAGAGCACCACGCTTTCCCAAAACAGCGAGCGGATTCAAGCACGGCCTACCTAACCTCATTCAGCCGCTGAAAAACAACACGGCACTTTCCCAACTCCAAACATTTAGGTAAAAACAGGCCTGGCAACGCCCTGGGGTCTGACTACGCTGGTGTGGCCGGCTTCCTGTCTAGAACAGCAGGCGCTGGGCCGCCTTCAGCCCGAAGACGCCATGAAAGAGCTGCTCTGTTTCTTCAGCACAGCACCTGTAATTTAGGCCGAGATGTAAACACATCCAAGGAAAATCAGTACAGAAAACAGGACGAAAACACACGTTTAGCCTTCAGTTAATCATTTAAGCTTGGCTGCCGTAAGCTTCTCCGTCTAGTGACACACATTTAGACATAGGTAAAAACTTCCCCTTCAGCTTTGCTTAGTGACGCATCTGGCGGTGAAACAACCACGGCATTTATTAATAAGCGGAGCAGACAGGGCCATTCCGTCTCCAGTGCCTATTCCGAGCTCCATCTATGGGAAAAAGCCATCACAAAGCTATGAGGAGGCCATCTCACTGCATTTACTCAACAAAAATAGACTTTGAAGCCCCGCTGGCATAAGCAGCTCTGTATCGTGGGTGGAAATAGGCCCCCCCTTTCACAGCCTTACATGTATCTCCGCCTGAAATATTGCGGGGAAAATCCTGAGACTGTACAGTCCCTCTTTCCGTTCGGTGGGATAAGCGGGCAGTTTTACGAGCTCCCAGACCGTGGCCTTCTTCATCTCGGTGAGGCGGGAACGCAGACAGCAGGGAAGCAGGAACATGGACTTGGATGGACTCTGAGGCAGGCTGAGGGGATGGAAGATGGACCACATGTGCTGCATCTGAGCCAGCAGGCCCCAGAAAGGGGGTCCTGAGGGGAGGCTCAGGCTGTGAAAGGAAGCTGGGCCGAGCAAAGACACGGCTTTCGACCGCTTAGGGCCTTTAACATGGCCGGATATATACTGGCAGGAGGGCGGAGTGCACAGATGACAGGATGATGTAACGATGCCCCAGCATTAGTCAGTGACACACTTAAAAAAGCAGTTTCGGTTCCCCTGAATTTCCTCAGAATCTCAGAGTTCATCTCCACCTCTCCCAAAAACTAGTAGTAACAAAGCATAGAAAAAAAAAAAACAAGGAAACAAAACGAACCCACCAGCATACAGAACTCAGTTCTGAAGATAACCAAAATGGCGGAGGGCTTTGACTGGAGCCAACCACCTCCATGACCACCTTGAGCTGGGAAGTTGTCACAGAGGTGTGGGACCAGGTGAGAGGAGCGGAGGGTCACAGCTCTGGTCCTGTGTGTGTTTAAGAGTTGTTACCGTTTCTGTTCTCTGGTCACACGCCCAGCCAGATCGCTGTTTCACACTATTTTAATGCCAGGAGGGGGGCCGCCTACCAACAGCCCGCCACTACAGCTTACCGCCTTATTTGGAATGGAGCCCCAGGCCGGGAAGAAGATGCCGAATCACAGACACGGGCGCATCACAGGGCAACATGGGGACCAACAAGCCTCCAGGCAATTATCAGCCACCCATCAGACAGACATCTGAAGCTCCAGACACAATGGATCGAGTTTAAGAGAAGATTGAACATCCTCCGGACCAGGACTGACACTGTACGCTGCCCCCTGCGGGAGGGGAGGCCTAATGACCAAGCACTAAGTGCCTCCTGAAAAGTAGTCAGAGAGATGACCTTTTAAATGATGCTTCTTAAATAACGTAAGCCAGGCAGGGCTTCCCAGGCCCACTGAAGTACCTCGGCCTACGAAGCTTAAGGGAAAGTGTTTCGCTTAAAATGTGGAAAACACAGACACAGCCAGAATATCTGCCTTTTACTTCATTCAGATCCAAAGTTAAAAAAAAAAATAAATACAGCAAAAAGATGTTTATGACAAAACAAAAATGGCACAGCTTTATGGCAGCTGATCTTGGACGTCACAATCTGTGACGAGTCCATCTTAAATGGCCGCTCAGCACCCGTGTTCAGCCTGAACACACCACTGCTCTGCCTGTGTACAGGATGGCCTAACAGGCAGACCTCGTTAGCAGGGGATTCCAGGCCAATGAGAAGAGGAAAGCAATGAGCAGGGCTGCAGCAGAAGCACAGCACACATGTACACCGGCTTATGTTCCATTTCAGTCGGATATACTGAGGCCCCGGCAACAAGACCGCATTCCCAATAACCAGGGACAATGCCCCCTCCACAGCAATGGCCTCCCACCCCTCCTACGCCAGACTCTTGGTGGCGAAGGTCAGGTATCCCGTGTGACCGGCCATCTCCCTGGGTGCCATGGCCGTCCTGCAGGTGACCGCTGTGCTGGATGCAGAGGGTGGAGCCCCTTCGGGGTCCGCCTGGGCGGGCTCGTCGGGCCCCAGGTCGACCAGCGGCAGGGTGACGGAGCGCACGTCGTACAGACGCAGCAGCACCTCCAGGGTGCAGATCTCTTGGAAGCCGTGCTCTGCCAACGCCGCGCACGTCCTCTGGACCTGCTCAATGCACGGAGAGAAGGAGCATACGCGGCCCCCTGCAGGCAAAAGACAGAATGTCAGGGTCAGAGGTCAGGGAGAGCAGGGCCTGCAGGACCCCAGCAAGGCCTGGAGAGGCCTCAGTCACACGGGCCCCAGGCAACAAGCATTCCATTGACAAATAAGGCCACTCCAGGGAGGGGAGGCAGGCGGCTAGGGAGCAGCTGGGGGGCCTGCATAGGATCCTGGACCTTCACGGGTTTGCGTTTCCCCAACAAATATTGGCCAAGAGCCAAAAATTAAAGGAATTATACAAGTGGGGGAGAGGGGTCTTTCAGATGTTATGAGCAGCATGTGCACACACACACACACACACACACACACACACACACACACCAAGAAAGCTGCTGAGACCCTGCTCTACCTGACCATTGTGCACTGAATCATAACCCCGTGGAGATGAGGACGCAGCCCACTGTGTTCAGGCCCCATGACCTGCCTCTGTGTACATCCTGTACACTAAACATGAGTCACCTTCAGACAACGTGATTGCTGTGCCCAGGGAGCTGCATGAGGACAGGTTAGCAGAACTACGCCACGCCCCCCCCCCCCCCGGACCCAGGACCCAGGACCCAGGACCCAGGACCCAGGACCCAGGACCCAGGACCCAGCTGCCCTGCTGTTGGCAAGGGGGGCGTGACTTTGCAATCTGCAATCTTGCCCTTTATGGTCATGGAAATTCCTCTTAAAAAAGCAAAAGCAGTGTGTGGAAGGGACCCAGCGTGTGTGTGTGAAAGACTGCAGCTGACTGATGAAGTGCAGAAACTGAGGGAACCACCACCTTACAAGGGAATGAGACTGGGCTGATGTGCGAGAGGATGCAGGCATGAATGCATGCAAACACCCCCTCAGAACACAACAGGCAGAGTAAAGAGAAGACCCCCTGCTTTGGGCATGCAGCAGTGCACTCCCCAGCCCCAAACAGGCCGCCTCTAAGCCTGTTCTGAGGCTCAGCTAAGGCCCATGAGCCATCCGTTCTCTGCAGCTGCCAGACTTTCCAAAGATTAAAAATAATCTCAGGAGCTTCATCCACACTGTATGACTAATCATTACAACTAACAGAAGATAAACTCCAGTCAGGAGAAAATGAGAATGTATGGTGAGTGAACTGGCAATAATTGCTTCCGCACACCCAACTGTGCGATCGTTCACAGGGTGGTGAGCTTGTTGCAAACAAGGCTGAGAGACAGACCCCCCATGGAGCATTCTGGGGGGCGCCACATGTCCCAGGGAGTGACGACCTTCCTTACGCCTGACAGGGCCGACATGCCCAGACATGACCGTTAGTTGCTGTGCATTCCAATTGCCATGGATACGACAGCTTCCTCCATAGTTACCGGGGACCCCTGAATTAACCCTCCTGCTGTCTCTTCCCCCTGCCCATGAATCTACTTCAACTGGAAACACATCACATACATGGTAAACACTGCATAGCAGCTTTCAGAAGGCAGGGCCACGGACAGTGACATTACTGCCCCCCGCCAGTGCACCTCCCTCGCACCAGGGCCAGGACTCCTCCCACTCCTCCCTCCTCCCAGTCAGGCAGTTACATGCACTGCCAGATGACATTCTCACACTGCATGACAAACTTTTCTGAAACCAGTTCCTCCTCTTACAGGAAATCACAAGCTCAGAAATCACAAGGCATTCTCATTCCTACCGTCTTCAGCTAATCTGTCTCAGTTCAATAATATTAATAAAAACTACCCTTCTTGCTTTCTGCTTTTCTTTAGTTTCGCACAGAGATCCTACAAAACGTTCATTGCTATTTTTGTATAACAGTCACATACCAACCTTCAATACAAGACTAACATAACGTGTCTCATTAGCTAAGAAAATGGATGGATGGAATAATTCCCCCTTGCTGCACTGCTCTCCTCCATCCTTTCTTACCTTGCTTCTTGATTGCACTTTTGGCATGGACCACGGCCTCCCAGGGGGAGGGGATGTCCAGGAAGACGGCGTCGGCCACACCGCTCACCCCGAAGCCATCCTTGCAGACGTCCTGGTTGAGCACCGTCACCAGGTGGCCCACCTTGTGCTCACGGAACTCCTCGACGGCCTTGTCGGCACGCTGCTGGTGGAACTCCACGGTGTAAAGGTGTCCCGTGGGCGCGATGCTGCGCAGCATGGAGTGGGACAGGGAGCCGCTGCCCGTGCCTACAGTGGGACCAGACATTACAGGAATATCCCACAATACATTGCGCAGCAAAGATCCCAACAGATAAGGCCATCAGGACAGGGAAACTAACTCAATTTTACTCAAGTCATTATTTACACACCAGCCACCCATAATGTTTCACGTATTAAACGCACGCTGGCTTAAATGCATTCAGCACCCTGGGATTCAGTACTCTGGGATTCAGTACTCTGGGATTCAGTACTCTGAAACGTGCAAGTGCTTATTAGTAGAATAACTTTGCATTGTTTTTTATTCTGTGGAAAACAAAAGATTGGTCTGCTGGCCAGAATCATAAATATGTTGTGGGTCGTATAAGTAAAATATAAATAAAAGGCCGTGACCCATTTTCAACATGATTGATCCCCCAAATAAATAACTAATAACTAACAAAATTACTTGTTCATCCTACACTATTTTGGGGGTGGTGGTGTAGTTTCTTATGAAGTTGCGTGCAAAGAGCTTTTTGCATCTTCCATGCGTATTTGGCATAAAGGTCCCAGTTCCTGATGTGAGGTGTGAAGATGACACATGAAAGCGGACGAGAAGAAACACATGTCCCCAGTCAAGACCAGGAACTGGACCAGGAACAGTCCCCAGTCAAGACAGTAAAGAGACTTGGAACCAGAAAACAGGTTCTGGAACTTCGGTGTGAAAGCACCCATTACGGTTGACCCTAGCAGGAAGAATCGTTCTTTTCTGGAATGTGGAGAAGCCAACGGCATTCTGGGTAACCCACTGATAAAATATGAAACCAGCCTGTGTCTCCATACAGGCGCCAACTACGTGCGAGACTGTGTGCGTCAGGAGCCAATGCGCAGCTCGCCCGTGTGGGGGGGCCGACATGCAAGAGGCCGCGGGATGGATTACGTCGCTGGGTGCCTTTGTTTTCATGGCAACAATAGGGGCAATGTTTACCCAAAAGAACTTCGCGTTTGCTCGAAAAACTAGGCTGGGTAAGTGGAGTCAGGCAGGACATGGCTACCGCTGTCACAGCAGTCCACAGATATCCAGAAAACCATCATAAGCTTCTGTAAACACCGGAAAAAAAAGCAGGGCAGGAGGGTAGCGACTGAAGAGTCTGTGCAGTACATAGAGGGAGAAAAGACTCCCATAGCTAGAGACGCTTGGCTCATTATGAGCCCATTTGCCTGTGAGATGCAGTCATTACTTTATCACAATGGCTTGATAATGCCCTGTAGGAACACCAAATGCAGGTTCTGCTTTGTGCCCAACCTCTACTCCTACACAGCATACGGGGACGGGGGGCATAAAAAGGCACATTGACCTCCACACACAAAACACAACATGTAAAGCGGCAGAGGGCAGCAGGTTATAAAAGTGGACGGCCAAAGGAGGCTGGTGTCTCCATCAGACTGTGGAGAGCGCTGATCTCCCCTTCAACCTGCATCAATCAGACCTGAAAATATGTAAGGAGTTGGGTCGCGAACCTATATTAACCTGGCTGCGGTTTAGGTGCGGCAGGCTTTAGAGAGCCAAGGACAGAGTGCAACCCTCTCTCCACCGCCGTGTCCATCTCCAGCGGTGTCAGTTAGCTGCCCCCTGAATTCAGCAGATCACATGACCCACCGTGCCAGGGGAACGAGGCCGAAACCCCCGCCAGAAAACTAGCAAATACACATCTTGCGGTTTGCTCAAACAGAAAAGCGGGCCGCGTCCTAAACCCACCTGTCCTATAGGAGTTTCATTACACCTACAGAGCTGTGAAATCGCTGTCCATGGTCTTGCGGCACATGACACCGTCTTCACAGTTTGGAGCTTCATCACCACACCCAAATACAGATGTGACTGACAGATAACGGCACACCAGCACAGACCTGTTTCTGCGCATACTTATATACCCTCATTACATTCCAGAACACTCCATTACTCACAAGCTTCCCAGTGTGGTGTGAAGGAGCCAATTTGCAATCAGGCCGTCAGGGATGCCTGACACACGTGCCGTTTCCTAGCAAGAAAGGACTTCCTCTTAAGCCGAGTAACAGTCTCAGGAGCTGTAATGGACCTGCTGGCAACCCAGAATCCAGTCACCGTACTAGAGAGCCCTCTAAGTACACAAACACCCACCTTCACGCTAAAAATGGCATGGTTGGCTATAGGGTGCAGTACAGTGAGATAGAGATTTAATAGGCGCGCACGCACACACACACACACAGCCTGGATTCATGAGGGTGTTGATGCACCTCACACAGCACCAAGTAAACAAAAACATAGTGCTTCAGGAGCCAAAGTGGCCATTTCTGAAATAAGCAGGCTAATGTGAGGCTACCTGCTTTCCACCATCATTCTGGGCAGCTGCTATACTGCAACCCATGACGTACATCCCAGGTGCCCTTGACGCATTTCCTAGGACTGCAATCTGTCTGGTCGCCTTTCTACATTGTACTTCGGTGTACCCTGAATCCTTCCGGCTGACTGTCATATTAAACCTTCTGCCAGGCAGCGCTGAGGACGATCTTATCTACTGGACAAACGCAGCACACCGTTGTTCTCTTGGAAAGTGATGATGAGAGACAAGGGCATATCACTCTGTCCTGGTTATGGCGGCAATACCGCAGGATCACACACACAACATACATCTGAGGGCACAGGAGAGGGCACCTGCAGACAATCCTGGCCCCCGCCCAATCATTTATACAAGGAAAATGTTAATGTAGGTCAACAAGTCGTTATCAAGAAGCTTAATCTTAGTGGAGCTCTGGAGCGCAGTCACCTGACAGGCAGGAGAAAGTAACAGCGACCTTCAGCAGAAGCGAGGTGACCTGTACTACAAGCCGTCAGGCACAAACAATGGCAACCAAGGATCACCTCAAACAGTCATGTGTTTGTGACTCTCTGCATTAATGTTTAGTCAGCACACTGTTTCACGACTGGGGAATTGAGAGAGCGAACAGACCAGCAAACTGCATGGATCTCAAAAAATCCTTAGGGAAATTCTTCAGAACAAATTGCATTCCAAAACCCTTTGCGAGAATTTCTCCAGCTGGCTATTTATACAAATGGGTCACGTACGACACTGAAGGGCACGGCAGACATGGGACTGGTCTTCATTAGAACCGATCCACATTAGAACACAGCACCGCTTTGACTGAGTGTAAATATACTGCGCAGCCGGAGAGACTGGTAGTGCACCTTGGAGGGCTCACAGCTCACACTGCACACCTTGGAGGTCTCACAGCTCACACTGCACACCTTGGAGGGCTCACAGCTCACACTGAACACATGAGA
>JAODKC010000028.1:15467697-15492171 GCA_026777985.1 Mormyrops attenuatus
GGAGGGCTCACAGCTCACACTGCACACCTTGGAGGGCTCACAGCTCACACTGCACACCTTGGAGGGCTCACAGCTCACACTGCACACCTTGGAGGGCTCACAGCTCACACTGCACACCTTGGAGGGCTCACAGCTCACACTGCACACCTTGGAGGGCTCACAGCTCACACTGCACACCTTGGAGGGCTCACAGCTCAAACTGCACACCTTGGAGGGCTCATAGCTCACACTGCACACCTTGGAGGGCTCACAGCTCGCAGTGAGGTTTGCATACAGAGTGCTGCTGTGGAAGGTCAGGCAATCAGTCAAACTACCATCCACCAGGGGCAGAATAACTTCTCCAGGGGCCCAAGGCTGACATGGGAAGGGGGCCCCCCCAAAGTGGGCCATTTGAGCTATTTTTAAGGCCAAAAGAGAAGGGGGAAGGAACTGAACTTGGCTTGTGGTCGCAGCCAGCAAATGTACAGCAGAAAGTGCACCAGACTCAAGGTGAAAGTGAACTTTGGTTAGGCCCAGTCCTTGAGTTTCTTGTTTGACTTCACCAATTTCACGCCTTTGACTGCTGCTTCCAATTAGTCCAAACGTAATGCTCACCTGATTCGCAGACCACAGAGCCCGGCTTCAACTCCAACATCATG
Organism: Mormyrops attenuatus; assembly: GCA_026777985.1. Taxonomy (NCBI): domain Eukaryota; kingdom Metazoa; phylum Chordata; class Actinopteri; order Osteoglossiformes; family Mormyridae; genus Mormyrops; species Mormyrops attenuatus. The sequence goes on from JAODKC010000028.1 coordinate 15,468,336, forward strand.
GTGATCATAGCAATGTCAGTTGCGTACAGGATCTGGGTGCGATGCGGCAGGCTGACGGTCCACAACTCTGGGGTGGGATGTAACACGTAGACCCAGCCGCCCTTGCTGCACGTGACCTTTGACCCGTAGCGCCGGCCAATCAGGTCCACGGAGTGACGAATCACCCCGTAGCGCGTCTGCGTTTGGCTCCCTGCTTGCACCTTGACTGGAAACATGGACTCGTGGCCCAGGAAGATGATGACCACATCACCCTCCTGGATGCACTCGGAGTACTCCACAAAACTCATGAGGAACCCGCAGGCGATGGAGCAGCTTCAGAGACCCAGCAGAAAAGCCACAGATTCCTCCCCACGTGTCAGTGAACTGCAAGGCAAGATAACAGACATAGCAAGGGGAGTTATGAGCCAAAATCCTTCAGCAGCTCGAGTCTAAACCAACTGTTTAAAATCCAGAGTAAACGTACTTACTTTAGGTCAAACATCTCTGCACTGCTGAAACATTTCATTTTTATACGACATGCAAAGCAGAAGTGAGGCCATATTCCTGAAGAGTTAGGACACAAGCTTTGGACACAGGTTTCATACAAGAAGCAGAACTTGTGCAGAAGTGAGCTAATTAATTTATACCAAATTCATTTCTGTATCGGCCAACTATTGGTATCGGCTGATGCAGCAACAGTCGGCACCTTAAGGCAAGACAGCAGAGTATGAAGACTTTCTGGAGGAAAAGGAACCCTTCCAATATAGAATCCTGCACTACTGCCGGATAACTCTGGTCCATTAGTAACGTGAACGTTTCATAGCAAAAGAAAATTCAGTGCAGAAAATCAAAACAAACTCTGTATTTTTCTGAGTAATATCACACTTGATGATCAGCCCTTCTCAGTTATATAGGTTTTAAACATACAAGATGAGATCGCGGATACAAGCGGCAGAAATGAGTTTCCTCCGTAGGGTGTCTGGGCTCAGCCTTAGAGATAAGGTGAGGAGCTTGGACATGGGGGGGTGGGGGGCTCAAAGTAGAGCCAGTTGAGTTTGGGCATCTATCTACAGTAGGATACCGCCTGGACGGCTCCCTGGGGAGGTGTTTTGGGCATGTCCAACTGGGAGGAGACCCTGGAGCAGATCCAGGACACGCTGGAGAGATTACATCTCTCGGCTGGCCTGGGAACGTCTTGGTGTTCCCCTGGAGGAGGTGGCTGGTGAGAGGGAGGTCTGGACGTCCCTGCTTAGACTGCTGCCCCCCCCCCCAACCCGATAACGGAATGGAATGAGAATGGAATGAAATATGGAATGAAAAGACGCATACAATTTTAAAATACAGCACTCAGGGCCTGTTGCTGTATGCCAAAGTTAATGTTTTCTTACCAAAAAATAAATACCTTTTATATCTGAGGAGTGTCCCATAAAGCTTATTTAAGCAGAACCTCTCAAAAAATCAGTATTAGTAGCAGCTTCTGAAATGTACGGCTATCAGTATCAGCCCAAAATCTCCTAATCAGTGCATTTTTTCTTAATATGAGAGATTAAGAAAATGAATTGTATAATTAATTCAATAATAGAATCAGGACAATTTTAGACAAGAAACATCTTTTGACTTGAAACCATGAAGGGGGCTCTGAAGACCTCACTAGGTCTAGGGCGGTCACAGGCTGCAATATCACAGCTTGCATGCAGGTACTGGGACACTGGAAGTGTTAATGAGGAGGCAACCTTTTCGAGGTCCTATCCTGTCTAATCTGCAGTGACGTAACAGACAACTGTGGTGTCAACACACGTAGGGAGTGATCAAGGGTTCCTTTAGCGTCGAATCACACTTTTGCGTAGACTGTCCTGACCAAAGAAGATGAGTGTGGTGGCCACCTGGTGAACAGCACGCCCGATGTGCCATGCGGGAGTGTAATCACTGGGGAGGAACTAATGGTATGGTGTGGGCTGGAGTTTCCAGCTGGTACTGAACCCCTCCTGACACTGAATGGCACGCTCACTGCTACATTGCTATATTTCAGCAAGGTAACGCTCATCTTCATCCAGCTCGGCTTGCGCAAATGTCCCAGAAATCCTTGGGTACCATACTCACCAGATCGGAGTCCTATTGAACAGCTATGGGATGTTCTAGGCCAACACAAAGCCTCCAAATTACCACATCCCACTAACAGACAGATGCTGGTACAGGTACTACAGGAAAAGCAGCCAGGATACCCCAGGCTGTCACAGGTAACCTTACACAGAGTATGTGATCAGGATGCGCTGCCTGCATTGCTGCTCACACCAAAAAAAAAAGGTCACACCAAATAATGAAGCCAGTAATACCTGTATTACCACGTCTTGTCGTCAGTTAATAAACCATTACATTTCTTCTATCATTTTTAGCTTGATATGCTCTGCAAAAAGTTGGATACGTTTCTTTTAATGCTCAGCATATATTATATAAGTCATGATAACATTCCTCGTACAATCACTGAACAGAACGTCAGGGCCCTCGATCGGTCACCACTAAATAGAGTCCGTCATTCCAGAAACAACCTCGGGACTCTACTATAGATTTAACTATGCCTATGATTATATTAAATCATATATGGGCCTTGACATTGGCGTAGGGTCGCTCACACACGAGTTACACTCACATACGAGACTTCATGCAAACTCACACCGGGTGGCCGGATTTCGAATGAGGGGGGGGGGGGGTTCCGCTTTTAGTTAAAGTTCATAAAGCAACGCATTCAGCTGAGCTCACCGTAAATAGACGGAGGTCAAAACGTCCCTAACATGTTTATACGCTGTCCTACCAAATCATGTGTGCAAGATATAATATAAAATCCTCAGTCAGGTTAGATACGAACCTTTACGACGAAATGATAAGCAGTTCAGAAACAAGCGTCCGTCCAAACGTGAAGCACAAGCATGCCGGTATTAGCTTGCGGCGCAATTTGATGACGTCTTACCTTAGCCTCTTAAAAAGACAGTGCATGAATGGTTAGTACTGTTTTATAACAAATTGCACAGCATAAGTCATAGATCAACTTCCATATAATCTGACACACTATGCATGCAATACATATCATGTGTAGATGCATATAAATATAAATGCACTTAAATACGTAAGATACTCTGCTTAATAGATAAGATATGTTCATGATGTCATATTAAAAGAAAAACGATGTGCTGCCGGGAGTTAATGTGATGTATTTAAAACAAATATTTGCTGAAAATGAAACATAGTTGCTTTTCAAATTCTGTGTAATTTCTATGTGAACGATTGTAATCGTCACACGTTATGTTGTTTTTTCTTCGTCTTACATAAAATGGTATGCTTCGGAAACTCACTTTCCATACGCTTTTCTATGGCTGTCACTGGATACGGTTATTAACCCAAGAAAACGTACCGTTAGACCTGTACCAAAGCTCTTACACCGATGCGCTGACTGTGATGCCTACGGCTCCTCCAATAGAATGAATGGACCGCATATAACAGCCAATCGAAATCGGTCCCCGCTTCTATAAAATATATGGTTCAAAAGCTCTTAATTCTGGACGGAGGAATTAGCGTTGGTGTGTGCTTCTCGGACGGACGAAACAGGGATCTTTGAATCTTCTCAGAAGGATAGTCAACAGAAGGTAGGATAGCTGTTGATCCGGTCGGTTTTTAGCGACGTTTTTTCTTTTTAACTACGCCATTAGAAGGAATAAAATTTCCATAGGAATTCCATTAGAAGCTGGGGAATAAAGAAGGACGAAAATTTTCACAATGTAATTCCTAAATCTGAAGTCAGCCGGTATCATATCCATCTCAAATGGCCGAAAACAATGAGCTGTCGATGTCACACATGGGTCATTATGGTTTTCATTAAGTGTTTTTCTTTTGGAAAAGAGATGTAGTAAAATGGCGTTTGAAAAATAATTTGGAATTGTTTAACTAAATGCGACCTTACACTTCAATCTGCAAGGTCTTTTGACACGTTGTCGATTGCTATGTATAATTTTGCTTGTGGGGCGGACCAGATATTGCTTTTGGGACGAATTGCAGCCGGGTACTACAGTCGGTATTTCGTACATAGGTGTTAAAGATGACGATACTTACCAAGCATGTCTTCTCGAAAATGATATGCATATATTCTAAGCGTTGACTATACGGAAACGTTTATTTACAGTTACATTCTTCTCCGTTAGGCTTTCTTACGAAAGCAGAATTATGCACTAATATGGCATACAACATCACTGTACCCACAGACTATTTCGATGGAAAAATTCTTTGAAATATTTAAATAAATTGTTCCATTTTCTAATAAGATTTTTTTTATTTTATTTTTGTATTTTATTGTCAGGAGTATTACTACAAATAAGTGAGTAGCGTCTTATGGCGCAAACATTTTGTGCAAAGGTGCCGTATTTGGGGGCGGTAAGGTGTCAATATTCATGTAAACGGGACTGGCAATACACCGTGTGCCCTGTCACATTGGCTTCAGGAAAAAAGCAGCCATGCCGTTCGGAAACACCCACAACCAGCTGAAGATGAAGTACACCTCGGAGAAGGAGTACCCCGACCTCAGCAAGCATAATAATCACATGGCCAAAGTCTTGACACCCGCGATGTATGGGCGCCTGCGCGACAAGCAAACGCCCAGCGGCTTCACGCTGGATGATATCATCCAAACCGGGGTCGATAACCCAGGTAAACACCCAGGTTGACTTTATCCACCAAGTCGTCTGTTCTGCCTTTCAAATTATTTCACCTATCGTATCACTGCAGAATGACCTTGACGACGTGTAATTACCTGGTAGTGCAGTGATTACATCTGAAAGGCCTGATGTAGGATAAATAAAAAGATTAAGGCATTAACATTTAAATCCTACAGAGGACAAGTACAGGTTTAGTACTTAAGTACTTGTTACCATTGCTGCCGTTGAGTCTGTCCTTTTCTAGAAGTATACAGCCTGTCTGGAGTGAACTCCATGCAGCAAGGCTACATTTCAGCACTGAACTGAATGCTGTAACGTAATTTACAAGTGGTTTCTTTTGCATGTGACGTACTTTAATAGCCTTTTAAGGCAAAACAGATGGCTTTTTTTCTACCGTGTAGAAGTGCTTGTCTGGCAGTGTTATTACTACCCTGAAGCTGTCTGCCAAGAATGATTTTTGCTAACCACGTCTACATAATCACACGACCAAGGTCTTATCCCCTGACATGAGTCTGCTGTAAATTCCAGATTGGTCATGTGACAACAGATTGGTCATGGACTGTATCATTCAGAAGGGAGCTGACGATTCTTGTGGACTTTCCGTAGAACCTTCAAATGTGATTGAGCATCTAGTTATAGCACTTGACAGAGTGGTTTCAGAAAGGACCTGAAGGCTGCTGTTCTGGACTTTGTCCCGTTTACCTCTGAGGTGTGTCCTTATTTCCCACTTCCTTTAGGCCACCCATTCATTATGACGGTTGGGTGTGTGGCAGGAGATGAGGAAAGTTATGAAGTCTTTAAGGAGCTACTGGACCCAGTCATTCAGGACAGACATGGGGGATACAAGCCTACAGATAAGCACAAGACTGACTTGAACCCAGAAAACCTGAAGGTGACCCCCCCCCCCCCCCCCTATTTAGCACATGCACTTGTCCCCTGGCAGCGTCCAGTAAAGCTGACTGGTTATTGTGTGCAGGGAGGGGATGATCTGGATCCCAACTATGTCTTGAGCTCCCGAGTACGGACTGGCCGTAGCATCCGTGGATTCTGTCTGCCCCCCCACTGCAGTCGTGGAGAGAGACGTGCTGTGGAGAAGCTATCTATTGACGGTAGGCAAACCTTTTATTAAAATTTTCCATTAACGCTGTCTTTCAGATGGTAGATTGTGCAAATACTGCCCTCTGGTGGTTGAAAGTGGAATCGGTCACTAACATGATACTTCGGACAATGACAAGCTGGTTCTTTTTCTGTTTTTTCCCCTCAAAGCACTAAGTTCTTTGCAGGGTGACCTGAAAGGAAAATACTTTGCACTGAAGAACATGACTGAGGAAGAGCAGCAGCAGCTAATTGATGATCATTTCCTGTTTGACAAGCCAGTCTCTCCCTTGCTGCTGGCCTCTGGGATGGCCCGTGATTGGCCCGATGCCAGAGGGATTTGGTGAGATCACTGATCTACAAAGCAATTTACAGCAGTGGCTACTCATTTTCCTACGTGTTTTACTGTGAGTGGGGAAATGCCTCCACATACCAGAAGGCATCAGTATGGGTTTCTTGTTTAGATTAATGAAAGAAGACCTTAGATTATTGGTATTTTGTCCTATTCATTTCCAGGCACAATGACAACAAGACCTTCCTGGTCTGGGTGAATGAGGAGGACCACTTGCGGGTCATCTCCATGCAGAAAGGTGGCAACATGAGGGAGGTCTTCACCCGGTTCTGCACTGGCCTCACCAAGGTAACCTGGGTGCACTTGGCTACTGCCACGAGGCACGGTCTCCGGCTGACGGAACTTACAAACATGAGCCCCCTTTCTGCCCCCAGATCGAAGCCTTGTTCAAACAGAAGGGCCACGAATTCATGTGGAATCAACACTTGGGCTACGTCCTGACCTGCCCCTCTAACCTGGGCACTGGCTTGCGTGGGGGTGTTCATATCAAGCTGCCCAACCTCAGCAAGCACGACAAGTTTGGCGAGATCCTTAAGAGGCTACGGCTTCAGAAGCGTGGGACAGGTAAAGAAACTTTCCTCCTTGCAGACGGAAGCAAGAAATATTGCCTGATAATGATGGATCAGTGTTTTTATTTTGGAATTCTCACAAGGTGAATCTGATGGTGTGTAAGCAGGGACTTGATCAGTGTCGGGTTTGTGGGTAGTCTCACACATAACTGTTCTTCACAGGTGGTGTAGACACGGCAGCTGTGGGTGGAGTTTTTGACATTTCCAATGCTGACCGACTTGGCTTCTCTGAAGTGGAGTTGGTGCAGATGGTAGTCGACGGTGTCAAGCTACTGGTGGAGATGGAGAAGCGGCTAGAGAAGGGCCAGTCAATCAATGACCTCATGCCTGCCCAGAAGTAAACACTGCCTACATAGGTCTCCACCCTAAAGTCCTCTGAACTACATTAGGAATACGCCAACTAAATGTTACTGGTACAACATTAGACTGATTTATCATTTATGATCATGTATGTACAATAGGTCTGTTTTCTTTGGAAATGCTCAAATGGCCTGCAACCTAAAAATAAATTAATTTGCACTCTGATTCTGGTCTTGTGTAGGGTTATGTCTACACTATACCTTACCTCGTTAGTTTAGTTCTGGAGTCACAAAAAGTACTATGTTGTAAGGTAATCTAGTCAGAAGCGAAAGTGACCCAAGTCGCATGGTGTTCCTGCATTCTCCCTGCTCAGCTCCTCAGACACAGAACTGCAACAGGCTGTCGGGAATCAATCCGTTAAAGATCATGTGTCTATGAAGCCAGAGATGTTTATTTCTCTGAAGGCAGCAGATTTCTCCTGGGTTCTCTGGTCATGCAGCCCGTCTGGCAGTAGTCTTATTATGCAATGGCAAATTTCCCCTACATAAAGCCAAGACTATAAGCCAATTGCCCCTGGTGGGAGGAAAATATCTGATGCATTACAAATTATTATATATATATATATATAGCTCATACTTTTCCCCTTAGCATTCATTCTAAAATTAGTGATCCTCAATGGAATTTAGAACTATATCAGTTTGCTATTCATAGGGATTTTAAGAAAAAAAATGTTTTCCTTGACCTTTATTCTCCCTTTCAACCCAAAACTACAAATAAAACTTGCACTGAAATTGTGGACATATAGCAGTTCATATGCATCATTCACATACCTTAAGATTTCAGCAGGCTTTTTCTCTGCTAGAACAAACTGTTTTTCCAGTTAGTTTTTAATGTTCCTACTATTTGTCCAATAAAGGTCACAAATGTTGGAAATGTCTTGAAATTTATGATTTTGAAATTTAATTTTGATGATTGGAAAATGAATGTTGATTTACTTCACAATTTGGCTCAAAACACGTAATATCACTAAGGGCAGTTATTGCTGCTAAATGAGGACATCTAGCGGCCAATTTGTTATTGCTAATCAAATATTTCTATATCAACGTTTCAGACAACAGAAGCGGAGAAATTCGTACGGACAAAAATAGTATTAATAAACTTTTTCTGAGACATGAAATTTGTTATTGAATCTACAAATGACTGATAGAACACAGACGCTTGCAGACTTTGGGATGTTTTAATGGAGACACTGATGAACCTTACCTGATGACAAGTTACATTAACTCCACAGTTCCTGCCTTATAGCAGGACTTATAAAAGAAAAGTATAACAATATGCAGCTGTTGCAAAACTAAGTTTCATTATTTACATTCAAAAACAGTGCCAACATTATTTTGAAGAGGAAGGGGTGCACAGAAGGGAGGGATTGATAAAAATCAAAAATAAATAATACCAAAACTAAAAATGGCGTGTTTTATTCAACTTTGTTCCAGGATGGCAAACCACATATGACTCAACCTGTGGGCTGAATACAACTGTGGCTGGCATGTACAGTTACACATGGAGGTCACATGACAAAAGTGGGCAGGAGAGTCTGGACACATCTGTGAACAGACTTCCTGATGTCCGGAAGTCCTCAGCAGACTAAAAATATCCACAACTACAAGTTCCACAATGCATTGCACACTGGAGTCTCCAAGGGAGCCAATCAGAAACAGGTGGCCTGAGATATGGCAGGACCGCGCCCAAGTTTTATAACCAATCTGCCATGACCAAAACAACCGCTTATACTGAATGCAGGAGAACCACTTTATAAACTTATCAAGAAAATAATTTAAAAAATGTGCAATAAAGTTCCCTATATAACCAGTCATATCACATACACAGGAGGCCATCCTGCTCACACTACATGGGCCCAGTCTACCACCGAGCTGCTAGGGGGCCTCCATGCTGACCAGGTCCACAAAGGCTGCTACTGACCTCCCCCTATCCCCACTCAACCCCATCAGACAGCTCTCGCTATTCTCTGAGGCGGATTATGGGACTAATTTCTTCTCTCTTTTTTGAGGGGGGGGCATTGGCTATGCTGTAGTGCACTTACTGGTGAATGAGGGTCAAGTCTTCAATGCAACTTCCTGTAATGTCTTCTGCAGCAGTTATACACTTTGCCATATCAATAATAATAATTTCAAAGATGCAGGAAATTATTGCCTAAAGCGTTATTCTATACATAGTTTTTAATACATAACCGGTGAGTGTTTTGGAGAAAACACATTTCCGAAACTGCTACTTTAAAGAACGTAAGCTTAACGTAATTCATTTGCGTCTGTGTCTTAACGTTTGTCTTCTTTGTGCATCTTACAGCTTTAACTCATTGGCAATTTTGGAAGCGATGTTCTTGAAAGCAATGGAGGTTCCCGATATCCGCTTGAAGCGCACACCGTTGAGCGAGAGGCGGGGCAGCTTGCACACCTCCATCTCCCATTGGACCAGGCCTTCTGGGTGGGCGTGGCCATCACCATGGACACAAAGAAGCAGGAAGCGCTCGCGCTGCTCATAGTCGCAGTTGTTGGCGTCCAGCACCTTGCGGATCTCGCGCATCATGTCGCTGGGCTCCATGGAGCTGGTGGTCTTCATGCTCCAGGTGAAGCGCAGTGAACGAGGCTTGGCATCTTTATTCTCGTCCTTCTGGTCCCCGGAAACGTTCCGACTGTCAGGGGTAGGAGAATGAGTCAGTGGTGATGAACTATGGCTTATCTCCTCAGGTTACTTCAGATCACTGATTTTATCCCAGAAGTGAGAGCACTGAGAGTCATGTCATATTAATTGTTTTCCACACAGAAAATTTCACAAATGAGACATGCATGCATAATGGCCTGTCTCTCTAAAGGCATCTACAGAAGCACAGGCATGTCCACGAATAAGTCAATGCATAGCATGCATCACATATGGGCTAACATGCGACGGACACAACATGATGCAGGTGATGCAGAGGTCGGCAGAGCCATGGGCCTGTGGGGTGCTGTAACCATTTAGAGACTGACGGTGTACACGGTGTCAGCCAAGGGGTGAGGTAAAGCAACCTAGCTATGAAGATAACGGTCTTCAGCTGTATCACATTCGCTCACGTCAAGCTCCTGTCAGCGAAACGGTTCACATGAAAACTTAAGAGATCATTCCCAAGACTAGCCAAACCATCAATCTTACCAACCTTACTGATAAAAATTAGCACATTACCTGAACCTCAAGCTATATGCTGTCAATAACCCTGTTAACCCCTTCAGCCATCTGACCCAGTTATAATCTAATCAATTAGCTTACAATTCCAGGGACCCAGGAAACTCATTATGTAATATAAACGTTGATTTAATGCCCTTTCACCACAAGATGGCACTATTGGCCAGCAAATCTGTCCATCTGCTATTTGCTACGTGGTATTGCCTCCTACCAACTTAAGTTGTATAAAGCAAAAATAGGAAGAATAAAAGGGGGGGAAAAAAAAAAAAACATACGAACCGCAAACAAGGCAGCTGAGCCTTTAATTCTGAAAACTCAAAACAATTCCAAGCAGCATTATATGATATTAAAGTACTTCAGATGACACTACTGTCGACAGAAGCAGCTGAGGGTGTAGGGACAGGAAGGACCCTGGTTGCTGGACTTGGTACAAGAGAGGAAAAAAGCAGAGCAAACAGTGCTGGGGGTGAGGGCGGCATATGATAAGTGATGAAGAGACACCCAAAGCCAGCTGATGCCGTCTCACCTTGAGCCCTCAAATCTCCCGTTTCTTTCAAACTCTGTGGGGGGTCTTTTTTTTAAACACACAGTCAGGAGAAGAGTGGGATACAGAGGAGAAAAAAAAAATGAGAGGAAGAGGAAGACGTTCATTTAAAGTGAAGGCAAAGAAAACAGCCCATTTGTAAATTGACAGCCATCAGTGAAGTGATACAACAGGAAGAAGAAGAGACGTAGAACGCCAGACAGTAGAGGAAACAAAGCCACCTGGTCGTTCACTTCTCTCTAGCCCAGGACTGTCCCCACGGCTCCTGACAAACTGAGTGCTTCACCATTATTCACCCAGGCTGCTCCTCAGGAACAGATGTGAAGTGTACCAACAAAAGCAGTGCTCTGAATTCTGCCAGTACAGTGAGACAGTGGCTCAGGCCTTCTGGCCTCAGCACATCCTGTTCAGAAGAGCAGAACCCAAACAGCAGCCCCAGCCAATGCCGCCGATTCCCTCAGTCTTACTTCTTGATCTGGCCAGCGCCGAAGTGTGTGAGTGGACAGTGCCAGAGACACACACTGGGCCAGGACTGAATGCCATTTGTCCCCTTCTCTTTCGCTCTCAGTTTCACACACACAAAAGCAGCAGGAGAAATGTGTATGGTCACATGTTCACAGTAAAAGGAAAAAAAAAAAAAAAAAAACATATCTGGTGTATATATATTTATATAAATATATATAATCCGACTATCTGGTAGTAATGTGATACACCTAGAGGAAAAACACTGGGGAACTTAATTTGGGACCAGTGATGTATTTTATGTGATTGAGAGGCTGGCAATACTTTTGATATGTGCACATGAACAGAAGGAGGTCTCAGATTATCACTAGAAGGTTCTTTCAGGCAGAAATCCCAAATTTCCTGTTTATTCTGCAGGAAGGCTTTCAAGGATAAAGAGGAAGGATGGCCCCTGAGACTGGAGAAATAGTGCCCTCTCCTGTTCTGCATGCAAGTTTCATCCTGAGCTTGGGGCCACACTAGCAGGAAATGAAGCCCAGCCAGAGCAGTAGACCTGGCACCGGAAGACATCCAGCTTTACCAGGCAGATTCCTTTTTTCTTTCCCTTACAGATTTTCTTGGAGAGAGTTTCAATAAACTGGGACTGTTGCAGCAGGATGCCAAAGAGGTCTAATCCACTTCAGTCTGTCTGTGGGGCAATTCTTTCAAAAGGACCACAGACACAGGGCAGGATTAGTGAGCCCTGCACAGATGCTGCTGTTATGGGAAGTGGATTAAGGTAACCCCTTAATCCACATTGGCGATTCCTATTATTAATTTCCCACCTGAATATGACAGTAAGCTCATATTTGGAGGGGGAAAAGAATCTACTGACAAAAAAAAATTCCACAGCCACAACATCAATAGCAACAACATTCAGAGTAGTGAACATTTCTCAACACAAGACAGAATCACAGGAAAACAAAAGCCAAGTAAGAGGGAAGGTTGTGGGTTGTGGACTTACTACTGGTCCTTGCCATGGAGGCAGGGGGGGCTGGCAGGCCCTGATTTGTTGGTAGTCTGCTGTGTGGGGGGGTCATTAGTGACCCTGGGGAGAGGAAGAGCCGAGAGTTAAACTGTACACATGGAGGGTATGGGGAAGGGGTGGAGTATAACTGCAGCACACTGCATGGGAAAGGGGGGTCCCTATGGGGCAAAGATTAGCATTTTGAAAGGGCCTCCTTATGAGACTGGAGTTAGGAGGCCCTGGGATTACTGACCAACCTCTGAACCTCTCCTCATTTCCCCAGACACTTTACCCACAGCAGAGAAGAAGGGGGGAGAAAAAAAAACACAGAGGGATGGTGTGGGTGACACTGACATGGAAACCGAACAAAACGACAGCCTGAAATAGACGAGAGGGCAGGGAGCAAGACTGAAACCTGTGCGGTATAGCCTGGGCGATTTTTCTGACAGCCTCACAGTTGCACCGAGACAACTGAGAGATTGCCTGCAGTCTCTGTTCCTCATTCTTTTAAACTATTAAATAAGTTGAAGGTCACTATCAGTTTTTCCCAAGCACTCATTAGGAAACTGCGCCAAAGACCATGCCTGTGTAACATCAACACCTGTAGCATACAATCACACTTGGTCAGGTGGTCACACGTGTATCAAAACACAGCATCAAACGAGTTCCGGATAGAATCATCTTGTAAAAACAACCATTGCTGAAGCATACCCAAGTCTACTATGCCAGACTCTTATCTGCAAGCTATAATGTGCCTTGAAATGACACTCTGTCCTTAGCATTCGAGTCAATGGGGGCAATCCAGCCTGCACTACATGAATGCCCTGCTAACCATCAGCCCCAGAAGGGGCACTTTTCCTGCTTTTGGTAGAACTCGACCACCACCATTTTCCAGTCAATCACGCAATCACTGAGATTACAACTTTTTAAAACAAGTCGTCGTTCTACTTTCTTTGTGCAGAACGTTTACAAACTTACCTGGCACAAAAGCACGTCAAAAACAGTTTGTGTGAGGGGTAAATCAAGAGGTAAGTGCTTGTGCAGAAACCACACCCTCATAGTACAGGCATGCACATGTGATTAGCAAAGTCTACATGTTGATTATTTGATCTTCCTGAACAAAAGGAAGAAAACAAAAAGTCACAGACATGCTCAATCACACTGCACTCCAGTGTGAGGCTGGATGTCACCAAGAGGTCACAGCAACCAAAGTAGTGGTCAGTTACAAGCAGCAGATTTAGCTCTTAGTCCACAGCGGTTAACACACAAAAACTGAGGTGTTTTCTTTGTCAAGGTTAAAAAAAGATTAAGTTTCAGGTTAATCATGTAAGAAAGCCAACTGAGGGTCCTACCTTTTGGTAAACCTGAATGACATGTTTCTATAAAACAAACAAAAATAGAAGTAGTAAACATTATGAAGGTACTATAGAACCACAGATGACCAGGATGCTGATAAAGTGAACAAGCTCACCAGAGCAGGATCACACTGATCGCAGTGAGAAAGGCACGAAGATTGAAGTCTTAACTCCATCCTATTTCAAATTAGAATGCACTCCTCCTGAAAAGGTCTGCGCATGTGCTTCTCAGGTTTTGGGGATTAATCTGACCATGATTCCCTATGCCCCACAGAGGCTGGTCTCTAGCATGGTGAAGGCACTCTGTGCAGTGTTAGTATCGAAAGGTCAAATCTGTGGTCATAAAATGAGCGAAGCACTAATGCCTGTATGCAGCCTTTGCTGTCATTCTAACTCTGCTCCAGCCTCACCTAAGGAAACACCAAATGAAACATCAGGGAAATGTCTGAAGACCCAGATAAACAGATCTGTACATGTAAAGAATGCAATACTGCTGAAGTGTGAAAAGAGAAATGGTAACAGGAAGAACTTCACAGGGTTGACTAGGGGGTAAGACAGTCAATACTTTGATAGCAGTAAAATTAAGGAATACATTTAACTGGAAACTTAAACAAAAAGATACTCTGCCTTATAAATAATCGTCCAGGAGTAGCTGGTGTAACACCATCTATAATGCCCTTCCAAAGGCACAGAGACTCAAGAAATGCAGGGGTTGGAATGTAACCAAAGCACCACCACCACCACCAGAGGGAGTGAGAGTACAGGGGCTACAGTGGAGAGAAGCCTGCCTGCCTGCCTGCCTGCCTGCCTACCTGCGTGTGAGCTTGGAGGTGAGCTTTGTGAAGAGGTTGGAGGAGCCGCGGCTGCGTGACTGGGAGAGCGGCGTTGCGTCATGGGAGAGGGTGGGTGAAGCCGGCGGACCGTTGTAGGTGGCGGTGCGACGTTCCCGCAGCTGGCCACCATGGAAGGTGCTACGGCTGGCTGTGCCACGTGGGAAGCGCAGTCGGTCTGGAGGTGTGGCACCTGTCACACTGTGGGTGGAGGCTACTGGGTTCCGCTGGCTGGCCGGCACGGTTGAGCTTGGGTGGGGATAAGGCAGACATAGCAAACTCGTTATATACAGAAGCAAGGCTGCCCTCTGATGCCATCAGTTCATACTGCTGTCAGCACTACAGACCAACCGTACAAAATGGGTTTACTACTTTCTTGCTGGAAACGCAGAAATCCAGAGGACAGGGTTCTGGTCCTGGACATCATGCACAAATCTTCCTTCCTTCCTCCTTCTTAATATTCAAATTCAACAGACCCAGATTCCAAGCTTGCAAGAACTGCCCCAATTTCCATGTTTAGTTTCTCTGACCAATGCACCTTTCATTCAGAGATGTGTTTAGATGTCTTACGGACAACACACACTTCTTTTTCAACGAACAGCTTTTTGAATCTGATACCACATACATGCACCCACATTTACATATCTAAGAGATGTTAGAATGTATATCTGCACACATATTTGCATATTGTGAA
Organism: Mormyrops attenuatus; assembly: GCA_026777985.1. Taxonomy (NCBI): domain Eukaryota; kingdom Metazoa; phylum Chordata; class Actinopteri; order Osteoglossiformes; family Mormyridae; genus Mormyrops; species Mormyrops attenuatus. The sequence goes on from JAODKC010000028.1 coordinate 15,483,459, forward strand.
ACAATTGTACCGGTGTATAGGTAATGGATTTCAAGTAAAAAGTTTTCTTTTCTTTAAATAAACGACTGTAGTGGGGTAATGTGTGGGGCTCAGCGGGCTAAGCCTCTGTGCCTGTGATCAGAAGGCTCCGGCTTTGAGGACAGCCTCGGCACGTCTGCGGGTCCCTGAGCACGGCCCTTAACCCCCAGCTCCCCGGGTGCTGCTATGGGCGGCTGCCCTTCACAGCCAGCTTACTCTCACCTACAGAAAGCCGGTTGGGAGAGGCATAAAGACAACTTCCTCATGGGGATCGATGAAGTATCAGTTATCATCATCATCATTATTATTATTACTATTATTATTATCATCATCATCATATATTCGATACTAACGACTTGGAGCAGACAGATCCCACAGAGCTGATCCCACAGAGATGACTGATGGGTGGAGCTGCAGAGACTTGGCTGGGCTGTGATTGGCTGGGTAATGCTGAATCAGGTGGTCAAAGGTGATTCATAAGCAATGGCACAATGGTTAGAAATCAACGCTACAGAGGTGAGTATGATTAGGAACAGTGACAGGAACGTCGATGCTAACAGGGGTACGCCAGGGTTAGCGGGATGTGCCGCGGCGCCTTACGTGGGCCCGACGACATCGACTCGGCTGGGGCGGCCTGTGGCCGACAGGGAAGAGGCCCTCTGGTGCCGCAGCTGCACGGAGGCCGGGGATGCAGCAGAGGCAGGCATGTATGCATGCGCATAAGAGCCAGAAGCACAGGGGGGCATTTTGCACAGGCTGCGAAATGAAGGCAGGACCCCCAAAGCAGAAGCAGGTAAATGAGGTCAATATATCAACATGACACTATGGCTATAGAAACTGAGAAAAGAGCCAAAAGGTGCGAAAAAAAGTGTAAATGTTCAAAGGACAGTTGGAGCTCATTTTCTTCTGGCCGTTTTTCTGATATTTGCTTGTCTCTGTGCCACATCACTCAGAGACACAAGTGTGATGCAATGATTGATCACTGTCATCCTCACACCTCTGTCCCAGCTGCCCGACCCTGACCAGCCATTACTGCCTTCAGCAGTCTATAGTGTCATTGGGTTCTATCTAGTGCAGGAGGCCACAGAAAAAATATTCAAATTAGGAGATTCTTCTGGACTTCACAGTTAAAGGCAGGGAGATACGAGCCAAAGACATGTTCACCAGGTCACAAAAGCAGCACAAAAGAGCGAATAAGACCGCTTAAGACAGCTGAGGGTTACAGTATAGCTGAGCGTCAGGAACCGAAGGGCCATGCTGGGCGAGAGCAGGACTTTACCTGTTCTCTTTCCCATTCTGAACAACAGAGAGGCGGTCCGTGGGGGTTCTCTCACTGCAGACGTAAGTGTTTCTCCTGGTCATCCCTCCAGACACTGAATTACTCTGTGGGGGGGGGGGGTGAGGGGTTGGAAGGCCAAGTTAAAGAACACAAGGTCAAACCAAGACAACAACCAAAAACAAACCAAACCAAAGACCTAATTTTCCTGGATTAACAAATACGTGACAGACAGAAGCTGCAGATAATAGGGGAAATTTAACCGCAATATTAAGTTCTAATATGTGACCTCAGTGCTGTGACAGCCCTGTCAAGGTGCAGGGCCGGGAGCACAAGCTCATGGACAGACTCACACTTACATTTGGGGTGGTGGACCCCTTCTTGCGGTCCGGAATGTCAGCCTTGTTGGGATTGCTGGCATTGCCCAACATGGGACTGGGGGGAGCGACGGCTCGGACCCCAGCTGTGCCGGACTTGCGCTGCTGCACCCCGCCCTCCTCTTTGAGGTCACCGTCAGCTGCACTGGTCTGGCTCCTCTTGGGGTAGCCTGCCGACGAGGGAATGGTCGGGCCGGCTGGGGGATACAACAAGCAGGGTGAGGGAGAGGAGGAGACAGCTGGTGTGACAGTTGATCAGCACCGCTTCAACTGAACCATGCTAAGTAACAGTGCAATGCCAAGGCTGGAAAGAGAGACACAGAGCCGCCCTCACCCTGGTCACTGTAGCGCCTCTGCTTCTGGCTGGTGGAGACGCTCCGCGGCGCTTTGTGGTGGGAGGGAGACTGGCCGTTGTTGAGCTCACTATTAGGTCTGGTCTTGGGGAGTGACAGGTTGCTGCTGGAGCTGGAATCGCTGGCCTCCAGCTGATGGGACACACAGACAAACACAAGTGAGTGTCTTCTCCTTTTCATGTCAAGATTACAATCCAGCATGCTGCATGAGTAAGTGACACTATCAGGGCCATTTGAACTGGGTGAGACTGGGGACACCACCCCATAAATAAGATCTCCTTCAGGCCTTCACCTCAGACGACTTTCTGCCCAGCAACAGGTAGGTGGCGGTGATCTCGTCATACTTCATGCGTGCCAGGGACTCCTGGATCTCCTCCCGGGAGTAGCCCATCCCCACAATTATGTCTGCAGAATAACACAAAAACAAAACACACACAAAGGTGAGTCAGACAGTTACTGTACGCCTCCTCTGTGCTTCAAATCTACAACACCCCCAAGCTGGCTGCTCTGGTGCTGCATCAGCGCCTCAGTCCAGGTTAATTATCCTCGCAACAGTCATATTGACAGGGGGGTCCTCAAGCAGCCGAAATCCGAGCGAGGCACAGGAATCCGATTTCATACCAAAATGGCCCGAGGAGGGGGGTGCCGATACCTAAGCTCCCATCCGTATCTCTTCAATTACCTCCACCCCCCTCACACTGTGACAATTTGCTATTCAAACAACATTTTTAATAATTCAGTTTAAAACTCTCTGAAGATCCGGTTTGACTAGTGGGGCACCTTGCAGAGGGACACTTTATTTTGACGGCAACACACACAAACAATTCTGTACATCTGTACCTATCCTCTTTTGGTCAGAAATGTCCAGTTCTGGCTCCACAAAGGGCTTGAGCTCATCTTCCTCACAGCCTGCATTGATCCAGCGGTCCTTCATGATTTGCTAAACAGCACAGAATGCACAGGCTTCAATCAATGGTTTTGACTAATCAAAACAGATTATCGTCAGGACTTAGGGTCGAAAATAGCTCTTGTAAGCATCTTGCTTGCAGTCACTGTTAGCTTGTGAGGTTATTTCATACACAAGCTGGAGCTGAATTATTCACAGACACCAAGTGTGCGCGGGCGCCCAGGACGCAGGTTTCCTATCAGACAGGTTCTGCAGTCTGCTCACTTCAAGTGTGCCCCGCTTGGCTGGGTTCAACACCAGGAAACGTTTCAGCAGGTTCTCGCAGTCGGTAGACATGTAGAAAGGGATCCTATACTTTCCCCTCAGCACACGTTCACGCAGCTCCTGCAGGGGGCAGTAGAGAGCTGAGCAACACCATTAAGTTACATGACAATGACCTTCCCACAAAACATTGAGCTGGACTCGTCTCATTCCAGTTATTAGACATGATCTTTAAGAATAAACTAAGACCTGCAAGGTTTGTCCCCTAAGGATGAAGGTCACATCTGATTTTGCATGACTTTTAAATCAACTGATTGCATAATTAAGCCATTTGCACTCATACATCCATTGTGAAGTGGAAGTAATCACTTTGAACAATGGTTAAAAAAAAAAAAAAAAAAAACCTCACCCCAAGGAGGTGGGGAGACGCAGATATTAGTTACTGATGGCAGTTCTGCTTACAGGCTTGCCATCAGTCACTGACACAGTCACCTACATCCAGCCACATTCCAGAACATTCCTTTTAGACTTCCTGTTTTTATAGCTGTTTCCATTTATCCTTTCATTGTCCCAAGGCCACACAGAAGCCTAGAAGAGACTGAGGACGGGGTCGTGCTGAGGTGCCGACCTTCAGGTTCTGCCCGTCGAAGGGCAGTGAGCCGCTGACCAGTGTGTAGAGGATGACCCCCAGGCTCCAGACGTCCACCTCAGGACCATCGTACTTCTTGCCCTGAAAGAGCTCGGGGGCAGCATAGGGTGGACTGCCGCAGAATGTGTCCAGCTTGTTGCCCAAAGTGAACTCGTTACTGAAACCAAAGTCAGCAATCTTGATGTTCATGTCGGCATCCAAGAGCAAGTTCTCCGCCTTTTGGGTGAAGTAAAAAATTTTTTTTTTTAAAAGTTAGCTCATATACATTAGATAAATACATTTTCCTGTCAGATGAGGCACGCTTCCCATGTTGCAAAACAAACTGCTCACACTAGGCACCACAATCAGTCACCTTATCAACAGAATCAGTCTGTGCTCATCTTTCTCCTTCTACAGAGAAGACTGGTTTGTTGTGTCCAGCCATCAAGCCTCAAAATTAACAGCACTGTAATATTGGACCATGGGAAATAAAGGAGTGGGGGGGCAGAAATCCAAACATAAGTCGTACATGAGACTAAAAATAAGACCTGGTGCATAAAGCTCTTCTTTGAAAACTCCCTCTGTGGATTATGAGTGGTCCAGATATCTCTCCTTTCATCTCTGTAGGGGTAAATTATTCATAACGCTGAAGTGCAAAGAGAGCCTCTGAGCGAAGGTACTATGCGCAAGAAGCACAGCAATTTACAGCAGTAAGGTGAATGACCATGTAAAATGGGGAGGCAAGAATCAGAACAGGAGAAGCCCATTCCAGATCTCCACAGGTAGCTATTTAAAATGACAAACACCAGTGTTGGGAATATTTTAGAGTGTAGGTCTTTTTGTGACCATTACTAGGTCCAACTGGATTAAAAACTTACCTTTAGATCTCTGTGGACTATATGCTTCTGATGGCAGTACTGCACAGCAGACACAATCTACAAGATAGACAGGATCCAGGTCAGGAACATGGGACTTTCGAGACTCACAAAAGGGGTGGAATTGCTACCTCAATATAAGTAGTGAAAACCTCATCTGCCTCACCCTTACTGTTCAGTTAATCCTTAATTTCACTTTTACAGCCGCAAAATTTAGCATTATGGGAAAGAACAAGCAGCAGACCCAGTTCAGGGAATTACATCTCATTTCCAAGTATCGGTTTTCCCTGAACCCACTAATGAGATCTCATCAAAGGAACTGTAGATTCAACACAAGCTCCCAAAAAACAAGATGCCCTGTGTGAAGGCGCATGAGGTGATTGGCCTTAGACAATGGCTCACGACAGATTTTTTCCAAGAAATCGACCAGGCCTGACTTTGTCAGGCAGTGGCATATCAGGCTAGTTAAGCGACACCCGCTGTACTCAGCCTTGTAGCAGTCAAATAAGGCACATGTAACATTAAGTTTGTACTGAATTAGATGATGCTCCGATGCTAAAGCCTGTTAGCTTGTTTTAAACGACTCGGGTAAGGCTGGATCAAGGGTCTCACTTCAATACCAGAACCATACAACTTTCTAAAAGCACAGCAGAGCCCCACACAGACAGGACTGCTTTTGATCTTTTTATAGATTACATTTCAGCTGGACTGCACGGGGCTTGAAGAGGTGGCCTCTGGGGGCTAACTGGCTTCACATTCTTTTTACCCAAGTCCGACCCCTTATCTACACGCCACTCACCTGGATTTCACCCCATGCTGCCTGTGACTATTTCCATTAACCCGGAAAATCCACACCCCTGGAGGAAGCCGCTGTCGAGCATAGGTATCGAAGTGGTGTGACCAGCTACAGGGAGGTCACATCACCAGCTTCCCATGTCAGGCCATGTGGGCATCACCCCAAACACATCTGTACAGACAGGCAGTGGGGGCATGCCCAGCCACACCCCTCTCTCCAACCTATGGCAGTGTTCAGGGCTAACCCAATGTCTGTTCAGACATGAAGCTCCTTGAACTTTGCCCAAACATGATGCAGGGGGGAAAAAAAAAAAAAAAAAACAATAACAAAAAACGAAAAAGCCTTCATCGAGAACATTCAGCAAAGCAGTGGGTGGGGCTTTGTTGCAGCATGTAGATGAAAGGTTAAGGCAAAGAGCCAATGAGAGACCAGATCACGTCACTGTGTGCATTTTCATTCCTAAATATGTTGGATGACTGACTGTCAGGTAGGGAGATAATTTCCAGTCAGCATAATGAGTAATATGTAAGATAAGGCAGGATTTTGCAAAGAGTAGCTCTCCACATCTGGCCACCTCAGACATTATTGGATGTTTGCCTCACATGTATGAGTGTATATTTGTACACCTGCCCTTCCCCACCCCATGTGTGCGTGTGTCATGATACAATATTTATTTAAGGACGTGCACAAGCACACACAGACCCACCAATTGAGACACACAAATCTGTGCTACCATCTTTGTGGGGACTTCATCAGCTGACATCGGCAATACTACTTCCTGATTACATACTAATCACTCAAACAGATGAGAAAGTGCCAAATTGCTTTTTTATGGACATCCTCAAAGCGTCTAAGCAGTTAATAACACTGAGGGAACACGCTCTCAAAAATCTCTGACTACAAAGACAGCACCCCCCCCCACCCCACCCCCGGCAGACACAGGTCTGTCTTGGCGGGTTCCTCTGACAATGTCGTGCGGCATGCTGGTTGTCCCGGAGAGTGCAGGGTATTGACGGGACACTGACATATGGCTGGGTGCGAGCACTGCAGTACCTGTCTAAATTTAGCCCTGGCCTCTTTTTCCTTCATCCTTCCATGCGCTACGAGGTAGTCGAAGACCTCGCCTGCAAAAGAAACACAAAACAACAACTGGGAAAAAAAAAAAAGAGTAACAACCAACAAGGTATGAATCAGAACCGCACGCAGACACACAGGCATCAGGGAAAAGCAAAACAACTCTGATAACTGGAGTTTCTGCCCCAAGTAACAACTGTGCCACTTTGCTCCTCTTGTGGGGTGTCAAAATGATTCCAAGACTGGTCAGCAGAACAGGGTAATCTGCACTTGCGTTAAACTGATCCTCTCATCCAGTAGACCCTGACTGACGGCGGTCACGGCACTGCACAGTTTAGAAGTCCCTATGGTTTCTTTTTACTATAGCAGGCTTGAGCAGATCAACCTGCCCCCCAACCACCACGCCATGGCAGGGCTCTAACGAAGGTATTTATAACTGCCATTACAGGCATGAGTTACATGATTAACAGAACATGACTATATGCCGTCATAATACGTTGCTCACAAATCGGTCAAAGGAAAAACAGAAACAAGTAATGGCACATAACCTTCAGATTTTTCTAGGCAGAAGCAGTGCCAATCAAACCATCAGTGGCTTCAGAGAGGTGCCGACTTAGCTAGCCAATTTCACTCATCCACACTGTTAGAGACAAAGTGAACCCGACTGCGTATCTTGGTGCTCCTAAAAGTACTCATGCCTTCTTTAGGGCACACAGAAGAGCTATGCCATGTGGGGGAAGGGGAAAGGTGTCAAGGACACTATTAGGTAACCACCACCCCCCCAAAAAAAACCCCAACACAACTAAAATTAACAGGACCAAATAAAAACACGTTATGAGTAATATTAATAAATATACATATTAAGTTTGATGCCCAAGTTCATTAATTTATTTGTACAGTCCTACATCTTTCTATGGTTGTGTGAAAGATGTTTTATATTTTTTATTATATAATAGTATTTATTATTATGTTATTTATTGGGTTATTATGCCGCATTAAGCAAGCATTTTTATTTCATTACTTCCATCTAGGGCTGCAAGATATAACATCATGATTATACAGCTCACGCACAATTATCAACTGGGCTTTAGATGAGCCTGAAACATTTGTTCAGACGCCGGCGTTTCAGTATGTATTACTCATGCCTACAATTTGATAAGCAGATTAGTAGAATGCCTAAAATATTAACGAGGACCATATTGTGACACCCAAAAGTTAGTGATATGTATAAATTTGACATATCCTTATGTTTAATAAACATGTCAACTTTAAAACTGCAAAACGTATCTCCACACCACAGACGTCTTTTTACCTTGTTTATCCACAATATCTCCATTTTCGTTTAATTAATTTTATTAGTTGAACAGACATTTTCACACAACAGCTAACAATAGCAGTGACTTAGTCAAAATTATATTTGTATCATTTATATCATATTAACACATGGGTAATAAAGTTGTGTCAATAATTATAAACAGAATTAGACCTCAATAATAAGTATAACTGTGGCTTTGATGAGAGATCAGAAAATAAAGAAGAAAAAGGAAAAATGCCAAATATCAATATCTGCATTTTCAAATGATGTTGTGGTTGATGCGTCATCTATTCCTTCACCGCCACTTGTGCTTATTGCTTCCATGATTTACCAAAACAGTAGTATGTGGCACCCTCCACTAACCGAATTTACTAAATACAAGGATTCACTGAATCTATACAGGTTAACAAATTTTGGATGTCACATTACACCTCTCATTAATATTTTAAGCATACTTCTAATCTGCTTACCAAATTGTGGCCTTAAATATTTGTATAGTACCAAAAAGCTGACGTCTGGACAAATGGTTATGCTCATCATATAAAGCCCTGATGATTATTGTGCATGCGCCATATAATCGCAATTATATCGTGATGTAATATCGTGCAGCCTACTCCCATCTTTTGTGCATTAATTGTGGCCTTGGCGGTACTAGGGCACAGGAAGTGTTGCTGGTGAAGCTCGACTAAGGAACCACATTGTCACACCCAGCCCCGATCGCCCTCATGTGGACCACACCTCCTTGTTAACCCCGTATGGAATCCTCCCGTTTGCCAGCTGTTGTTCGTTTCCTGCTCGTTACCTCCTGTATTTAGTCTACGTTCTGTCTAGTC
>JAODKC010000028.1:15499253-15511103 GCA_026777985.1 Mormyrops attenuatus
TATATATATATGACAGAAACGTTTCTGTACCTTTGAAGGGTATGCCACCTGATGTCCTTAAGAAGGTTTCCAAGAAGAGCCATGGACAGTTCTGCATAAATGTGTCAGAAGCAACAATGCAATGCCAATGTAATGTTACTATAGGTTTAAAGGGAACCCATCTCTTGTTCTTACCTAAAAGCTACATGTTATAAACATTTCCAAAAGTATTTAAGTATGCAGCCCCCCTCTATTGCCTCCACAGAAGACCATCTGTCTGAAGCTAACAGGAAGTGCCTCACAAAGGTTTACTATGACATGAATGATAAGACACGCGGGCAGTACACAAATTACCCCAACTGTCAATGAGGTGGATATGGGGGGGGGGGGGGGCAGGGGTTGCTGGACAATATATTTCATGAAATGCTTTTTTAATACTGAAACAAAGATTTGCTTGTAATACTCTACAAGTCACAAGTTATCACTTCACAAGTGTTACCAGAAACCTACTTTCCTGGACAGCAGGGGTGGACAGCACACCAATGTCATAGTCATTACCAGTGTGATTGTGTGCCACGATATGGATTTGAACTATACTCTTAACACCATGAGAAGGCAACAGTCTAATTGTACAACGGCCTATGTATAAAAAATAAAGTGTTCTATTTTCTTCAAAGCTTCACTTGTAACCTGAGTACTTCTCCTTATGTAGTGTATGTAACCGGTTTATCTGTATTGTGTGAATTTTCTATTAAACATACTCTGACGCCATGTCCTGATAGCAAATTAACAAATTCAAAATGAACAGATTTTGTGTAATTATACACATTAAATAAAAATAAACTGCTTACATATTATACTACTATATTATACTGCTATATTATATTAGTAGCAAATTAAAGTTAAACATTTTCCCTAAATCAGCGCATGCATGCATGCATATATATATATATATATGCATGCACTGCTGCCTTTATGAAAGGTATGTGGTAAAACGTACAACTGCCCAATTAACACTAGAACTGCCATTTCCCATGCCAATGAACGTCAAACTCCTTTATCCGCCAAGCAAGACATACTTCGGCGTATGCAGCAGTTTTGTGTCATTAGTGTTAATAACAGCAGCGGATCGAACACCTGCAACCAAAAAGCCATAATGTTCCTAACAGAGTGGTTGCTCTGTCCTGAAATTGTACACCTGAAGTTTTCAAATGCGGTATATATTTTATAAAATGTTGGATAAATGGACGTTATTGGTGATTTCATGTTCAGAAAAGTTACCGTTTAACAACTGTATAATTTTTTTTAAACAAATCAACTCAGGTGAAAATTAAAAGCACACACGTTTTCAGGGTTGCCAACTCACACTTCTGACGTGAGTATTTACAAGGTAATAAGACTGTTACATACATGTAAATGCATGTGCATGTGTGTGCAGACTTGTCTCGAACTGAAAATCTCACTCCAGCTAGCACACCAAAGTTGGCAATCCTGCATATTTGAAATGAACTGTAAAATGCAGTTTTTAGCTAAACCAACTTATTCCCTTTGCACTGTTACTCCGACAATAAAAAATGCAATGAAAAAACATTACGTTACTATTTATAGCTTTTCAAAATAAGACTGCCCATATTTTCTTTTAATTTACATAATAGGACAGGACATGCCATTCCTCCCAAAACTTGGATAAAAGTAATACTGCGATTATAATACCGTCACTGTCCAAAAAGTGAAAAATATCGTGATAATTTTAGGTCATATTGCTGGACAGTAAACAAAGCCACAAAAACCACTTCACAACCAGTACATTCAGTGCCAGTCAACCCATTAAGTGGATTAGGGTGCACAGAAAGGAAATTTCACTGTCTCTGACGGGGGGTGCCAACAGTGAAACGTGTGTAGGGCACCAGGTGGGCTTTGACCAGTACTGAGTGCATTTATCAGGGCAGGAAATCCAACATCTTTCACTAAACAGATGACAACTCTGTAGCTGTCACTCCATAAAAGGAATAACATTAGGGTAAGAGTACCAATCCAGGTAGTCTCTGCTTTTGTCAGACCAATTATCCTTAATCTCACAGGTAACAGACAGGCTCACTAAACAGGTGTCAAGACATGCAAGACAAGTCTGCACATAAACACAGCCTTCAAGGTCACATTCACGCCTAACTTTTGGAAAGACCAGTACCGTTCATCTCATAATAGGCACATTGTAATCACTACAGTCATGAAATAAAGCAATCTGGCCCCAGTGAGCATGGCAAAGTGATTATCCACATTTAATTCTTCATACAATATATTGTTTCAACTTAAATCATAACTTGAAAAATGCATTTTTTCAACTGAAACATCAAAAGTGCACTAGTTATTCTTATTACACTGTTGTGCATGGAATATTTTAGTGACACACAAAATAAAAAGTGATTCTGTCCTCACTGGTCTCCCCCCTTACTTCCGTGTAGTGGAAATAAGCCTGTATTTTAATCTGTGTGTACTGGGCATCCTTATGTGCTTATGCGATGGTAATTACCTGACCTATTAAATATCACCCACATTTTTCTAGGATAAAACATATGACTTTAACCATAGTTTGAAGAAAAGGGATAAGTTTTTGGCGCATCTTTGGCCACTGGCACAAACATCCTGACCTGCTGGTCCACACAAAGGGGGCAGGGCCATGCACCATTAACATTTTAGCATAGCCCCATGGATCCCTCCCAATCAGAGCGCTCAACAAACTTTGGCGTCAGGCATCCTGCATATGCAATTTTGCTAAGGTACAGCTTTGGTTTCAGGGGCTTCAGCACTGCATCTTCCCACCAGGATGAGGGAGATGTACTTGGTGATTCCTACTCAGCTAAAGTGACTTACAGGCTGTGAGACAAGACAGCTGTTCCCAAACCTGGATCTTGCTACCCTAGTTGCCTTGCTAGACCATTCCTGAGCTTACGGCACACCTGCAGCTGCGTGCACCTGTGACCCAGTTTCCCCCAAACAGAGGAAAAAGTAACCTCCAAGGAACAGCATGGTGCAGCACTGGGGCAGGAAGTAGGGTGTCAGTAGGGTGTCAGGGTGTTCGACCTCGCAGGAGTGACTGCAGCCCTGCAATGTCAGGGCTGCAGAAAAACAAGTAAAATAAAAAGTTGAGCCAAAAATTCAGCTAGCTGCTTTGGAGGACAAAAGGAAGAGGGAAAAGATTTTACCAGAATCTACATACGGTGTAAATGGCTCCGCGCAGTGGTGCTCTCCTTTAGTCTGATGCAAAAAAAAAATTGATATTTTTTTCTGCTTATCACACAAGTTCCAAAAAAAAGCACAAAACAGGGCAGTACATCACCCAAACTACCTGGCACAAGTCCAGGTAGGAGCTCTCAATTAAAGCCTACAGTTGGGACCTAAACTGTACAAATAGGTAAAATTTTAAGCCCCTTAGACAGAATACATCAAATAAGAATGGAGCTGCTCATGCCAGGCAGACTAGTGAGTCACACAGGGTGGGAAAGGGTGCCACTACAAACGCATGTCAAGGAGAGAGCACAGGAGCAGGAAGCAGACTAACTGCCGAGAGAGAGAGAGGGAGAGGGAGAGGGAGAGGGAGAGGGAGAGGGAGAGGGAGAGGGAGCGGGAGAGGGAGAGAGAGAGAGAGAGAGAGAGAGAACCCCTTGGTCGAGGTCATCAGAGGATGAGGATAATGGAACATGCGGACGAGAACACTACCTGCTCTACACACAAAAGAAACATCACACTGAGGGCCCCTTTACAAGCGGGGGGAAAGGCTGTGAAATAAATAAAAAATTGCTCACAACAGATTAATTCCTGTCTCTGCAATCTGTCAGGTCTTTTTTCCCCCAACATGCACCCGAGTCTCTGACCTGCAAACAATGCTGCTGAATAACCAGTTTCTCAAGAAAGAGCACATGCAATTGTTCACATATAGCATAGTATTTCAGACGTAAAGACAGGAAGTGAGGAAACGGTAAAACACTGGAGGATGAAAAGTGGTGGGAGTGATGGGGGCAAGCGAAAAAAAAAAGAAGAAAAAAAAATGCGCTGCGTCACGGATTCCCCTGCAAAACAAAACCTTGCAATAACAGGAAAAGAACCATCCCAGAAATTTCAAAGTCTACAGTCCAGCAAGTTCGGCCATCAGAGGGAACCTCACACAAGAGCTCACCTTTTCTCATCGCAATCTACATTAAGCAAAAGGAGAGGGTGAAGAAAAATTATGTTATTTGCCAGAAACAGACCAAAGACACCATGAATTAACACACGAATGTTCCACCCTTTGATGTCTGGAAGATGGAATTTAAGAGCTGAGCCCCAGCTTGCTGCTCAGGCCGACACAATGGGGCAGTAGGGCTGGCAACTTCTCAGAGAGGCTTATCAGCAGCAGAGGGTGGCAGCTCCAGAACAGCAGTCCCAGATTGGGGGAGGGGTGGATGAGCCTTAAATAAACCACAAACTAGTGGGAGACCACAAGATGCAGTGGTACAGGGACCATCAAACCAAACCCAAAAATGGAACATATTTGGCACTCTCTCACTGCAAATAAATTCTATTGTCATCAACATCAAATACAAAAAGAGAAAAAACACAGTAACGAATGCCCCTAAGAAATGAGTGTTGAAGAAAAGAAAGATTCCAGCCAACCCCCCACCCAACTTTAGAAATAAACCAGTAACAAACATGCCAGAGTGAGGCAATATACACACACCTGTTCACCCACCTCATGCTCAGTGAAACAAGCAGGGTCATTAACATTCGTTTGTGTGCATGGTAGACTGACACCAGCTGCCTATCTAACACACCTCCCTGGGGTGTCAGTCACATTCCGAAGGGACCACATATTCTGCTTGCATATATCTTACTCCTTTTCTTAACTGCTCTCATTACCAGTTAGTCATCAGTCCTCTGAAAATGTGCAGGTTATTGGTTCAAAGCCTTCGGCCCAAATGAAACCATACCATCAGACAACACACTTTCACTCAATCAGGCAGCTGTGTTTCAAGTACCATTAGAAGGGGAAAAAACTTTGCAAAGTAGGTGTCACGAGTCACGACAGATAGAAAACAAAGCTTAAATCACATTAAGTCTTATATTTAAAATCTGAAATTCACTTTCTAACTGAGATAAACATATGACTCAGCAGCCAATAGTGTGCAAGACATTAATGGAAGAGCAGGCCTTAAAGTCCCAACTGTCAAAATAAAAGTACATGAATCCCACGTCTGCATTATTGCAACGTCATTTACCCAAAGGGTACTCATCCACTCGCCAGTAAAAGGTCAATGCTTCACACACAGTGCAACATATATAGGTGTCTTATTATGTTAAACCTTGCTAACTATGTGGAATCGACAAGCCAACAGTCAGTATAACTTGCTTTTTAAGAATACCTGATATACAATTAGAGCTGTCACGATTTTTCAGTTAAACAGGATTACTAGATTATTAAAACACCAATCAAAATTATTCTGCAATATGATGGAAGGAAGACAACATATAGTGGATGAGGCTCCAAATAAATAAAAGCCTCAGTTGTGTGGAAGTGCTTCACATTAAAAGTGCATGAAAATGCAATCTGCCAGTATTGTAAAACATCACAACAGTACAACTGCAGCGCAAATATATAAGAACACATAATTTTACACAAGTTATTAAATATGTTTTTACCTGAATGCTGCGAGATGTTGTAATACATACATCTAAATGCATATTTATTAGTTTATTGCACATTCCACTTACATGACAATTTGCAGAATCTTTCCCTGTCAATTAGGTAGTTTCTTGTATTCCATTGTGTATTTCTTAATGTCCATGTTTAGAAATGTCATTTATATTATTAATATTTTTGTGCGCTTAAATATTTAAATTCTATTAATTTCTCTTTCGCACTATGACCAAAATTTTCAGACATCAAAGGCGGCCCTCCTGGGTGGGCACGAAGGAACTATAGGGGGAGAAACAAGCAACAGAAAAAAAAAAAAAAAAAAAACATGGGCAATGGTAAAACTGGGCGTTTAAGCTGGGGACAAATCTATTTCAAAACTCATCTTTCATAAATATTATAATGTGAGCACATTATATGCCTGCATATATGATGCTAACAAGTTAAAATAATTAAAATATGTAAGAAAAAAAAAAAAAAAAACACACACACACACAGACACCACAGAGTGAATACACAGAGGTCTGCAAGTAATACAACGGAATACACTTATAGTGATCACGGTTATGATCAACTGCTTATGTGGAGCGTGGGACAGAATCATTCTTGTACAAAAACGGTTTAAATAATTTGCTTATAGTAATCAAAGAGTCTGTTTAGTGTTCATTTAGGGTCTTTTTTATACATAAAGCATATGGAAAAAAAAATTAAATTACATTTTTTACTTGCCTAGCTTACCTTGCAGAAACCCACCTGCTTCTAGCTAGCTACGAGAGGCTAATGCTGCATGCACAGAAAACATGACAATAAACTGCCAAATACAAGCCAACAAGATGCAGTACCGAAACTACAATAAGCTATATTGTATATACATACAGTACTGTACTATATTATAGCGTATTTAAACACAATTCACTAATTTAATGTGTGCAGTAAGTCAGTAAATAGTGACCTTATATTTGTACCATCTAATTGACATTTGTGTATTTATTAATCTGCCTGGGACAAAAAAAATGGTTATAATTATCATCCGCTTATAATGATCACCCAGACAGACGTCATCACTATAAAACAGTTTCCACCGCAATCTATTTTGTTTGCCTGAAATGCAAACTATTTTCTACTTTTTTATTGCTTTTTACATTAAAACTAAAATGTGACCTTTTCATTTCATTTCATGTTTTCATTTCAAGCAATCAGTGCTTTGATTTCAGTTGTTTGAAATATTCAATAACCATAAACAATTCATCTGTGTGTCTCCAATTATTTTAAAATCATAAAGATACGACAAACAGTCTTTCATTAGGAAAAATATCCGAGCTTTAATAGTTGAGTATATTTACAGTATAAACCTTGTCAGTGAAATAGGATGGCAAAAAACCCCAAAAACAATTAATTCAATTAATCAATTAATTGATATTGATTGGAGGTCATATCGCCCAGCCCTACTTTAAACTGCTGTAACATATACTACATAATGATAAAATTGAATCATTAAAACTGAAAAGCTTGCCAAATTTTATTTCCTACGACTACATAAGAATGTTTTAGCGTAACTTATTCATGGTCTCAAAGCAGCTGACTCTCACGGTCCTTGTGATGTGACCAATGCATGTGCATGAAATGCGATTTTGGTATAGCATAAGGGTGATACCGGGGCAGTGGGTAGAACTGTTTCTGCAATCTGCACACCACTGCTTTGTGTGTGTGGAGTTTGCATGTCCACACTGTGTGAGAGTGGCTTTTCAGTGGATCCTCTGGTTTCCTTCCACTGTCCAAAAACATGCAACTTAAGTGAATTGGAGTGCCTAAATTCACTGTATGTGTGACTGAGTGTATACCCTGTAATGGTTGGTTAGTTTGTGCCTCACACCAATTGCATTCTAAATATACGATTACTTGATCATTGATATAATCAATAGGGACAGCCAGTTATTACATAATCAACTTAATACATTAAGAATGATAACATTACTTTACTGGCAGTTATTATATTATTGGCCGCTACAGACGTATAAGTGAGGCAAACAGCACATTACAAACATAGTTGCTATCAAGGAGTCAACTCGGCATAAGTACAGCTAACTGGGGCTTCCAATGAATGCCCATTTACAAGTGCACTGCTTAACAATATTATTATAATGACAGAATAAACTGGCAAGTACCTATCAGGTGATGCCAGCATATTGAGAGGCTGTAACTTTACTACAACAAAAACAGACTGATGTGAAACACAGCAATTTCAGTCTGCATGACATCTCAGCACTGTCTCTATATCTCACTTTGTCAATTATTCATCTCAGTGGATCTCAACTTAGTAACTAGATTGTGAACTAAAAACTTAATGGATTTTCACCAGTTAGCTAAAATGGTTCTAAAAAACACCTTTACATACCATTGCACTGCTAAAAATACTGGATTAGTGTTACGTGGTAAACGGTTTATAGACAGGGCAGTTACACTGTCAAATAAATGTTTAGTATTTTACATACCTTAATTAAGTTTATAATAATGCTACAAAAAGTGTTTCATACAGGGAAAGAATTGCTGGTTAAGTGCTTAAATGGTTAATTAATATTACTACATACCTTATAATTTGGCTGGTTTACAAACAAAAAAATGTGATCTCTATCTCAGATCGTGCTTCAAACCAAAATGATCGTGATATGACATTTTGGCGATATCACCCATCCCAAATGCTCAGATAGTCAAATGGACAGCCAAAAGAAAGACTGCTACAATTTTGCAAATTGTATTTTGGACTAAGTCTGATAATTGCTAATTCCAAAGTAAATTTCCTGACCCAGTTTGAAATATTCAGGTGTGATTGTACGATGGCAGTGGTCTGCATTTATAGGACTAGGGCAAAGATATAGCCATTCTACCGCACAACAAGACAGGCAAAGTGTTTTTTAAACAAGATTTAAAAATGGGAAGTAGGGACTCACACTAAATTGATACTTCATTATCGGACCAGAAATGGAACACAAACTGATTAATCATGTAATTGCTACCCATCAACTATAATATCCAAGCACAGTACCAGCATGAGAATCTCCAAAGCACATGATTTCGGCTATACAATGCTTTCAAAAGATACCATTAGGTGATGCAGGGAATGAAGCACCAATGCAACTTAAGCAGCTGCATCCTAAATTTCAGCCCACTGGTTATGTTGGTCATGCTACCAAGTGCCCTCTCTATGAACCATGAGGGAGGAAAAAAAACAATCCCCCATATGTACCAACAACCTGCCAGTTGGTTGTCAATAACACTACACACAATGAGGCTCCAAAGACTGACCAGCAGCCTGTGACTGGCTCCTTATCACACCAGACGACTTCTGCGTTCCACACCGTAGGACCAGTGACACCACATACCAAAACCACATTTCCATCTAACCCAACTGAGATCACTCCCCTATTCCAACTCAAACCCACATGGTTACATAAGCCTCTCATTCTTATTTCCACGCTCCAGATATAATTAGCAACAGTTGAAATCCAACTCCGCCGAGGACTCCTAGCTTAGGATCTACCCTTCCCATAATGCTGTGCAGCCTGTGGAGTATAGTTGCTGAAAATACAAGCACAAAAGAAACTGTACACAGCGGCACTCATTAGTATCAATCAGTAAGGCGTCATTCACACAGAGCAAAAGCAAAGGTCTGATCATGCATAGAAGCTGCTTAAATTTCAAAAATGGTACCACATTGTATGTCCAGTTTCATAAATTGCACTAACACTTACTTTCAAGCCCAAAGAGAAGCAAGAACTCTTACCCAGAAGCAACATGCTGTTGTGTGTAAAAAAAAAAATAGTTATGCAGGTCAAGCTTCAGCCATTGCCAATACATAAAGTAAGAGATAAATCTACTGAATACAAAAACAGACATTTGCACATCCTCCGTTGGTTTGTCAATGAATTTGAGAATCTCCCCCCTAGGCATGAGTTCAGTACTCAAAATCATACGGGCTGCTGATACGTATTAGTACATAACGACCCCAGGACATGGGTCAAAATTCAGATACAGAAACAGATGGGCAAAAGGACAAAGCCAGCTCTGGAAAAAGTGACTGAGGAAAGGTGAACTTAAGAGGTTTGATGATTCAGTCCCTGTGTTGTTGCTCAAAGTGAATACACCAAACAGTCTACTGCAGCAGACCAAAAAGCATACAAATTAGAACTACAAATCAGAAAACAAGCTGTAAATAGCCCCAACACAATGGCCAACCATTTTCAATCACTGAGAAATGTGTAAAGAGAAGCACAGTTCCCCCACTGACAAACAATCATCAGGCCCTGTACACAAACAGAAGGATGGAGGAGTTTACCTTCTGGAGACTAGTAGGATTCAGCTGAGTCTTATCAATGATTTTTATTGCAACCTAGAGGAAGACAAAAGCATTTTAGAATACAGAAGCATTCATTCACTTAATTTACATTTCTAAGACAACAGGAATCGCATTCTTGAGTCTCCTTCATCCTTACATACCCACAACTATGGAAAAACTAATTCTGTGATAATTCTGTGAGACCCATTGTCACAAATGTCAAAGAGCATAGGCATAGAAACATGTAGATTTCTAGATGGATAAACAATGTAGATGTAAATTACTAGGTACATAAACAAAAGACCTAAAATTACCACAAAAGAAACTTGGGTGAAATGACAACAGCATTCACCAGGCAGTTTGCCTGAGAGTTCGGCAATTGGACACCCAACCATTGGCTGGCGTCTCACCTCACGGCCTGTGAGGATGTGGCGTGCCAGCTTGACCTTTGCAAAGTTGCCCTTGCCAATGGTCTTCAGCAGCCGGTAGTTGCCAATGTGTGGCTGTTCGTCCGTACAGGAGGCAACAGAGTTCCGGCAGCGAGCCCCGGAGCGTCCAGGTCGTGTGGTAATCTCCGTCCGCCCATCACTCTGCGAGGTGTGCTGTCAGGAATGTATGTCACAGGTTATAAACAATACATTTAAGCTTAAAGTAAAACAGTCCAAAGGGCTGCAGGGAGTATACAACAGTGGACCTTCACAGAGGCTCTGAAGCAACAGCATAAATAGCACTCTATGGGAACATCGTGTGGTTCAGCAAGCTTAGCCACTGTGCCTGTGATTGGAAAGTAACTGGTTCAAGCACAGCCTTGGCAGAGCAGTCAGGTTTGTGGGCCCTTGAGCAAGGCTCTTAACCCCCAGCTACATGGGCACCGCTGCAGATGGCTGCCCTTTGCTGTCAAGCTTGCTCTCACCTACATATGTATCTGTGTGTCATGGACAGAAAGATGGGGTAGGTGCAAAAGGAATTTCTGCCACAGGGATCAGTATTATTATTATTATTATGTGGACCTGCGTAAATGATAATGCCTAATTAGTGAGGTACAGCTACCTGGGTAGGTGGGTTTTGAGTATAATGTTATATAAATGATGTGGTTTCATTGCAAACACCACCAGGCAGCGCAAAACCATTAGAATAGGGGGCAGAAGTTAAAGACTTAAAGGCTTTTGTCCAAGAGGTAGTTCAAATCATGGTCACTTAATGTTTCTAACAGTTGTGTTGATATGAAGACTAAACAGTAAATAAAGCAATATTGGAGGCATTTTTCATGAGAATCTAACAGTACTATACTAAATATGCTTCAGTAATTCATTATAGCATAAGTGTACATGCTCCTCTCGGTTATTACAGTATTAATACTGCAGGACAACTGCAGAACACTGAGCAGTGTCACTTCCACAGCTCCAGCCTTTTAACATGAGCAAGCAGCTCACATAACTTGTCACTGCATGGCTTGTTTTAACAGACTTGATTCAGAGACCAGAACGAGCCGGTGGGCTTTCTCGTTGTACAGACCTGCTTATCACCCAGGCTAGCAAAACAGGATATGGTCAAACAGGTATTTGTCAATAAATAATCGTTACATGTGTTAAAATACCTTTACGAGAGCATATAAGCACTGAATGGGTGTAAGAAACTAAACTAATTTCGCGGTTGAAGTATGCGATAGAACAAAACCACAGAGACAGTCTTCAGATCTGATCACTCCAAAAACATCACGTACCCAAAAAAGTGACGAAAAAATTATTTTAAAAAAACTTTACACGGTGCATGAACTCGGAGCTTTAATCCCTGCCGCTGTTATGCCGAAAAAGGCATCCCTGCCGTAGAATGCATGCCAGTGTTCCGACGAGTTGAGCTTTTAGGGGTT
>JAODKC010000028.1:15511203-15537094 GCA_026777985.1 Mormyrops attenuatus
AGATCAGCGACATATCGATCATTTAGACACAGGGATGCATTCTACGGCAGGGATGCCTTTTTCGGCATAACACCGGTCGCAATCCCGCAGAGTTAACTGGGTATTTCAAAATAGCACAGTTCCTCGCTCCAGCACTACTTACTATTATTTAAGTCCCGAGAGAGACAAATCCCACATGTCCCTACTGGGTTATAAATTGAATACCTATTACAGCCGCTTCCACTTACAACGGCGGTCGAGCGGGCGTTAGTTTCGGCAATATGAACGGTACCGAACCGAACCGGCGTGTGGCCTCCGTCCGTTGGCCTGCTCGCGCCGCCTCGACCTCAGGTAAGCCCACGCGCAGCGCCTGCCCGGCACTCGCCACCCGCAGGCGCGCGGACAGCTTCCCGATAAGCAACCCGGCGCATGTAGCGGTCATCACACCAGTGAACCCACCCAAAAGACTAGCGGAAACGTTAAGTTTGCAGCATTTCCGTGCCTGTCTAGTGAACGAACGGTTTCCCGAGGCAGAAATAACGGTTTCAACATGAATGTAGTTTGGCACTCTTGTTGAAACCTGTGCAACATAACGGCGGCCAGAATTCTTGTGCATGCACTTAGCGGGCGTCATCAACTGCTTTATAACCGCTGCGATCTAGATCGACCGCAGTATTTAGGGTCGCGCATCTGACCGATCTGATCTATGTATTCACATTTTATACTCCATCGGATCGTCAAATCATAAACGTTTGAAATCTAAGTCTACATTTGAACATGTTGCTTTTGCAAGCGAATACGTGCAGTTTGTTAGCTTGACTGTCAAACGATCAGATTCTGGGATGGAAACGCACACAAAGGAGAGACATTAGGGCGATTCATTCGCTGCATTGGTGCAAAATGGGGAAAGCTGTCCTGTCGAAGCAGGTAGCAGGGGGATAATTACTGGTCATCTAGTGCCCGGTCGTCTTGGAGAATGTGTCAGTTTTTAAAACCCTATCCAGGTGATGAAGTTTAAGCAACATATGCGCTATGCGTCACACTAACATAACCATAGCATAAGCAAAAACAATACGGTAATCCGGCTCAACACAGGGGTTAACTGTTGACATGAAAGCATCGTAAAAGGAAAAAAACAAGTTGGCAAATGGGTTAATGGCGTTTTTGCGGTGAATATGTAACATGAACCGACGGCGAATGACCCACCCCTGGGTAAAGACAACTCTGTCACTTCGAAATGATCAAATACTTACATTTTCAGTGTCTCGCTCATTGACCGTAGGAAGTGGCGTTCTTGTTGACATTGTTTTCATCAATGTATAGTTTCCAGGGGCTCTTCTGTTTATCTACTGGTTTTACTGCACCTTACAGAAGTAAAATGCAGATACTCATCTGCTTGCTTCTGAAGACCATGGACCTGAAGAAGAAATCCCGCGGCAGGCCAATGGAAACTTGGAAAAATAAACTTATGTATGAGGATATCCTGAGTACACTAATTATGTAGCGATCGGAGTAATATGCACAACGACATTATTCCATAAACACCTGTGAAAAAAGCAAGTGTCTATTTCTCCCCCAAAAAAATAACCGCATAAAAGAAAAACGTGTTTTCTTCGTGCAATTAGTTGACCAAACGCAGACCATAATCCGAGCTCAATTAAATATCATTATCCTCCCGGTCCTTTGCAGTGAGAAGTAAACTGAACATGCAAACACTAAATAGGCCCTTACAACTGCACCGCATTCAGACAAGGAAAAGGGGAAGGGGATCGCGTAAAACCGGTCTCGGGTTTCCCTGCCAGCTTGCCGCCGAATCACGCCAGTTAAAAGTCCAGTTAGTACTTGGATTCCGATAACCAATGCCCTAGTTTTCAAAAGTAAAGATTGTCTAGAAAAGACGCTGACGATACGATTCCTCCCATCTCCTAAGTAAGCGTTGCCTGATAACTAGATCCAAGATGGCTGCCCAGTGACTGAAGAGTACCAAGCCAAGCCCTGCACGACTAGAGGAAGTGAGGAAAGAGGCGTCCTATGGAGCTCATTGGCGCTGCTGCCACAGAAGCGCTTTTTGTTGTTGCTAGGGTGATTACTAGTGGGGGGTGTACCTGTCTAAGATACCAGTACAGGTCATGCTTAATTGAAACGTTTTAGGAAATCTGCACTTTTTTTTTCTTTCTGACCGTCTGCAATTAAAATGTCATCAGGGAATCTTCCCCTTTTTGCGTCATGTGGTTTTATACAATTTTGTATGTTTACTATCTGCAGTGGTACCATAATTCACATAGGAAACAAAAGCTATACATTTTCTTACCTGAACAACATAGTCCTGTCACTCCTGTGCCCAGACTTGAGGCTATTTCAGTCGGGGAGAATAAAATATGGGTTGGGGCAAAGGATGCCAGTTCACACTTGTGTGGGCAAAACTGGGGACTTGTCGGCAGTAAATATAGCAGATTTCAGCTGTGGGTCTTACAGAATACCTGCTTTACATCATACATTATATAAGGGGCTGTGTCAGAACCAGCTGCAGCATGTAACTGTGACGTAATCTGGGTGTGGAAATGATTCTTGTCTGGGTGGCTGCTGATAGGCCTCCATAGGGGGTTGTAGACCTCCCAAACCACCCCTGAGGAGTTTCACTGCGAGAAGGAGGGTATGGGTGTTTCTCACTGGTGCAACACCAATTTTGCAAAAATAATCCGAGGCTGCTTTTACTTCTGTTTTGTTGCACCAATAAATGATTTGCTACAGGGGCCAATAAGACTGCTCTCTATTTCTGACCACTGGGGCCTTTTCTGAACACAGAAATAGTGGGAACCTTGGAAGGCTTCTCTATGAGAACCTACACTGATCCCACTCAGCTCAACCATTGAGAAACATTCAGTTGTTTAGTGGCCACAGATTTCTAAATTTATGTGATCACAAGAAACTCACAACTGCACAATTGGACACACAGAAAATGCTTTTGTTTCCAGGTAAAACAGTGATTTAATTTCAACATTGCTACTTCCCCAAACACCACTCCCCCTATGTCCTTATCTTAGTCAGAGTGAGGCAGGGTGGGGATTGACAAGTTAGATCATCCTCTTTTCCCTTTATCCTATCATTCCATACAAAGATGCTTTATGTGGCCTTTTGAAGGAGCCCCCACACAGGGAGACCAGTTGACTACTGGACGTGGACAAGAATGACTCCCATCCACTGGATGACGAGTAGCATAATATCACTGACATTTCAAAATAATATGTGATTGGTTTTTGTTGCAATATTGTTGCAACACACATGCATAAACTGGACTGTTTTCCTTTGCGGAGGGGTGATGTGATTGATCGAATTTATTTAGCATTATGTGCTTGTCTCTGTCCTGCACACTCTTTCATATCTTCTATCCTCATTCCACCTGAAAACCAAATCTGAGAAAACTCAGTAACTGTACTCTGCACATATTTGAGCATTCAAACTAGGGTGCATTTAATTCTCCCAAAATGTGAAAATGATTAAATGTGGTAAAGCACACAAGATGACCAAAAGGTGGCTTCCATCCAGGTTGCAAAAATGAGCAATGGAGCAAAATATAAAAGTCCAACTTTATTTTCAATGAAGTTTAGGACAAAAGCAGAGGTGATGAGAAAACAGGTTTGATTATCATAAAATCACCGTCACACCTCATTGCAAGGTTAAATTTTCCCATTTGTCACTCAGCAACACAATTTTAGAACCTTCACGGCTGAAAAGACCAGTTGCATTCAAATTGCTAAGGAGGTTCTTGGCAAAACCCAAAGCTTAGAGACAAACCATCATATCGATGTGAAGTGAACAGGGTCACCTCAGCTGTTCATCTGCTTCCTCATGGTGTCTTTGTGTTTCTTTGTGTGTTATGGGCAGGGGGGGCTGGGGGCTGGGGGCTGCAGCTTCCCACACACCACACTTCCTGTGTGACTGAGGCCTCCTTCAAAAGATTCTATTCACACAGACAAGAGAGCAAGCAAAAACCAGCCACCAAACCACAGAGGAAGCCTCACAAATGAATCACCTCATGAGATCTTTTCCACTAAAAACAAATAACATTAGTGACATGGCCCCCAGGCATGGAATGGCATTTTCACTGTAAAATACCAGGGTGCTTTACAGTGACCTCACTGGCACATATACAGCTTTGCATATGGCGTTCACCAAACACAGGCATGGAAGCTCATCCAATAGGAAAACGGAAAGCAGACTGAACCATTTGACCTTTATTCACAATGATTCCTGATGTAGTCAGGGAGATAGTAAGACAGGTCATTTTTAATGTTGGCTTGGTTATGAGATTACGAATTTGGAAATATATTAGTTATACAATTTAGATAGAGCAGTGCTGTATATATTATGTATATAGTTGAAGCACAGAAATACAAAATTGACCATTTTATATTCTGAGTCAAATTCCTGTTTTCCCCTTTAAAAATCGCATTTAAGTTTAAAATGAAGTCAACCGCGCCATCTAGTGGCAATATATGACAAAGATGTTTCTGACTGTTTTTTTCCCCACTAGCTTGCCAGTTTTGAGATTTAATAGATGTAATTTTTCAGTCAATATAAGCACTGTGCCAAAGATATCAGGATGCCATCTAGAAATGTATTCAGACCCAAATCATGACCCGTTTTAATTCTTGATTTATCAATAATACCCCAATTAAATTGATGTACCTACAAACATGAGTATGGTGTTTGGCTCAGGTTAGCTGGTTGTGCCCACGCCCAGAACTGTGAATTCAAATCCTGTGGCTTCTAGAATACCATTATTACTGTTGGTTCCATGAGCACCATCCTTAATCCCAATCACCCCAGGAATAATGACTTCGGAGAAAAAAAGCATTTAAGTAAACATAATGTCGATACATACACCCGTACTCTAATTGGAAATGGTTGTGGTATAATGGTTCTGAAGATTACGCCATAAAAGGTCACATGGCACTGTTGAATGTCAGTGCGTGGGAGTTTCCCATGCACATTTTCAACACACAAACCAAAAGTCATTATCACTTGGGTAACTAAAGCCACAGTCCCAATTTCATGTTTTGAACTGCTACAATTGTTGAAGAATCATAAACCAACGATCACCCACTCCAGCCAGTTAACCTACCCATTATGAACCATGGCAATGAATAACCACGTACAACACTATTTAAGCATCCATATGGGAATACCTCAAAAGATGTCTAACGAAAGACATTCAATAGCACCCCAGATGGAACAAACAGGCAGGGTGAGGTGGACAACCACATTACTGAATTTCCATTTCTGTAGTAAAATTCTGTTAAAGTCACTGCCCTGTAATTCATGACTGCCTGCTCTAAACCTCCCTGCACTACACACTGCAGGACATGTGCACTGGGAGCTACTGGTCATTAAAATAAAAAACATCACAAGACAGACATCATGAGTCATGAGGAACTCCACTCTACAAACACAAGCACATCTTGCAGCTTCTGAGCGCAGACTATCCCTGCCCCAGTGACTTACAGGTCCAAAACTAGAAATTAGCCAACTGTTCAATTACATGGAATAATACCCCATGCTCTCTCAGGACAGGCCTCCAACGAAGAGGTAACACCCACCATCAGAAAAAGAAAAAAAAAAAAAACTTCAGACTGATGTAAATTTATTTAATTGGATTACATGAGAACCACAGCAAAAGGGTTAATAAACATTAATGGCCCATAAACCAATCATATGACTAAGACTGTAAAGCCTCTGAAGACTGGAATATAAGAAGTTAAGTCATGATGCAGTCAGCAAAGCACTAATATGCCCCCCACTGCATTTTAGCAGGCTGAACTAGGTATAACAGGCGGGAGGGGGAACCGAAAGAAGAGCACAAAATGGCAGCTTTCAAATGGCATCAATATCAATGTCATCTTCTTCCTTGTCAGGTTTCTCTGATTTCACAGTTTCCACTTTCAGTTCCCGGGCAGAGGAGGAGTACACAACCTGCAGGGGAGGAGGCGAAGGACACGAGTTAGGTTACGCTGCACCACACAATGCAGACCAAAGCGGAAGCTGCAGCACACCAGGCATCAAGGTCTGAAGGCTGATCCATACCTCCACATTCTCATCATCTTCATCCTCCTCTTCCTCACTGCCCTCACTCTCCTCCTCAGCCTCTTTCAGCCACTTGACGAAGGGAGCTGCCTTGGCGTGAATCTCTTTGGCGAGTTCCTTGGAAACGTACTTCTTTGACACCTGGGACGAGGAAGTCTTGTCAAAGATGTGAACTGGGAATCCTCTGGGAATCCCCCATAAAAACAAAGACTTAAACTACCAGCAGGGTCAAACTATGACCACACATTTGAGAAGATCCAAGGCTGCAGCTCTGAATTCCTAACCACAGCACACCTCCCTCCCTACCGGGAAACTAAATTTGCCAGATAAGCCAGTGGGTATATTGTGCATTACAGCTACCTTCTCAGCCCAGGCCAGAATGACGTCCTCCTCCAGAAGATCAGCGTCGTATAGGTCCTTCAGCACAATGGCCACACGGGGCAGCAGCTGGGCCTGATGCAGCTTCACCAGGCACTCGAAGCCACCCAGGAGGTACTTCTGGGCTTTCTTGTTGTTGTGACAAAACTGTCCACAAGGGGTCAGGCAAGAATTAAAGGGTTACAAGGGCTATTCAAATCACGGTTATCAAAGGCCAAGCACTACTGATTTTCCAGCTTTCTTTTACCTGTGAGTCAGGTGTGAAGGCTCTGGCCAATTGGAATCAGCACTTATTAAACTACTGGGAAGAACTAAAAGCAAGGCCTGTATTTGAGGGCCAGATTTAAAGAGCTGTACTCTCCCCCTCTTGGTAAATTGTTTAAGGCATATAATAGCGAGCTATTTTATACAGGGGGAAAACACACACACACACCCCCCAATGGTCCTAGTCCTCTAACCATGGATGCATTAGATACTATGAACAGTCCCCCAGTACAAAACACATTCCTTGCTTCAACCCTGCCGTTCCTGGAGCAAACAGGCGAAAAGGCAGGAGGCCGCCACTTACACGCAGGAAATGGCGCTTGTACTTCTTTATCTGGTCACGAATGTTCTCATCAAACAGCAACTCGCTCAGGATCAGAGGCCCCATGGCCTTCACGTCCAGGCGCTCTGCCTCCGCTAAAATCTCCTTATCAGCTGAATCGATGGCACCATCCTCCTTCTTTTGCTGTTAAAGCACAGCAATGTTTAAGAAAAGCACACACAGAAGAACCAACTGCCTAAGACCATATGGCGAGGGCCCCTGGACAAGCATCCCACCAAGAACAGACACCAGACCCACTTTGACAAAGCTGTAGAACAGGTTGACCCTTTCCTCCAGGGTCTTCTCCAGGTCCTCAGTGAGAGTCAGGTTCTTGGCATGATTGCTGATCTCTTCCATCCTCCTCCTCTGTGCCTCTTCGGTAGTTTCTTCTGCCCAGTCTTCATCCTCATCATCTCGGTCCTTCAGACCCCCCCACCCAGGGATTCAGTTTAGGATACACGACCCATAAAATATTTAAACGCCTTCAGACTCCATCAAGCTCTCGTGACCTGACAAGAATTTGACTGCCCCCCGCTGACAGCAGAGACACACACTCACCACTGCCTCAGGGGCATCAATGTCGCCGTGATCAGCAGTGTCTCCAGAGCCAGAACCATTCTCTTTGTCTTTCTTACGGTTCTTTTTCTCCTTTTCCTTCTTGACAGATCCGCTATCATTCTCTGCAATTTAAAAAAGGCGATCAGAGTCAAAAATGCAGACACCCGATGCTAGTAAAAGTTACCTGAGTGGGCACAAGGATAAGGACCCGTAGTGACATTAACTTGTCGAAATGTAGTTGCAGAAAACACAACACAGCAAAATGCATCAACAACGATCACTTCAATAGGTGCAAAAATGTATGTGACTCAAAAGCAACACAAACCAAGCAACATAAGGAGCCCCCTCCCCCCAAGGCCAGCAGCCAGACAGTGCTTTCAAGGTGACAAGGCACCTGGCTCACCTGGTGGGTTTTTCAGGATGAACGTGCACAGCTTGTGTCGTGTGTCGAGCATGCCTCGGTACCCGCAGGCCTTACAGGAGTTACCGATGGTCTGTTTCTTGGGATTGACATGCTGAGGGGGGAAGGGGAATAATGAGTTAGACTGTAGGCAGCTGAATGTCTCCTGGTGAAAAGGGGGCATGAGGAAGGTCAAACTTATCAGCCAAATCAAAAAACAGGAAGCTGTTAAAACTGATCTGGCCACAGATTACAGAAGTCACTGGGACCAAGTCAAACAGAACACAAACACACTACACACCTCAAGTCCAACACAACTACAATAAATAGCTGGAAGTCATGGATGGCAAAACTAGAGAAGCAAAGGCAATGGGTTCTAAAAGGGGTCAGTAGGGGCCTGGATCGGGGCTCAAAGAAGAGCATGTTTTGCAGACCTCAGCTTCAAACAGAAGCATGTAGGAGCTTAAGGCTGTCATAGGGATCAACTCCCACACCACATACCACCCACATCATAAATGCTACTCCCCGGCAGCTCAAAGACCACAGAAAACGACCGAAAACCAGCTAACAGACACACGTAGAAGACCGCGACTATAAATACAAACCCCGGCCCTACAGTGTGATTTCACATTCATTAGCAAAATAGGCCAGTGAGGACCCCCTTTGGAAAGCACGCTTTGGTAATTAGCACTGGGGCCCTCAGTGGAGGCTCAACCCAGGACCAACCGCACAATACAGGCAGACAATTTTAGGCAATTATCTACCAGAAAATGGTCAGCTTGTAATAACCATATACAACCTAATCCCTGACAACCTATTATAATATAACAGCACCCCTAGACAGTCTGCCTGCCAAAACCATAATTAAAACAGAAATACTTCCACGAGAACTGCTAAATAGCTCTGCTGCTGAATGAATCCCACTGGCATGTGATGGCAGAATTTGGCACTGGTAAATGGATCAGAGCCTTAGTGTCCACGGGTCACATGTCCCACCCACCAATCCCCCCTTCATAAGTCAGCATCTCTTCACAATGTTTCCCTTGGATGAATAACCATGCCCAGAACCCAGAGCTCAGGCCCAAGCTGTTTACCAGGTCGGTTTCAGGATTATCACACTCAGGACACAGCACAAACTTTCTGATGAATCCATCCAGCATGTCTTGCAGCTTGTTCGCCTCGTGAGATCCATTGACAATGTAGCGGTCGTTCTTAGCATCAAACTGAGTCTGGGCACCCAGCTCACAGCCAAAATACTTGGTGGGATCTAGAAGATATGATGCAGAGATAGGAGTGAGAAGCTGCAATATCCATATGGACAATCAGGCCACAGGGAAATGTATACTCACATGTCGGAGGCCTATTCAATGCCTTCGCAACATCAACCATGTTGACTATTACCGTCTTGATTCCATTTCCTTTGCCTTCCACCTGTCAAGACAGAATAGAAAGGGGGCTCAGGAGGGTCGCCTAAGGCCGATTCAATTCTCAGAAATTGAACACTTCCAAGAGCACACCAGATCCACGGAAGAGTGGTCTGCCTGTGTCTGACTAACCATCAGAACAAATTTTCACCTTCAGTGTCAGAGATGCTCTTTCTAAGCTCTAAAGTAGGACAGAGACTCAAGAGCCTCGGATTCCCAGAATACGGAAATCATTAAAAATAACAGCCTTTAAATAGAAAACCATCCCCCACTTCCAAGTACTATGACCCCTTTATTGAAAGACCTGCAAGATACCCAAAGCGGGTCACATTCACTGCTTGTGGCAGCAGCTGATCCAGCACCAACAATATTAATAAATACAATGGCTTCTCTTGCATACGTACCTTTGCAATCAGACGGGGCATCTTGTAGCGATAGAACTGGTCTGACACATTGCGGTTGACGTTGACGGACATTTTGGCTCTGTGTCAACTTTATCAGTGGAATAAAAAGATCTTTGAGGGCAATTTTTTGGTATCTTCTGTCTGGAGAAGAGTGGATGACATAAACGACTGCAAGCGTACTCGGCCTCTGACATGAAAAAGATTTTGCCCCCGAGGCTGCAATTCCCTTGCTTGCAGGTTACGTGTACCCCACACAGGTTCCAACGGCTGCGCAACAGCTCTGAAACAGATGAGAAAGAGAGAGAGAGACTGAGTGCTATCTTTCCTGGCAAAATTTCGATTAAGCCTGGTGCTTTCAAACCAGACACCGCCCCGTAATTTTAGCTGCGCAACATGTGGTTATTTAGGACTTGGAAATGCTGTACAGGCACGGATAATTCGTTTTAATAACAGCAACAGGAAGCAGCATCGGACGGGAGCCCTGTACCATCCACATAAGCTCTGCTGCAACAGGAAGTTAAAGATTTCAACTCAATATTAGCTGATGACTTGCTAACAACGCGCATAGACATCCGCATATCGCGTAATAAAGTCAAACAGTACGACGATGAAAGATTCAAGGTCAGGGGTAGATATGTGACGTGCAACTCTAGGCAACGGGGTCAGGCGCGTGAGACAACAGCGACAAACACACGCGCACGGCCGTCCGTAGCATTAAATAACGGCGAGTCACACACACAGAGAGGCACGCGCGAGTGCGCGCTCACGCCGCAGGCCCTCGCGGCGCAGTGGCGCAGACTGCGTCACCGCTCGGCAAGGGGAGCCGTACGCGCGAGGAGCGGCGCCATCTTGCTCCACGCATTCCGCACGGACCAAACGATCGGCGAATCGGCCGCCGTGAGCGTACTCACCGTGTTCGTAAAATAAAGACATAAACACACCGCTGGTCGCCCTGAGCCGCAGTGAAGTGTGTGTGCGTGTGTGTGCGTGTTCCGAAGGCTGTCGCAGGTCGCACCCGAGTCGCACAACAGCGCAGACTGCGTTCCCTTAATAGCGTAGAATCGTGTCTTCACGTGGAGGAGTAATTAAAACCCTTTTTGGGACAAAATACGAGACGCCCTCAGAGTCGGGGTATCTGAAATGAGTACAACACAAAGAGAAACAAACATGGACGTTAGTTGGCATTTAAACACGAATGTACCATAAGATGGTATACGCTAGCTTATTCACTACGGAAACACGTAATTACGTATTAACCAAAGACTTCAATTTAACATCTACTTATCAAAACGATAAGTTATTCATCTCCCTTATCTATGTAACCTTAACAAAACATATTTACCCAGGAACTAGGAAAGCACTTACCTCTAGAACGTTCTCGCGCAGTACAAAACGAGAATGAGCCCCCTAATCACCAACGTGACTGTCAATCTTTGTTCGCTTTTCCACAGACCCCGCCTCTAAGCCGTAAACCATTGGACGGTTTGGTATTTTCCTATGACGAAGCTCGAAGACATTCGCTTGTTCTCATGCCAATAAAAACGCCAAGGTACAATGGGAGAAGAAGATTAACATAGTGTCGCGATAGGAGGTTATTATCAGGGGACGAGCAGCGCGTGATGTCACTGAAAGACGCTCAGAGTTATGACTCATGCTCTTTCATTTCTCTCAAAGTTTATGTTTCGCCGTTAAATTCATAACGTGCCTTGTGTTTTACTAATCTTCAGCTGCACTTTTGATACAGTCATATTTCATGACATGTCGCTTGTTGAAGCTTTAACACATCATCAGTTTGTAAACAGTGTGTCCCTATAAAATACATATGTGCCCATAAACTAACCTTGGAAAGTCAATTATCTTGTGCAATGCTATTTTTCCTGATAAGGACTGGGTAAAGGTAAAATAACTTCCTGGAAAAATACCAATGGAATGGAAAATGAGGAAGTTGTGATGCAATTTTCCCCAAGGGCTTGTTTGTAGTAGACTAATTACATGCATCTGTGAGATGCACAAAAAACATACAATTAATGCCACTATACAGTTATCCATGCAGATTCCATAATCATTTATCCAGTAGAGGATCACAAGGATCCAAGAGCCATTTCAAGGGAAAAAGGGGACATGAGAAATGCTTTTGGAATGCAGGAAGAAACCATGCAGATCATGCACTTTATACAAAAAAGCTGGGGGTTGAATTCAAGCCTACAGCTCTGAGAGGCTACAGCACCAACTACAATAGCAACTACAGAAAATGGGCATGGCAGCAAGGAATGCGAGTTTGCATTTTCAGAAACTGACAACAAATACTTGTAATGCAAATTCCTTGTAGTTAAAATAAAGCACCCTAATTTTATAGCAGTGACACATGGTCATCAAAAGAAGTGTGTCCATGCAAAGTAAAGTCCCATTGTCGGACCAGGAGGGGATGTGATGAAGGGATCCGTGGGCTCTTACTGGAGATCACATGGTGAAAGAGGCTTTGGATTCCAGCTGGGGGGGACGCAGTGAAGGAGGCCACAGTTTCTGACGTGTGTCTGTGGTGCACAAATAATGAAGCCCAAATCAACGGCTGAGGTGCCATGTAATACATCTAATACATACATGCATACATACACACATACACACATATACATACATACATGCATGCATACATACACACATATATACATACATATACATACATACATGCATACATACACACACATACTGTATACATACATACATGCATGCATGCATATTTTATTAGTCCCCATGGAAATGATTTTGAATAAGTTATCATCGGCGGGATTCCCCAGTTATGGTGGAGTCCCACAATCACTACTTTCATTCCTACTTTCTACTCTCAGTGGGAAAGTCCCTGATGCTGGTAATAAAATAAATGTTCGCTCACAGCAGGTCAGTCATTCAGAGGCTGTGGAAGGATCAAGTAAGTGCTCTGAAATGCTCTGTGTTCTGGGCTAACCACTGCATGCTTTCTCAAGGGTCCTGGCTGCTTGCATTGCTTGGGGAATTGAGTGTGTTTGCTATGACTGTATTGATTTTAGTTGCCCCACAAACAGTGGACCAATCGACCAGGTTGTTCTTAGCAGTAAACTATGTTAATGCCTACATGCATTAACTGTGCGTATTTATGATCAGTCTCAGTGCTTGATGGTTTGATTTTACCTTTCTGATTAATATCCTAATTTAGCAATCCCAATTTAATTTGTTTATAACAACTCAGATGGAAACAAAGCTCAGTTTGTCGAAGGTGATCAAGAACAGGGGAGAGCGACATAGGAAACAAAGCAAGCGTCAGAGAAAAGAGGACAGGCAACCTTTGTTGGAGGCTAATGTTACAGATGGTGAGTGACGGTTCTGTTGGCTAGAAAATGACTCAGTCCTTGAAGAACCGTGCCTCTGACAATTTGTGTATCAAATAGGAAACCATTGAGCTGAAAATATTAAACTTAAAGGCTGTATAAACACATTGTTCTTGAACATTGTAAATTGCTTCGCGTTCATGTAATTCAGTAATAATCTTCGGCATTTCGCTGGTGCTGGTCCGAGATAGGATTAAACTTCTTTTACATTCAGCAAGCACGTAATGAAAACAAGTTCAGCTTAATAGAAGGGGCAGGGATTCCGGGAACGTTCAGAATTAGAGCACAGTCCTGCCCCCCCCCCCCCTGTGGGGTGCTGGGTGAGCTTCAGCGGCAGAACCCAGGTCCTGGAGTGGCCTGCGTTCAGGATGCAGTGGTGGAGGCCATTCATTGCTACGTGTTTGTACAGCTGAATCACACCTTGCAGTGTGAGTCTTCGCAGGAACCCCTACTGCTGATCCAGAACGTAGCCAAGGTGTACCTAAGGTAGGGGGATATGTGTGTCACGGGACTGTTTGAAGTATTTAAACAACACAACATCACAGTTACTGCCTTATTAATAACTGCAAAGCACGTATTCGTTCTTAGTGTTATTTACGCCTTTTTAGAGAGCTGTAGTCCAGCCTGCTTATTTTCCTTGCTACCAGGAGCCATAAAAAAGTATAGATATCTGAAAAAGTCTGATTAAGTATTGTATGATAGTAATTATAGGACAGGCTGGAAGTCAGACACTATTCAGCCTTTTGGGGGCAGTGTTATACACCATTGATTAAAAGATAATGATATGTAGAAACACTTTGCAGTCCATCTGGAGTATTTGCATACAAAGCCAATAAAGCTTTCCTTATATGGAATCCACATTGGCAGATTTGTATAATTTTCCATTTTTCTGCATGTTTCATCATGAATTAAGAAATACATAGTTTCTTTATCCACCCTGTGGTCTCCCTCAAGCGTGTTGCCTTTGATTCTCCTTACAAATTGTCAACAGTATTTAGCCCGCCTTTGCTATAAAAAGAATACATGTTTTCCAGTGTGTTCTGTTTATGGAATTTTCTGGGCCACTTGCCCAACCTCTGAAATACCTCCATGACTTGTGGTTCTGCAGCGATGCATCGATGGGGTATCTTAATACAGCAAATCAGACCTCCAAAGCAGTTGACCCATTGGTCATCGCAGACTGGCTGCAGAGTGCACAAATGAAATACTTGGATTCCGCTACGGTAACTTTCTGTCAGTGATGTCACTTTCTGTTTATGCATAACCCACCTATTGTCTAGCTGCAGCATTCCTGTGTGATATTTTTGACATGACATTTAGCCAAAAGTAGCTCTAAGCAAAGCACTAATGTAAATTCCCTTAGTAATATATCCTAGCCAACATTAATAGTAATATCTGAAGAGGTTTAGTAAGACAGTGGCCTGAGTGAATAAGCTATTTTGCAATCACCCCTAGAAGGACATTCCTGAGATCTTGGCAAGGATTCTTCGGTATGAGGAGGAGTTCCGGTGCTCACGTGATCTGAGGAACGAGGAAGATTTTATCTGGTTGCAGCTGGATGTTGAGCAGGTACCTTCGACAGCTGAAGGAAAGCATTGTTCTGCAAGTCACATGGAAGGGATGCTGTGTTGGCAAATTGTATGTCTCCTTCATGTCCAGATTCTGGTTCAGCTCCTTGCAGGTCGCATCCAGCAGGCAGAGAAGGTGAGCCAGTGCTTGATGGAAAGGGTTCAAGAAATTTGCTATCATGAGCTGTTGCACTTCATAAAGAGGTGAGTACAGCTGATATTATATATATTTCTTCAAACCAGAAAGCTTCTTCCTGCACAACCGTTTGCTTCAGTGATGGCAACTGCATATGATGACACTGCAGTGATGGGATGTCAGGTTGTCTTGGTTACAGTACAGTAGAGATTGACATTCTACCGGGGTGTTCCCCAGTCTTATGTTATAGGCTGGCTGCAATAGGCTCCCCATACTGGATAAGTGATTGGAAGGTGGATGAAGTCACATGATAGTTCAAACATCATCATAACTTGGATGTGTCTCAATCTCCTCGTAGATATGTGAAAAGCGAAACAGGGCATCTAAAACAAGGACAAAAACCAGACGAATCCAGTCGCAGACACCAGTTCCGGACATTCAATACCTGCATGGCTTTCAAGTGAGGCTCTTGGAAAAATGGAAAATCTTGTGCGTGTATTATAAATAAGAGCAACAGTTCTAACATGAACTTCCTATTCCAGGAAGTTAGTACAAACAATGGCAAGGGGAAGATCCGATTCTCCTGTAGAGGCCATCACACTCTTGGGAGACATGCAGACGATGGCCCAAGAGCTGCTCCTGAAGGAACCCCTGCACTTAGCACAGGTCTGGCTGCTTTTCCGGATGCCCCCATGCACATAGGACAAGTGTAACCATTGTTTTGGGCAGGATGGGGAATGAAAATTTGTAACATGGGGTTGGGAAGAGGCAGTAGGACAGAAGTAGAAAGGGGTTTAACAAACCATGGCAAGTGGAAGATCCGATTCTCCTGTCCAGGCCATCACACTCTTGGGAGACATGCAGACGATGGCCCAAGAGCTGCTCCTGAAGGCCAAAAATAAAAGGCAACAAGAATGGGATATAAGGGGTGCAACCCTGGACAGCAGTGTATGGATGTGTTTCTTGGGGGGCAAAAGAAAAAACCAGGCTCCTGATTGGAAGTAATGCATTAAATGCAGTGCTTGTCACCTGACGTCTCCCTTGTCCAGGGTGTCCACACCCCCCTGTCAAACATCAAAGCATCAGTGGGCTTGTTTAATTTTATTTTTTACTGTGCTTAGAGACCATGTCTGTTATTCTTAACGTGTCCTTTCAGACCTCCTTCAAGATGTACTTCAAAGGGCGAGATATTAGCATTGAGGATGTGATGTGTAAGGTTGGGACACACTTTGAAAATCTTCCGTTAAAGGGGAAGGAGGCACAAAAGGTAAAAGCCCAGCAGACGTATAGTATTCCAATTCATGGCCATTTGTCATCAACAGCATGAGCTGGGTACTTTACAGAAATCGATGCTGGAAAGTCCCTTTGAGGTTGGCCGCACCCAATGACATCACATCTCATGTTTCCTTTTTCTACAGGAACTTGTAGGTATGGCCCACTGGCGCATCTCTTCCCTGTACTTTGATTGCCTGTTACTTAGCAACCGCAAGGCCCTGGAGAGACAGTGGGATGATATCGGGGCGAGAGTGAGAGCAGATGCAATATGTTTGAGCAGCACTTTCTCACAGCTCTCAAACATAACTCAGCAGGGCAACAGACAGTGTAATGGACACAACCTGGAGCAGGTGAGGAAATTTCAAATATCTTAAACTCCCCTGCCACCTCTGTGACCTCCTCAGTTGTTCTGATTCATGGGGTATGTCTACCAGAACCCAGAGGAACCCAGTGTGACCCAAAGGAACCAGATGTTGTTGAAGGTGGCTGATGTCCTGCAGCTCACTGATATGGAAGCCTTGAAAATAACAGGCCACGAGAAGCTGAATGACTTCAGGTGTGTGTGGGATAGTCTGGATGCATGCTGCTCTTTTCTGCCTGTTATTGTAGGGAGTCTTTCTTTTCCATGTGCCTCTGCTCTGCAGTTAGTCTGTACCAACATCTCTGCTGATGTCTACATTCGCCTGCATTGCAGTCCGAAGCAGTTGCGTGCTCTGTTGCACTGGAAAGGAGGACTGTCAAAGCATCAGGTACAACAGGTGATGAAAACCAGCAGAGATGAACACCACGCCTGTGGCTCATCTGAATCCAGGGTTCGATCCAGGCCACTTCGGTTCATCTGCTGCTGCTGAGATAGTTGTCTGTGTCTGTCATCTGTCATCTCAAAGGCAACTAATGAAGGAAAGCACCCCGTGAAAAAAGAGAACCACTCTCAGCAAGAAGTGTTGCTCAAGAAACTAAATGTTTTGTCATCAACTGTTTATTTGCCCAACCGGAATCCCTGACAATGGTGACTGGTCCGCCAATAGTTCTTTTTTACATGTATTGTGGTAGGAAAAAATACCAAGCATTTTTTATGTAAATGTAATCATAAGGAGGCTTCAGATTGGTTCGTTTTGATAGAGATTATGGAACTAGGCACAGGGTTAGTGTTGATACACACATTCATAATTCAGACTGCATACATTTTTGTTTTTGCATACATCAAGTCCAAATATAACAATATTTCCTTGACGTAGTGATGGGCGATATGACGATATTTTATTGGAACCGGTTACAATCGTATCGCAAGAATCGCAGGATAGCACAACATTTACGTTTACTTCTGTTTAGCAGACGTTTAAGTCTTGGCATATGCAGGAAAAACCGGTCATGGTCAATTTTTTATATGCACATGAAATTGCATAATGAATGCGATCAACAAAATATTTTTGGGTCTGCTTTAAATAATGACATAAAAATATGCTATATGACAGCAAACGTTACAGATAAACTATATATATTACTGAAAAAGGATTATCAATGCGTTAACTGATGCCGTGGAAAACTGTAAGCAATTTCACTAGATGCAGTGCGGTCTTTCTCCACCAGGGGGAAATAAAGGACAGAAGGCCGTGGGAAAACGGCTTCGGAATTGCTCTAAGTTCAGTTCTGGAGGTACTGGTCATAATTCTGTAAGTTGATATCTTTGTTATTGACTGTGATTTGTTTTGATAGCCTGGAGAATATAAGTTTTGTCTGTTGTGCACCGAAAAACTTGCGTGCTTTTCAAATTTCATTTATGTGTACATATAAAGTATAATATTTGAATTTAAAACTGCTATGCTGAAGAGAATAGAAAATGTATATGTATAATAAATAATGGCAATTAAGGCAGCCCGGTAGCATAGTAGCATAGGAGATGGGGGGCCAGATGCTCAGATGTTCCCTGCTTTGCACCCATTGCTTCTAGGATTGGCTCCACACCCCTGTGACCCTGCATTGTGTGGATATAAGAAATGAATGAATCTTTCTACACTGTAACAATTAAAAATATTTTTCCCATAAGAAACAAAAATCTATTTCCCTTAATTGCTGAACCATCACTTCCTCCTAGTCCTCCTACTCCTTATCTGGAGAGGAAGGAGAAAGTCTCATTTAAATTCCTTCCTGTGATTGTAGAAAAGGCGGAATCACGTGTTCTGCCCAAGGGATTTATAGGAGGAAAAACCGTCGGTAATAATTGTTTACTTTGACACTTTTGCTGGCAGTTAGCTGTGTTTTCCTTGGAGAACAGCCTTCTTACTCTATATGCCAGGAAGCTGTTGTGATATTACTGTTCCAGTATCAATTATTTAGATTATTTTAACTCAATAGTAAATTAAACAGGAAATCCCGAAAACTCTTGCTCATATTAGTACTGACATGAGTTGCCAGGGATTTCCACATGCAGGCGTAATGTCTGAACCCCGCACCATGGCGCCTTCTAGTTGCTGAGAATTTGAGGTGTATAGGTGTCTGGCTTGTGAGTCTCCAGTATTTTAAAATCAGTTCATCTCAGCTGGGACAGAGGTCTCCTGTCTGGCTCCACAATACTAAAGCTTTGGCCTGTAGGCTGTGTTTCAGGCACAGCTGGCAGACTTCAGTGACATCTGCTCTCTCTCGTTTGTTCCAGTTGCTTTTATGCCAAACCCATTTATGCATGAAGAAGTCATGTCTTTGGCCTCTCCAGTTCCTCTGGTTTGTCCTAGAATGATCTATCATGTCAACCGGGCTTATAATCTTTGCTTCCCACCTCCCACTTTACCCTGGCTGCCAAATTA
This sequence comes from Mormyrops attenuatus, assembly GCA_026777985.1. Classification (NCBI taxonomy): domain Eukaryota; kingdom Metazoa; phylum Chordata; class Actinopteri; order Osteoglossiformes; family Mormyridae; genus Mormyrops; species Mormyrops attenuatus. The sequence goes on from JAODKC010000028.1 coordinate 15,530,159, forward strand.
AAGAATGCACCCACTCCTTGCCTGTGAATTGTCACTGCAGCATTAAAGGACGCTGCCAGGTTGGATCTTGGGTACCTGGCAACTGATCAGACGTCTTCTTGAGCAGATGCGCACAGACAGATCAAGTATTTAATATCAAAAATGAATTCTGTTGTCCTAAGAGTGCAATAAAACCCTTATTCAGTAAAAAATATGTATGAGTGGGTAAAAACTGCATTTAGCTTAAGTAGAGGGTGGGTGACTTGGTCAGTCTTGGAAGAAAAATCATGTGACACAGGGACTGGGATTGGGGATGAGCAGGTACGGTAAACCAGGGCCGTTACTTGACTCCTGTGAGGGATGGATGGTGACCCCCCCCCCACACACACACACACAAAGATCTTCACAGAGAATGTGTCCCTGTGCCGTGAGCTGTTGCGCTGTGTAAATAGGCATAGTATGGCCTGAAACCAAATGGGTACCAAGTCTTTCAAGCACTGCTGTCCTGACATTGACACAGTTTTTCAGTACTTCGTAGAGTGCAAGAAGAAAAAGGAAAGCAGCATCACAAATATACTTTTTTATTGAAGTATTCCAATAGGCACATTCAGTTAAAAAAGTGAAATAAAAAAGAGTAAAGGTTAAAAACATAAGTACTATACAAAAGACACCAATGTATTATTTACATCTGAAGACACGGAATTCTTCGACATAAATGTGGCATGTTTGGTTAACACTGTTGAGTAATATGTGAATAAGTTTATGGAAAACAGACACTCTCAGACACTCTCACAACACGCTGTGTTTACATTAGATGTTCCCTAGTGATGATGACAATACATCAATAACTGAAAAAGCTTGGCTTTTTACATTTATATACTGTTACACTTTGTTCCACAAAAAGCTGAAGCATGTATAACATAATGAATCACAGATCCAACTTTCAATACAGTAATGAGACACTTTAAATTACACGCTGATCACCTGACAAGTGAAATATCTGAAGGTTAAATCAAGACCAAGCGTTGCCGCTTAACTACCACCATGGAGAAGAAAGGCCGGCAGTTTCCACTGGGTGTAATACACTGCTGCGTCTCCTTCACACTCTGTTTGATCTTGGAAATGTCTTCATTGGAGAGGTTGTGCTTAAGGTTCAGCAGGGCTCCAATGTGGCGCGAACTGTGAGGGAGGCGGGGTCAGTTAGGGGGAGAGCATGTTCTGTGTAAGTACATCATTGGCAGTCATGAGTAAATGTGATGTGGTGGTCATGGCCACGGTAGTTCTATGAGCACCCTAAAGATGGCGCTGTGTCAGTTTTTTTTTTTTGAGTGGCAACTAAAGACACGTGGCTAATTCAGAGGTGGAAAGTTTTGGTCCAGGAAGTACAAATTCAGACCAAGATTTTCTTCCAACCAACCAGTTAAGTACTGTGTGACTGACTCTTTATACTCAACTGGTTGGTTGGAACAATGTCTTCATCTGGATTTGTACTTTCCAGACCAGAAATTTCCACCTCTGGGTTAGTTAGCCATTCTGTGAGCCTAGATTAGTATGCTGCATCCAGAACTGCTGCATATTTCATAGTCCTGTAGCGCAGCAACTGAGTGAACAAACTCTTCTTCTTGGATATGGTTATAGCGTCATACTTGTGATGGGTTTAGCTGATCTTGGTGCTATGCTGCAGTGGGAGGGGGGGTTTGTCTCACCTGAGGTCAGTGTAGTCCCGGGCTAAGACAGCCACTTCCAGCTGGATGAAAGGCGGGTCCTGTGTCCGGAGCACGTCGGCAATTTTCGGAAGGAGGTTTTGCAGCCAGTCCTCCCTTGAGCCCTGCGTTAAAAAACGAGGGATTATAAATTTGCCCATGAAAGTTCCGTCCAGGTGAAGTAAAAACTCTATTTAATGAAATTAAAAGTTCCTCCCCATCACATGCATGTTATTCACTGCCATAGCCCCCATGAGAGACGTAAGCGTGACACGCTCTTACCGCCTCAGTGAACATCTCCGCCAGCCTGCTGCTGTCCGTGCACACCAGGGCCGCTGCCGTCTCCTGCTGCACCCTGTCTAGCAGTTTCACCCTCCTCTTGAACAACCTCCGCACGTATTCTACCAGCACCTCTTTGTGCATACGGCCGAACAACACCTGTACAGACATGCAGACACCCATATAAAATCAGCCACGTTACAGAAGAACTACAGATGTAAGTATTACAACTTAAAGAAGCAGTTTAATTAAGTTCAATAAGAAAAAGCCTCCCATGAATTGGAGCCCTTGTGCTGTTATTTGTAGGAGCTGGTGATTGTTACAAATATCTCATCTGCAGGAAAAACACACCTCGTGGCATTCCATACGCAGGTTCTTCTTTAATTTTTGAATGTGCTCTTCAATCTCATCCAGCACTTCTATGTAATTCCCAGAAAACCAGTCTGCTGTCCCCAGTTTGCTGTACTTCGACTGAGGAGAGTGAAAAGAGCAATGATTAGCTTGGCCTAAATGTGAACTAAATGTGATCACGCATTACACAAAGAAGCAGGACTGACATTTGCAAACTTTAAATTAGTGTCTAAACTAAGTGCACTATACTTATTATGTGTCTGGTAAAAGAATTGATACGTTTGCACATTTGCTAGGTATTTTGGTGGTAAATTGGCCAGCTAATAAGCACTAAGGTAAAGTTACCTTGAGAGCTTTGTGTGCTATATTTATGAGGTATCTGTTGCTTGCGTCAATTAACTCTGCCACTATGGACAAGGAGCTGTCTTTCATGTCCATCGTGAAAAGGTTGCCGTTGTTCTCGATGTACCGCCTGTGGAAAGACAGATACCAGAGGGGCTCTAAATTATGGCTACATGGCGAAAAACAAACCTTGACATGCAGCCTTTTACACTCCATCATTCAACATAAATATTCAGGTTATTTATTGAAAAAGTTTCGGATGTTATCAGATTTCCCGTTTTGCTCTGAGGTGTTTGTACAGCGACCATGAACTTACTTGAATGCTATCAGACCGGGTAAGTGTGCCTTCACCGTAGGTGCAGCCTGTCCCTGTTTCTCTTTTAAAACCTCTTGCAGAAACATCTTGTAGCTGAAAATAAGAGAGGAATCATAAGGTTTCCATCCCTGTCGTGGATGTAGAATGAAGCTGAAAGCTTTTCTCTCTGGAACACATGATAAATCTAACGTTGTACCTGGTCAGAAAGACCCTCAGCTGAGCCGCGATCCTCTTGACTTTGTCGGGGTCTTCCAGCATGATTGCTGCCTTCCTCACTGCCGAGTCAAAAAGCTGCCATGGTAGGAGAACACTGTCAGTATGTAAAGGCCCTGAGCTGAATGGGAATTCAACCAGGCTGCAATGTCAGGAGCTGCATCAGCCTTATCTATGATGCGTTGTACCACCGGCATGAGGTCACTGCAATCTAACAGCTTTGATACCTGTAAGTAATCGATGACCATGTCTGCGGAGTAGCAGCCGTCGATTTCATTGGGATGGTTTGTCGTCTTCTTCTCTTTCTCGAGAACATTACGGCCCCAGGACTCTATCTCATTCTGAAACAAACCGCACCACAATGACCCCGGTGGTCTTGCCAAAGCCAAACTTGATAAAGATCATAATTATGAATGACAGACGCAGTACCGCTATAAGCAAAACAGTATCATTGAAGACAGGTGGATGGATAAAATAGATCCTGAGGCAGTGACCATATTCCCTAATCAGGAATTGGTTTAAATTCTTGAACATGTGTTACAGACGCATGTGCTTAACAGACCCAGGATTCACTACCTCTTTGTAAGTGACATACAGGTCTTTTAGGGGGGTGATCATCTCTTCAGGCAGCAGAGGTCCAAGCGCTTCAGTGTTAATGTCCAACCTCAGCTCATTGTGTTTCAACACATCCCTGAAATAAAAGAGCAAAATTATAACACGGCTGAAGATGGGAGTTCAGCATAAGCTTAGTTTAATGTGGCAGCAACCGTGTGTTCACTATAAATGTGCATGATAGTTAGCACTAGTCTGTGTATCAGTATGTATCACCCCAAAGGCTCCCAAGCAGAATAAGCCCTTTGAAACAGTTGTCATACAGGAGGGCATTCCATATGGAGGACCAGAAAATTGACAGAAAAGTTCCAATAAACTCTACATTCCACTTACTCAGGATAGTAATCATTCACCCAGTACAGGAGATAAACTGAGTCTTCTGCACCCAGCCCGTACTCTGTGATGGACTTCAGTTGTTCTGCGAACGTGTCATGGTACAGCCTGGCATAGAGGTTGCATATGTCGAATTCTTCTGAGTAGCAGAGCTTCACGTTCTGGATGACCTGGAGGAGATCATTCTTCAGGCGCTTGCCCTTCCTGCAGATTTCCTTTTTCAGGGACGAGGAGAGGTTGTCAGCCCCGCTCACATCCTCGACGTCTTCCAGTCGCGTCCTCACCAGCTCCTGGACAAGGCTGTCGTGCGTGGTCCTGCACCCCAGGGGTCTCCAGACTGGGATGTCTCCTTCCTCTGACTGCCCTGCATCCTTCCATTTCCTGTCCTGTTTCTCCTGCAGCTGGATGGCTCTCACTGCCTCCTTCAGAATCTCTGTTTCCCCTGTACCTGCCCTGAATGTTGCCTTGATCGCCAGCCATATTTGGTTGAGGAGCTCATTATAATTGCTCTCCAGGTTATTCCTGTCTTCTGGCGTGGAGTTTGCACCCTGTGCAAACAGACGATTTTCTTGGGTAATCAGATTTTCGGTGGCTCTAGAGAAATACCTCTGATTCAGACACTCCTGGAAATTCAAGACCACTGTGGGGAGAAACACATTGCAAAGCTTATTTTAGTTATTAATTGTTAATACATAAATTTAGGTTATACCAGTTAGCTGAATAAAACCATCAACAGGATGCATTCAACGATTACTTAAATTAATTTATTCAATAAACAGATAATATACATCTTTGGGTACACGGTGGGGTACCTGGTTCTTGCAGTGTGATAGAAGGATCAGTGATGGCTGGAGTTTCCGAAGATGTAGCAGACCTTCTGTACCTTTGTAAGAAACGAGGTATCCTCAGTCTAAATGTCCCACGAGTTTGCACTGGTGAGCCAGGATGAGATCCGGTTGTAATAGTCATATTGTCTGAAGGATGATAGATGCTGGAGTCAGTCGGCGAAACGACAGCTTGGTTGCAGATACATCGCAGTAGTGTACGAAGTGCAAACTGCCACGACGTACTTACACTTATAATAATAAGGCACGCTCGCCTTACATTTTAAAACATCTGCAAATAGCAGACATTCAAAACTGCACTAACAACTAATAAGCTTGACATGACACACGCCCAGATATTAAACGTTAGCTGAAAAAATGTAATAAACGACAATTGAGGATAAAAACGATTGTTTAAAATAAAGTTGTTGGAACAATACAGTAAACTGAATCACAGTCACAATACACAGGCTAATAATCAGTATAACTGAGATGGGAATGGCTATACCAACTTACCGAAAGGTAAATATCACAGTGTGATATTGCAGTTACAGTAGGAAGAGCTTGTGTTATAGCTGATTTCGCTCGATTCTGCGTTTAAATAAGCGACTGCATGGAAATGATGTCGTAGGGAGGCGTGGAGATGTGGAAACGGGGTTATTCCCGGCGCTGACGCGTTTCTTCGTGCTTCCTTACCCGACCGGAATTGTTTTTCATTTGACATGATTAAGGACTATCTATCTATCTATCTATCTATCTATTATTTTATTATTAATATCTAAAAAGCTGGAAAGGAACTCCGGATTAATTGAATACCTATACAGTAATTTATTATTGGCCGCTTTATGAAATAGCGCATTTTGCGTTTACAGTTATTTAGAGCTATATTTTAAAATGTTTAAAACTAATGACGGCAAAATTAGATCATACTGTTAATGTTATAATGTTATGGAGTTTCCACAGTGGAGGCAGCGACTGACAACAAAGTATAAAAGTATAAAGAACGGTCTTTTTCTCTACTCTGGGGAAATCACAGTTTTAGTCAGTAGTCAAAAATCCATGTAGCCCTATTCATCCCCTATCTGTCTTTGTGTGGGAGGCTGAACCGCATGCCATTGCATGGTACACACACACACACACACACACACACAGAGAGAGAGAGAGAGAGAGAGAGAGAGACCTGTATTCGTATCTTTTGTTTCTATGGGAAAAATCGGAAAAACCCTAATCCCATCAATGACAACCTTAACCCCAACTCAGTCCTAACCTTAACCATAAGTAAGCAAACAATTTTTAGTTTGCTGATTGCCGTCACAGGCTTTTATAAAATTGAATTCCCCACGATGTAAAAATAACAGGTTTGACACACACACACACACACACACACACACACACACACACACACACACAATGGCCAATTCGGAGATGCCAGTTTTCCCAATCCTAACTGTATCTCTTTGGACTGCAGCAGGAAGTGGAAGTACTCAGAGGAAACCCAAACATGGAGAGAACAATCAATGTACATGTAAGTGAATGAAGATAAAGTCCATTTAAACTGGGGTACCTTAAATCTAACAAGTTATCCGACTAAGCAAGAAATCTGGCCCAAGAGATTATATTCAGCCCCGCAACCCTGAATGCGTGTTGCGGCAGTTCCACTGAGCCACCAAAGCATTTTTAACTGAATAAAGTTACACAACATTCCATTTCAAAAGCTTATATTTGAATATGGCAGACTTTCTCCATTGTATTTCAGTAATTCTTTCATTCATCTATCCATCCATTTTTCTACGCATCTTCTAACCACTTAACCCTGGGCAGGGTCACAGGGTTCTACGATTAAATGAAATATAAGATTATCTTACACATCCTGCATGAATATGGTTACCTTCTGTGAAAACAAAATGCTGTACACTCTCAGAAAAAAGGGTACAAATTTGTACCTTTGCTTGTCACTGGGGCTGTACCCTCAAGGGTCTGCCAA
>JAODKC010000028.1:15550407-15565667 GCA_026777985.1 Mormyrops attenuatus
CCCACACCCCCCCCCCCCCCCCCCCCCCCCCCCACCCCCCCCCCCCCCCCCCCCCCCCGCCCGCGGGGGCCCCCCCCACGGCAGGCATGGTGAAGGAGAGACTATCCACGTAGCAACTCCAACATACCAGGGTTTTATTACATGAAACACAAAGGAAGAAGCAGAAAACAAGGGGACCACAAGGGGTCAAAGTTAAAGTAAGGCAGGGTGCAACACCAGGAACAACAGTACCAAAGAAAGGGAGGAATACAGGAAGCTACAATAACTAACACAGGATAACTGTAACTGAGAAACACACAGCAACACAAGGAAACAGTCATAATGACCCGCTGAGGAAAAGAACAAAAATAGGCACTTAAATACACAACTAACAAGACACTACACAGGACAGGCGAGGACCATAACCAATCAAACCATCACTAAGGATTCAGGGCAACAAGGAACAGGTGGGGAAAATTACAACTAACAGGCACTAAAGACTAGGAAATCCTAACAAAGACTGAGGGCTATCTACACTAGGAGAGACTAGGAACACAATTACAGCAGAACATAACTAAACGAGGCACGGGCAGGGTAGACCATAAACAGATTAAAATCCGGGTCCCAGTGGTGTGAGACAACAGTGCTAACCACTGCACCACCACACCACCCACATTTTGTGCAAGGTAACTGTCAAAATACAACATGGTGCACAAGACAGGAGTATAAACCACCTCATGTTGTGTGTGCGAGCAATTGTGAATAAGTGCTGAGAGAGGAGGCCATGTGAGCCAGGGGCTGATGGGACAGGCAGGCTAAGATAAGAGAAAAGCTTAGATCACTGTAGGTAAAAGCAGTGGCCAGTATGGTTACCAGCCGTAATCTGAGCTCCTCCTGAGGCGTAGAGGAGCCACGCCAAAGGGAGTATCTGCAACTGCCAAATGTGCACCAAAGTGATAACAAACCCTGAGAGTCATTAAATTGTATACACATTCGAAGCAAGTGTTCCTTGGCATGTTAACCTCCAGAACCACTGGGGTGCTATTTGTATAAAGACTTTGTTCACATCAGTCTGGTAAGGGCTATTCTCAAAGAGAATTTCCTCAAAGTCACTATCTTAAAAATGCCCACTGGGTGTGACTCTGTGTGTGTACCATGCAGGGTGTCCCTTTGACTTGTGATTCCTGGAATAGGTTCTAAACTCACCACAACCTTGTACTGGAAAAGAAATTATGCATGATGGATGGATGGATGGATGGAACAATGACATATGGGCCTAAAATGTTTGTGCAGGGGGTGTGGATGCCCTTTGGGTGAGGTGAGGTCAGGAATATACTCATTCACCTCACCTGTGCTATATCCAGTCATCACGCCGGATTTTCTCACACGCAAATGACTCACTTGCAGGTCTTTCTATGACCCAGGGCTGTGCATGTTTCCTTGTGTGTTGAAGCTCAGACTCCTGACTTGGACTGTCTAACCTGTCTCCACTTTTGTCAAATCATCTCCACTCCCGTCTTGGAGTCCATATTCCTTCAATGCCATTAGACCCACAGCAGCTCTTACAGCAAGTTATAAATTCCTAGCCACTTGTATTTGCTGCTTTACTCTTCTGAACTTACATATATAACATAATGTTCATTGTATACTTACATCTGCAGCTGAAGTTTAGTTTCTGATAGAGAAGACAGGTATTGATATATAAGAAAACTCGACTCACCAAGCCTTTCACTATGAGGACGGATGCTTCTTTACGTGTCTGAGGGGCTCCTGTTTCCTCAGAGTGGTATCATACTGATTATCACCCCAGGTTCTTCAGCTCAGTAAACCACAAGTGCAGCATTTCAAGCAGCCGACATCCGGTTCCACTCTCGGTGTGCCTCCACATGACTTTAGCATAACAAGACCATGACAGCCTGCGTGGTTGAGGCTGCAGCTCCAAGAATGGGCTCGTTATTGCAGACCGTGTTGAGGCGTGGAGGTGTCAAAAATCATGTAAAGAAGTCCAGGTGGTGCAAGCCTCTGTGTGTGTTCTTTTGTAATTTGGCTTTTTTTTTCAAAAATGGTGAAGGAGGCTGACCTTTATGGTCTTCAGGCCTGGGCTCCTGCTCAGTCCTGAGTATGCTATGTGGAAAGTTCAGGTCCAGAAAGTAAAAATTCGGACCAAGATTTTATTTCAACCAACCAGTTGCGTATAAAGAGTCACAGTCACAGAGTACTGAACTGGTTGGTTGAAACAAAATCTTGGTCTGGATTTTTACTTTCTGGACCTGAACTATCCACCTCAGGTCAATGCAGTGGCATGTTACCGAAGTCTGCCACGCGATCAGTTATAGTTTACGAGAAATGAGAAACTACCAGAAGCCTGAAAGTGAAATATTGCACGCCAGACCGGGCACAGTTCGGCTTCATGATTTTCAAACTGCTGGTAAATTTTGTTTCTATGCATTGTGTTGCCATTTAATTGTTTGCAAAAAAACAAAAGAAAAAGCATGCGCACATTCAATGAACAACATGTGGAAAAAGCACCAAGTCACACAAAGCATTAATGCACAGTAGAAACTGTACTTTAATGTATAATGATCAAGTAGAACTTCCACTGAATGCCAGCCTACACTGAAACGCTGGTATTTGTCTCAATGAGAATCCTATCATGGCAACTGATTAAATTTTCCTGGAATAAAGTTGTTCTCAGCAGTGTCTGCAGCAGTGAAACCTTTTCTGCATGTGTTTTTACTGCTGAGAAAATCTTTTTTTTTCTTATCTATTTTTTATCTTTGTTTAAAACCACGACTTCCTTTCAGCGGAAGCCTTCAGGTAATGGAGGCGTAAGTCACTGATTCCACCACACGGCGTTCAGAGTAAAACATGCAAAAAGTGAATCTCTTACAAGTGTAGTCACACAATTTTTTCAAAACAAATGCAGAAAGGAATAACAATTAACCAAAATATAACAACTGAGAATATGGTTTAATATACCATAGTCTGGTGACTATATTTATTTAGATGCTTTTTTAATAAAATTAATAATTTAACGTTTTTTTAAAGCAATGTTAAGCTACAGGACACAAGGCAGATGGAGACAAAAAGAAACTGGCCTATATTTTCTGTGTTACTCAGATTCAGCAACCAAACAAGTTTTACACAGAACTAAAATTCACAGGGCATTTGGGGTCCTTTGACAGAACACCGAATGAAGGTTATATGGCTAGATATCTAAAAATCACAGTATAATATGAATAGTGTGACATTTGAGTTCATCTGTGCCCTGGCAGCTGGGGCTAAAGCAAACAGGCCCTGCAGCCTATGGGGGCACCTGTGTGGATGTTGCTGAAAAGTGCCTGGTCCTTGAAACCCCCATTTCCCATGGTCTTCTTCAGCTCCACCAGCTTCCGAAGGATGAGCTTCCGCTCCTGGCCCCGTGTCACACCTCGGAAGTACAGCACGGCCGAGAGGTGCTGCTGACTGGGAGACGGGAAAGACACTCCATGAGGGGCACGGCAAAGTGAAACTACAAATCAAGCAGGGGCCATCTGGCAGTTTTCACAAAGTCATTGGAAACATCGGTGCTTCCCCCCCCCCCGCTCCTTGACACTCCGGCCTATTTCCATTTCTTTTCCGTAATGGAAAATACTGTGGTTTTGTTCAGAACCAACACAAGATTCCTATCCCGCAAGTTACCTCAGTTACCAGAACTCCATACAAATCCTGTTCTCTCAGCCACAATTAAAAAAATCTCTAGAAGTAAAAAAAAAAAAAAAAGTCTGAGTGGGGCAGTGTGTAACTCCCTGCTTTTCATTCCAGGCATGGATTGTTTCGGTCAGGATTGCTTCAACCCAAACAGTTCATTTATGGCAGACAATTTTACAACAACCGGCTTCAGACATAGTTTCATCTCTGCGTGCAAAGTTTCTTAATACATTCCTTATGTAATAACTTAAAGGAATGCAAAAAACTAAACAGTGTGGGAAAACTCTCCCAAGAAAATTCTTTCTCGTCCTTTCAAGCAGTGTTTACTGGAGGATTACTGTATTCTTTATTTGAGCAAGAAACAAAAATTACCTGTTGCAATAATGTCTACTGGACCCTGTAAAGCTTAGTGTAAGGTCAAGCCTCGGTGGACTGCCAGAAAAAAATTAATTGCCTCTGTCGGGGAAATTCCAGCTGCAAGACTCACTAAATGCGGGGAAGTACAGGAGGAAAACTAAGAGGCTGATCGGAAGGGCTTCTTTAGGCCCCCCCGCAACTTTTTCTGCATGTGTTTTTAGTTAACAGTGCCTCTGAGTCAGTTGACACTGGTCCATAAGACAATTAGCTTTCTCTGGACACCTCCATGGCATGAAAGGCCTGTCTTGATCACTGCCATTGAAGGGAGTCTCGCTTTCACAGACGCCTAACTTACAGCCAGGGACTGGCGAGGGGGATTCCATTTCATGAGATTACAACAGCCGTGCCCAAACTGGAACGCCAAAGCGGTTTTATCGCGCTGATACTCTATCCTGCTGGGAGTTTTTGCTGAAATGGGAGCGACTGTAAACATGTTGTCTAATATGACCAGTCTCAACAACACAGATTGTTTACTGAAGCTTGTCACACAGGGCTTGAGGTTTGGAGAGCAGGGAGGGATGAGAATTAGGGGCTTTAATTGCTAGTTTTGATTGTTTTCGATGAAAAGGAAGACAATCAAGGAAGAGCTAGGCCTGGGACTCAAGTGCTTATCAGTAATTTATAAAGAAAGGGGGGTGTCCTTATCTAAGGTCACTGCAGCCTCACCTCCAAACAACTTCAGATTGCGGTATTGTGATGGCTGGCCGGGGCAGACGGTACCTTATATCTGGGTAGTCCCTGACCAGAGGCTCAAGGCTGTTTTTGATGTTTTTTTTATTGCTCTGTCCAATTATGTCGCTCAGGTACTTCCCAACGGGGTACAGCCAAACCGCAGTGGATTTCTGCAGGCCAGAACAGCAACAGTCTTTCAGAACAATAGATCAGTCTTTTCAGAACAGTAGGTGGTTTTCAAAGAAGTAGTGGAATACAATTGTGAGGACATTTTCTGGTGTGTTTTTACAGAGTTCCATGTGCTATTTTGTTTAGAGGGTTGAATATTCTCAGCTGTTCCATGGCCTTACTTCCATTAATATGATTGTCACTCAAACTGCAAACATATCAACATGTGTTGAGAGATATCCCAATATATATGGTCCTATTCTTGTTGTTAGACCTTTGACAGACATTTTGGGGCATAATACATTCATATATATTATTGAAATGCAGAGTAAATAAGCATTTGTTATAATAAACAACACTAAATTCAGCATGCTGATTTGCTGAGCCAGGCTCACCGTGTCCTCAAAGATCTCCTGCAAGCTGCCCCACTCCCGGCTCATCTTTTCGGCTGCTCTCTCATGCTTCCTGTTCTTGCAGGAGTAGTCATTCTTCATCAGCTGGGAGATGTACTCTCTCACCACATGGTAGTGCACCTTGACCACAAACGTCTGCCACAAAAGGCAGTGTGATGTTTCAGCGAGTACCCACCAAGAGCCAGGCCACGATGAAATGAAACTGAAGACATCCATCATCTGCTGCTCCAAAAATGAAAGCCCAGTCCTTTCCACTGGTGACTCTTTCCATTTAGTCAAGGCTGTTTACAGCTTGGACTCATCTGGTGTTTGCTAGTGTTTTAGCAATGTGAAAAGGCCAGGAGTTTATTATGTTTACAGTAAACTGGAATAGAATAAATATGGCTCACTCTGTAGTGGGAATCACCAAATATACTCTTTATGGTAACACTTTACTTAAAGCAGCCATCATAATGCATTATAAATACCTTCATAATGCATTGTAATGCATTCATAAAGCATTATAAACGCGGCTATAACTATTTATAAAAAGGCACAACAGATTATATCCATGTTTATTATTCATTATGAATGCTCTGCGAAGCTCTCATCTATAATGCACTGATCATCTATACTGCACCTTCATAATGTATTATAATGGTCAGTAGAAGACTTAAGGATGTTTTGTACTGCATTATGAAGGTATTTATAGTACAATATAGATGCATTCATAATGCGTAATAAACATGCCTATAATGTGTTATGCCATTTTATAAATAGTAATAGCTATGTTTATAATATTTTATGAATGCATTATAATGCAGTATGAAGGTATTTATAATACATTATTACACGACTGCTTCAAGTGAAGTGTTACCCTCTTTACTTGCCCTAATTACATTTGCTCACAAAACCGATGTAACAGTTTATCTCGCAACACTGCAACTTAAACCAAAATCCAAAATTATACAGGAAAATAAAATGGTCAGATGGCTGAGCGGAGAGAAGATCATCCTAACAACTCATGAGTTTGTGCCTATGACTATGAAAGAGGTGGGGATCTTGCACAGCACTGGGGACCTCCCCAATGACTTCTGTTTAGCGTCGCACTGTTCCTGACATCCCTATTTGATCTCACAATGTTCCTACTGCACTACCAAAATGAGCCATGGCAGTTTTCAATTCCCTTTTAATAACAGAAAAAAATGTTAGGTCAGGTTCCGAAGCTTTTCAAGGTAAGCGTTGCAAAAGACCTCATTGAGTTGTTTCCATTTTGTCACGTGCATCAGTTTGCTTTGCCCAAGGTAAACAACTGAGATCCATAGATTCAAAAATTACATTCGAATAACTTACAAGTTGCTGCAATCCTGGAGTTACTGTACTCCGGTGTTGAGCTAAGAGGTACTTCCCTAAATTGCAACTATACAAAGGGGAGGTGTTGGTTCACAAAACCTGAAATGAGTCAATTTCATCATCGTGGAAATCCTGAGGAACCAGAAAGGGCTCAATTCTGTCAACATAACGCGTGATAATCCCAGTTAAGATGTTACCCACAAACCCTGCTCACTTTCCCTCCATTGCCATGCATATCAGGCCAAGCTTCGAGAGAGGGCTAGGCCTGCGGCATTGTCCATTCTTTTTAAGTTTTATGCAGTGAATTTACAAGAAGCCATCCTAGAAAAGATAGATAATAAGGCAATTATTGAGTTAACTGAACGTTGGTGACTTTTACGCACTGTGGGCCACAGCACTCGGCGACCCCGCTCTGTTACTTTACGTGATCTGCCATTCCGTGGCTGAGTATGTTGTTCCTACACGTTTCCACTTTGCAATAATACCACTTATAGTTAACCATGGAATATCTAGCAGGGAAGAAATTTCACAATCTAACTTATTGCAAAGGTGGCATCCTATGACAGTACCGTGCCTGAATTCACTGAGCTCCTCAGAACAACCCATTCTTTTACAAATGATTGTAAACCTGACTGCATGACTAGGTGCTTGATTTTATACACCCGTGTTTGAATGAAACACCTGAATACTGAAACACCAGTAATTGTTTTTCAGGATATTCTATTGTGTACTCTATACCTTTTAATATGTTTGCGCCATGTGTTGTTGTTTGCCGTGTTTCTGGTCAGCACTATGTGTAAGTCCATCTGTACTTGTGCTGTATGTACAGGAATTACCCCCTCGGATCAATAAAGTTCATCTCAATCTAAATTACATTCACAGGGGTCTGTCTTCTTGTGAATGAGCAAAAGCTGTAAGATGCTTCGATAGACAGTCAATGACCCCTTTGCACGTTCCTTAAACTCACCTTTACGTAGGGTGGTTTCATTCCCCCGCAGTGCTTGGAAATCTCCTGAACTCTGCACAGGATCTTCTGGAAGTCGACATCTGTGGAGAGCCACTTCCTGCTCATCATCCTCCTAAAGTACGGCTGCCGGCGGATGCATATGTGTTAGCATAACAATGGGCGAGGCCAAGGGACCTGCTGCTAATTCCCGCTCATCCTGTGCAGATTCGGTGTGGAGCCTCATAACCCAGAAACAATAGCGGCATGATATCCGGTTATAGCCAGCCATACAGAAAAAGAGCATCTTTGCACACCAGCTTGCCCATGTGCTAAAATATCTGAGCAGGAAAGAAAACCAACATCATATCGTCATACCAGCCACACAGCCAAGGACACACATGCAACAAACTCTCATTCCCAAGGAGGTCTTAGACGCCAGTAATGGAAACAACGTCTCACCTCTAAGTCAGCCTTAAACTGGTCCACCAGCATCTGACCCAGACTTTGGACCACAGTCTCAATCTTCTTCTCCAGATTGGTCACCTGCGTTGGGCTAATCTCTTTGCTCTCCTCTAGGTGTCCCCTGAAGCAAGGTAAAAGGACAAAAAAATGAAGCAAATGAATAGTGTCTTTATGTTCCATGATGTGTTAAGGACCTGACATACCGTGCTCACAGAAAGACTCGGGATGCTTGTTAATCCTGCAAAAATATAGCAAATTTATTGCTTTCATAACTAAAGTCCATTGACCAGCAATGTTTAACATATCTGCACGTATCTTACGCACAGACATTTTCTTATTAAGTTTCATAATTTTTTTGACTGATTCATTCAGTTCTGTTCTTGTCATTTGATGAGTAATTGCAATTGTAGTCATTGGCTCCCAAACTGATACCAAACACAAATGTTTGGTGTTTTATGTTACGACAAAGGTGTTACTAATTTAAGAAGCACCCAATGATGCTTGTCGATAAACTTTTCAACTCAGAACAGTTGTTATAGAACCACAATTTGGGTTTGAATGTATTACTACTTGAAATGATTGTTTTACTTATAACTACTGGTTGTTTGTAATGTGATATACTGTACCAGTTAAAGGCTTGGACAGGCCATGCTGCTTATGAAGGAGAGTATCATAATGTCACATCACAAGACCTGGCCAATGAGTGCTCATCGTATATGTGGGATCTCCTTCAGGACAGCTGGAAAAGCATCCCAGGAGGCCACCTCATGGAACTGGCATAGAGGAGACAGTAGGGTAAGCCAGTCCCTGGAGGAATTGGGGTTAAGGGCCTTGCTCAAGGGCCCAATGGTGGGATCACTCTGCTGACCTCGGGGTTCGAGCAGGCCATCTTTGACCCACAGAGCTGCTCCCCCAAACAAATGATTTTTTAAAAATACTTCTTTGGTCAGTGCATAATGCCATATTTGTTATTTTATCATCTTAATATCTTTATAATCATTCTGAAATGTTGAGAACAGTACAAATAAACCTTTGTATGGGTATGTGTGTCTAAACTTTTGACTGGTACCGTATATATTTTGTAAACAAATGAATAAAGTAATGATTTTTGTTATAAAGCCAATACATTTGCATTTTTTTCACAGAATTAAGCAAGACTATCTGTGATCACTGTATGCTGGAAGGTGATGTCCATTGGGGCGAGTTACCTTTGCTGTTAGACCTTTGACAGATATTTTGGGGCAACATTTGGGCAATTTATTTTTACGAAAATAAAAGTACATTTATTTATGAATGCAAAACAAATATGGGCAAGCGGACAAAAAAGTGAAGTGGCCTCATAGTGTGTTTATATTTCATGATGCATTACGGACCCAAACATCTTTGTGCCCATTACTGCAAACAAACAGATCCCATCCTCAGTGAAATTAAATACTGGCTTCTGCTTGGCTGTCCGCCCAAGTGAAATGGCATGTTTTGTGGTTTTCTTACCAGCTGGTTGAAGTTCAAGAAGAATTAGCAAATTTCAATAATTAGCCAAAGATCAAGACCGAACCACATCAGCCTATAGTGAAAATAAGGGCAGACTCTCATATGTTATACTGTCTTACCATTTACACCCTTCCTTCCAGTTAGATACTTATCCAGTAGGGGAAACACGGGTGGGATGTTTTAAAGAATTCCAGGCTGGGTGGGAATCACTGCGACCACCCGGGACAACTGGGGGCGGGAGTTTGTGGGCAGAGCGTGTGGGTGTTTGGCTGTGACCTTCTAACCCGACACAGAGGAGCAGGAGATCCGCAATGCTGCAGCTTTCCCGCAGTATATTTATAGGAATCTATCTTTCCACAATGTCTGTATCTCCTAATCGCCTCGGGACGTACTTTAGGACAGTGAAACTGTTGATGTAGGCGACCTGATACTGAGCCCCAAGAGAGGACATCATATTGGTTTTGCTCCACTCACTGAACCGGCTTTCAAACCTGCATGAAAAAAGAAGACAGGAAAACACAGCAGACAGATTTCTCATGATCTCACTTAACAAACAGCAAAACGAATACAAATATTTTCTATATTAGAAACTTAAAACTAAGCATGATATATCTCTCACATGTATAACATTCCATGTCAAGGATCAATATAACCTGCTTTATATTTTTAGTCATGGTATGCATTTTAAGTGTTCGGCATTGTCCACAACAGACTCTTTTTTCTCATTGGGTTCCTGACCTCAAGAGGAAGCTCCTTCTGTTTCATAACACAAACTGTCATCAGACATTCCATGCCACATACGCATTATCTGGATACGCATTATCTGGATACGCATTATCTGGATACGCATTATGTGGATACGCATTATGTGGATACGCATTATCTGGATACGCATTATGTGGATACGCATTATCTGGATACGCATTATCTGGATACGCATTATCTGGATACGCATTATCTGAAGGCTTGCAGTTTAGCTGAACGGGTGACTGTCAATCACACTACCGTGGGGATGTCCATATGTGCGGAACTGGGCAGTATTTCTGATAAATATAATTCAGATACATTTTTTAAATACAAATTTGGTATTTTGTAATAACTATTTGATCTGCTACATACGTGTGAAGTGCGTTTTTTTTTTCGGTACCACTTTACAATAAGACTACCCTTAAAAAGGGTTCATGAATGGTTTATAATCAGGTTACTAATTAGGTCATAACACTTTGTAAATCATTAATAGACAATTACAAACGAGTTATAATACAGTTTTCTTTTTATTAATGACTTACTACCTTTGCAAAGTGGCAAAGGTAGCCTTATTGTAAAGTGGTGCCGATTGTTTCTACTGAATATAGCAAAAACCATAACAGTTTTAAGACTTACCTCTACATATGTTTGTTATTTATTAATAGGATAAATTCCCTTTTGCCATTTTGACGTGCCCATAGCGATGGATTACTAATTTATCATTATTTTACCAATGAAAATCTGTCTGATCCTTCTGTTTGTGTTCATATTACTTTTTTTTGATACGTTACATGGTTGCTGTATTATGTCATTTATTTCAATACACTTATAATTAGACTATTTGTATCAAAATAGATTTTTATGTATTTTTGCTCATGTATGGGTGTGTGCCCTATACTGAACTGGGACAATGGATTCATGGATTCATGGATTCATGGATGTGCCTTTACCATTCAGGAAAATGCATTAGTTCCTCCATACAGACATGCGCAACTTTCTCTTGCAGGTGTATGTTAAAATCTTTGGAACATGTAATGTATCCCATGACGACCTTGGAGACAACAAAAACCAAAAACAAGTATTCAGTCACATTTTCAGGTTGGGAATAATGGAAATGTATTTGTCTCCCTCTAGTGGTTAAACAAAGAAAATAATATAAAAAAATGTTACACTCATACCAGTATACAGTACATACACCGATCAGCCATAACAATAATATTGTGTAGGTCCGCCTTATGCCCCCAAAACCACTCTGATCTGACAAGACATGGACTCTACAAGACCTCTCAAGGCGTCTTGTGGTATCTGGGACCAAGACGGTAGCAGCAGATCCTTGAAGTACTGTTAGCTACTGTAGAAGGCGGGACCTCCATAGATTAGATTTATAGAACATCTCACAGATGGTCATTTAGATTAAGACCTTAATTTTGAGTCCAAGGCAACACCTTGAACTGTTTTTCATGTGCCTCTAATCATCCATTTCCTATAACCGTTTATCCTATTCGGGGTTGGGGGGGGTCTGGAGCCTACCTCGGAGGCTACGGGCACAAAGTAGGGAATAACCCGGGACGGGGCACCAACCCATCGCAGGGCACGCTCACCAGTCACTCACACATGCACACCTACGGGCAATCTGGTGCAGTCTCTTCCTGAGGTAAACAACGCACAGGCATCTGGCCATCCACATGATGTAACAGAAAACATGACTCATCAGGCCAGGCTACCTTCTTTCATTCCAGTTTTGACGCTCACATGCCCATTGAAGGCACTTTCGGTGGTGGACAGGGGTCAGCATGGGCCCTCTCACCAGTCTTCAGCTACACAGCTCCATATGCCATCACAGCCAGCATTAATTTTTTCAGCAATTTGTGCTACAGTAGCTCTCCTGTGGGATTGGACTGGGCAGGCTAGCCTTTGCTCCCCAAACACATCAGTGAGCCTTGGGCACACATGACCCCATTCCTGTTCACCGGTCGGCCTTCCTTGGACCACTTTTGGTAGGTACTGACCACCCCACAAGACTTGCCGTTTTGGAGATGCTCGGACCCAGTCACCTCGCCATCACAATCTGGCCCTTGTCAAAGTCGCTCACATCCTTACGTTTGCCCATTTTTCCTGCTTCCAACACAACTAATATATAATGGCACCTTTGACAGTTGCCATTGTAACAAGTCAATGTTATTCACGTCACCTGTCAGTTGTCTCAATGTTATGGCTGATCGGTGTATGCCTTTCAACATTTATCACTTTCAAATATTCATATGCTTGCTATAATATCCATATGAACAGATTAAAGATTAAATAATGAAACTGCAGTACCGTCCAGATATCTATGTGAATTTCGGAATGATAGAATCCGTCTTCTGTGTCAGGTTCTTTCTTCTCAGTCCAACACTCCTCTTGAAGCTTTATTATGTTTTCCAGATTCATTTTCAAATTACCCTGAAAAGTGAGAATTTCGGTAACTGTAGGGTATCTAAACAGAGGAAACAGGCCTAATTCCGATAAACACCTTGCTGGTCCCTGGACAGCGAGAAACATAAAGAGGAATAATTTTCCATGATTCATTTTCCAACTAAATTATGCAGCGGTCACTCTCAGACCTCTAAATACTTTAATCAGCTTTGCCTGTTTTGCACACCCCCAACACTGTTGTGCAAATACTTGATAGAATTGCAGACACCTAACTCCCAGGTATTTAACCAGGTTGAAAAGAGGCTTGTGGAGTTGTTCAGTAGGGAATCAGACAGGTTGTGCTTTTGACAGTGTTCTGTAACGGAAACTGGCTTTGTAAAATGTGATCTTTTGATTAAAAATCGTATCGTCTCTAGCTGGCATATTTGGTTGCGGAGATCTTCACCTTTATCTGATCACAGTATGTTTCCTTGATCTGATGCAGAAAGCTGTCCTCAAGGGGGAGGGTTAGGTCATTGTCCCTCATGTCTGGTTGGAGGGTTGGGCTCCCCATCATCTTCTCGCTGTGTCATTGGTTTAGGCAATATTAGCAGTAAATGTAGCAAAGCAGACAAAATAAAAACATGTTCTACAATTAATAATGTGCAGGCATCCTGTTATCCAGTCATGTGATAACCTATAAAGTCCCTGTTTTACTGGAGATAATCTTCTTATCAACAGCAGGTGAACAGTTTATTTTATTAACATTCTTGGGAAGACAGCATCTCAAATAAAGCGATTAGATCACGTTGATTAGATCACCGTTTCTCAAACTGGTCCTTAGGGACCAGTCAATGTTTTTGCTCCCTCCCAGCTCTCCAAAGACCAGTTTGATAAACAATGGACTGGATTGTATAGATATACTCAAAAAAATAGTTTAACAATACACCACAATCAAAACTTCATTGCCCTTCCCATCCAAGGGGAACACAACACCAAAAAGCCTCTCTCATATTTCCGTTAAATAACCAGCAGTAACTGGCCCAGGTCAGAACTATCCTGCCATCAGAACAGGATAACCAGTTTTTCTGTCAAATTCCATAGCTGCAAAGATCTCTTCCCAGTCTCAAACCATGTCTCAATCTATCTTTGCACTATGGCCCTCTGGCTTAAGTCTCTTCTGTACATACAGTATCTAATTGTTGTCTAAATGCTTGTTTGATTTTTGTAATTCCGTTTTTTGCCGTATGTCTGTCCTGATTAAGTATACCGACAAAAAAACGGAGACAAGTTCCTTGTATGTGTAAACATACTTGGCCAATAAAGCTGATTCTGATTCTTTGTAACATGCATGCTACATAATTCCTATCTAAACAACAGTCAGACTCTGCGTAATATATGATTTGAAAAATAAAATGTATTTTTTGTGGAATTCCACACTGCTAGGCAACTTCCTAAAATAGGCAGCACTACAGGAAACTTACCTTTTGTAATCGTTCAGAATCCACTTCAGCAGAACATAGGAATCTTTGGCTTCTAGCTCCTTCTGGTGGATTTCCTTGAGGTGCTGGGCAATGGCCTGATGGTAGCTGTCCACGTAGGTGTTAAAGACATTGAAGCTGGGAGGGTAGCACATCTTTAGGTTGTTCTTCACGTTCTCCAAGTCCTCCACCACAGTCATGCGTAGTTGGCCAAGGTGAACAGCCAGCCATGCCTTGTTCTGCTCCTTGGTGTCCAGGGCCACACTCTTGATCTTAGCCTTAACCCCATCCTGCACTCCTTCCTTCCAGGAATCCCTCCAGCTCCACTGCCCACTGCCCGGGTCTTTCTCCCTCTTCTCTTCCTCCTGGATGATCTGAGCCACTTTAACCAGCAGCTCTGTGTCATAGGGCTGCTCATTGGTTGAGTCTCTGACGATGCTCATCATCTTGTCTCGGAGGGCTTTATAGAGAAGATTAAGGTCCTTCTCCTTCATGGCCATCTCCTTGGAGAGGTACTCTGTGCCATTCTCCTGCAGCTCCCTCTTAAGCTCCTGCCGCATGGAGAGCAGATTCACATGGGCCTCCTCTAGGTGTTTCTTCTCAATCTCACAGTTGATCTGCATAACTGAGACAGCAGTAAAATAAGCAGCTCCTCAAATGACAGTGCATACTGATATATTAATAGCCAGCCCACTGTCATGGTTCTCCAATCCTATGTCTGTGAAAAATGACCTTGGAGACACCGGCACTCACTGATCTCTTAGTTTACACCTAGTAGGACCCACCTTAGCAGCGAGAACCAGTTCAAGAGTAATTGAGTTACAGTCAGACCTCAGACATTTGTGAGGTTCGGTTCCAGAACCCGTTGCGAATGAGGAGGTTTCGCGGATGTTTGGTAGAGTCACTAAATATGGTAATATGTGCTTATTTCTATAGTTTAAACCCCAAATATGACCCCAGTCATGCTCCCAAAACACTTTAATTTCATTTGAAAGTTAGCTTAATACATTACCTTTAAAAAAAACAAATGTTTGATGTAAAAATAGAGTACAGTATCGCCTAACGGAT
>JAODKC010000028.1:15565767-15575920 GCA_026777985.1 Mormyrops attenuatus
ACATTTACAGTACAGTATACTAATGTTACCCCTACTAATTCATAGAACACGGCATTGGCTGCCGTTTTCTTTTGCATCCACAGTAAGGTAAAATGAGTAAACGACCTCTTTCAGTGTTTATAACAAATGTGTCTCGAGAGGGAAACCCGGGACGTATTTGTTATGTATGTAAACATTAGCACCTTTCAAGAAATTTATAATTTTTGTGCATTAAATTTACGTTAACATGTATTTACTATTACAAAATAGTAAATTAACTATTTTCTAATATTTATGTAACCATTAGCGTTCCAAAGGGAATAAACTGTGCGAATGGGATTCGCATCTTGTAAAGGTACAGTACAGTATGTACATAAAAAGGAACGTTTTCATAAGAAAGCCAAGTTTTTTAAGGGATTTTTTAACTGATTTATATTGTATGCCTTGAAGTTTCCCTCAAAACACAGTAGAGTCTTCATTAACTATTTTTTCTTACCAATTTTACACTTCAAAGCATGAATGTTATTGTTACACTTGAATGTGACTTCGCAGTTTAGCTTTAATGAGTCTGGCCGCCCTCTTCTGACCTCCCCCATTTATTAGGTGTTTTGGCCACAGAAATGCCATCGACTGGATGTTTTGTGTAGTGCGCCATTCTCGGTAAACTCTAAATATTGTCACATGTGAAAATCCCAGGATGGTGGCTGTTTCAGTGATGCTGGGACCACCACAAGGCTCACCAATAATCACACCATGTTGGAACACATCTTAGCTGTTCTAATGCTTAGTCGAACATGTGAACGTCTTGACTCTGTCTGTGGGCTGTATATAATGCAGCCATACGATTCGAGCGGGCTGTTTGCAACAAATACTTACACCTAATAAACTGGCCACCTAATGTTTCTCTGTTTGAAACAATTAAACACTTATAAACCAGACTAGGCGAATCGAAGGTGTGGCCAGAGGTAGCCTTGGCTCCCCCTAGTGAATTTATGGCCACCCCAGTTGCTGCCCTTCACCAAAAAATAAAAACAAAACATGAAGCAACTAGTTCTGTAAACCAGAGCTGCCCAAATGCTTATCAATCGACTGCAGCATGTCTCCAACTCGATCAGGAGATGATTAATGGATGATGCTCAGTTTCATCGCTAGTGGTCTTCTGGTCGATCACAAGGGGGGTCACCAGGAGCCCACCCTGGTTGGACACACGTGGTGTGGCTTGGTCATCCCCAAAAATATAACTGATCCCTGATGATCACTGACAACAGATTAATTTTGATGAATTACAAAACACTGAAAATAACCAATTTGGTTCTCTTTCTCTAGCAGAGAAACCAGACTGATGCAAAAACTGACAGAAACCAGACTGGTGCAAAAACTGACAGAAACCAGACTGATGCAAAACTGACAGAAACCAGACTGATGCAAAAACTGACAGAAACCAGACTGATGCAAAACTGACAGAAACCAGACTGCTGCAAAAACTGACAGAAACCAGACTGCTGCAAAAACTGACAGAAACTACACTGGTACAAGTTCAAATCCTGTTGCCGTTATACAAGCACTGGTAAGATGCTCAGTGTGTAAATAGGCAAAGTAGCTGTCCTACCAATGGCAACACTGATCACTTCTGAATAAATAACAAATAAACATGGCAAACAGATGTCCTGTGGCGGGTCAGGTACGGTGCCCACCTGACAGAGGCGTGTCTGGGATCTCCAGAGGTGGGTATTCTTCACGTAAGGTCAGCAGCTTGGAACGTTCATCCTGTAAGCTTCTCTTCACCAATAAGAATTCTGTGGGATCTTTTTGTAGAAAAAGAACCTTATTTTAATTCCATCCATCCATCCATCCATCCATCCATTTTCTGTAACTGCTTGTCCTATTCAGGGTCGCGGGGGGTCCAGAGCCTAACCTGGAGGCTATGGATGCAAGGCAGGGAACATCCTAGGATGGGGCACCAACCCATCGCAGCCTTATTTCAATTATATTATATAATCATGTGATGACATGCTCTCTCAGTAAAAAACTAAAGGAATACTACAGAAAAAAGACATATACATGTTCCTTTTCTCTGTAATAATCTGTAACAGCACCAGTCAGAGATTGCAATACCACCACAATCTGGCAGGAAGAGAAATTTTTCACTGAGCTACCCAACATACACAGGCCCTGCAGACTTTATGAGATCTTACCAGAAAGTGTCCTGGAAAGACCTTTTCTTCTCTCCTTGGTTGGAGGAAAACCGGTACTCAGACCTAGCAGAGAAAACAGAGCAACCTTCTGCATCACAGCAGAACCTCGCATGAACTCTCATGATTACCAAGGTAATGTGCCCATTTATGTATTATTCCCACACTGACCCAACAGGTGTGTCCAGTGCTCCAGCATCACACATACCTTTGGCTCAGAGAAGAGAGCAACACCGACTGGGAAGTTCCCAAGAAAAAATACTGGAATGTTAAAATAGATTACATAGTTCAAAGATGTGGACTGTTTCTCATTAAGTTAACACTGTGCTGGAGGCAAAACAGTTGCGATTGAACTAATGAGCAGTTTTTTGGCAGAAACTGGGCTGAAATACACAAAATGCATTCTGTACGTTACAGTGTGGCAAAATATGGAAATCCACAAAAAAGCAATCAGTGCACACTGAAAAATCTTCAATTCATGCTGTCTATGATGTCATGGCACGAGTAAGCATTAAGCGACTAGCCGCTGTGACCTTGAGAAAGCTGTTTGACTGGTCTGCGGTCAGATTAATTACATTTCACAAGTAGTCTGTTTGTGAGACTTACCTGGTAGTGGTGTTTCAAGGTCTTCTTTTCTATCGATCTCTCCTCTAATCCTCTGCTTTATTCGCAGGGATTTTGTTCCCATCTTCCTGAAGGATGATAACATATTATTCCTCTTGAGTGACTTCACCTGGCCTTTACACTGGGCGCTGTTGCTGGAAGTTTGGTCATTCGTATCCACATGAGGAGAGTCAGCAGCCTGACTCGGAGAACCGGTAGTTGGGGTCCGAGTTTTGGGGACATTTTCAGTCTTCTCTTCCTTCGCTTCCATTTCAGTATGGTGATTCTCGCCTGATATGCTCTGGCTGAAGCTCCCCCTCTCCTCACTGAGGGACATATCTATTTCAGGTTTCTCCGTCCTCACCTGGTCATTGCACTGTGGGTCGCTGCCATCCGATTTGCTGTTCTCATCTGACACAAAAATACATGCAGCTGTACTTGAAGAATCAAGCTTAAGAGTTTGGGTTTCAGTAGAAATGTCACCCTTTTGCCCATCTTCTGTTTCTGACAAGGAATGCAACTTTGTTTCACGTCCATTTATCTTTTTCTTTAAGGAAGGGAATAACCCAAACTTCTTCTTGCTCTTCACCGGGCTATTGTGCTGTGTGTTGTCCTTTTCTACTGTCTCCTGCCTCCTTTCCACCTCCCGAATGTTATCTTGCCCTTGGTCAGCCTTTTCAACCACACCTGTCATCCTGTTTGCCTGTTGGTGGCAGAAATAAATGCTAGAATGACTCTGCTGCCAAGGGATAAGTATCTAGGGTCTGGCTCCTCAGGACTCTATCAGCAAAAACCACATTGGACTATTATTTACAGAAAACATAGGACAGGAAACTGTCAGGAGGAGAATAGCATTAAGAGTATAAGTCTGGCGTGTCCCCTCTGACCTTCTGAAAGGAAAAACACTGCAAACAAAAAAGGGAGTAAGATCACAGAACTGGTTTATTCTAATAAGATAAAGTCATATTGTCTTTAAGGGTGATTATACAAGGTGGATCGAGCCTCTCAGGGCTCTCAAGTTTCATCAAAAGTGTGGAGTTAGATAATATCTGTTAGGAGCAGACCGTATGTTTCACGTCAATGCCTGAGACTTGAGAGCCCTGCTTGCCACATTCGGATCTTGCTCTCACAGTTCCACCATGTCTGCTCCAGTGCTAGGAAGTTCGGTTCAATTCACAGAACCGACTCTATCAAACTACAGTAAATGAATCAAACGTTCGATTCAAAGAGTCGGTGAAAGGCAGTACATGCCGCAGCACTATGTTCAATTACTTTTAATCAAACTGCGTGTTTATTGAAATCTTATTTTTATTAAAATATTGGTCATCTCTGAGTCTTGTGAATGTATATCGATCCCCTCAGGTCTAATCAACATGAAAAACAATCATGTAAGCGGGCAAAACGCTGTTTGCAAAAGCTACTGGGATCCGCACTTTTATTAACTGGTTCTTTTACATTAGAAAACCGGTTAGACCGATTCTCTGAAAATAACCAGTTCAGAAGAATGATTCGATTCATGAACCAGACATTACTAGTCTGCACTCAGTGGGTGTGCACCCGCATGTAATAACGTGCTTGCAGCGGGACCACATATAAGTCATTTTGGAATTTAACCGGGAACAACAAATGGTATATTCTGATTAGCTGGTAGGTGCTCTTAAGTCGGCCCTGGGTGGGCGTGTCTCGATGAGAAACAAGGTGTGGCGTGTGAGTGTGCGAACTGGATGAAATGCGTGTGTCTCATGGTGATCGAGTCTTGAGTGCCCTACAACCGTAAGACAACTTTTGCCTTTTAAAGCCACAGGGGGGGTATGGTTTCCCGGGTACTGGACCTCGAGGAGCAGAATAATGTCTTACATTATAAGAACACAAGACATTTATAAACGACATTTCCTAACTTTTTAATTGTTTTACATTTCCTTAAGTTTGCGTTTCCAATAAGCCACCCAAAATCGGCAAAAGATAACTAGATACAGATGTGGATCTCTGCCAATCGATATACCCAACTTTTGGTAGAGATGGTCCAGTACAGGAAAGTTCGTTTTCCCCAAGTTCGTTTTCTATAGTGACAGACTGACAGTTAAAGGTGCCTTTCTACTCCTGCGACCAAGATTAAATTGAAAAAGGAAGAAAAAAACGGACAAAAATGGGGTCACACATGGAGTCCACAGTGGACTCTCAAGTAGGGATGAAAAGGTTATTGGTTGATAAGCCACTGTGATATTACAGTTGGGCATTACAGTTTCGTTATTTAATTACCATTAAAACCATGATTGATTACTGTGCTTTGAAATAGGCTATTAAGTATAAGTACTGTTCAGGTCCAAACGCAGGCGCAGAATTCTAATTCGGTTTGTCTCCGTAAAAACATGGCAGAAGGCAGTGACAGCGCACCAGAGACTTTTCAGCCTTCTAAAGTCAGAAGTGTGATTGTATTTTGGTTTTCAATATTCGTGACCACTACCCATTACTGATTTCAAGGTACGTTAACTTTTAGTTCAATTCATGATGTGGGAAATTCAGAAAGGGGGAACATATGTCAAGGTGTTTTGTCTAACTTACTAATAGTTTGTTAATAATGTAATCTGAAGCTTTCAGTGTTACCTAGGGGGTGTTCAACAAAGCAGGATTTCTTACTTAGTTGGATAACTTGCTGGATTGGTATCACTTTTTCTGAACTGCGTTTTTGTTTCAGTTTCACTGAAGTACAGTACAGCTCTGCATTTGAATCTAATTGTGTTTACCTGGTATTTCGATTACAATCACAGTGTATTATTAGGAAAACCGTACTGTACCATATACCGGCTTTAATTTCCCTAATTCGGTATGAATTTTTCATTTACCACCGTACCGTAGCATAGCTTAAATAACAGCTGTAACGCCTCAATAGGCTGCATTTTATAGAATATTGTTCGCTGCTATAGAAGCGCTATGAATGGCTGTGCAGAGTGTATTGAGAGTGGATATATTTTAACTGTGCATATACCCTTCTTACTATAACTATTATAACTTTATAGCAGTACAATTCTCCATATATATCTGTTCAGGATTATAGTATTTAAACCTCCTGCTTCAGTTTGTGCTTGAAAATTTAGATCAGTCAGTCCTGCTACAACCCGTGATTTCACACCGCCAATCTGTTCTAACAGGACTGAGCAGTTAGTACTCATGCAAGTCCAATACAACGTGAAATGGTATTTATATTTGTACGATTCCGGGGAGAAAAAAAGCACTACGTGAACTACAACGTAATAAGGTCTTAGCAAGAAACACCAGTACGCAAAAAAAACTGCACAATTAAAAAAAGCTATCCAACGGAACAATAGTGCTGTCCGATTGGTGAACTAATCGCTCTTTTGAACCGGTTCTTCTCATTGAATCGGTCGAACCAGTTTTAAAATCTAAAAGAATCGAACTTTTTGTACATCCAAAATTACATAGGTTAAAGTGTTAGATTCTAAAAATCTGAAAATATTTGGCAAATTATATAAAAACACAGCAACATTTAAAAAAAAAAAAAAGTCACTTAAACATTTGCTTTTCATAGACTTTCTGTAGCCATGTTGCGTTCAGTGCCTCTCAACACAGGCCTACCGTAATCCGCTGTATTTGTGCTGTGTGCATACCCGGCGGCATGGTGGCTGTGTCTCACTACTCCCAACTAATGCCGGCCAAAATCACCATGAACCATTTGCTGTATTTTCTGACCCCACTAGATGGTGCGATCTGTTCAAAACAGGGGCATTAGCCTGCACCATCGTAAACCACCACCACCACTAGTAATACAGCAAATGGTTTATGAGGCGACGTTTAGGTCAGTGAATTTCAACCTTTTTTGAGCCACGGCACATTTTTTTTACACTGAAAACAAACCACGGGACACCATCAACCAAAAATGTTACAAAATGATAATCTGTAGCCTAATAATGAGAAAATAGTCTCTCAATTTATTTATCGTTACTCAGTGTGAAAGCTGAGCCTGTTTGGGTGAACACAAAGCTGATATCCTGGCAGGAATTGAAGACAGACACACACGAAGCTCTTCCTCAACGGCTCTCAGTCTCTCTCTGTTTTTAGTTTTTATATGAGTCAGGCCTGAAAAACTCAGCTCACACAGCTATGGCGTGGAAAATGGGAGTAATGTTGAAATAGCTTTGTTTGTTTAGAATACATCACTTACAGCGCAGACACTCGACAATGGCATATTATTTGCAAATAATAATTAATTTTCAAAAAAGTTTTTTAGACCATTTAAGTGAAATTGGATAATTTCCCATGGTACATTTTACAATCTCTCACGGCACATTAGTGTACCGCGGCACAGTGGTTGAAAATCATTGGTTTAGGTCATCACTGCTCCCGACTGACAATTGACATGGTAGCCAGTTCCGCAGGTTTGATTGAAGTTACTATGCAATTCTCATAAGGCCCCTAAGAGCCAAGGAGACGTTTATGATATTTAATCAATTAAATTCGCTTGGCGTAAGTTACGTTTTAGAGAGGCATTCCTCTAGCTCTGTTTTTCCCATCGGATATGTGTATTTCAATATTCAATTTTAGTGAAGGCGAGGTTTGTCAGAAATGCATTAGTGACGTTGTAGCAGGACTGTACGTGTAAGATAATTACTGTAAGTCTGCAATTAAATTCATATCAGAAAAGCAAAGTCCCTATAATATTATCTTTTTGTCACGGTAATAATTATTAAGATCGGGCAAGTTAAGCAAGCATGTTGTTGTTACTAAATATACGGTAATAATAAATAAAACAGGGAGCAAAAATATATGGGTAAGAATCAATATCAATATCTATGTGGAGCTAAAAATACTGTTATAATCAATAATACATGTCGCTATCTACAGTAGCTAAACATGCATTATTAATCTAATAAAACATCAGCGAAACAATTCTTGGCTATTGAGCTGAATTTACATTAATAATGTAATAAAAACATGTCGGTTATACTATCAAGCTAAATGTAAATGACTTTTTATAATAATTAATAAAACACGCCTTTTTAAAAAACATTAGTAGACGATTATTGGTGTAAAAGCTTGCTGCAAGGGTGAATACTGTGATACCGTAAAACCGCCAGAATCTTAGAAAAATATCATGATAGAAATTTTTGGTCATACTGTACATCCCAGCACTGCAGGAAAAGAGAATTAAACTGGTAGTTTTGATACAATTGGTCAGAGTAGCTTTGTGTTTGTATTATTATGTTGCATCTACTGCATGTATGTTGTGTTTAAAGTGATATGACGCATGACTGGGTGAGTTGTCTGCGTCTGTCTGTGTCTGGTCATGTAATTATCACATTGTGCGGACCAAATACCCATGGATAGTAGTGGATTTAAATCTAAATATAATGTATATGTAAACAGCTACCATTATTAAGTGCAAAACCTTGCATTGTACTTCAATTGTTTGAGCAGCTTTCTGAGTTTAAATATAAGATTAAAAGAAAAAACACGTGCTGTTATTACATATGAATAAACTCACATTTTTCTTATATTTTTAATACGTGGAAAGTAATTTCCCCTACGATACTGACCAAAGGGAAGAGTCTTAGTTTTTATTTTGTACCTTTTTTGCATTGATAGGAACAAAATGATGCATGAAGAAGAAATGAAGTGGAAGTTGGCACGAGGACAGGGTGCCCCCATGGTGTCGCAGACACGTAATGCCGTCATCAAGGCTGACTGACTGCAATGTCAACGGAAGGGTTTGGGCATGTTTAAGTCTCTCTTTTTAATCTTTTTTATTTTCCTTTGAAAAATGTAACCTTACTGAACGTGAGGTTATGTTTTCCATTTTTCTCCAGAATTTCGTCAGCATTATGTACAGTGGATATTAAAAAGTGTACACACCCCAGTTAAAATGCCAGGATTTTGTGATGTAAAAAAATGAGACCATGATAGATAATTTCAAAAGTTTTCCCACCTTTAATGTGACCTATAACCTGTACAATTCAATTGAAAAACAAGCAAATCTGTTAGGGGGAAAAAATACAATTACCTGGTTGCATAAGTGTGCACATCCTTAAACTAAAACTTTGTTGAAGCACCTTTTGATTTAATTTCAGCATTCAGTCTTTTTGGATACCTGCCATCAATTACAGTGACTCTGATTAACTTCAAATAAAGTTTGACCAAGTAGGATTTTCCTGACATCTACTCAGCTGCGTCCTACAGTAAAAGCCATGGTTCACAGAGAGCTTATGAAAGCATCAAAGGGATCTCATTGTTGAAAGGTTTCAGTCAGGAGAAGGGTACAAAAAAAATCCACGGAATTAGATATATCATGGAATGCAGTGAAGACAGTCATCAGGAAGAGGAGGAAATATGGGACAACAGTGACGTTACCCAGAACTGAATGTCCCTCCAAAATTGATGAAAGGCAAGACAAACTGGTTGGGGAGGCTGCCACACTGTAGGCCACTGTGTCTATCACAAAACAAGGCATAATTTGGGTGTGAACACTTTTTATATCCACTATAGCACAATATAAAACTATTGTTTTATAATCAGAAAAATTTACAAATGATGTAGGACGTGTACAATTTTAATGGTTTATATAAATCCGAAAGCATCACATGTAGGAGGTAACCAGAAATGATGTTTTACCAGTCTAAGTTGTTTTTAGAAGTGCCATTTGTTTCACACACACTGGCACAGAACTGGGAAGCAGGCGCAGGAGTCGGGGCAGTCAGGTGAACGCGGGGTTTATTCAGAATAGACACAATCAGGAACACGGAACGACGTCAATGACCGGACTGGGGAAACATTCACAGACACTCACTTAAATACACAGAGGTAATTAACACAACTAGAAACAGCTGATAACAACAGGATTCCACACGAGGTAAACAAGGGGGCGTGGCACACAGGAGGATCGGAACAGTCAGGGCATGACACCATTAAAATCGTGAGCGTTGATGTTTGTGTTTCCAGTCATCACAGACAGAGACAACGTGCATAAGAACTATTTATAATCCAAGAAGAGCAATGTCTGGTCAGTTTCACTTTGTGTTTCTTTTATGATATCCTCACATCTTTGAAAATTTACATTGTCAAATATTTCTTATCACAAGAGGAGGAAGGGACTTAACACAAACACAATACACTGGCTAGTATTGGCCGGTTAATACGTAGCACAGCTGCAAAATTGAACTTTGGTCGGCTGTATATCTGCTCTCCACGTAGAAAAATGATAAGCCCAGCTCAGCCATTCTGGGTTACACAAAGCCATTTGTGACAATCACATACAGACCCTTTCCAAAAAATTAGAATATCATGGAAAATTTTATTTATTTCCATAATTCCATTCAAAACGTTAAACTTTCATAGATTATAGATTCAGGGCCCACAACTTAAACGAT
>JAODKC010000028.1:15576020-15604501 GCA_026777985.1 Mormyrops attenuatus
CAGGAATTCAAAAAATTAGAATACTGTGAAGACATCAGCCCAAATTTTACAGGGCATGAATGTTTTAAACTGAGTGTAAATAAATAAACTTTTCCATGGTATTCTAATTTTTTGGAAAGGGTCTGTACTCTTTGTAGATTCAAGCTACCAGAAAGCCACCGGATACTGATCCCTGTTGCATATCCCTGTAACTCCTCAGCTGAAGGACACGGTCTGCTGAGATTTTCTCGTTATGTACTCATGCAGTGCATAAACTTGTTGGACAGGAACTGCTGATAGTTTTTCATACAGTGCTCCTTTTCTTTCAATATGAGCTCGAAAACCTTGAGACTTTTGCTGTCAATCTTTAGGGGGCGGGGGGGCAGTTTTGTTTTCATTTAGTGCTCTGCTGCATTTTGCCTTCAACCGTGTCCCTTACTATACAACAGGAAACTGGGTGGTCTGCCCTTGTTGATTGACAGAATAGCATAATTCACATTATGAGCTGAGACTGAACACATGAGTAGTTCATGGCAACGTTTTGCCCATCTCTGAAATTAGTCAATCAGCTTCTTAATTCACTAATTCACATAGACATTCTTCCATTCCGCTTTCACAGATGGTGCTTTTCCACTGTCATATGGGAATCGACCCGTATCTGAGCCATGCCCTGAGTATAGCGCGGTTCCAGTTCGCTCCGGTTTTCCACTGCAGAAGGGTCAGCTAAGTGAAAGCGTTGCCGAGTTTGGTGAGCGACAGTAACGCAAAACCAAAGAGAAGCTTTACTGTTTACTGTTCACACGTCTATTACGAATCCATTCCACTCAACTGTTCAATAATACATAGTGGGAGGTTAGAACAGTCCGTTTTACACATGCACCACACATCTTACGCACAATGGCACAGGCCTCACAGCCGCCTGCACACTCTCAGCTACAATCTAACGTGTTGTCAGCATGAAAGTTCTCCACTGTGAGTAAAGACAACACAAAGGTTGCAATTTGTAATACAGAGGAAACCGCTTATAGTGATTTGGTAAAGTAAAATATATCAGATAAAGTTGGGCATACAGCAACTCATTTTCAGTTAATTGTTATTTGTATTTCTTTCCACTCACAGAACACATTATTTTGAGACTTGTTTAAGTGAGTGAAGATCCTGTAATTTAGTGCAGTTTGGGGGAAATTGTGAAGTTTGACAATTTCTCATTCATCCAAAATGTACAGTATATGTACAGTATACGCTGTCAATTATAGTTCTTAGAAAGAAAATAGGAATCAGCATAAGGAGTCATACTTGCATAAAAAATAGAAATCGGAATTGGCCAATAAAATCGCAATCAGTGCATCTCTAGAATATACGCCTTGTCCTTCAGGTAATCCATGCGGCAAACACCGATTTCTCCATACATTTCGACGAGTCAGATGATGGTGACCCAGCCAGCTCGGTTTGGTCATGAGGGCCATGTACGCACACTTATGGCTCAGGTTCGGCTCACATACTTTGCAATGGAAAAGTGCCACCCCGCGGTACGGTTCGGGTACGGCTCTGTTCTTTGTGGCAATGGAAATTAGTATCTCTTATACAATTTTACTTTGCTTAAGCCTAAGAAATTGAACTCACACATTACAGTAGCATACATATTTTTTAAATGTTAGTTTACATACAACAAAGTCAGAACAGATTTCACTGGAACACAATGCAATGAGTGAAATTAGTAAATATTTTCAACCTACATAACACCATAATTCATATTAGGCCTAAAGCTAATGCTTATTAAAGATGATACAGCCGTTGTTTTCGAACTGTGGTACACTTACGAAAAGTGGTGGTCGGAGAACCCAGGTGGTTTGTCAAAATATGTTACTGATGGTATTTTTTTTGGCACTTGGCTACTTCGGTCTGATCTAAAGTGGTACTTGGTACAAAAAAAGTTTACAAACCCCTGTGCCACATCATTCGTAATACATTATCTAGAGCACACATTTTAATTCTTCACATTGACACATTTGAAAACCATTTTAAAGTGTTGTATAAACAAGGCATACCTATAACTTAAAATTTTAACATAATTCAACCTAAAACTACATGTAAAAATGACTAATTACGTTTTTTAGCCAGAAGCTCACCTGGATAGCTGCTCTTCGGTTCCTCACTTAACAACAAATGTGTTTCCTGTAAAGGTTGCTGTACTTTCACTTTCGTCTTCATTCAGGTATGAATATCATTTGTTCAGACTTGCTATATGCAGGTGATTTCCAGTCAGCAAGCAAAAAGAAATGTCCTCCAAAGAAAATAAGGACAAAATAAAGATAAACTGGAATTCGTTGCGCAAGTTTATTCCAGGTTGTAGCACATGGTCTTGCTGTGAGGTGAAATCACCTTGGAACAACATTTTTGCAGGATGCCGGTTAATGTTTTACCGACATGCTTGTGTAAAAGCCATGCTTGTATAATGAGTAAACTATAGCAACCATTAACACGTTATTGCATAATTTTAGCTGATTTTGCCCAATTAATCCATACAAGTAACATACAGAAATGCAGAATCGCATTTTTCCGATGAGCAGTTGCATTGTGTAAAATGGGCAGTAATGCCTCATGAGCACAAATTGATTTTTAAAAGTGAGAATGCATTTTAGTGTACTTATAAAAGCTGACCACTAGATGGCAACCAATTCAAAGAGTGAGAGACTTGTTCTGACACTTTACAATGATATACTTAACCTGGGAGAATCTGATAACAGAATACATGGAATGCAGGGTTCGTTTTTTAAAGATTAGGTTATCACGCAGAGAGAAAATCAGAAAACATCAAAACTTTTGTGACTGAGGAACAAGTGGAATACAAAATCTATACAGATAATCTCTCCCAGCACCCTAATCACCAGACTCTTCATCCTGAAAAAAGTTGCCCAATCACAAATTATTTTAATACATTTAATGTACTTATAATGAATTCTAATTAAGCTGTTAAAATTAATCAAATAAAAGCTGTCATTGCCAGTTCAGTAAGGACTTGGTGTCTGTGACGGATTTGTGAAGCGTTTACAGTAGGAATGCTTGCCTGCTACACCGTAACTGTATGTTTGTGATTGCTTGTGTGGGTGGGTCTACATGCACATGCAGTATCACTTTCTGAGACATGCTTACGCAGGAATCCCCGTAATGTAGATGAAACCTGACAGGATACTGTGCCACGAGGTGGATCTCTGCATTTCTGCCTGTTATTGACCTCCAAGTCTGAGGACACAAATCCACACCCTGTTAATGCATGTGTGACCGCCTGACAGAGTTTCAGGGTTGGAGAACCACCCTCAGTGTTACTGAGTCAAAAACTGGAGTGATAAATCATGGCATCTGTGGTGGTCTGTGCGCAGTGCACTGTGCAGTAAAGGGGTCGTCACGCCCCTGGAGACGGACATCTATTGTGTCCACTCTTTTTGGCTTGTAATTGATTGACAACTTGTCCCCTTTATTGTAATCAGGTCAAAATATGCAGGGGAAAATTGTGGGAGATGGAATGAGCAGACAAGGGTGGTCTTCAAGTTCAGCAGGCCAGTAATGAGGTTGAATGACGAGTCCACATAGGCAGCAGCCCCCACCCCCAAAGCTCACAAGACTAACTTTATTTCTGTGGTGATCAAAGGGTTCCCAGCGTTTGCCCAATTTATATGTCATGTCAACTTTGCCTTTGTAAGGTGTTGCTCTCCCTATCAGCTGGTTACCAGGCGAGGCCATAATGTTGTCTGTAGTGACCATTGCAGTCACTTAGCTTCTTCCTCTTTTCTTACAGGCCACACCAGCTATTATCTATTGACTCGCTGCAATAGCATCCATGTTTTAGTGATTTAAGGGGTAGTGTTAATGGAATTATCTTCCCAAATTAGGATCTCTGTGCCTGTGGACAGAATTGAAATATGATTGCCATGTGTAAAATTGTATGCAGAGTGTGGTGTAGTGGTTAGGGTGCTAGTGTAAGTTGCTAGGTTTTTTCGTTTTTTTTTTTTTGGGGTGTTTGTAGTAATCATGTCAGAATCCAGAGATCTTGTTAAGATCTGTACCAGTGCTGTGATTGTAACTGGAGCAGACTCTCCAAGTCCAACCACTGGCATGGAGTTGGGTGTGCTTCTGAGCCCTGTGGGCCAGGTTTGAGAAGAGTTAGTTTATGTGAGCTTCAGCGTGTGGGGCAGTGGTTAGGGTGCTAGTGTAAGTTGTTAGGAGGGGCTGATGAGGCAAGACACTCCAAGGCAGGAACAGCCAACCCAGAGAAGCTCTGAATGCCAGTAAGTGCCACTTTCCAACTCGCCAAAATAAATACT
This sequence comes from Mormyrops attenuatus, assembly GCA_026777985.1. Taxonomy (NCBI): domain Eukaryota; kingdom Metazoa; phylum Chordata; class Actinopteri; order Osteoglossiformes; family Mormyridae; genus Mormyrops; species Mormyrops attenuatus. Next base: position 15,580,322 of record JAODKC010000028.1, read on the forward strand.
CCCAGAATAAGGCTTCGGTCGCAATAAGAAGAAAATAAAAGAAAAACATTCTGAGCACTTTCCTCCTGTCGAGCAGATGCAAAACACCAGGAGGAAGTCCTGCGTGCGTCCTGAGTGGCTCATGCATATGCAAAAATTCGCTGTTCGCTCTGAAAATAATACCTACTAACTGCAAGAATTCCTCAATGGATGACACCAACAAGATGGAATATGTAAATGGTACCGATATAGGGGCCAAAGGGGGGCCGACATGTCCAGAATGTCCAGGTTGCCCAATGAAGTCTACGACTCTGACAGACTTTATACTTATGATCCGTCACTGAACAAATCACCAAAAAATACCAAATACACATAAAAGTAAACCAGTATACATGCTTCCTGATTTCCCAGAGATTATTAAAATTTGTGTACAATTTCATTATATGGATGATATACTGTATAAGGTTTATAAATATTGCCCGTCAGGTGCTTTTTGCCTTATAATGATTTTTTTCAGAAATGGGGTATTTTTGTAGTGTAAGTATTTTCCATGCTAATCTCACCTTTTGCTGGGATGTGTTTTGGCACATTCTCACATTGTGATTATGGGTTACACATACGTGGAAATCTATTAAGATTGTATCTTCCATGGGAAGGTTTGGTTGGCTGGAATCCTGTGTTGTGTATTCACCTGAACCTTGTTATACACCTAGAAAGCCAGCTGGAAGACGTGAATGGTGTAATGTTTGTCCGATCACTGCTGTTCAACATGTGAGCTGTGAGTACAGCAGATCATATTAGAAGGCAAGCCCTGCCATTAAGAAAGTGGACATGAGCACACAGATGTAGTGCTGGAAACATCTAAATACCAAAAAACAGCTGAGCCACTGACACGTGCTTGACGGAGTGTGACATTACCCTTACACCCATTACGCTTTGGCGCTGTCTGCGGCCAAGGTAGCGTGAGCCAGCAAAAGCGCACCCTCCCCGGATCTCTTGACATTTCACCAGATGTGCATACTGTCACCACAGTAGAGAACGAAGTTCTGCCTAGAGAAGAGAAAACAGGACGTTTTTATGATTGTATGCGGATATGTGCTTTGGGAGAGGGTGTAGTTGCAGCTTCTAAAAAAGGGCTGGGTAGGACGTAATTTTGGAATTTATCCATCAGTTAGTTTCTTCTTCCTTGTTGAGAGCCCCCTGCCTGTAGGGCCTGTGTAAGGTTCTGTAGAAGGTCTGATAAGGTCTTTTGCAGTCTCAAATGTTTCTCATAGGAATGCATGTAGTGCTCTAGCTGTAACTTAACACAGTTGAGTACAATGACTGGCACTTCTGTGCTAAAAGTAATCTTTACATACATTCATTAATGTTCCTGTCCACTGTATATTAGCACATAATCTTTTCCACTTTATTCCTCTTTTAGCTTGTAATACTGAGCTGGGCTGTCGCTAGCCTGAAAGCTTTGGTTCTCACCATGAACAGGTAGTCAATGACAAATATTCTGGGGGTGAAATATTTAATAGGATCACTGGCCATCAGAGGAACATCATCTTTCCTGTGGGACGGGGAAGGTTGGGGTGTCTTATTCCTGCCTCTTAGAAAGGGCCAAATCATCAATGAAAACCCATTAGAACACATTGTACAGAAGCCCCTTTTTCTCATCTACTTCTTTATTGGTGCCACTCGACCACATGACCAGATATATCACATGAAATGTGTGATATCACCTCTGTAGAAGACGTACGCTTCGTGTGTCCCCTTCCTTCGGAGGTGTTGAGGTTCCTCCCAAAGCTCAGGTGTCAGGTCTAGACTTGTGCCATGATGTAGTGCCTGTAGGAGCTACTGTGGACCTGGCTTAGGCAACTAAATATAGTGCCTGATTAGAATGCATGAATTTTAATCTCCCTCTAATGAAACCTCTCCAGCGTATTGCTGTCTTGCACACTCTTTCACCCATCTCTGTCTTTTTCTCTTTCTTTCTTTCTTTCTTTCTTTCTTTCTTTCTTTCTCACATACCTGCAAATTGAAAATTACCATAGTATCTCGATCATCTAGATGTTGTTGAGATTAATTCACCTTTGCTGCAGAACAGGTTAAACTGACTTCTCCTGTGGGGTAGACAACAGGATGATTTTTTTTGCCAATATGGCAAGGACCTGATCAATTTTAACGTTTTAAGGGACTAGAACTTCTGGTGACAAAATTTTGGTCTGAAATTAAACAGATACCAGTACTTTTAGTTAAACCGTCCTTTACGGATTTGAGTTTCACAAATAATAACAGAAACTCATAAAATGACATGGATGTACTATAAATATACACGCACACACTAAATAAGATTATAAAAAAGGCTAATTTAAAGTGTGTTGTCTGTTCCACATACATAAATAGGGCTGCCGCAATTAGTCGCCGTGTCGATGACCTCTGAAAATGGTCGACATCCATATTTTAAATCGACGCAGCGTTTTTATGATTTCGAAAACGCTTCATTATAATAAATGTTTTCCATTAATATCACCGCGTAATCATGAGAGTAGTTCCGTTGCACACCGTGCAAAGTTTCGATGGCATGCCATGGCGGCATTAGCGCTAAGCACAATCGAGGACCTAAAAGAAAACACACAGGCACTATTCTAGATGATAGACCACCGGAGTAGGCAAAAACACCTTAAGTGTTGTCTGTTCGTTGTTATTAAAATACCATCAGTATGGAGAACTTTTAAATATCTTTTGTCCTTGTACCTGCCAAATAATTATTAAAGCCATAAAGTTGTCTGCTGGATACAGTACCTTAAAATCTCCATTGAATAAGTGTTTGTGAAAATGTTTGGGCTTATTCTATGTTGATAGACAGTGCCGGTATGTTCGTGCTCTTCGGGCTCGTTGGAGCCAATGTTATCTAAAACTGAAAGGAAAACGTACATTAAAAAAATCATTTGTAAACTGAAATAAAAATTAAAATTATTTATCAAACAAAAACGTGTCGGACTTTAATTTGCATCGCCACACCACTGACGTCTTTTACCTTGTGTAACCACAGTATCTCCTCTTTTAAAAATTATATTGGGTACTGAGCTGTCTGTTTCTTCATTGCCACTGCAGCGTTTATCACTTACGTGATTTACTGAAACAGTCGCATCTGGCGTGCCCCGATAACTTAATTTAATAAGCATAAAGATACGCCGAAATTATTCAGATTACTAACTTTTCGGTATCACAATACGCATCTCATTAATATTTTAGGCATACCACTAATGTGATTCAGGAATTTCGAATTGTGGGCGAAAATAATATCCGAACAGCCTGCGTCCATTACCTCAAGTCCTGGAATGACATAAGGCCTACTGTTTGTTGTTGTCAAAATAAAAATAAAATTTACTTAAATTAAACGGTCAAGTTAATTTTCTGGAGGAAAATTAATCGTTTACATTAATCGACCAATCGGTAAAATAGTCGATAGATTAATCAGTAGAAAAATAGTCGTTAGTGGCAGGCCTACACACAAAAAAACTGGTCCTAAAATTTTTTTGTGTTATAATACAATATTTCCATTTCCAGTGGATCACTAACAGATTTTTTTATGTTATGTATGACTGTCTGTGATTATGGACTCCAAGTTTTCCTAGGTCTTTCTAGATTTCATTCGCACTGGTACTGTATAGATCTCTCACACCATTTATGTCTGTCTGTCTATTTATCAGGGTTGCAATATGTGAAATAGCAATATGTGAAATTTACAGAAGTAACATTGCGATATTCATAAAACAAAAAAAGGAGATTAAATTACCCAAAATATACTATAGGCAAATAGACCTTGTTATTATCTGTGTCAAACCTGATGCAGACATAATTCAGCATATACCCTTAATTCGTAATGCAGTGTTCTGCCCAAGGTGTACATTGTTTCTTAGCCTGAAGCTCCTCAGATCACATGGACTTTGTGGTGCCATAATTTGTTGGACATAACCATTATTTATGGCTTTTCACAAGAGTATAATATGGAAGTTTTTCCATTGCTGCCCAAATCTATGCTTATAAAAACACACGTGCCTCATGGATCCGTATCAGCTGTACAAAGTATTCCTGCCTTATAGTTGGGTTTGCTGTCAGCTTGCTAGTGGCAGATTCCCTCCTCCCCAGGAACTCTAGTTAAAGACAAATAAAGTATGCACATTCACCTGCAATGGAACATAAAGTTTTAGAGCATTCTATTTTCCGAGGCCACATTTCTTTCCAGAACTTACATTCACTGGGTTGTGCATGACCACCTTAGTATTCTTGTCCCAGGCTGTCAGCATATAGTGAAGCATGTTATTGGGTGGGTTCTGCTCAAAGGTTCTGCTGAGTTGCTATTTTGGACTGATCCTCACCAGAACACTAGCGGCACAATGTCAGAACCTGCGTGTATGGCAGATGATTTGGCTTTAACAATCCTCTGGTTTTACTATCTGCAGCGAGACAATTGTGGGCTCTTGGTAACCCGGCACCAGTCCTTCTGTGCATTTCAGGCGTATTCAAATGAGTCTGATTTGCATGCAGAGAGGCCTGTGTGCTGTGCCCAGTGTAAAACTAGCCCCCGCCTCAGCAGGCCCAGTGACTGCACTACAGAGATAACTGTGGGAATTGAGGAAAGGAGACCATCCACAGTCCTGAGCCTCCTGTTCTTACTGTAGAAGGCTATGGGAGTGGAGGGGCTCCTTATATCGACTAGCCTAACCCCCCGCCAACCACAGTCATACTGCACCTGTCAGGAGAGGAACTGTTGATTTTATTGGCTATTCAAAAGCACAATTATGTCGAGAACAGGACGAAATCAGATCTGCATTCTCTCATAATCTTCTCCGCATAGGTTTGTTCTTGAAGAAATTATGAGTCAGAAACGATAATTACATGTATTCCATGTGTGTGTTTGTAGTGCTCTGTGTGCAGAAGTGCTTTCTTCTTGTCAGTTTGCTATTTGTAGTCTGACTAAGCACTGTATGCTTACTCTTGTTTTGTTTGCAAACTGTTGAGTGGAGAAGCCTTATTGATTTATGCAAGTTGCAAATATGCCTAGATGAATGTTTCAGCTGCTGACTGCATGTCTAGCGTAGGTCTCAGTCTCCTGGTGGTGTCCGAGTTAGAATGGCTGTTTCATAGAGCTCATTTATTTGAGAGCTAAAGGCTCAAAATGTGCACATTGGACTCTCTTTCAGCTCTGTTGTGATTTGGGAGAATTCCCCTTCTGAAGTTCTGTCAGATATGAAGCCCTCTGTGACCAGTTTTTCGCCATTTTCTCCACATAGCCTCTCTTCACTGTCAGGACATGCTGGGGTGGAGGCTGCTCAGTGGGAGAGATCAGAGTACTTTGTGGTATGCATAAGACCTCCCAAAGGCTGTTGAGACTGGCCTTGGATTATCAGATACAGCCAACATCCTGAGGGCATCCATGACTGAGAGAACAATGAGCTTTCATTTCCTAATCCTCATAGACAGGTCTGGCAAAAATAGACCATAATATCAATTTGGTGCTGTGGAAACACCATTGAGTGAGTACAGCAATAACAATATAAATGAATTTACGAAAGCAAAACAGCAAGAGTTGGACAAACTATTAGCCTGCTGTCAGTTGAACTGCATTCTGGATGTCCTACACTGTGCTGAACATTGAAACCTGCATGTTATTTAATAATTGTGCATGATATAGGAAGCTGGATATGTAATAAATATGGAATGAATTAGCGGTGATTTGACGCAGATGTGGGCTGATCAGATGCTTGGATGTCTGCTCTAAGCTCATATACATGTGCTGATTCATATATAGTTTGAGGATTTCGTCAATTGAAATAAGCCGACGTTGACCTAAAGAGGCAAATTAGACCATATACAGTGTTTATGATTTCACTTTCTTTTAACAGGAGGGAGGGATTTGCACTGGAGATTATCAACACTTTGCAACCGGTCTAGGTTCTGAGATGAAAGTTTTGAGACATGAATGCCGTAGTACCTATTTATAATCTCTGAACTGACACAAATTGAACACAAATGTTGAAATGTGCCCATGAGATTGTTGGTGTGAAATAAACATTTTTTTTTTCCTGATAAAAGTTACTCACAGTTTTCTCCAGGCATGTTCCTGTACTGCAAGTGGATCAAAGGTGGGAGAGACATGAGATTCCCTTGCTTGGCCACATGAATATTTAAGCTCGCTCCCCCATTCATCACAGACAGCCATGTTTCAGAGCTCCCAAGCGCTGGCTTTGTGTGCTGACACAGTTATTTTGGATGCAAAGGCTGCATATCAATTGTAGGTTGCCATAGAAGCACTTCCTTTGCTTTTGAGTTGACAGGCACTTGAAAGTCGTCGTGTTCCATCGCGCCTTCCTCACCATCACCCGAAAGCTGCTTGGGGATGTTAGAGAGAACTGTCATGGGGTTGTCAGGTGCTCTGGGGTCTTAAAATAATAACCCCCCCCCTCCTCGCATTACCTTCATCACTGCAGCCCAGTATATTTGATGATGGTACATTTGAGAAGCCCATGCTGTTCCTGTGCTGCTCCCACACCTCTGTCTAGATCGTTCCCCACACAAATAGCAGTTGACATGAGTGCGGGCGGTAAGTGTCTCGGAGTAAAATGACCTCGGCCAGATTTGGCCACCTGTCTGGCGATAGACATGTGACATTTTGCTCCTTTGGATCAAGGTGACCTGCTATTCTACATCTACAGACACATTTTTTTCTCCAGTAGTGAATTTCACAACCTCTTGGTGATGTGACTGACATCGCTGACATTTCTCTGAGTACACAGGCGCACAGGCTGGAGGCCCAGGAAACCTGCATGCTGCCCAGTAGGAATCGGCTTTTTTACCATTGTGTGTTGGACACTATCAGGATTTCTCCCAGGCTCCAGGTATTGTTCAGTGTTTTAGCTGCCATGGTATACTGGATGGCCAGTATAATGGTTTACTGGATGGCCATAAGGATAAATGGGGCTCTGGATTAAGCTGGATGAATATGTCTCTGTTGTGAATATGTAGTGTCATGTGGGTGTTTTGTTTGCCACGGATTGCTTTGCTTTGCTTTGCTTTGCGTGTTTTGTGGTGTAGAGTTGTCTTTTGGCTTTAATTGTGTTGTGGATTGTTGGAGATTTCTTTTTACTGGTGGCCACATAACTGGTTAAATATGATGGACACTTCTAGAGACTAATCAAAGGGGGGGGGGGGGTTACTGGCTCCTCCCTGCCTGTCCCCTACAAATATGGAAGAAGACGATGCATGGGGATGAGCAGGGCAGCAGCGGGGGTTCGCACTGTTCAGAGTGACCAGTATCCTTGGAATATTTGAAAAACCAATGTATTTGTCAGCTGGAGGCAGAGGTGTAGGAGGGGCATGGATACCTTGGCAGATTCAAAGGGACCAGCACTTGACAGAGGTTCTTGAATACTTAAATTTATAGGTAAAATTGGATATAAGGGGGAGGGGGGGCAAGTTAACATTTTATCACAGAATCTCTAGGTACGCCCCTAGCTAGAAGCCATGGAGCTGGATGGAGTGGTACCTTGGAGTATGGTGGTGCGGAGATAGTTAGTTAGATCGGGGCCGATGTAGGAAGGTACTATGTGCCAGAGTTTGGCATATGAGTGTTGTTTCTCTCTCTATTGACGTCCGCTGTTTCACGCACTGGGCAGCAGGTGGGGCTTGTAAGCGGGCTGATAGGAAGCTGCCGCCGGGTTCACTGTTGTGTACCGACAGAGAGCAGGGGATGCGTAGTCAGCTATGCGGCTCCTATCGATACCGAGTGTCCTCGTGTTTTAGTGGATCAGGTTTGGATCGGACCGCTGGCATTGGGAAGGCGCACAAGGTGCCGAATGTATGGCTTTGCTATGAAATACTTAAGCCTGGGCTGCTGGAGAAGGACCCCGCGGATGTCAGCTAGTTCAATGTTGTTTTTAAATTTTATTGTAGTAAACAGGGGAGCTACTACAGATATTGGGTCCCATGAAAGCATATCACATTGGGCCCCAATCCCCGACTAATCAAATTGTATTCAGAATTTTTTATGGCCCCTGTCATTGAGGGACCCTAGGATTCACCATAACTCCTCCCCCTTTTTTGGCGCTCCTGGTAATAAAAGCTGGTTTATTTTAATAAGGGGTTTCCTTTGTTATTGACTGACTCTGCACGGCCCCCTAATAAAAGAACTTGTTTTGCTAATCAGTAGCTTGGGTTACCTGGGGTTCTAAGGACTAAATCTTAAATTTCTTAGGTGGCATAGTCGGCCATCTTGTATAGCACCAATTAGCCGGGTGACTGTAATACCGCTACTGTGCTATGTGAACGTCATACAGCATGTAACTGTGCCTTTACCCTCCTCACCTGTAGCTTCATGGGCCTTTGTATGACCAAACTGGAGTATGTCTGTGTGTGTGTGCAAGGACTGCTTGGATGGGCTAATTTCTGTTACTCGATCTATTCCAAGTTTCCCTTCTGGAGCAGGTTTTCTTGTACCAGTTCGGGGGGGGTCAAGGGGAACAGTGCCGGCGGGTTTTCATTGAAGCAGCAAGAGAGACCAAAGCATGAAGCGGGAAGCTACAGATGCACATTGAGAGTTACCAGCCCAAGCCACCCGCTTTGATGGTTTGTAGCTAAAGCACAAACTGCTGCAGCATGAAGGAATGGTAAGGAGCAGGAAGACTTGGCGAAGAGTGAGTAGTAGGACTCAGAGAATAGTGAGAGTGATGGGGGAGCTGGGTACGCCCAGAAGCAGTGGAATGGAGCCACAAAAAGTGCCGGAGAAAGAAACCCACTTGAGAAAATCTGAAAGACCTGGGGCCCCGGACTAGGCAGAAGATAAAGAAATTCTCTCCTGTAAACCAAGAGGCCTTCAAGCACGATAGTTGCTCAGTGTTGCTGTCACCATGATTGGGCACCAATGATGTTCTTCCCGGACCATGCTGGACTAAAAGAAAATAATTGTTTGTTTCACTAATTGGGGAACTGGTTCCACTTTTGTGAAAGCCATTTCCCTTTGTCATGTAATTCATTATATGCACTTTCCCAAGCCAGTGAGTTAACATGCCTGCCTATGCTGCGCTAATCTGTGGTCTGTCACTCCAGTGCTGGCTTCAGTCAGGTCCTCCTGCATGCTCAGATGTACCCCTCATGGTCACTAGCTACTGAGATACAGAAGCTTGGTGGGGGGGGGGGCTCTTGAGCAGACAGTTCCTACTTTGAGCCAACACCTGGATTGGACTGTGGTTCTTAATACCTAAGCGTTATCTACCATGTGACTGATTCAACACCAGTCAAGGACAGCTGAGAGGAATCCATGGTGACCAACCTAGGAGCAACACACAAGTTCTGACCAATCTAAGGCTGTTGATTACACAGGTTCTGAAATGTGGTGAACGTGCAGTTGTGTTTGGAGGTGGGGGGACTAGCAGGTGGTGGGCGTTTTGAGGCCGGGAGCTCTGATGCCTTTCAAGGGCCCTGTTTGAAGCCAGCAGGAGAAAGAGATAAAAGCATTTATATGAAACAGGCAGCTGAAAAATACCACGCCTAATAAGCCATACCTTAATGGTTTCTATCAAAAGGCACTTTAACATCAACAGATTCATAAGTGCCTGTCTGATGTTGGGTGTCTTTGTACTGGAAAATGGAAACAAGACAAAGCAAGATAAAAAAAAAACACAAAAAGTTCAAATGTGGCTTTGCAGAATGCAAAAGTAATGACAGCGAAAGCGGCGTTGATGATATCGATAACAATTGCAAAACAGAATTGTAATCACAAATAGGTCAAGTGTTCCATATATCGAAATGGGGACTTACATGTGATGCCTTTTCAACAGGCGATTACCATGGCGACGCTGCAGTAGCATGACGTCAAAAGATTAAAGCATTAAAGGAGGTTCTTGAGTGAAGAGAAAAGAGAGTGCATTGGAGAGTTCACGCTTTCGACATGAAAGGGCAATCGCTGCTTAAATGAGGGCCTCCTCGTCTCCGGATTCTGCATAAGCTGACAGTCTATGTGTAATGGAAGAAGAACGGTGCTGTTTTCCGGCCAGGTTTTGTTGCTCGCCACAAAGCATGTTAATCACGCAGTGGAGGTGGACCCTTTGCAGACTTTAGTGTGTCCGCAATATTACGGAATCTCGTGCAGGGAGTCTGGTAAGCACAAAAAGCCTGAAAGCTTCTGCTGAAACAATGTGTGGTCTCTCAATACTTCTTCTTACCGTTGTATGTTTGTCTCTGCTCTTTTTAATGGCTAACCCATGGCTTCTGGGGTGTTGACATTTGTGACAAACAGGAAGTGTTAGTCTCCACATCAGTTATCGATCTCTCTTGAGGAAGGGGCTCACTTTGCATGTCACTGGCCCAGCTGCCTCGACTTCGTTCCCAACACAGGTGTCTGCCAGAAGGATGCTACGACCTTTGAGTCCCTAAGGGCCCTGAATCATTTATGCCCCCCTGCTCATCAGGGAGCCTCTGTTGTTTGTGTGGCTTTTATCTACTGTAGATCAGCAGCAGGACGTGATCAGCTGGCATTTGTTCTTGCCCCATATCTTTGGGGTCATCCTTCCTGTATTTCTGTCCTAAGAAAAGGCCATCCTATCAATGATTTTTTTCACCTTGCCTTTTCAGTGAAAGGTACGCTACTATTGAATGTGCTAACCATAAACACCCGAATCAAAGTGATAGAGTCCAACCTGTAGAAGAAAGGTTGATTGTCAGCTATTGCGAAGAATACTGCAGCCTAACACATTCTACATGTGACTGGACAAAAAGGTAACCATTGTGGTTATCCCAACTCAATGAACAAGCACAAAATTAGACAGAGTGGAGATTCCCCCTTTGTTTCAGTCTCACAATAAACAGAGAGGTCCCTCCTTTCTAATCAACACTAGAGTTTATTATAAACTTGCAATTACCTTTATAGCAACATATACAGAAACCGAGGTGGGCTTTCATACAAGTCCTACTGATCCATAACCTTTATGCATGTAATTCAAAATAAAAAATATCTTCTAATATAATTTCAGCAATTGAGCAAAGTGCACATTTATCCTAAATCAAATAGACCTCTAAGTATAATCATATTATGCACATTTAAACTGTTTTCCTATAATACAAAGAGGAAAAGGTATTATTACTTAAGTAATCAGATGAATGTTGTTACTAGTGTAAGTTATTGTCTTGTCATATTCTAACCCTAACTCACACACACAGAAACAAAAGGCACACGACTCAAGCCTCAACACCACGGAGGACATATTGCGATGGGAGTCTGTGTCCAATAAGGCTTGGAAACAGGAGGGTCTGGAGCAGTGATCCGTGAGAAACATACAGACTGACAATAAGAAAGACAGATCTTTTATGGACAGGAAGTTCCACAAGAAGGGAAAAACAAAAAGCTAAACCCACTTGCAGAAACTAATGCACCTGGGAGTGTTGCAACAGTGGATTTCTTGTCCAGAAAATGCCTCGCTTCAGTGTCAGGACTGATATGCATTCTATAAAAAGAAGTGGCGCAGGACACCTATTCCCAGTACCTATTGTACTGACAAGCACTCACATTTATGGAGGTGGCAGCACCCAGATGACAAAACATATTAAGGTCAATGGAAGAACCGTATGTTTTCAACAAGGGAACTATGAGTCTTCACTCTCCGGTTGTGGTACGTCTAATGATTAGAGGCCTGCCATCCCCGCAACCTGAAAGTCCTATTTCCTAATGAGGGAAAACAATAATTGAAATACTGCTCATGAAAACTTTGATATATACGAAGTGGCAGTGTTTTCTTCACAACAACAATGAACAGATATCATGAACCAGCGACAAAATATGCACCAAGCATACATCCACACATGCATTCATCAAGGACACCGGTTGACTTATTGGAATACTCAAGATTGAGCCCCCAGAATGTTCTAGATCGAGACTGAAGATGGCTATTTCAAAAACATTAACGAGACACACACACGCACACAACTTTACCTGTTCTATTATATGTGTGAACAAAATTCAACCAAAGAAGATACTAAAGATCTGAAAGGGTTGTTTGGGTATTCATCTGTACTTAAACACTTAACCAAACAATGCTTATACAAAGTACTGTAGCTACCACCAGAGTTTGGCACATTATCTATCTGAGTCAGTTTCACAGAGGTGTGTCCAAACTGGGGTCAGTCGACAGGTTTCCAAGCCAGGTGTAGACAAGTGGGCCATTCCCTCCTAGAACATCCTCTGTTCCATGCTCTTCTTTGTCTGGTAGTGTTCACAGTGAAAGCTGAAGTGGTGTTAACTGGGGCATTTCAGATGGAGTCCCCACCAGTAGCTGTACCCATCTCCAGGCTGTCCTCACTGTCCAGGCCCAGCTTTTCCTCTGAAGAAAGACAAGACAGGTGATGCCGTTCAGATGGAACTAAAGTGGGTGGGGGTTCACTACCTGTGCATATGGATGCTTCCAGGTCTACAGCTTGGCTTAGACCTGCTGTGGAGGAGTGGCCTCTATTAGGACACTACAACTGCTTCTCTAATATTGTTAAGTTGTTTTTAAACTTAAATTGTTTATTTTAGATCCCTTAAGTAACTTGGGAAGGGTTGCAGCTGCTAGGTTTTCCAGGGACTTGAACAAAACATTAGGCTAATTGTAGCTTTTACTGTGGGGGGTCGGGTGTATTAACTCTTACATTACATTGTCCAAGAAAATTCGGTAGTCTAATTTATTCTCCATAGTATGATAGGTCTGACCATGACAACAGCATAGCAACTGACCATGGCAACAGTATGGAAAATGTAGAGGCACTGAAAGAGCGTTCTGATTCAAATCTCTGTAGGGGTACTGCTCTCATACTCTGGAGCAAAGTAACTGACATTTTGCGAATATTGTGAGTCACCTGGGGATTGGAGACCATGTGCTGAACAAATTAATAATGTATAGAGGTGAATATGGAAGAGATGGTTTCCACTGCAACTGGGAAAGGAGCCCTAGGCCCCAGACTTGGGTTAAAATGGATGTAAGTTTTGAGTGTGAAAGGAAGAGTCGGCCTCAAATACAGAAAGGCTAGAGGGACACATCTGGGACAGGATTCGGCTTGATGCTACATCTAGGACTGGGAGCCTTGCAAGATCCAAGAACCTCAGCAGGCACCTGGTAAGATGGCCACATGCCAGTACGAACAGGTGTTTACCTAGAAGACAAATCACTTTACAAGTTCCAGGCCAGAGTCCTAGCAGCCAATGGACCATCTATTTCCAGTATAACACAAGTCAGGTAGTCTACTTTCCTGTGTGAATAAACCTAGAACCTAAGAGCTAAATGTCTTACCACATGCATATTCCCAGTTTTGTCTTTTTGTTTGCTTAAAACTTTTTGGTTTGTGACCTTCACATGTGCCTGTCTTTCCAGTATGGGCATGCACCTTCAGAATTCTCTAGGGCAGTGTTTCTCAATGTGGTCCTTGGGGACCCCCAGACGGTCCACATTTTTGTTCCCTCCCAGCTCCCTGCCAGACAGTCCACATTTGCTTTTTGCTGGGAGGGAGCAAAAATGTGGACCGTCTGGGGTTCCCTGAGGACCGGGTTGAGAAACACTGCTCTAGCCCATGACATTTTCATACCTGTGGTCTGGCTGTGCACAGGAGGCAAGGCTGAGCTCTCACTGGGCACCTCAGTGGGAGTCAGGTCATCAGGTGGCCAGCGAAGCTCCCCGCTCTCCACTTCCCCCCCCTCAGTGGGCTCTACTACAATGGAGGGCAGTCTCTTGGACAGCTTGGGGTAGCGGTCATGAGAGTCTGGGAAGACCTAGGCAGGAGAATAGGAAAAATTGCTCTAAAAAACAGGGTTATCATTTAGGAATGTGTACTTTTATGTCAATTAGTGTGTATGATTGGGGGGGGTGTTTGGCTAAAAGACCTGACCAGGCTTGATCCCCCCACCAGCAGAAAGGTAGAAAAGACACAAAGGATCTCCACATGCATCTCAAATTGTGCATAAAATTTGCTTGAGATAATAGGATTTAATTTAGGAGAGCAAGAAGCAGGGTGACAGGATATGAGTAATGAAGTTCACTCTTAATTTCTAAGGCCACTCCAATGAGAAGGGAGGGATACGGAGGAGAGAGCTGGAGAAGACATCTGCGGTAATATGGCGGGGGCTAGGTCTGACTGATCGCCCTGCAGAAACGGGACCGCCAAGCTCGGCTGAAAAAACCAGCTTGCCAGGCTGATCAAGGGTGGCGGGGAATGGTCTAACAAATCATGACCTTTCCATTCCTAGCTGTGCTTTGCGCCCCCCTGCAATGTGTCTGAAATGATACCAGTGAAGAAAGGTCTCCAACCTGTGCACACAAGAGGAAAACAAACTTGGGAATCCAGATGGAATCATTGGAAGGGTCTTCAGAAATAGATCTCCTTGACATGAAACAGGGATAGGACACGTTCCCTTATCAGTGATTTGTGGGGCACAAAAGTGAGCAGTATCTTCCGGATTGTACTGGATGACTTTGGAAGTGTGATGGTACCCCACACCTTGAGACTGAGTTTATCTGCATATATGCGTCATGTGAATCTGATGAGTGGACAATGTGCAATTTTCAGAGCACAGGCATTATGGGCTTATATTCACTAAACAACCAGCTTTGTAAATCTCCAAAACTAACACATCTTCATCTATTTCTGAGTTTGTTAAATAAAAATATGGATTGTCCTCACAAAGACAGGAATACCAGTGAATGTTCATGTTTCTGTTTTTGTACATTTCTGTGTATTTGTGCTTGTGTGTGTGTTACTGGGAGTACAGTTTATGAGAAATGATCATACTGTAAACTTCTGTGTAGTGTGTTCTGGTGTGTAGGTGTGTGTAAACCAACCTGGAAAGACATGGCTTGGTCCTCTGTGGTGCTGCTGCTGCTGAAGTCTCCCATGCCCGGCTCACAGGTGTTCATGACCTCTGTCATCCTGCAGAGGCAGACACCCATGCCTGAGCTGATAAGGTATGGATAGTCCCTCTGCCACTCTTCTGAGTGACAGGGCACATTTATGGAAATTGCACCTTTCACAGGCCATGTCGTTCAGAATCTCAGCCACCAACCTTTTGCATTTGCA
Source organism: Mormyrops attenuatus (assembly GCA_026777985.1). Taxonomy (NCBI): domain Eukaryota; kingdom Metazoa; phylum Chordata; class Actinopteri; order Osteoglossiformes; family Mormyridae; genus Mormyrops; species Mormyrops attenuatus. The sequence continues at coordinate 15,595,385 of JAODKC010000028.1, forward strand.
TTTTCACCCACTGATTAAGTGCAACGCAGTGAGATAGCGTAGACTTCCTGTTAGCGGTATCCAGCTGCAAAGGCGAGATCCTCAAATATAGCAGTCGAATGTGCTAGCAACTGCTTTCCTCTTACTCATGTAATGGCCTCAGTTTTGGTGGTTAATAACTGACAGTAAATGGTACAGTATCCTGCCCTCAGGGACCCTTCCAGCAATGTGACCTATGGGAATTAATCTTAACTGGTTGAAGCCATATGAAAATCTTAGTACCTCTGAAGAACTTCATAGGAAACAGGCTAAATGTAAGTTCTTGCTGGACTGAGCAGCATTGTCCCTGTCACCTGAAGACTATAACAGCACTTGTTCCTTTTCACATCATCATCTAAGTTTCCGCGGATTTGATGGCACCGATACGTTGCCCATTTGTAAAATGGAAGATCCCTTTTTCTTTTGCAGCTTCAGAGATAATCCAAACCGAAAGTACTGTCCTTGTATCTCTCAGAAACACACTGCATCTTATTTATTTCAGAGAAATAAACACAGCAGCCTGATTTTCACGATGGAGCAGTGAAACCTCTCTGAAACAAAGGAGGCTTGTTCAAAATTAATAATAGGCAGAAAATTAAATAATTTGCTTCAGCACAAAACAAAGATAGCAGAATGGCATCATCATCAAGAGGTTCTAGCAAATCAAGCCTAAAATGGCAATTGATTTAATTTCAAACTATGAGGCAAGAGAGATGAGTTCACACTGAGACGTGATTGTAGTGTGGGTCACTCTGTTCCTCTGTAATGCCTTTCAATGTGTCACATCAGTCATTCTGCCCCCACATGCAAGAGTCACGCTAAGGGTGGCAAATGCAGTGAGGAAAATCACTTCTAGAACATTCCATCAAAACTGCTCACAAGCTTCTAATTGCATTTCTGTCAGTGCTTGCCTGTTTCGTCTTGGCATGGATAAATGCAGGCATACCTATCCTTACTAGGGTGAACAACCAGAAAGGTCCTCCTCTGATTTCAGACTAGGCACTTGATGACAAAAGTGTTTTGATTGGGAAATTTAAAATATTTTTTATTTGCCTTTAACTCCCAGGCTGTCTCGTGTGTCAGTTACACTCTCATGCGATACCTCACATGGACATTAGACCAGGCCACCAAGGCTGAGAGCTCGAGCAGGGTATTTATCTGCAGAGCAGTAGTGGCAAACTCCCACTCTCAAGGCTCAGAAGGGCATTTCTAACAATCCACACTGGTTCTTGTATTGGAATAAATCTTACTTGCCTTTGAGGTTGCATATCATTTTCAAGTGCTACACCACTTCCTGTCTGGGAAGGCTACTTGACTCTGAAGTCTGTTACTAATGCCTTGCTGTGACCATCACTATTGTGGTTCATCGTTAATACCTGCTGTCCTCAGAGAGTCATTCTGATGCTTTTCTAAGGCAGACTTATCCTGCACCGAGGCTGAAAACGGACCTCTGAGACAGGGCCTCAGCCAATCCAATTGACCCGTATCTCAAAAGTCCTGGAGGCACTTGCCCATAATGAGACATACCAGCTGCTTTTTCCAGAGTTAGGGTCACGATAAAGATTAATGTATTACTCTGTGTAGCCCAGTGCAAGTGCAGTAGTTGGACTGGGAGTTCCCTGGCGAGACTCCCGAATGACCCTCCATCAGAACACAAATGTAGCTCCTTTGAGTTGCCATGGAAACAGGCAGTCAAAGCAGAATGCCTTTGATTGTTAGAACTGTGCACATCATAGTGTCAAGAGGACAGTCGCGTTGGTTGTTGTTGTCAGTTATTTGGTCTATATTATGGATCAACTGCAATGGAGAAACTAAAACGGCACACTGGTGTCAGATTCTCCCCTGCCAACTTCAGAACTCTGATCTTGTCCATTTCAGACAGCCAAACGCCCCGGGGGCATCCTGCCACTCGTGGGCCCGCTTCCCGATTTACACCGGGCTGTCATGCGGTAGAGTGAGAGCTGTCGCAGTGACTGAGCTGACATCAGCGGAAGGCTTGAAAAAAAACTACAAAAGGGTGCATTTGTTTTTGCTTGCAGATAAAATTCATGGGAGGAGCACTGTAACAGAGCACTGTACCAGAGCACTGTAACAGAGCACTGTACCAGAGCACCTTACCAAGGATGCTTCCGGAGAAAAAAACTCTGCAGATATGATCATGAATAAATGTACATGGATAAAACCATTAACATGTTCAAAATATATACAGAATTTCATATAGGTGTATATTTCATGAAAGCTGCAAGCGTATGACATAATTTCATTTTGTAAGTGATACTGGAAAAAAAAATGCTAAAGCTCCCAAAAATTATTGAGTGTTAACACTCGTACATGCATGGGAAAGCTTTCTGGAGACCTGGCTGAGAAATGAAAATCTGCGCTTGTTTGGTGCACCAGTGTCTCCTCACAGAACACGTCGCGTGGTGAAATGCGTGTACGTAGACCTTCGAGTTGGCATCCAGAAGAGCTATTAGCAGAGAGGGCCCCCCCCCAAGGACTCAGTGTCATTAAACACACGGAACAGGGCTGGTAGGTCTATGAGATTCCGCCTGGTGAAAGCCTGTGTGCTGAGAAGTATGTGCTTCTCTATAAGGTCCTTCATCTCCCACAGTTGCCTGCCATGCCTCCTTTACAGTGAGGGCACTGCCTCTATTTGTTGTGTGGGTACACTGAAAAAAACCCGGAACCCTGCTTCCGCTACACACTCACACATACACCCCCATCATGCCATACACAAGCTGGGATTTAATGGTGATCATCTGAATTAATGAGATGTTTAAGCAACATTAAGAAGCCGGAACAGCCCTTCCACTTTCCAGATGGGGAACCGAAGGGGGTTAAGGTGCCTTGGGAGCGCCTCCCTATACAGGTGCTTCCTCCTGTGTCCTAAAAAGGCTGTGAGCAAACACAGGCCCCAAAGAAGGTGGTTTAGTTGCCGGGTATTTTCCCAGCATCCATACCAAAACCAGCTTTGCTCAAGGACATGGCACCAGTGCCTCTCCTGGGATTCCATCCCATTATCTTCTCTCGACGAGTCCAGTTGCTTGGAGCAGGCGATGAAAACCGGGTCCTAACATGCACTTTCCTCCGGCACAGAAACATGCTCGCAGCAGACATGCGAAAACTCAGCCTGATCAGGCCACCTCCTATATTCATGAGATCATTTTTTTTGCATCAGACTAAAGACGGGTCTTTGTCATATAACCCTCTGACTGGACCAGTTACATATTCACACATAAAATAGGCTTCGGCACTCCAATCTATGGAGGGCAGTGTTTCCAATTTGGTGAAATGGTCTTAGAAGGAGAGTCGTAAAGGGATAAACTGTTCTGGTTCTCTGTAGAGCAATGGATGACCTCCCTCCTGAGTGCACACACAAACCCAATGGTCTAAGATGGATCAAAGATGAATTTTAATGAACAGCATAAACCATTCCTGATATTGTTGTATTTGATTTTCCTTTTGCCATTACTAGCCCCCACGGACTTAAATTTGGCTCCACAGAACTTGAACAAAACTGACTTTTATCAAAACTCAGATTTGATCCGTTCTTCGGGCTGCGTTTACACTAGAGTGTGTGAATGCATTAATCCGTTCTTTCACATTAAACAATAGGTGCTATGTACTGATATCAAGAGCAAATAAAAGAATAATGAGTAAAAATACAGATATACCTTTGATCTGTCTGTCATTAAGAGCAACAATTTAAAAATGCAAACTAAATATCTTCAAAGAGTTCGCACGGTTTGTGCCAAGTACTGTGCAAAACAGAAGAGGACCCCAGGAATAAATTTTATGTTGAAGAAGTATCATTAATTAAGTGATAGGACAACGTAATAAGACACAGTAACAGTAAACGCGATCGCGATTCGGCACGCACTTGAATGTAATTGTCATCAGCCCCCTAATCGCGATGGTAATCATTATGTAGTTTCACAGCTTAATATTTAGGTTTAAGAATGCCGTCGTAATTTGAAACACGGTAGCAAAATATGATAAAAAATAATGCGTTATGAATGTTTATCTTTTATTCAGAGGAATTATTAATCATCCTGGACAATTATTTAAATAGGCTATTTCGCGTATCGAAAGTCTTGGATTTATTATTAACGATGAATTGTGCTGAGAAGTTCACTCAGAGATGGTCATTTTTGTTTTTCTTAGCTGTAAACTGAATATTACTTGCGCCCGATTTTTTACTATACTCTCTGAATGATTCCATAAGATTTCTGTGTCTGAAAGTCATCGCAAATCAAACTTCAGATTACTCTTAGGATACGCGCGTTCAGATACTGCCCGCAAACTCAGTCGCTTACCTCTCTTATTTACGTCAATCCTGCTCTTCCCACTACCAAGCAGTATTCCAGGGAAAGACGCGAGCCGTCTGTCGCCAGGCACGATTCTAAAGTGCCGGTCTTTCCGATCCCAAGCGCTTCCCTGATGTGCTCGGATGGCGGCGTAAGGTGAGCTTCCAAATGTTGTTAAGTGAGGAGAAGCGGGGGAGAGAGGGAGAGAGAGAGAGAGAGAGGGAGCTGGCATGAAAAAGGAACAGAAGAAAGGAATGCAGACAGATGGAGCTATTTCTCTTTTTTTTACAGCACACCTGATCCATCGACGACCAGCGCAAAACGCTCGCCCTTTGCGGGTAAAAAATCGCCCTATTTGAAATACTCGTTTGGAACGACTAATAATGACTTGCACTGCCTGCATACGGCCATTGAATAAAGCTGCCTTCTCCCCACTGTTTTTTTACGAGGGCTAATTAACATAAAGAAATGGTGACCGTTTGCATTGTTTTGATTTCTCTGAATAAAATCTGCTCTTTTGTTTATTTTGTATATTTCGACAGAAGTATTAGATATAATTATTCATGAGTTTTGGGTTGTTGGCGAGAATTTTTGAATCTCACGTAAACATAATGCGCTTAACAGAAAACCACCATTATTCCAGTTCTTTTATTTCCACGCCATATTAAATGTAATTAATTGTAGGCCTAATTACAAAAACGATATAATTTGTAAACTGACCAGTTTTCAAATATCCAATAAAGGCATAGCTTTCATAATGTGAACCGCTTTTTTTAGATGGGGAATAGTTTAAATATCTTATAATTTTATCCCTGTTTGAGTGGCACACAAGTGTTGTAGCAAGACTTTACTTTAAAATAGCTTGAATGATGTATATAACACCTGACATCTGGACTGTCAGTATTATAGTGTAAGATGAGGGCTTGCTTTGAGCAGAGCTGACTGGGGACAGAATATCTTAACAAAATGGCAGACATTTTTCTGTGAAAGGCTGACTTTTGGCAAGCATGTTTTCTAAACCTATCTTATGTAAATAGCATGTTCTGCTCCACATTAGCCTGTAAATTTCACAAGGTAGGTTGTAGGCCGTCAGATCCATGTGCCTGGGAATGGCATATCAGTCTTCTTGAACAGCCTTTGCAAATCTGGGCTTGTTCAGTTGTGAGAGACAGGCAACCAGAGTATCAGTAATAGTCAGTACTTTGCACTTGCTTACCTGATAACTCTGAATAGCCCGGATCCACCTTCTTTAGGGCTTAAGGTCATATTTCTTCATATTTTTCTTAGATAAACGGCTGCCATCTCACTTTTTTAAGCTTGAATTAATTAACATTTGGGGGGGGGGGGTTAATAGCTGTCATTATTAGCTCACATTTCCCCTCGTCAATAGAGTATATTTAAAACTTTTTATATATATTTGATATTACTTATAACATTGATTGTTAGGGGTTCACACTCTTTGCCTGGCAAGTTCTGAGTATCTACTCAGAAACAACTTCCAATTTTGGAAATGTGTGGCACGCAAGTTACACCAGAGCTACACTTTGCTCAGCTGTCAGTCTTGGCCATGCAGAGCCACATCAGGATCGCAGCATCCCATAATGCTGCTCTTTGGGCTTTGTGGGGTTGCACCACAGGCGATTCTAGGATTTGACCCTTAGGGGGCCCTCTTGAAGAGATACGGGACATTACTCCCACCCATGACTAAATTTGCTGAGAGGCCGTTGTTTGCCTAGCTGGTGGTACGAAATGTATACGAAAACACAGGATGAATCGCTAAATGGATTTGGAAAAATTATATTTCTGCGGGGCTGAGACAAAAAACAGGGGGGCTCAAGCGCTGTTGTATAGGGGCAAGAATCACCTATGGACTGCACTTATCTGGGATGAGTCAGGGAGTAGGATTCTAGCTGTAGGACAGAACAGGCAGCTGCTTTGGGCTCCCGAACCACCTGGTTTGCCTGAAATGATCATCATGATTGTCTTGGTAGGGGGGCCTCCCAGGTAAAGCTTTTCCAAGGACCCCTGAAAAGGTAGAGCCCTGTTAGGGAGCTTCTGAGGCAAGCAGCCAGGTTGCGTGTCAAGTAGTCGTCTTTCTTCAACATCCCGCAATGGTGCGGTGATGCAGGCCTGACTATATCCCGCCCCGTCCTCTGTCCTTTGACATGGTGCCGTAGTTCTTTCAGTGGAAGCTCTTCACTTAATGACTGTCATTAGCTGCTATTCCATGTTCATCACAGGGGTAAGGAAGATCCAGTGATGTATTCAGTCCTATGAATAAGTCATGAACCCATATATAAATCCTTAATAGATACTCGTTTATCTGGTTACATCCACTGAGTCAGATTGACTTACAGCTCGAGGAAAATCAAACGTAACTCGTTCGAACCTTCCTGACAACATGATGCTTCTCAGGTCTGGATGGCAGTTGTCAAACATTTATTCCAAGTTCCAGATCTAGCTGGTGTTTATTTCCGAGCCCAGTTCGGATCTTTCTTATGAGTTCATTATTAATTTTTTAACCGTCCAGCAAACACATCACTGCATCATTGCCCATTTTCTGAAGACCTGAGGGGTCTCTGTTGGGTTGCTTCATGGCGTATAGATCTCAAAGTGTGTTTCGTATTGTGTTCCCTCTTTCCCTCGAGTTTTCACCAAATGCAGCTGTCTCCAGTTGGGTGAGTAAGTCTTGTGGGCACTGCAGATGTGCTACATGAGCTTTGGGTGGTACATTTATAATGCCACTATAAAGTACAAGGAACAGAGTAGGTGGAGGTGTGGCTAGCTAGTTGTTAGCACAAAGACGACCACTCTTGTCCACTTTCCGCCATGCCTGAGTGTCAGCATTTTATATTTTGGCCAGCATTTTGGTCTCCGACAAAGACTCCCTGTCCGCTTCACTCCAGCCTCACACCCACCGACATGCAGCACCATGCCACCTTCATTACCTTTCGTTCTTTTATTTACACATATACTGTCCATCTTACCTGTGTATTTTCGGCACTGCGATGCACTGGGAATCTGGTCCCTGCAGGTACCCACCAGAACTTTAATAATATGTCCACCTCTTTTTATTTAACACTATCAAAGTCAATGTCATTTTGTGAAGCTAAAATCGTGTTTGATGGAGCCCTTACAGGGACTAGAACAGTGACAGATACATGACTAAAAATGAGTAGAGATGAAAAAGCTGGAGGCGTTCCATATTACCTTTTTCTGAACCCAGGTATTTTCCGAGCATGATGTCATACAGTAAGCCCAGACCCACTCATAGTCTTCCCAGCTCTCACATACACGCGACGCGACCTCTAGAAACCCTGGGGGCTGATCACCTTTCATCATGTTCGCGCTTAAGATGAGACTGGGCATGTAGGGGAAGAGAATGGGCCTGCTACGCACCTCCACAGAGCTCCGCCCATGTGCCTCTGTGGTTCTGGTCTGCATCTGATTGGCTAGCTCTTGGCTGTCGTGTCATGGCAAGAAAGCTCCAGTACCGAGAAGGTAACCGGAGAGAATGGGCCACACCCATTCCACTGCTCACCTTCGGGAGATTAATTGCATCTTGTGGATTGCAGAAGACGAGCTTCCAGCACTTGGCAAGTAAATTTTTCCACTCTCTTGGTGACTCATGGCCCGAGGTGACGCAGAACTGTCACCCATTCTGACATGTACACCGTCGGCCCCTAAATCTTTAACCAATCAGCTTCTTTAGAATTTCTCAGATGTTCCATCACGATGAAGGACAAGGGGTGAGGCTGGGGCAATTAAATTCAACATAGGGTGACGCAGCACCTGAGTTGAAGGCAGAGCACTGATCGCATCGCCTCCCTGGGTGACCAGACCCTAAACCCATGGGTAGTAATTATGGGCGAGTGGGTCTTGAAATGAGGCTCCCTTTCTGTGTGGGATGGGGGGTGTCGGGCCTCCCAGGTGCAGTGGAGCGAGCGCCTATTATCTGTGAGTCAGCCGCGCGAGCGAGCAAGCGACAGGCCCAGCTGGTGCCTTTTCTCCAGTGTGCACCCCCACACCTTGCCGCATTCGCTACACTTTAGTCTAAATTGCAGCAAAGGTAGGCTCTTGACGGCTAAACCAGAAATAGGATTTTTTTTTTGTTGTTGTTGCTTCGCTTAAATTGGAATCAAATAGAGAATCAGCATTTTCTGGATGTGCACGGTTATCTTTCTTTCTGTCTCTGAAAGGACACACCGACAATTATATTGTTTGCGCCGGTAAAGTTTTGGACAAAAGGCTCTCGTGGACAGTGCAAGGCACTAACTGTTGAATGTGTCACAGGATGTCACAGTGTCACCGCTGGGTACGAACTCAGCACTGACACCAAGAAGCACAGAATCCGGGTGAGCGCAGAGGTGAAGGCCTCGTTTTCAGTCGTGTAAAGATGCCGACAGTAAGTGGGGGAAAAAAACAATGATACGTTTAAGCCAACGTCAAGCCAATGTCAGATCATGAGTTTGTTGACTTTCCCCAGTCTGGAAATACCGGCATCTGTTTCTACAGAAACAAGTTGATCCTTCAGCACTGTCTACCTAACATGGCGGCCATGGTGCCAGTCTGAGCTGCTCCTCAGTGTGTGAGGTAGCTGGAGCTGCTAGTCTTCTGAAAAACAGGTAGCGCTTTTCATTACCCCGTTTAGTAGCATTTGTTCTTCTGTAGAATTTTTGGTGTCGTTGTCGTCTTTGTGTGTTCCGCCGATGAATTTGTTGCTGTGATTCATTCAAGCGGGGGGGCGGCCCGCGGGGCGGCCCGGCGCGGGGGGGGGGGGGGGGGGGGGGGG
>JAODKC010000028.1:15604601-15619378 GCA_026777985.1 Mormyrops attenuatus
CCCCCCCCCCCCCCCCCAAACCCACACAGCCGCATGACCATTCAGTTCGCGCGTTGCCATGCGGCCAGCGTTGCGCGCTGCCAGTTGTTTCCTGGTCGGGCCAATCAGCGTAGGGCTGACGAAGACCCTTCGGCCCACAGGGAGCGAGGTGCCACTCAACGATGCCGTTACCATCCCCTCCACAAAAAAACCTCAAGAGTAGGAGAAAAAATATCAAGCCCACAATCCACCGGAGCTTATGCCATCCCTCTCCAGCACAATGCCCATGACAACCGCATCATGGTGCTGAAAAGAGTATATTGGTGTTACGTGGAGGAGCGCAGACCTTAAAACGAAATTCTTCCTAAAAGATGCTAGATTTTTCCCATCGTTATTTACCACATTACTGTACAAAGGCAGTTTTAGCTTTAATTGTAAAGAGCCCATTGGTTTTAAAACAATAAGTACCCTCTGACATTATCAACTAGCAGCACTGTCTCTATTTGCTTTGGAAATCTTTAGAAAGTCGAATTATTGTATTTTGGTTTTTTGTTTAATGTTTTTTTTTTCATCTCGGTAGCAACACTAATGACATGTTGATGTTTTTTTAATAGTAATATTTACATTAACTGATATAATCCACCGTATTCTTCTTCGTACTAGGTAAACAGTCTAGAGGATCGCAGACTGTTCACTGTGAACTTTAAATCTGCCAAAATCTGTCTGCGATTCAGACCACTGGAAAACACAAAAATGCTCATTTTATTACTATGATAATGAAGACTTATTTGGTGTACATTGTAGAACTGAAATCAAATATCCCTTTTAAATATCCCAAAATCATTAGCATACTGAGCTTACTGATTGGCTAACCATAAGCACCGGGACTAACATGAAAGTTACACAGAAGTGCAAGAAAAAGAGATATAATTAGCAGAGCAAAAATTGAGCAGATGGATTTTTGTACCTCAGTTACTTTTAATGCATCAATTATTACATTTTTTGCATGCATCTCCATATTTCTGCATTGGAAAATTCAAACAAAGACTAATATATTTTGTCTAAAATTGCCGGTGCCGGCAGTGAAAAGTGCCGGTGCTTATTAGCTGGATAACATTACATAATTTAGCCTCATCATCTGACAGACAGGATAGATGCAATGATGGGGCAGGACGATGCCACACTTCACCATTCCCCTCAACTACCTTCTGTCTCTGTCCTGCTCCAGATTACCTGATATGACAGACTGACCCGGGGCTCTGGTCATTCCTACCATTCCGATCTGTCCTTCTTTCTCAAAATACTAATACAAACAGTCTGCTATTTCAACTCCAGGGATTTCGTCAACAATTTACAAGACACTGCTGCATAGGACACAAGTAATTGGGTCCAGGTGGTCTTTAGCACACTACGAGCCCTGTCCTGTTCATTTTCCCACAATGCCCTGATCCTCCGTATTCCATTTGCACCAGCCTATGTACACTGAGCTGCGACCGACTCAGATTACGACCTTAACAATAACATAGACCTGTAACTACAAATGAAATGGAGAAATATCCATTCAGAGTTAAAAAAAACATTATTGCCTTGTAGCTTGATGAAGATCTGCTAAGGTAAATGTATGAATGAATTTATCAAGGAAGGGATCTGGAATTTTATTCAGAAATGTTCTACCAAGTTTATTGTGTACTATATTGTAGTACTATACTGTACTATATTTGAGATGGAGTGCAGGGTTTATACAAGAGCTACTCATATCACTAGAAGATTGACAAAACCCTCTAGTGGACAGACGGTGTATCACAAGCCATAAATACAGCAGGAGTCTGATCAGTCCTTCACCAGAAGCGTCACTGTCCAGAAAGTTATCTAAATACTGACATTTGAACACAGTCTTTAACTGGAAGTGCGTAAATGCAATTGAAATGCACTGGTCTGTTTTTAATTTGCTGAATGCATTGCTGAGTTTTTAAATTGCTGCATGACTATAGCAGACTGGCTTCCACGTGACCGTGTACTGCATGAGCAGTTATGGATGGATGCATCAATGGATGGCTGGATGGATATGGCATTATTTACAAATTTATTTTTGGGCGATGGATGGGGAATCAGAAGAGGGATTTTATTTCAAAAATATAAATGCAGTAAAACCACTTAGATTCCAGTGGCCACATGAGTGGCCAGGAGTGCCTGGAATGACCTAGAGTCACCTTGGGGGTGCTGCACCCACCCACAAGTCGGTATTTAATGGGTCAGCACTGTAGTACTGGTAGGGCTGTAAGGTCCATTGGCTGCAGGGTCGTGTCAGCGCCAGAAAACCCCTCTGACAGGGCAGGATTTTCATGGGGGGGGGGGCAGTAAAAGCAGTCGAAGAGCAACGCACCACAGAAAGCAAGTCATTCTAATTCTAATCATTATATTTTAGCATCTTTGGGGGGTCGCAGGCAGTCATTTGGTGCCCCCCTCCCCCCTTGACACCAACACTGCTGCAGGGAGCGTTACCTGAATTGCTTTAATACCTATGTCACAGCCAATAATGTGAGGTACATCATACAATAATGGATAAAATGTTACATTCTGAAAATAATCTAATGTAAATCATTATGTACAGAAAGGCACTTTGTCATTCATAAACAGTGATAACTGAATGAATAGTTTAACTTCAGCCTTTTGTCTAGTCTCAGGTGCCACATCTGCCTGATCTCCACATGTCCCAGAGCATCCCCTGGGTTCTCCTCTACTGCAGAGTTGATTATTGCTTTGATATCATCTTCACGCGTTCAGATACAGTTGCCTTCTCGCTCGGGGAGCTCTCCTTCTTATTGCACGTTCCAGCAAATCTGATAATTTCCCACATTAGTGACAAGGCCCTCACCGAAGAAACAGAGCTCAGCTCCTGAGAAAACGCAATCCCAGTCATCATTAAATCCTAACATGAAACCCTGACATCAAACTCGAACCGTAAGTCTCTAGATTGAAGTACAGCTCTGACACGCTGCTGCTGTGCTGCTTCACCATCATGAAACTGCAAGCAGAAAGTTCAGCTTTGATGGAAGAATTGTTGACCTCAGCTTATCTGCTGTCTTAACTCGGGCAAACCAGGGCTCAGGGTCCTGCCTGGAAACAGTAGGAGGGACCAGTGCGATTTGTATTGGAGTGAGGCACTGACTTGGCCCTCAGTCTGGGGCTAAAAATGGAACAGTGTGACAGATTACAGTAGTGGCAGAGCAAGAGAGAGGGCTGGGAGAGGCAAGGGGAACTTTTCAAGCAATTAAACAAAGTAGGACAGTCAGGAAATATTCCGCTTAGCAACACTGGCTCACAGCACACCTTGGCACTCCTGGCCAAGACATCCTTGATTTTCATTTGAAAGTACCATCACAGTAAAATGGCTTCATGACACAAGGAGTAGGGCAGACTAAATGTCTTGATTTATTTTATGTCGGGCATAAGTCACCAGATTCTAATTAGCTAGAGTGTGTTTGTGTTTTAGAACACGGAAGTAACTGGCAGGAGGCCGGCTGAACACGTTTCATGTTGGCCCATATTTTCCATCAGGTATTCATCACGGTAACATCACCCCAAGCAGCACCTAGAGCACATATGTTTTTACAAAAACTGCATGCCGGTCGGCACTGCATGAATATGTATGTGCACTCATGCTTTACATTGCGACACCAGTCTGGTGAATCAGTATTCCTCAGAAAGCTACAGTTCCAAACCGTCCCTATTCTGCTGAAATCCTGGTGCTGAAGCACCTAGTCTACTTACGTGGGCTTGCAGCTCTTAGAAGGTAAGTAAGGTGTTATGTCTGATGCTGCTGTATTGCTTATGACGCAGTATTAAGCGGAGCTTGGCTGACTAATTGGCCTAATGGACCCCGCAGACCAGGAGCGGCGAAGGCGTGCTATGTGGCACCTCCGTACCGAGCTTACCGCCGTTCCCCAACCGCACTAATGCCTCCCTCTGCCCTACGTATTTTTGGAAGCGGGGCTTGTCTGCATGATTTCTTACCGCCTTGACAGATTAGCGGTCACATCCTCAGCTGGTCGCGGGGGGACAGAGCAAAACTAATGAGAAGCGAAGGCAGCCGCGCGGCGGCAAGTGTCTGCCTCGCTCTGGCACTTAATAACAGAGTGTCTATCAGAGTAGCAGAGGCTGTGCTGGGAAAGCTGGCTCTCTGCACAGCTCCTGCACACCACCCTCAGTGCCTGGTAGCTGGGCAGTGGGTGTCAGGAGGTGGCACAGGCCACAGCGACTGTGGACAGGACACAAGGCAGTCTCAGGAGGACACCTGAATCTTTGATATGGGATTTGTTGCATACCTAGCTGATGACATTGTGTGACAGCAGGCTCACTCAGTGGCTTTGTGTACTATTATTAAATCCTAGTTGTTTCAGAGCCGTTCCTAGTTTTCCTCTTGCCTTGACTGGTGCCACTAATCACACTTTATCCCCATTTTCCTGCCATGCGCCAAAGTTAGCCATTAATTGGCCTATTGAGTCTGACCTCCCTAAAATTCCATGAGTAACCAAAATCATGTCTTTATTTAGGGAAAGGTCCATTCTCCTCCCTGAGCAAACAGAAAACTTTTTGATTTTATTTATTTATTTAAAACTGGTTAATTCTGAATCCGTTTTGCGATTATTTCCTGTGATAGACAGGAGTAGTCAGCTTAATCGAGATACTCTCCACAAAAACGGCACCGCTCGCACATAGGCTGTTACTGCCCGCTAGAGGGAAGCAACACATCGAAAAACACCAACTGTTGCACATACTTTACATCGACGACTGCAATTCACCAATTTGACCAGTAGATGGTAGACATAGAATACATTTTGATCCAGGCATTTACAGTATTGCTTTACATAGAACAATCATTTTGCTATTTTAATATGTATTTTTTTATAGTTATAATATATTATCATTCTTTCTTATCACAAGTTCATGTATGATCGAAGTTCATCCTCAAACCCATCGGAGCATTCTTTGGATGCCTGAGTTTATCTGGTGTCTCCTTGGAATTAAAGGTCAGCCCCATTTCTTCTGTTTTGATGTGGTGTGGAACCCAAAATATGTAAAAATGCTACAACAATGAATCCAAATTTTGATGGTGCTAAATGGAACTGCAGTTGTCATAAGGCTGTGACACTTCGACACGGATGTCCGATTACCTGACAACCCAATTTATGTAATGGCAGCAAATCAGCGGAATGTTTTGTGCGGCCCAGTACGTCGCATACCTCAATGTCCTAATTAATACTCATGTCGTGTTCTGCTGTGCAGCACTCCTGAGAAAGCCATTCTGCAATGACCTGTTTTGCATTCAGTCCTATTTCTGTGAGTGTAGGAGTTTCATGCTGCTCAGTCATGTCCCTCTGGATAAGGAAGTCTAGCAAGTAAGTGCATAATAAAGACATTAAGAACAAAGGATATCCGATTAAATTTTTTTCCTTCACCGACAGAGTCTCAGCCGCCTACCTAGTGAGCTAACATTGCTAATCCATAGCCGACGCCGGCATGTCTACTGACTCTGAGCGTTAGCATGTAGCATCAAACTGTCCCACCCCTGGCCCGTGCCACTTATTCCCCTGGTCTGGAGCCCAGCAAGGATTTACAAAGTCCAGCCCAGCCTGATAAGAAGACACAAGGGACACCGTGATGCAAGGCAGATGGACTCAGGCATGGTAAACATGAGAGATAACGGACATCAGATCACTTCCAAAGAAGGCCTTCCACTCGGTGACTGGATTTGGGAGCTTTGGCACAGCATTTTAATTAAACGATGCAATGTTGACTCTGAAAGTCAAATAGTGTAAAAAAAGAAAAACCTCAGGGTACAATGTAAACCAGCATATAAAAAGTCAAAAACAATACCTGAGGAGCAACATTAAAGCTGCCAGAGTGGCTTAAAATGGGCTCACTGCAAAGGATACAATAACAGACAAAACAGGAAGTGAGTGAGGAGGCCCCACGATGGACAGATCAATGCAGATACTATTCTGCTGACAAGGAGGGTCAACAAGGGCCGCCTGCTTGAAGTGACCCCTAACAGCTGGCATGCAGACACTTCAGCAGATCAATGCACCGTGATTACAGGTCTGATGGAGATCTCCGGCACACACCCTCCAATGACGTTTAGCCACCTTGTCACTGCCTTGATCTGATTCAGTCATCCTGTTGGTGTCCCATCTTATTTCCTACCTATGACTCACTGTCAGTAATATCCATTAATACTGTCCCACTTCTGAGATCCGAAGTCCACTCCTCAGCCTGTCCCATTCGCTTTCTCTCTCTCTCTCTCTCCTGCCGTCTCCTTCTCCTCAGTCAATCCAGTTCGCTTGTGTGCAGTGCCACAGCGCTGTGCGATGGTTCCGGAAGCTTCCCTGTTCCACTTTCTGCTTCTGTAACCTGAATAAAGGACCTTGACAATGACAGAGAGCTGAAAGCAGAGCTGGAGGGGAGGAGCACAGCCATCAGGCAAGGACCTGGGACCCTTCTTCTCACTACAGAGGATTTGGAGGTTTAGACCCTGACTGGCATGAGAAACTGCACAAACTGTCTGTGATTCAGAGGTCGAGAGTATGACATACCTTTGTGTGTATATGTGCAACTATACAAGTGTCCAATAGTACAGTAGTGTGCTGTAGGGGTGTGAAGTTGCAGAATGGGGTCATTACACAATGCTGCCGCCCTACAGGACAAAAGCAGACGGTGCAAGGAGGGGCAAAATGTTGTGACACACTTCGATTTGTCATCCTCACAAACTGTTGCCCCTGATCCCATATCGGACCATTGCTCCAGACACAGGTGATGAGTTTTCATCCCAGATGCAGTTTGACAATGTGAGACACAATGAATCAAGCTACGGGCTCAGCAGTGAACCGAAGAAACAGCACACATTGTACTCCCTTGCTGTTCAGACAAAACATGCTTTTCTCAGTGGGTGGCAGTTACCCAGCGGCCAATGAGAGGCTTCAAGGGGCAGCATTGTGGGGTCTCACCAGTGCCATTCGACTGCATGTCCCACGCTACCAAGCCCGATGGCCGACCTGGTTCCATTTCCTCATACCTGCTCTTAACACTTTGTCTGACAAACCTTTGCACACACCATTCTGTCCATCCCCAACAACACATGCGTAGGTAAACAAGCAGAAAATCCTGTTTGTCACATGACCAAACACGAATAATCCAGCACACCACAGCGGTCCTGTGTGTACCTGCTAGGTTCGCTTCCTTGCTTTTTATTTACTCTGGGTGACTCAGTGAGTCTGGGGTGGGGGCTGTAGATAGGTTTCAATGTGGCGTATCAGTTGTTCAGTCGTTAAACCGGGACATGAGCTGCACGCATGATAAGGATATCTACAAAGGTTTGTTGGCTTCAAGGCATGACTGCACTGGGCCAGTACTAATATTACATACATTTAGTTTCTTTCTGTACATAACACATAAAATTTAGTCTTATTAGACACACAAATTAAGCACAGAAAATCTGAAAACGACATACTAATACCCTTTGTTACTCAGGTTAATAATGATTACAGGAAAGAAAAATGCTGTCGTCTGCTCTGCCTGCGGCGAAACAGATCATTAACACTCCTCCAACAATACACGCCGGCAGTTTTGCAGTCATTAGCGTCCTCCCTACTTGTAAACTTTTCTTTTCCATTCGTGCTCATTTAAAATAAGAATCGGTATCTTTAATGACTTGATCCATTTTTTTTCGGATGCAGCAGCTTGTGTGTGCGCCCGGTGTCTTTCAGGGATGAAGTCAGTGCCAGTTGTCTCCGGTGCCTGTCAATCAGACGATGACGTAATGGATCTCGGCAGCATTTCCGGTGTGTGGGCGGGGCTCCGCGCTCCCGGTCTGGATTCCCTGTGAGTGAGTGTGAGTGAGAGAGATAGGGCTGGACAGCACTTCAGCCATATTCCACGCTACTACCACCAAGCTCTGTGCGTTGGCCGAAAAAAGGTGGCTCCCGTGGCTGTAAAAGGGACTGGTGTTCCTGAAGATCCCTACGAAACTCAGCAATTTGGGATCCCCGGATATTTTTCATCATTCTTGTTCGCAGCCGGCGGAGCTTCAACGATTGGTCGACGGAAGAAACTAACAAGCGAAGAGATCTCCATTTCTCCAAAGTGGAAAGTAGAGATTTGTTTGGGATTAAAACAAATGGGACCGGTTGGACGCTGAATCAGAGGGAAGCGAACATGGTGGCGACTGGAACAGTCCTGAAAAAGTCTGGGCCGTAGAACAGAATTTTAACAAAATGTCGGATTTAATCTAGTTGGAGGACTCCGGGACTTTAGCACCAAACCTCGGGCAGATAAATCCATTTTTTCTTTTTTTGTGTGTTTGTGGGAGAAGGGGGAGGACGGAGAGAAGAGCTGGAGGAGGAATTTGTCGGGGTGCCTTTTCTCCAAGAGAGGGAGCGGTGACTTGTATTCAAGGAAAATGTCAGCGAAGGTGAGGCTGAAGAGGCTGGAACAGCTGCTGCTGGACGGCCACCAGAAGGGCGAAAGTTTCCTGAGTGTGGAAACGCTTCTGGATATCCTGATCTGTCTGTATAACGAGTGCAGCAACTCGCCCCTTCGGAGGGAGAAGAACGTCTCTGAATTTCTGGAATGGGGTAAGTCCATGGGACGGGGGCTTAGCTGAGACCTGCGCCCACTTCCTTAAATACACAAACATTATATAAGTGGTCAGACTAGATGGACACAATGTAACGTTTCCTGAAATCAAACGGACCCTTTGGGCCTCGATTGACGATTAACTTTGAACCTTGATCGTCCCTACTATGTAACACCCAGATCGTAGTGTAACAAAATCCCACCGATCAATCGTAAGTTTAGACTTCACTTCAAAATATCGTAATTGATATATGTTAGTGTTTTTGTTGCGGGGACAGGAACTGGGTGGCTTGTAGGTGTGGGAATCGCAGGATCGGTCTGTTCACAGCAGCAGCTCCGAAGACCCAGCCCCACTAATCTCAGACACATTTTGTGCTTTGCTCCGGATTGGCATTGGTATAAATATGCGTCTGTTTATATACGAGATATTCTTTGGGTGTTGTAGTTAAAGACAAAAAATGCTTCACCATGATTTTCTCCTTCAATGAAAGCATTCGGTTTCAGGGATGTCATGTGGGGCGGCGTATCTCCGGGATACACAATACTCGGTATATAGGAGTCATAACGGAAAACCCAACAGCATCCCGTATTGGCTTGTACTGATATTTCAGCGGAGGGTTGGTGCCCCAGATGTCATGTCGTATTTGTTATACCGGCCGGTGCTTTTCCTGGTCCTCCAACGTGCCCGCCGTGTTAAATGGCCTGCACTCCACCCTCTGCCGCCGAGGCCTGATCCTTGAGGACAGTTTCAGGGATGTGCTTACGGATGTCAGCCTGTTTTCTCACTTCTTGCCGAATTAAAGCCAACATTGAGCCGTTGTTTGCTTCATATACTTGGCCTGGCTTTTTCCAGTGTTGACGGTGGTGTGTGTTTTTGCCTCACATATTCTCAGTTCTCTTTTGTATTGCTGGTCCTTGCTCCCAGTGCTGGTACTGGCCTAACCTGACCAGATCTTACCCTGCCCCCCGCCATCAGCACTGCCAGCTTTGCTGTCCTCCCGTGATCAGAGGATCCACTTCCTGTAGTGTGTCTACTGTTGTCATTAATGAGATTATAATCCATGTGGTTCAGCCTTGAGTTGCATCTGTTCTCTGCATGCCCGTCACTTCAGGCTGTGTCAGTCTCCAGGTCCATATTATGCTTAGGGGCCTGTGTCTGTCGACCAGGGCCTAGGACATTTGGATGGTGATGTGATTTTGGCTCTATTTCTGGCTTGGATCTGGAGTGGTTTTCACAGTGGGGCTCCAGCAGATGCCTGTAAGGGACAGGCCTATTGGGGGGCAGCAGAAGGGCTAAGTCAGGTTCCCCTGGTTGAATTGGTCTTTATTGAGGATGTAGATGGTCTCTTGCTAAGAGAGCTGTTGCTTGGTTGCTGTAATGAAATGTGAAGGTAGATGGAGTTGCGCAGTGGGCTTAACTGGGAGCGTGCACTTAGGGAGGTGTGGTGTGCGGCTGCTCAGTGGACATAATTCACAATAACACTGTGACTGCAGCAGAGGAGTGGGGAAGCAGGTTTTTAACAAGGAATGCCCTTTTGAAGAGAGACTTTATTGCAGGGTAGGGCAGCAGTGGTAGTGATATACAAGTGATTGCATATTTCCCTGCTACTTCAGCAAGTCAAGGCGGGCAGGCGGGCGGGCGGGCGGGCGGGCGGGCGGGTAGGGGGGTACACAGTGCATAGGAATTTAACAAAACCTCCCAGGATGGGTCTTGCTGCTATTTTCTCAAGCACGGAGTATACGCCATGATTTCTCATGGGCCGGTCAGCCTACCAGCACTGAAGCTGGCTCCTTGATAGCTATTTAGTTGGTGTATCTGTATGTTTAAATAATAAAAAAATGTAACCAGCAGTGTATTTGACTAGCCAATGCTAAGTTTAACTGACTACAGGTTCAGGTAGATGCTAATATCCTAAGAAGCCCCCCGAGAGACTGGCCCTCAGCATGTCTCCCTGGCATCCTAGTGCACAGCCTTGCTGTGTGACCCAAGTGGCCGGTGATAATCCACGCTCACCGAACACCCCTCCAAGGTCAGCGGAGGAAGGGGAGGGCTTGGGGGGCTGCTGGAGTGAAGGGACCTCTGACCCGGGTGTTGAAAGGCCGGCACTGTTACATCCTGTCCTGCCTCCCGCCTTCCTACACCATGCTCCAGGCTTATTTTAGGCCCAACAGCTGTTTTTATCCAGACCGTTTTCCCTGTTCTCCTACTGTTTGATGTCATTGAAACTGTTCAAATTAAGCACATTTCTCAAGGGTAATAGTTATCAGCCCTCCTAGTTAGGATTTGAACTGGTTTTGAGTTTTTCTAAGTGATTTTCTTCGTGTGGTCCCCTGGGTTATGCTGGACTTACAGGCCAATATGCTGTTCCCTTGTCCACTAGACCAGCGATTCTCAAACCGTGGGTAGAGGCCCAACTTTGTGTCGCAGCAAGTTCTGAAAGGGTCCGAGGCAGAGTTGGAAATGTAAGCATTTTAAAACCAGCGAGCTCCTACGCTGATCCGCAATCAGATTTCCCAGCCCCAATCCTAGAATTAACCTATATAGACGGGTCTTGGATCTGTAACTGCTTAGTGCAAAACTAGTGAACATGCAACCGATCCAAGAAGCCAAACCACAGATGCTTAATTTAAAATTCACTGGCACATCCAATCAGATTTGTGCGACAGGCATTGATTGGCGTAAATTGTCGAGTGCACTGCATGCTTGATCATAGCGTTATTTTAGACCTATATTTGATATAAGGTCGCGACTGAGCTGGTGTGGTAAAAATTGGGTCACATTATAAAAAAAGGTCGAGGGCCACTGCACTACACACTGCTCAGTGTGCCAAATTGTACCCTGCCTAGCAGCGCGCATTGAGCATGTGCACATTCACGGTAATGTCACGGCTGTAGTCAACGCGAGAGCTCTGCAGACTAACCCTCTTGCCAAGTAAGCAGTGATCCCTGTGGCGTTGCGGTCCGGCCCCAAGTCGGGCCGCACTGGTTACGTGGGGATGAGGAGAAGTCGGTGCCGTGACCGGCACGCATGTGGCTCTTTAAGAGCATGGCGCGCCCGGCTCACACTGGCCAGCTGCAGTTTCCATGGTTACGCAGACCGGCTAAGTTCTCATCAATGGCTGCACAGCTGATCCGGACAGCTGAAGAAAGGCCATTTGGAGTGATCCAACCTTGGCACCGCTTCATAATTCCCATGTTCTGGCCTAGCAGAGATGAAGTGCCGGGTGCTGTGGCCAACTCGCGGTTCTCAGCGGCCTTCTGAGGAAGTCCCAGTGGTGTGCTTGCTGGGAAATAAAGGGCTTGGAAAATGGTGTTAGCCTGAAAAGCTAGTGAAGAGCGCCATTCTTGACCTCTGCAGACGGAGTGATCAGATCTGCGGTACGTTTCCCAAAAAGCTTCTGTTAACAACTTACATAGTTGGAATCGTTAAGTTGCGTTATTCCAACTATGATTTTGGGAAATGTACCCCTGGTGTTTCCTTGGTGGATATTGCAAAAGTTTATCTCCGGTACATTTTTGTGATGAAACCTTTCTGTCCCCAGTAGTTGTGTGAGGCAGGACCTGCAGTGTTGGCATGTGTCTGCTCTCACCCATACTGCGTAATGCAGGAGGTATCTCTAAAAGACAAAACTTCATTTAGGCAGGATCTTCACAACTCGGTTACCAAAGGTGTTACCTAAGAATCTTTGCTGTTAATGGAACCAAAAGTGGCATCAAAAATGATGACCGGGGAAAACTGCAGGGAGAGATGTTCCCAGTGGGCTGTCATTTGTGCAAATGAAGAGAGCGCAACAAAGCAAACACAAGCGTGGTATGGTGGGTCGAGCCGGGGAGGAACAGGCACTGCAGCTACATGGTTATACAGTGGTATCACTGGGGGTTAAAGTATGCTGTGTAAGGGTGTATTCTAAGATTCCACTAGCACAGTGTATGATGGGCATGATAATTATATGGCAGAAGAGATTGTTGGGTATCACCCATAATCAAGCCCTGGGGGTGCTCCGCACAGCAAGATTTCTCAGTTAGCTGGGTTAACTTAAGCTAGAAGTCATGATTGTCCAATGAGAGTTTCGGTAAGGAGCATTCCTATTGGACAATCATGGACTGAAATACTGTAGTCCAAAAGATTCACATTCTGATGTTTACTAGTACTTTTGGAGAATTCCTGAAGTTTTCCCGGACCCAGCTGGACCACAGTCGAGGTCTGAGGGTAACAAATCAACAGGCCTTGAGGAAATCATAACAGACCGTCCTGATAACGGAATGGCAGTATTTGCAGGCTATGAGTCACACCCCTGACCACAGCCGTAGTTGCCCACAGTGGGGGAAAGACAGGTGCATGCTGGGCCGGGTTGGACGGTTAGGTCTGGTGCCAGTGAAAAGGCTCTCCTGTGTCCGTCTGCTTTGCCGTCCACTCTTGTCCTGCCCCCTTGCTCTTCCTCAGTCTGTCTCAAAGGAATGGGAAAACGGAAAATGCTGTGCTGTTTCTACCGTCGCGAGCACTTTGCGTAACACGGTGATGGATCGCAGGTGAGGAAAAAGTAGCAACAGGACCTAGCTTGTTGAAGAATGCTTGTTCGTGGGGGGGGGCACTGGAAGTCAATCAATCCCTGGACAGGTTTGAATTAGCAACGTTTCCTTTGCCCCTGCAGACCTGTCCTTCTTAAGAACAGGAATCACCTGACTAGCTGTCCTCTGTACGTCCGGAGAGGATTCTGCTCGCTGATGCTCCCCCCCCCTCAGCTAGTACAGCCCAGATTAGGCATCCAATCCTAGGGTACCTCCTGCGAATCGCTCCGTCAGTTGCCCAAGGGGCTCTGCGGTGAGCACACAAAGTCACACTGGCGCGTGGGGGGGGGGGGATGCCACTCTTGTCGCATGCCTGTGATGTAAACCCCCCCCAGACCCACTAAGCCTGTATGGACAGGACTGTTTTCTTCCGTTTGTATCCTTGTTGCCAGGTGACGAGACCCCCAACCCCCCCATCTGGCTCGGTTCAAGGTCGCTTTCTGCAGCTCCTAATGGGAGTAAGAGGGTCCCTCTGGGTCACGCTCCGGACGTTTGGTGGCGCCGGCCCATTTTGGCACCCCCCTATTGAAATTTCATGGCTGCCCTCCCCTGTTAGGCGTAGTCTCTCAGGAAGCAGCTGGTGCAGGGAGCCTGGTGGTTGGGGGGTGGGGGGGGTTGTGTGTGTGAGCTATCTGAACCTGGCTCTCTGAGGAGGTTCTCCTGTTAACTCATAGGCCTCGGTTTGCTTTATCATGACCTGGTCTGTGACGTTAATTGTTTTTCGGAAGGTGAAATCTGAGAGGCGATGAACTACGACACCGACTGGAGGGGATGAGAGAGATCCTAAGAACAGACGCATATCTGCAGGTTTCCTGACATCATCTCATCCTCTTGATAAGATGATGGCCATATGGTGGAGCTCCATTAGAGTCCTCTGGGACTTCAGGATATCTCCGGCTGCATCCTGTGTGCTGCCCTACCATGCCTTGCTTTGTGCCCAGTGCCTGTGTCCAAGGTTCACTCCCAGCCACCCTGGCAGGAGAGACGGGAAGTGACAGCTGCCCCCTGTGCCTGCCTTGCAGGAAGTGTGTCATTTGCCACAGCCTGCCCTGTGTTTTCTCTGCCGTCCCATTCTGTCTGATGTGTGTACCTTCACACGCACACTCATGATGCAGCACTCTGTGCTCGACCTGCCGGAGATGGTCACGACTGGACAAAGTCGCTTACGGATTGCGGTCGTGTGATCGCCATTTGAGACGATCGGTCCGTTGTTTAGACAAGACACCTGTGGGAGGCCTTGTTCGTGGCACTGTTTGCGGAAGCGTGTGCTCGGCGTGTAAACGCGCCGCGGAGGATCCCGGGCCTTACCACGGAGGGCGTGTCTGGCTCATGCTGGCAGCCGTCCCAGGTTCTCCACCGCTGGTACGAGGTTGAATTACCCTGTAAATAAACCAGAATAAATGGCTGCTTCTTGCAAACAGGTGTCTGGGATGCTGATCCTGCATAAGCAGTGGTTGGTTTAATTACACCCACGCTCGTAATTGTTTTAAATTCCGATGCTCCCAGCTTCCCAGCCTGCCTAGCGTCCGTGTCGATGTGCAGGACGGCGTACTGATGTATGGCTCCGTCTGCCTTGGGGAGTACTGGAGACGGATCAT
>JAODKC010000028.1:15619478-15629922 GCA_026777985.1 Mormyrops attenuatus
CTGTCCTGTGTGTTTTTTATTTCCCCCCCCCCCCGCTTTTTTTTTTTTCTCCGGCCCCCCCGCCCCGCCCCCCCGGCGGGGGTGGGGGGGGGGGGGGGGGGGGGGCGCGCCAGCTGCATCTTTTGGGAGGCTCCCGTTTGGTGGGGATCTCCCCCACAGGTCACTGTGGCAACCAGTGTGGGTATTCCGTCGTTGGGGACCTGTGATGCATCTGGCAGCTCTGACGGCCGTTAATGGTGTCTGCTTTCTGCTTTTGCTCGTAGCGGGTGGCGATTTCCCCCCCGCCATCCAAGCCAAGGTTTACAAGCCTGTCATGTTTCTCTCCTCCTCAGCTGCGTGCTTGCCTTTATGATTTGTGGGGAGTGTGGAAGTGCTGAGTTGAGGGAGGACTTTGGGGCGGACCCCCCCCCCTTTCCTTGCTCACTCTCGTTCTGTCAAACCGGAGGTTGCTGTTTTTTTTTTTTTTTTTGTTTTTATACTTACAGCTTCAGTGATCTAGCCCAGTGTTTCCCAATCCGGTCCTTGTAAACCCCCACACAGTCCACGTTTATGCTCCTTCCCAGCTCCCTACCCGACAGGGATCTCCGAGGGAGCAAAAACGTGGACCGGCTGTGGCTCCCTGAGGACCAGATTGGGAAACACTGATCTACCCTGTGCTCTTATTCGGAATTGCTTGTTTGTGTTTTTTG
Organism: Mormyrops attenuatus; assembly: GCA_026777985.1. Classification (NCBI taxonomy): domain Eukaryota; kingdom Metazoa; phylum Chordata; class Actinopteri; order Osteoglossiformes; family Mormyridae; genus Mormyrops; species Mormyrops attenuatus. The sequence goes on from JAODKC010000028.1 coordinate 15,620,168, forward strand.
TCTTTTTCTCCAAAATTAGTTGGACAGTTACTTGCACTTTAATATCTACAATATTTTTACAGATGGATGATTTCCTGTATTTTATTCCTGTTGAACCTGCAGCCTCCCTGCTGTCACTCCGTCCTGCAGCTTGGGGTGAAGGCGTTAGGTTACCTGAGCCGTATACCTGACCTTATAGAAATGTAGTTCTGAAGACCTCAGCTGACCTCACTTGTAGGTTGTGCTCTGTTAACCTTCTCCTATACCCACAGCCACTTATGAGGCAAAAGCAGCCGCAGTTGGCGATCGAGTGGCAAACACAGCGCGAAAGATTTGCCTGTGGAGTCTGTCTTTTGTCTGTTTGTTTTTGTCTGTTTTTTTAGGAAGTCTCTTAATTTATATCTCTGTTACGTTTCTTGACACGACAGCCCAGGGGAGGATGGGCCATGTTACAAGGACCGCCCTGGTGGGTACGGGCGGTCCCTGGTGGTGCTTGGAATGTGCCCCCATCTCCACAGTGGACAGTCACACATAGGATGCGTCTTTTGGCTAGATTTGGCAAGTCTGGGCTTTTCCGTACCAGGGCTTAGCTGCGGTTTTCCTTTTTTTGCCACTTTGAACGTGCTTTTTTTTTTTTTAATGCCTGTCTCATTAATACTTCTGGATATTTTTAGGGAAGTAATTCAGGTTAAGCACCTCGCTTAAGGGTACAACAGACATTGTGAGAGAGCAGCCCGCAATCCTATTGGTTTGTTATTCTGGTTCTTCAGAAACTCCTGACACCTGCTTAGAGCCCCACCCGGGGCTGCTTGCGGTAGCGGGTTGTGTGAAGTGGGGGATGTGTAGGATGGAGCCCAGCAGGGGTCTGCTAAATGGCTGCCTTTGGAAGGGGGGGGGGTTATGTGGCAGCTGGTGCCAGATAATGGCTCAACCCCAAGCAAGAGAGGATTGGGTTGTCTGCTTTTAACTTCAGTCGCCGAGCCGGCCCGCCCCCTCCGCTTAGCCGCGCTCCGATGCGAATCGGAGTCTCCATCAATGTTTAACGACCCGTTTGTGGGCCTCTTACACACGGGCCACGTGAACTCGGCCGGTCGCAAGCCTCTGGGGTCCAGAGCCCTCGCCTGGCCGAAGCACAAAGGGGGTCCTGTTCCACCTTCTCTCAGGGGTAATCTCACCACACGTGGAGATGCAGCCCTGGCTGTCACTTCTAATGGTTTTGCTGCCCCATTAGCTCTTTATCTATGATGAAAGATGGTCCGGAAGGTAAGTAGATCCTGACGTAGGACAAGCTGCTTCTATTAGTTGTGAAGCACTTTGCAGAAGACAAAGCAAAGCCGGTCCATGCCGTACAGCGGTCGTCTGTCCTCTCAGCGAGTATAGAGATGTGTGCTTGGGCCCAAAATGGGTCAGTGCCGCTTTGTGGTACAGTTTGCTTTATGTGTGCTGGTTGGGAGGGACCTTCATGAGATGCCTTCAAAAACAGCACATGGAGCCAGGGTAGGCCAAACAAAAGTATCCTGATATTTTCAGACAATATTTATAACTATTTTCGTATGTACTTCTTTCTTGTTGAGTTGTTCAGAGCATCTGAGATCAAACAAAACTTGCTGTGTGGCTGTTGGCTTTATAAGTCCAACACGATTCTTTGCACATAAATGGTGTTTTTTTCAAAAGAACACCCAACATGGGACAGCACCTACAAAGTCTAACATATGTAGTTGAAGGTTAGGCAAAGATTGAACTTGAGCTGGATTGGCGCAGCCTGGGTGAATGATGACATGGCAAACTAGAATAAGTTAATGATTTAAATCGGGATGGCTCTACCTTGTGAGCTCTTAACCTCTAAACATGTTAGTCACTTCAGGTAATTGTTATTAATTATATTTTTCCTCCCACTGTTGTATTGATGCTGTGGTGATTTAATGCTAATTAATAGTTCTGTTGAATGCCTGTAATTTGTTTTTATTCCATGAAAGATGAACCATTTTAGGAAGAGATTTTATTTTGCCCCATGTTAGAACATCACAATATTAACAGGTGTACATTCATTCAACGAGCCGTGGCATACTAATACTAAAGGATAGTCTTGCTAACAATAGCTAGCATACCGGTCTGGAATCTGTGGGATCTGGTTTTCTGTGGTGAGATGATCCTGGAAGGGTTTGCCTACACAACATGGACGGTGGTGAAGCATAGAGCGACAGATGGAGAGTGCACAGATTCCCATGATGTCTGCTCAGCAGCGTGCAGTATGAAACCACACTCACAATAATGCATCGAGATGCATCTTGCTCAGGCAGGTGACTGGACTGGAATATGATTTAAACCTTAACACTGAATGGGGAAGATGCCGATCTCCTACGGATGCTCCACGTGTTCAAGTGGAAGATGTCTATATGTCTGATAGAGGACAGATGGTATAGTGAAGCGCTGCCCTATAGGAAGCCTGTGTGTGACTTACGTGGGTGGGAGGGGGCAGATTTCAAGGTCTCAGATGTAGAATACTATCAAAAATAAATTTTCATTTAACTGTATGTGCGGCTGCAAAAAACGATTATTTTGATAATAGATTTATCTTGTGATCTTTCAGAAGTGCTTTAAAAAAAAATTTGAGGTATTTTTTTTAATTTACAGTCTTATTAAAAACTACCCAGCGTAGATAATCTTTAAAGTCACAAAGTGGCTTAGAAACGAAGATCAAAGTTTGATCAAGCTTGAACATAACATTTCTTTAGAAAAACATACAAAATAACTTGCATCACAGTTTCCCATGACAAAAATGAGTGCATAACAAAATCCCTTATTGGCCTTGTTGGGGAATACTGATTTGACTGATGATGTAAGTTTAAAGTGTTTTTACACACTTTGGATGTTTTGGTCTTGTATGAACCCTCCACAGATGTACTCGCGCTCTCTGCCATAATTAGTTGAATACACAACTTTAAAATTATTAGGTGGTGACGTCATTATATGCAATTTGCGTAGAAAACCACAAAAATGGAACCAAGCAATAACGAAAAAGCTGTTTTGTTTACTGATTATCGTTATCGATTTAATTGTTGCAGCCCTAACTGCACGTTTTTCATTTGGCCAATGGGTTAGCACTTTGGGGAACTGGCTAAAAGTTGAGGTATTTATGAGGTTTAAGGCTGTTTTGATTGATCTATTTGGTTGAGCCAGTACTTCCCCTGAGTATTGATGACATGCGTAATGAGTCTCGTCCAAAAATTGAACTTATTCATCACGAGTCACTGATGGAAATGTTTCCCTCTGGTGCTGCTAAGAAGTCACGTTCAGTGGGTCCTGCTGCTATGGTGGTGGGCTCTGTATCATCCTCTGCTGATCCATGTAAGGCTGACACGTTTGAACGTCAGGGTTGGTCAGGACCACAGTGTCGTCAGAAAGCTATAGTCCACCATAGGGCAGTCAGTGGGCCTCACACCTATGGTAGCTGGCAAATGTTACACAAAAGGACCCAGTTTCCTTCATTAGATGCTTCAATTTTCTCATTTTCAGACACATTCTTTTTGGGGGTGCAGCTCGGCACACTCCTAAAGTAAGTGCTTTTACCAAATGCAACACTAAGTTTCACCCATCTGATTTTTGTGATTTTTTTTTTTTTTTTGCAGCAGAGTACATGCCCTGACTTTTCAGGTAGGATTTATAACGGAGAGAAGACCCTGCAAAACCCACTGCTTCAGCCTCTCTGCTCTTTGTGTGTTTGGGTGTTTTTCTACCGCATCAGATACCAAACTTTTGGTACTTCAAGAAAGTACTGAAAGTACGGTACTTCAAGGTGTTGGTTTTCCACTGCCGTAAAAACTGGTACCGGCACCAAATGGACCTCACAGTGCGAGGTGGGGTATTTTGTACTGAATTTGAAAAATGGCTGTAGCAGGGCTGGAAAACGATATTAATACCAACATCACCAAGTTTATCTCTGCTGCTTTTGCATGAGCGCCGCATGCGCTCTCCAAGACAATTATTATCATTGTCATCCTTGTCGTTTAAATCACTCAAAGATGGGTTTGTTGAAACTTATGAACTCCTTTTTTTGTTTAATAAATGCCCCAATATTTAGTGCAAGTAAATCACATCGCTAGGACACCACGCTAATTATGTGCTGTGTTAACATATTCAACCAAATGCTTTTTCAGGGTAGTGTTTGTCTTGTGTGTCAGAGGCAGGCTATTTGCATAACCAGTCGACTAAATCGAATTATTGTGTTGGTCTGACAGAAACCAGACTTTTAAAGTACATGTAAACGTGTTCGTCTGAGTGAAATCGTACTAAATAAAATTTCTCAAATTTGGACTAAGACACCCAGATAATGGGAGTTGATTTCCTTCTGCATGTATACATTAAATCAGACTCAAACTGGCCTAGGTGCTCTACACATGCTCCAGTTTCCCCCCTGGTCTTTGACCCGGAAGTAACAGAAAAAGCCGCTATACAGAAGAAGCTTGGCGCATAGAAGAGGTCGCGTTGTCGGCACACTCCAGCACCATATGGAGGTGTCGTCTGCCTTTGGATAAAACCATAGCCACAAGGAATAGCGTGCATCTTGTTTGTAAAAAAAAAAAAAGAAAAGAAAAAAAAAGTAGTACAACGTACAGTGCATATCAGATGTAAAGCTGTCCGATTCGCCGCTCCACTAGAGTGCTTTTCCACCACACCAGAAACTGTACTTTTGGTACTTCAAAAAGGTACCAAAATTATGATACTTCAAGGTATTAATTTTACACTGCCGTAAAAACTGGTACTGACGCTGAATGACATCACAACGCGGGGTGGGGTATTTTGTACCGAATTTGAAAAATGGCTGTAGTAGGGATAGACAACGCGCGATATTAATACCAACATCACATGTAGTGCACATCCAGTTCTTATATCACTGGTCAGCTAGATTAAAATCAGGCTTTTTTTTACCTTCAATTTGGTACGGATATTATAGCGCAGGGAGTTTACGTCTCACTAAAACACTTTTACTCTGTCATAGGAAAACAGACCTTGCAAGTTTTGCAATTTTAATGATTATTCCTTTTCAAGATTATCTAGTATATGTTTCAAAATCAGTTTAAAGTTTACCTCCGCTACTTTTGCATGAGCACTGCATGCATTCTCTGAGGCAATCATAATCATTTTCATCCTTGCTGTTTAAATCACTCCTAGACGGGTTCGTGAGAAATTTGTTGAATTCCTTTTTTGTTTCATAAATTCCCCAATATTTATTACAACAAAATGACATTGTGATATTTGAAAATTTTCCAATACCCTGCTGTCATAGTATATTATACAAAATACTTTATTTCTTGTTATGCTGTCCTGATTTTGTTGTATCTGTTCTTCTGACCAGATCGCAATTAAAGCTTGCGTCACTTAATTTGTCCATGCATCCATTATTATTAATTTTATTATTTTTTACATCTGTGATGTAATGGGTCACATGTGGCCTGTACTACAAGGCAGGGTTACTGGCTTATCAGGGTAACTTGTCAGATTTAAGGTAGTCTGGGCAAAATGTAAGTGAACGAATATGTGAATATGAAGTCTGGTACCTTAAATCCAACAGGTTACCCCGATAAGCCAGTAACCCTGCTTCGTAGTACAGGCCACTGGAAAAAGCTCAATACTGACAAGCTGTAACGAGCCATATCGCCACCTGTTGTAGTGGAGTCAGACATACTTTGGTCAATAAATTGATTCCCCTCCCATGCAGGTATACTGGGACAAAGACAGTAGTCCGATTAAATGGCATAATTGACCTATAACCGTAGCTCGACTTAGCTGTGGATGTAAACATAGCGAGTTCTTCTTTTTTTAAGTAAACCTGTGTTGTTTTTCTAGCCACATTACCTTCCCCCCAGTGCTGACGCACATGCCATGACTCGCAGCCTTGCCGCGCGGCGCTTGGTGAGCTGGGCGTGTACCCAGGGGTTTGCTGGTTCTGAATCTCACAGCTATATTGAGTTGGGTGGAAAATGAGCCTGGTGAAGTCGGGCACAGAAGACTGTGTCTGTAAGCTGGCCTGCAAAACCACAGATGAATAATAAATAGGTGTATGTGTGTGTTTGAGTGTCTGAGACGGGGAGTCGAGCTCCAGCTTGTGCCCCCCTCATCTGACCCAAAACATCAGAGGAAAACCCATTCTCTCACTTCCACTGCATTCCTGTTTTTGCTTGGCAGGAAATCTGACGGCCAGCCAATCAGCCCAGGATATGCTGGGAATCCTAATGGGTTCCCCCATTTCTCTTACCTCCTGGCCCTTGTTATAGTCGGCCTGGCTGATGGATGTACACAGAGGGGATTTTGGGCCTTTTTCTCCTTTTCGGTATCGGGGCACTCGTGGCAACACAATCACCTAGCCTACCAGCAGAAAGTCACGCATTAGTATAAATCTGGCAGTACCTGACGATCAGGGATCGAGTCCAGCAGGGACCGTCAGCCTGAAAGCTCCGTGGGAGATTGAGTTTGGTTTTGTGCTCTCGCCACTGTAACTTTTATAGTTTTTTAACCTGTTTAGTAAAGAGAACACATCCTCTCAGGGAAGGCCCCGAACTCGTGACTCAGAAAGAAAAACATTGTTCGGGGTCACGGTGTTTTGCACTGCTGCTGTGCTGGCCGGTCCTGACCCGACGGGCGACCAAACAGAAGATGCAGTGTTAGCGTGGTGACAAGGGGGCAGTGCTGCCCCCCCCTCAGCCCCCCGAAGAACCGCACAACGGCCGTCTCTCATGCCGCCGCAGGCCACTGTGGTTCCACCGGCAATGGCAGAGATTTTTTGCAGTATGCTGGGGAGTGATCATCATGGGTGTCCGCATGGGTAAATTACGGCAGCTTTCTAGAAGAGTGCAGAGACTCAAAGGTCAGTGCAAATGAGCCAAAATTATAGTTGAAGGGCTGTCTCATGATGGTGCCCCAAGTTGTCTCATTCGCTGGTAGAGTTTGACACTAACGGGGGTACATGGGTAAAACCGTGGATTATAGGTCTCGGCTTCAAGACCGAACATGAAGCTCCCCGTCCCTTTCACCAGAACCGTGTTCTGGCTCGTTTGGGGTGGTCAAGTACAAAGCCACTTTACTTGAGGGGCTGTTTTCATTGGGTGACCCAAGACTGAAGGGTTCACCTGGAGAGCTTGTCCAGTGAAAATGCTGATCAGGTTATAAATAGGACACGGCAGCTGCTTCTGCCATCCTAGCCAGCGTGCAGATTAGCCAGAGATAACTGGAGCATAGGTGGGAGGAGCTGGGATCCATGGTTTAAGGTTGACTCGCTTCTCTCCAACAAGGCATGCCGTCTTGTCCTCCAGTGAGAGGTTTGGAGTTCAGTTTTCTGAAGCGCTTACTTGTCCTGTTGTGGCTGAGATAATCCAGGCTTCAATCTTGAGTAGGAGAATGTGGGAATGGTGCAGTGCTGTGTCTCCCTTTCTACACTCATTCTTGGAAAACCGTGAAAGTCATCTTGAATAGCTCTGTGGGCAGGTTGTGATGCACTTCCTAATAAGTTCCAGTTCTTTTTGGTTTGTCAGAACTGATCAGATCAGCCGTGCTGTCCAGGAGCCATTGTTGCATTAGTGCACAGTTAGTTTGCTCTTAAATGAACAACCTGGCAAAAGGCTTGTTTCTGATGGGTCCTACTGTTGTCTGAGGGCATTTTTGGACCTTGGTTTGGCTGCAGATTTGTGTGCTCTCTGGGCTGTTTATGGTCTCGTGTGGCTGGTGGGGAGGCGTTGTGGTGCATGGAGCACGTTTACGTAAAGGCAACGATTGTGCAAGACAGCCTCCTCTAGAAAAACCGGGTGGACTCCCAGCCAGGGCAGGGCTTGGCTGTGGGTACGACTGACTCATATTCTCAGAGATCCCTCTCCTGCTCGTACCTGTCGGCAGGACTAAGCTGGTGTGTGCTTCAGCCTGCCCCGCTCTGACACAGCTTGCTGTGTGGTATTATCCTAGAGTTACCTTCCCCAACATTACCAACCTGTCTCTTTGGATCCTGCTCTTTATTGGCTTCTGGGTGATCTCTGGATTAGTGGCCTGCCATGTTGCTTGATCAGCTCTGTTTAACTGGCCTTCGTTTTAGACGTGTTATTGTTTTTGTTAGGCCATGAACTTCTGATTAAAAGCTGTCAGGTGCCAGTTTTGGGGAAATTCTGCTGATCATCAAATTCTTTTTGTAAGCAGGGTGCCTTAAGGCGCAATTCCACAACAGGCCAGGAGGGGCCTTTTTTTCATTTTTTTTTCTTTTTGCTGTGTGTTTTGTCAACCTTCTGTCAAAGGTCGTAACACAAGGAAAGGAGAAAAGCAGGGTAGAACCCTTGGGATTTTGAGGGACGTACTGAAGGGGCAGCTGTTGTGAAAGGCCAGTTTTACGATACCTTCAACAAACTGGAGCTCACCTGCTCAGTGTAATTCCTCCAATGCAGCGTATGTGTGTTGGCTCATCAAGGAGTGGGGTGTTTGCTGTGTAATCACCCTCGGAGCCGTCAAACAGAAAGCCCCCATCCTGAAACGGATTTCTTTTCCCGCGTCTCTTGGGTTGTCATTGCCATATTTATTCTGACGCCCAAAGGAGGATGTCAGACGATCGACAAGCTCAGTGCCGGTATCTCCTCTTTTGTTTGCACTGTTAACGATGATGACTTGTGATCATGAAAGTGAAGAATCCTTTTGTGAATTGGTAAACTTGTGTTGTGTCAATGGCCATGGTCTGCCCAGTAACTTTACAGTGGGTGAGTCCCTGTTTGGAAGCTTGGGTTGGTGTCACAGCTTCTTGACACTCGTGGTTCTGTCCATGTGCTTGTGGTCTCCATGTTCTGTCTGCCTGCCCCCCGCACCCCAGCAGGTCTGTCCAGCTTGTGGGTGGTCTCTGTTCCAGCAGCTCTCTGCTCTTCCTCACCTGAAAACGCAAGGCCCTCTTCAAACAGCTTCTTACGGATCCACTTATCTCTCTCTCTCTCTCTCTCTCTCTGTCCTTCTATCGCTGTAATGGAGCCCCTAAGAAGGGGGGGTGTTCTGGAGGAATTTTTACAGTGGCCTCGGCTACCCCCTGGCTCACCTTGTGGAGACTCTGGGCTTGTACCCTGGATGAGGCACTTATTTTGCTCCTTGCCCTTTTTTCTTGTTGCAGTGCAGCAGCAGGGCACTCTGGGATCGTGTGCGAGCATGGTAGTGAGTCCTGTGTTGAAATAATGCCTGAAAGGGGTAAATACGCCCGTGCACCCCTGGAGTTCACAGGCTCTCATATTGTGAAGAGCTGCACCACTTACAAGCTCAGACAGGATTGTGTGGGGAACAGGAAATTCGTTTTCTGAGGAACAGAAATAGGAATTGAACATGATTTTGAGATCAACAGGCGTAGAGAAATGGGCTTGGGAGGAAGAGGAACTGGAGAGGGGATGGTTTTGAAAATGGGAGGGAGAAACCCAGTATCTCATGTTCTGAGCTGCTTCTGCCGCAGCTGCTTTGGGCACAGGGAGCTGAGAAATGCAGTGCGCCTTGATGTGGAAGTCTGTGACCCCACAGTGGAATCTGAGAAAGCAGACAATGGGGGTGGCAGCACAGGGCCCGTGGCCCCCGGCTGTAGCCACCCCCCTGGCCCCACAGCCCCATTAAATCTGCGAGGAAACAAGATATTCTGGTTTCTTGCAATGACATACTGTCAAACCAAGGTTAAGGCTTACCCTTCTGGGGGGGGGCGGGGGCGCCCGCCCGCCCCGCGCCCGCGCGGCGGCCCCCCGGCGGCGCGGGGGCGCGCGGGGCGGGGGCGCGCGCGGGGG
>JAODKC010000028.1:15648526-15659302 GCA_026777985.1 Mormyrops attenuatus
ACACCAACATATACTTTAGATTTTCATTGTGCAGTGACCTTTTCCCTGAATGAGGCCTTAATCTTTAGGCGGAGACTATGAAGAAGGACCTGGAGGACAGCCGGTCCCGGTCCGACAAAGGTAATGGGCTTCTGGCTTTGGTGTGACCAGGCTGCAGTGCAGATACTGAGTCACTGATTAGCTATGACTGAGTTGCCGGGAACCTTTAAATAGTCTGATTAAAATGTTTAACAAAACCTCTTAGTTGCTTCTACCAAGAAACGCAACTTCATATGCTATAGTTAACAATCTCAGCTAAACGTCTATATAAAGTAACCAGATTCTTCTAGTATTGACCAGCAGACCAGCGTACTTGACACACTGGTGAATGTGTTTCCTGCATTTTCTTTACCATTTTGCTCTAGGTTTAAAACTTCCACACTTCCAGGACTCCATCTTCGAGTACTTCAACACCTCCTCGCTTGGCCGTGACCTGACGTTCAGAGTAAGTCCCTCCCCCAAGGCGGAATTGGTGCTCTGGCAGTGAGAAAGTTACGCAAACCTTTGTCTTGGGAGAACCGGGGCTGGTTCTCACTTTAGCACCCACTCCCTGCCAACACCCCCCACGTGCACACGCCAGGGGGGAGATCAAAGGGAGTAGCCCCCAGAGGTCAAGTCACCCGGCCAACTGTTCCCCTCTTGTGATCTGCCTCATGGACCTTCTCACCAGGCAGACTTCAAACGGCCTTCTGCGGGGGTCAGGCAGGGCAGCTAAACTGTACAAAGCCCTCCTTAGAGAGAGCCCACCCCCTTATAAGCCCTGGGGGTTATTTTATGATTAGGCACAGTTACCATGGTTGGCACAGCCAAGGAAATGGATCCTTCTGTCTGGAAAGCATTGTTACACTTGTGCTTAAGGGTCATAAGAGCAAAACTGTAATTTTTTGTGTTTTAGGATCTTTTTTTTATTTTCATTATTGACCATAATGTTCGTGCAGCCCAGGTGTCTCAGGAATATGTTTGTCTGTATATAGTGTTGGGTTGTCGATAGACCACAGGCAAGTGCATCATGGAGGCGGTATGGTCAGCTCCGATGCCGCAGAGGTCCAAAGTGCTGCTTTATCTGCTCGTCCATGAGGGCTTAAGTGCAGATTTGCAGTGTTAGGAGGAGAAAAAGTCCTTTTGGGTTGAGTGTAATTCATGGGTTCTCTACCCAGGTCACCCTGTCCCTCTCCTGCTCCCATGTTCTCTAAATAACTAAAAATGCACAAAAACAAAAGACAAACCAAGGGAATGTGGTTTTGTTTTTGTCTCGCACGTCTGTCACCAAAAAAAGGACTCAGTCTCATCCTCGTCGGCATCCTCCCTGCTAGCATTTTGGGATGAAGTAAGTCTGGCTGAGAACAGCCCCCCTCCCCCCACCTAGTCACCATCCCCTAGTGCTTCATTTTCTAGTCTTAAGGTTAACCTTACGAAATAGCATTTCCTTCCACCATAACCTTCATCATTATCGGGTAGGGAGGGGGGTCACACAAGCCCACCTGACGCCGCAGCCGCTAACCTCCCCCCCCCAGCCCCCACCTCCACCCCAAGTTGCCGTTAAGCTCTCATTAGTCGTCTTCCGTGGATAGGGCACACTGCTCATTAGCGCCCTGGCAATGACAAGTGCTCAGTAATGACTAATTTATGTGGCTGAGTTACGATTTGCTTACAGATCATGACTCGCATACCAGAGGATCCCCTGAAGCGATTTATCATCGGAGGCTGGGTTTGTTAGGCATGGGGCCAGGGGGGTCTGTAATGTGAGTGTCCTTAGCGAGTGAAATGCGTAGCTCAGGTTAATGCAAATGGTATGGAACCGGAACATGGGGATTGGCTTACTGTGCATCCTTAAGTCGCCTCTGCGTCCCCAGTGTGTAGTTGCCATTGGATCTTTGCTGATGGAAATGCAGGTTTTGGGACTTAGTTTACTCAAGCACTCAAACGTCATCACTGCGCATGAGACATACACCACTTCAGAATACAGCCACGATTCAAAAGCCTGGTTCTAGTCTGTTTGTGTGTCAGTGCGTGTGTGCGTGCGTGCATGAACATGTACACACCTTAAGCCTCAGGAGTTCTGCCTCTGATCCAGCTCTATGGTGCCCCCTGCTGGTGAACTTTTGTACCAGAACACAAACAGATTTTAAATAAGTATGTTGTTCTCCAGCCACCCTCCACTGCTGACGACCAACTGTGTGACTTCTTTCTTATCTCTGGCCACAAAGTGTGAGTCTTTTTCTCCCCCCAGACCAGCTCCATCACTGAGCTAGATTCGGCGCCCCAGAAGGCCGATGTCCCTCCCTCCCCCACACCAGCTACAGAGCAAGACGTGAGTGAACTCCAGTACAGTAATACCCCATCAAATGCCCCCACTCCAGAGCTTTATCTCCTGATCATACCCACTCTAAAGACCTTTGACAGGCTAGACTTTATAGTGGGATGAGAACACTAACTTTACAGTTTAATTAAATTCAGTGATGTATAGTGCTATACGAAGGCAAAACTGCATATTTTATGAAAAATCAAGTAATACTGGCTCTCATGGGCTCTCTTATCTCATGACAAGATATCTTTTGAAAAAACTTTAACTATACATATGGGTGGCCAGTCAAATAAACACAGCAGTCCCTATGTACTGCAGTCACTGTCTCGCCTGTGTAGCATAGTGCTTCCAAATTCTATTTAAAGTCTCTAACAGGCCTATGCTGATTTTTCTCACTTGTCATGAATATTTGATCCCTCCCCCCAGGAGCAAGACAAGCCCGCCCCCGCTGCCCTGGTGGTCACCCCCACTGTGTACCAGTCCTCAGCCTTGAACGCCCCAAAGGTATACCAAGTCTATGACCTCAGAGCGTTGCTCAAAATGCTGTGTGAGCACCGTGTTCCCCTGGTTTGCCGCTCTGTACGGTCCTTTGCAAGCACCTCTGACTGGGATGAATCACGGTTCGTCTGATGCCCAAGCGGTCACCTGTAATGGATTTTAATCGGTGCTTGGGGTGCAGCTTTGTGAGAGCCTGAGCTCTGAATCATGAGCAGTGACTAACGGTGGCATCCCTGTGTCGTGTTCCTGTGTGACCCAGCCCAAAGCTCACCAGCTGAGCATCAAGACCTTCTCCAGCCCCACCCAGTGTACTCACTGCAGCTCTCTGATGGTGGGTCTCACTCGCCAGGGCTATGCCTGTGAAGGTAAGTGTCTGCCCTGCCTTCCTCCCATCACATTTTAACAGAGATGGACATTTCAGGTCCAGAAAGTAAAAGTCCAGACCAGGATTTTGTTTCAGCCAACCAGTTGAGTACTCTGTGACTGTGACTCTTCATACTCAACTGGTTGGTTGAAACAAAATCCTGGTTTGGATTTTTACTTTCTGGACCTGAAATATCCACCTCTGCGTTTTAAAGTAAATAAATGCGTGAATAGTCTTCTCATGCTGTTTTTGTCACCCTGCAGTTTGCTCCTTCATCTGTCACGTCTCCTGTAAGGACCATGCCCCCCAGGTCTGCCCCATCCCCCCGGAGCAGGCCAAGCGGCCCCTGGGCATTGACGTGCAGCGCGGCATTGGGACAGCCTACAAGGGCTTTGTCAGGGTGAGTGTCATCGCCATGGCGACCGTTGTGGTCGTCTAATGAACTGTTCCGGATGTGATCCCACCAACACCAATATGTGCTGATGCTACCTTAGCATTGCCTGTTAATCTGAGCTGGCTGAATGACGAATGCAGTGGCCTTCCTCTGGGTTTTATGGGAATGTGGCAGGTGCACTCCCATCCCAGCATGCCTTGGGCCGCACTGTAAAACAATGCGTCACCCTTCGAGTGCAGAGTACTGACACGCCCCTCTGTGGTTAGGAAGGCCAGGAATTTCTGAAAACAGGTTGTTCTGGCTCTTTGTTTACACTCAGATACAGTTGCTTCTCCTTAACTGTCCCTCCTTAACCTTTGTGTGGACGTCATGGAAGCCGCAGTGTGCCATGTGGGGCTGGTTCCCATAAAGTGCCAGCGAGCCGTGACTCTGAACCTCAGAGTCCTCATAATGACACATGAACGGCTCTATCTGTGCCCCGCCATGTACCACAGGGAGGCCGCTGCCTGATAACTGAGCGTGTGCCTGTATCCTTTTTCCAGATAAGGTGAAACCAGACATAACAAAGAGAGCTGTATTCAAAGGCCAGAGTGGAGGGCCCGGCGGGATTTCTCAAGGCAGCATGTGTCTGTCTGTGTGCCACATGGATGCCCAGAGAGTTTTACTTACACAAAAATTATATGAGGGCAGATAGAAGAATCATTGGTTCAAAGATATAACCAATCAGATTGTACAAGGGGTGGGGCCAAGCAACTAGGGGAGGTGGGCCCAAGACACCTGATTGGTCAGTCCTGCTTCCTCTAGTTGCTTGGATCCACCTCCTCTACAATATGATTGGTTCAGAGAGACATCCAATCATTTTTCTTTCTGCCCTCAGAACATTTTTGTGTAAGTAAAACTCCAAGAAGCCACATGGATAGCTTAGCTCAGAATCTGAAAAGGTATTCATTAAGCTTAGTTTTTTTTCTTCCTTTGCGCGCTTAGGTCTGTTGGCAGTACTATTTTGCAATCATATCCTCTGGTGTAGCATACCAGAATCTTTTTAGGCATTATTTAAAATTTTTATCCCTCTTAAGTCAGTGCTTTATGGAACTTGTACCATAGATTTTTCTTCAGAGTCAAGGTATTTTTTTTCTTTTTAGCTTTGTAACAAAATGCCGGCTGAAGCTAGAGGGCGCCACCTCAGCTTAATGCACATGCTATGTATGCGGAGTTACCTCAATTGAACTCAGTTTAATTTTTGCCAAACCACTACCTTTGATTTTCCAAGAGAAGCTCCTTGGGTTGGAAATCAATAACTGCCTTACTAGAGTCCGGTCCACACATGCACAGAAATGTGAACGTCGACATTCCTGAAGTAATTCTCCTGGTTGTTCAGACTTGTCTGTTGAATCGAGGGCCTGAATGTCCCCTTCAGATGTTGCCATTTAGCAGCTTTGCTGGCTCCTCTCTCTGAAGGCCCCTCACTTCACCCTGCTGAAGCCAGTCGGGCTACGTTACAAGCTCACTTCTGTAATGGCTGTCTAGCCAGCTCCCTGGTTAGCTCTGTGCACCGGCCTCATGTAGCACCATCAGGCCTTGTGGAGACCCCCACCCCCGCCCAGCAGATATGGCTCTGAAGGTTCTGATCTGCCTCGTCCTGTCAGATCCCCAAACCTACAGGGGTGAAAAAGGGCTGGCAGCGGGCCTACGCCGTGGTGTGCGACTGCAAGCTCTTCCTGTATGACGTCCCTGAGGGCAAGTCCACCCAGCCGGTCATGGCGGCTAGCCAGGTGCTGGACCTCAGGTGGGCTTCCGCAGCTTCCCGCCATTACCTTGTCCTTGTTTCAGTGATACCAATGGTTTCACAGGTGGGTCTCGGGTCAGAACATTCCACAGGTTGAAAGTGTGTTTCCTGTGGCATCTCATACTCATTGTACATTTACATTTACTTTGACTGAGGAGATGTTTTTGTCCAAAGTGACATGCAAATAGCACAATACATACAAGTATGCTGTCAAGGAGTTGACCTTGGAATAAGAGTGACTAGGCTGAGCTTCAAAAGAATGCCCAGTTAACCTGTGTTTACCCTGTTTACCCTGCATGTGGTTTATCCTTCCCCTGTTGTTGTACTGGTGTGTTTAACAGCATGGTCAGCATGGTGATGTTCAGTTACCGTTTCATCCTGTGTTTGGCAGAGATGAGGAGTTTTCTGTGAGTTCCGTCTTGGCGTCAGACGTGATCCATGCCACTCGAAAAGACGTCCCCTGTATATTCCGGGTAGGTACCGCCTGCTGCTGCTGTCGATTCCAAATTTATAAGGCCTCCCGGCAGCTGGTGATTATGTACGCTCACCTGCCCGCGTGTGCCCCCCCCCCCCCCCGCAGGTGACGTCGTCGCTGTTGAGCTCGCCGCAGCGCACGGCTTCGCTGCTGGTGCTGGCAGAGAGCGAAACGGAGAAGAGGAAGTGGGTGGGGATCCTGGAGGGCCTTCAGACCATCCTGAGCAAGAACAAGCTGAGGAACCGTGCTGTGCACGTGGCCCACGAGGCCTACGACAGCAGCCTGCCTGCCATCAAGACCACCCTGTCCGCCGGCATCGTGGGTGAGGAGCAAGCTTCATTTTTATTGGGCTTGGCGATGGCACCTCTGTGCTCTATACACTGGTTTATGCGCTTCCTGTTCTGTGGCTGATGCTGCTCCTGTGACTGCCGTTGAATTCAGCCTGCAGGACTGATGCCTGGCGCATTTGGAGGTTGCCGTGGCAACGTTGTCCTCTAATCCCCGAGCCGTATGTGAAATTTGCTAGTAGGAGAGTGGTCTGTTACAAGCATTACGGGTATGTCTAATGCGCTACCGGTAGTGCTGTGGTCTGTTCAAGAAATGGCACTAATCAGCCTTGAGACACTGGTGAAAAGCTCTTTGCTATGACAACCCCCACAGCAAAGGACTAGAGATTCATAGCTTCTGATTAGCCACACGATGGCGGAGGGCGACCACCAGTCCGGCCCCCGCGTTAGAGACAGCCGTGGCTGGCTCAGCCTTAAGCCCCGAACCAAGGGAGGTGCACAGCGATCTCCCTGTGACGTTTAAGCCACCTGCAGTGAAGTGGAATGACGAGTCTCACAGAGTCACTCAAATGTCACCCCAGAAATAGGAAGGGACAAAACGTACAGCTAATTTCCACCTCTGCGTTTGCAAGTCTCTCATTTATTGGCTTCCCTAAATGCCCTGGTAAGTGACCCGTGTTCACGCCTCCATTCTTCTGTCCCCTGCAGACCGTGAGCGCATTGCCCTGGGCACAGAGGAGGGCCTCTATGTCGTGGAGGTTACCAGAGATGGTAGGTCTGCTGTCAGCTGAGTGCTCTCCTTGTGTACTTTCTTTTGCCCGTTCCTCCAGAGACTTGTTGATCTTCTGAAGTGCTGCTTGTTTAAATGTGAAGTTGCCTCGCCACTTGATGGCATTCAGTGGCCTACAAAACCACTTTGTAGCCATGGAGAATCAGCCTCGCCCACTTTCACCAGCTTATAGAAGTGACATTGGCAGGCTGTGCGTGTGTGTGCGTACGTCTGAGGCGATCTGCGTGTCTCCCCAGTGATTGTTCGGGCAGCTGACTGCAAGAAGGTCTACCAGATCGAGCTGATTCCCAAAGAGAAGATGGTAGTCGTGCTGTGCGGCCGCAATCGGCACGTGCACCTCTACCCCTGGGGCGTGCTGGAGGGTGCTGAGTCCACCTTCGACGTGAAGCTGCCGGAGACTAAGGGCTGCCAGGCACTGACCACGGGCACCCTACGCCCCGGGGGGCCTGCCTGCCTGCTGGCCGCCGTCAAGCGCCAAGTGCTGTGCTACGAGGTGGCGCGCCCCAAGCAGCAATGCCGCAAGCTGTGGGAAGTGCAGGCGCCGGGCACGGTGCAGTGGCTGGGCATCCTGCGTGAGCGACTCTGCGTGGGCTACGCATCTGGCTTTGCCCTGCTCGGCCTGCAGGGGGAGTCGTCGCCCGTCAGCCTTGTGGGCCCCACCGACCCATCGCTGTCCTTCCTCAGTCAGCAGCCTCTGGATGCCCTGCACGCGGCCGAGGTGGGCGCAAATGAGTTCCTGCTCTGCTTCAGCCTGCTGGGCATCTACGTGGACCTGCAGGGCCGCCGCTCTCGCGTCCAGGAGCTCATGTGGCCGGCTACGCCAATCGCCTGCAGTATGTGGTCTTACCTTCAAAATTATCGGTGCTTTTGTCAACAGCCATTGACCTTAAAATCTGATTCACATGCTCTGTTCCCCTGACCTTTGAGCTGTTGGGCTGAATAAACATCGAATAGTATCAGCGGAGAAGAATTAGTGCATGACAGCAGCCACTGCAAGTTTATATGGAAGCCAGCTAAAATCGGTTTAGTTATGATGGGTTTTTGTTTTCCTTCATGAATGGGTACTTCCCTGGTTTGTGTGATGGAATGTGCCTTAGTTTTAAACTTAACACTGGTGCGCTGGTGATCCCAGCATTAGAAGGAATGACCCGTGTTTGATGGCCCGTTGGTGTCTTCCAGGCTCAAATCTGTCCTACCTGACGGTCTACAGTGACTATGGCGTCGACGTCTTCGACGTCAACACCATGGAATGGGTCCAGACCATATCTTTAAGAAAGGCACGTGCACTGTGTGGCCACCTGGGGAGGTCAACACTGTGATATGGTACCGGCTCATCATGGATTATTATTGGCGATGACTGTAACGAACGTCTGTCCCGTGCTTCTCAGATTCGCCCCCTCAACGTGGAGGGAAGCTTGAACCTGCTGGGCTCTGAGCAACCTCGCCTTGTCTACTTCAGTAACAGCTCAACGGGTATGCAGTCTTACCACCTTCTCTCCCACTTTTATAAATCCATAAACATGGAGTCTGGTTGGGGTGAGGGAGGGAGGTTTGTAACAGACCCCTGAAGAATGCACCCTTCTGCAGAGGCCTCAGACCTTGCCGTGCCTGAGACATCCGACAACAGCAAGAAGCTGATGGTGAGGACGCGCAGCAAGAGGAAGTTCCTGTTCAAAGTACCTGAGGAGGAAAGACTTCAGCAGAGGAGGTAACTCGCACTCACACGCACGCACGCACGCACGCACGCACGCACGTAGCCTTTTCACACATTTCGTACAATCACGCTCCTCACACGGTTTGGCTTTTCCTTGCAGGGAGATGCTTAGAGACCCAGAGCTGCGGTCCAAGATGATCTCCAACCCCACCAACTTCAACCACGTGGCCCACATGGGCCCTGGAGACGGCATGCAGGTTTTGATGGACCTGCCGCTGGTAATGTGTGCTGACCTAAGGGGCGGGGCAGATTGACATGGCGCTGGGGGATGAGGTGCTTGCTGGTTTTCTTTTAGGTGTGCACTCTGGTCACTCACCAGCTGTGTGTTTGTGAGTGAGTGTGAAAACAAGTCAGTCAAGACGAGTCGAGACTGAGTGCAGTTGTGTTGACATATGGGCTGCTTACAGACCCCTTGCCTCCGCCAGTGGCATTTAAGTACACTGTGGCTATCCTGTTGCTTCCTTGTTCCTTTTTCCCTTTTCTGTTACTTCCTGTTTCCTGTCCCTTTCAGAATGGGCTGAATACTGTCTCTCTCTCTCTCTCTCTCTCTCTCCCCCTTCGGGTGACCTAGCAGAGTGAGATCCCCTCCCCTTCATCCTCTCGACACCATGCCCTGATATCTCCTCCAACCAACTTTGAGCACGTCTATCACATGAGCCCTATCTCTGCCGAAATTTATCTCCAGAAAGAGCCTTCCTCACTGCACGGCCTGTCCCAGCTCTCCTCCTCTTCCTCCTCTCCTTCCACCTCCTCCTTAGGAAGGGTAGGCTAGTGTTCCCTCACTCCCCTCATCACCTCCTTGATCCTCCTTCCCATTCTAGTCCACCTTTCTGTCAGTGACCTTTGCCCTCTGTCACATGGTGTACTGTAACGATCGACGAAGTTTGGTCGTTCGGTCACATCTGTCTGAAAACCTTTTCCCCGACTGGACATCTCGCCACACAGGCGTCTTCATGCTTTGTGTATGAGGTCAAGGAGAAAAAAAAAATGAAGACTTGGTCTGTCTTTGTTCTCTGCGTTATTCCATCAACAGTGTACTGAACGCAACTGCTGGTTGGTTGATTCTGATAATCTTGGTGACATTGCAGCGGAGTCATTCACATTGACATGGTTACATCAGCACTAACCAATGAAATGAAAGTGCTGCTATGGTAACACCTGATGGTTGTTATAGTAACATTTGTGTGTGCATTCGTACATGTGTTTGTGTATTTGTCTTTGTTCTGCCTCTTTGGACTGCGTCCACTCACCATGTCCCTGTCTGGCATCACAGAGTGTGGTTCCAACCTCCCAGGAGGATTCTGGGAAGGACAGAGTGCGTCCTGCCTCCAGCATCTCTCGCTCACAGAAGAATAAGACTTATACGCGAACTGCCTCAGGTGAGCACTTGTGTGCATTCATGTTCATGGCAGGCAGTCGCAAATTGAGCCTTTCCGTTCAGTCTTGTTCACTTAAGAAGTTCTCGTTCATGGTTGCTCTTCAGGGGGCGGGGACTTCAGTGGTGCTGGATTGTCCCGCCACATCTCAGACCCTGACCAGGACTTTGAGAGAGAGGTAAATGTCCACCAAGAGTATTAGTAGATGACACGATTCATATTGTGATGAGAAAGACGTTCTGCCGTTTTAAATGGATTTTTCATTGCTTGCTATACAGGTACAGTAGGTCAGGAAGTTTCAGACTCTGTGCATGAATTGAAGTCTTCAGGTTTTGTGATAAAAAATGAATGTGAATGTGTAAGGTGGTGAATTGCACAGCGTGGAACTATTAGCTGTGGCTGTTGGAGCAGTAACACGATACGAGCATGAGCTGAGGGGGTCCGCACAGCTGGATAAGGGCAGTGACGCGGCATCGCCTGTGCATGGGGGGAGCAGCGGGCCGCCTCCCTGGAGAGGCTGGCAGGAAGGAGTCCAGCAAAGCAGGAGTGCAGCGCTCCAGGCAGGAAAACACGTAACACGGGATGAGCTTCCCTGATGGCGTTTTTGGTTCTCCTAATTAAGGCTTAACAAGAACCGAACAAAGGGTGCTGAAGCATGAAGAGCAAATCAGATTATTTTTACTAGAAGGGGGGGGGGGGGGGGTTTGCTCTGGAAGAGTGCGCCGCGGGGGGGAAGTGGAGGGCCGAG
>JAODKC010000028.1:15674408-15734413 GCA_026777985.1 Mormyrops attenuatus
TTCACTTTTGGAAATGAGATTCCAAATTTGGGCATCTTAAATTTACTTCCTTGTCCATCTATGTCAGGGCCTTCAACTTTAACATTTGGGCCTTTGACGTCAACTGAAGGTGCCTGTCCTGACATCGTCAGCTCTGCTTCTGGAAGTTTCACATCCACTGATGGAACATCAGCACTGACTTTTGGAGCCTCCATGTCGATGTCTGGTTTTTTTAGCGAGACATCAACAGAGGGTAATGTTAGGTCCATGGATAATTTTTCGCCTTTCAGTTCAGGCTTGGAAATCCCAAAATAGGGCACTTTGATATGAGGCATTTGAAATTTTGTCTTTCCCTCTGTTTCAATTGCTGGAATATCAGCTGTAGTTTCCAAAGATGGACCTTTAATGCCAGTTTCTGACTTTGATACAGAAAGATCCGTTTCAACCTTTGGTCCTTTGAGATTTACCTCTGGTCCAGACACTTTGGGTAGGGATACATTTATGTCTGGCATTGTCACTTTGGGAAGTTTAAATTTACCTTTTGTTTTATCAACTTCCAATCCCATTCCCTCAGTATCAGGGGCCTTAACTTCAATTGCTACTTCACCTGATGGAAGCTCAACTTCAGGTATATTAATGTCGGCACTTACATCCATACCTTCAACTTTGCCTTTTGTTGCTCCAAATTTAGGGAGTTTCATACATGGTACCTTGGATTTGCTGGGAATATCTCCAATGGCAGCATCTTCCTTAACATCAACTTCAGTAAATTTTGTGTCCACTTTGGAGCCTTTTACCTCTGTGCTGGCCTGGCGAAGAGATATTTCTCCTTTTGCAATGGTTATCTCAGCCTCAGGAGCTTTTAGTTCAGTTTTTTGGAAGTCAATATTAGGAAATGAAATCTTTGGTTTCTTGATCTTTACATCCAGTCCTTTAACATCTTTCTCAGGGATTTCGACTTCCCCCTCAACTGAAGGTGCCTCCAATTCCGCACTGGGTAACTGGGCCTCTAACTTTGCTTTGGGCAATGTTACGTCAACATGTGGCTTTGAGGTACTGATTTCTGCTCCAGCTGCCTTCACTTTTGGAAATGAGATTCCAAATTTGGGCATCTTAAATTTACTTCCTTGTCCATCTACGTCAGGGCCTTCAACCTCAACACTTGGGCCTTTGACGTCAACTGAAGCTGCCTGTCCTGACATCGTCAGCTCTGCTTCTGGAAGTTTCACATCCACTGATGGAACATCAGCACTGACTTTCGGAGCCTCCATGTCGATGTCTGGTTTCTTAAGAGAAACATCACCAGAAGGTAATGTTTGGTCCGCGGGTAATTTTCGACTTTTCAGTTCAGACTTGGAAATCCCAAAAGAGGGCAGTTGAAATTTTATCTTTCCTCCTGGTTCAATTGCTGGAATATCAGCTGTAGTTTCCAAAGATGGACCTTTAATGCCAGTTTCTGGCAAAACACCACCGACATCTGTATCAATCTTTGGTGCTTCAAGATTTATCTTTGATCCAGCGGCATTGGGACGGGATACATTTATGTCATCTTTCAAGACAGTAGGAAGACTTTCCAGCTCTAAACCACTTTTTTCAGTACTAATATCTGTTTTAGTGATCAGATGAATATCAAGGTCTGGATGTTTCACTTTTGGAAGTTTGATTGCCGAGTGGCTTTTGGTAGAACTGATCTCTCCTATTTCAGTTTTTGTCTTCGGCATGGTACCATCTGTTTCTCCGCTTCGAAAACTTTGCTTCACTGATGTCTGGATAGTTGCTGCAGATACACTGGCTTCCATCCCTGGTATTTCAATGTCCTCTCGCTTTGGTAGTTTTATTATATTGTCTCGCTCTTTAATTTTAGTCATCTCAGTACTTACTTCCCCAGCATCTATCTTTGCCTTTTGTACATAACCTTCTTCCTTTGAGCCAGACTTTTCCATGGTGATTTTTGAAGATTCAATTTTTGGCATGGCAATAGGTGTGTAAGTATCTGCATCAGGAAATTCAGTCCTTGGTAGTTTGAATATGGGAAGTGACTGTTTACTCTCTTCTTTTATCATATAATTTGAGTCAATCTTGAACTCAGGAACTCTTACATCTGTAATAGGGCCCTGAATAGGTACTGTTCCCTTCACGTCCAGTGGCTTTTCTGTTATCTCAGCAGGCTTAGATACACTGGCAGTAAGTTTTACTTTTTCAGCATTAACATCTGTCTTTGTAATATGTTGCTGCAAATCAGTGTCTGACAGGTCAGCACTGGGCAGCTTGAATAATGCAGAATCTCTTTCGGAATATTGCCCCTTAATATCATGTATCTTCTGCATTTCAATATCCATAGTCATCCTCACACTTGGCATTTGAATATTCCTTGATGGGACTACAGCTTCCATACCTGGTATCTCAATGTCTTCACGTTTGGGTAGAATGTCCATGTGGGATGACTCAATTATGTGTATTTGCTCAGTGGTTGGATCCCTAAGTTCTGCCTTGATGCCTTTGATTTCCATTTGAGTTGCTGTTTTTTCTTTGTCTGTCTTTAAAATGGGCTCATGCATACTGAAGTCAGATTTATCCATTTTTGGCAATTTAAACGTTGCAGGTGCTTGTTTTTCAATTTGTCCTGAAAAGTCTTTGTTTATGTCTTTTGGAAGTCGTGGAGGTTGTATATGTAACAATGACTCTTTGATGCCTCCATCAGGTGCCGTTGAGACGTCATCATCTTTACAACTGACGTCTACCTCCTGGGTTTTTTCACTGTGGAGTGTTGATGTAGCTGTGGGAGTTCTGGGTCTGTTTATGTCCAGTATGTTTTCATATAAGCCACCATCTGTAGTTTTAACTGCACTGGCATCACTTTTGTCTATCATACTTGTTTGAACTTCATTTACTGAACTCACATAGTGTGATCTTGCTATGCCAATATCAGCTGCTGGACCTCTGTTTCGGATACCGTATCTCTCCAAATCAGAAATAAGTATACTTCTTTCTTTCCACTGTTTCCCAGAATCCATTTTTGGAGGTTTCTTTTCAACGCCTACATTTGATATTGACACATCTGCTTTCAGCTCTTTTATATCCTCAGCTACTCCAGTCCCAGTAAAAGGTGAAATGACGACTTCTCTTGCACTTTTTTTGTCTCCTTTAATGGTGGGTTGGTAGCCACTTATACTCTGAGTGTTGATGTCAATGGCCATTTGCTGTTCCTTCAGCTGGGTGTGCGATATTATTTTGGAACCCACCTTGCTGTCCGGTGATACTGATAATTCTGTAGTTCTGGTTATAGTGGGTGATGCTGTTAAATTTTGGGGGGAGGTACTTATTCCTTGGGCCAGAGGGGATTTAATGAGGCTACCAGGACTCAAATCTTCCCTCTCTTTTCCCTGAATATTTACTTTAAGTTCTGACCTCTGTTTTTTCTTCTTCTTTTTCCCATCTGGGGAGCGCTTAGGCGAATGGCGACCTTGATCTGCAAGAGAGTCTGTAATGTCAGTGGTTTTCAGGGTCTTGTCCAGGCTAATGAGCTCTGCTTTATGTTGGCTAGGTTCAGTCTCAAAGTCTGGCATGTATGGAACAGTGCACTCCTTTTGTATTCTAACTGATTCCTTCTTCTCTTGGTCGTCCTGCACAAATATGTGAGGCATCTTAGACAGTAAGCTCTGCTGTTTTTCTGGAGATGGCTGACTGGAAGCCTCCTCTAGAGGGTGATGCTTTTCCACAAACTCCAAGAAGCCCGTATGTGTTTCTACGGCGAGCCGTTCATCCGGGTCGACAGATTTGCTCCTCAGGCCAGTCTTCTTCAGCTTCATCTTTGCCTTCTTCGTCTTCGCCTCTGCGTCTTCCTTAGTCTTCAGTGGGGATTCTGTATCGCTGGTCGATGGGCTCATTTCCAGCCGCTTCTCATCCTCTGCCTCGGATGTACTATGAGACCTCTTGAAGACGGCCTTGCGCCCCTTACCAAGGGAGGAAAATTTCGGCCATGAAATCCGCACATCATGTCGCCTCTGTGCTTTTCGTCCTCGTTCCTCTGGACCGGCTCTCTCCTCTCTCTAAGAAATAATACATACAAAATATTCACAAATCAAAAGCAAAAGAAAATGACACAGAGAACTAATTTGGGCAAGACCCTAACCCTCACGTGGCGCACATCTGGCTGTACATCCGTGCTGCTTTCAAGGGTAGATACTGTAGAGGCAGGCCTCTTCCGCTTCAGACACATCTCCATCCTGTATGCCTGAGCATGCTCCAGAATCTGGAGAGCATCTTCATAGGAGATGTTGTCAAAATAAACTGTCGCACTGAGTATTTGGTCACCTGTAGTTTGAACAAACAAACAGGTAAAGCTGAAACTCAGATTTTAACTGTTGGCCTAATATTTACATAATATGTACAAAGATTTAGTGTAACTACAATCAATGTAAACTGAGTGAAATGCAGATCTGGGTTACCTTTTTTCACGGTGAGGTGTTTTGATGCTGGTGAATCTGGTTTTACTTCTTTAATGAATATCCCCTCCTTGCCCCCACCGCTCACCACCAGGCCCTCAGAAGTGGCTTCCTTTACCGTTCGTACAAACACTCCCGACTCAGATCCTTCTGGGTCCTGCATGCAGGATGAAATGGGCTGAGATTTTTAGAATGCTCTTCATGCCTTATATGCAGGGTTGGCAATTAAGCTCTTCCACTCGCCTGAGGCAATTAATTTAGATGAAGGGCAAGTACAAAAAGCTGAACGCTAGCCCGCTGGCAAGTAGAAAAATATGCATGCTCGGCTACATTTTTTTTTTTACTAAAGTAGCCCAGTTGGCTAGTAGCAAAAAATCCTATGGCCAACCCCTGCTTATATGTGCATGGGAAGAAGGCATAACCCACCTCCATTTGACTTATTTTTGCTGAAGAGCGTTTTTCAAAGAATGAACCAAATCCAATCCGTTTTCCTTTCTTGATGCTACTGCTCTTGTGGTAGGGGTCATATATGTCCTCTTCAGCCTGAAAATATTCAGTGATTGAATGGATAGAATTCATATGGAGATGCAATGCTCTGTCTTTGCTGTCAAATGGTAGACCTCTGGGACTTTCAGAGTGATTATTAGGGATCATACCTGTTTGTCAATATCTGTGTACTTTTCAGTAACGGGGTATTCATTGACTGGCGAGGAGCCTTGGGGACGAGGTCTCTCCTCTTCTAGAACTTCGGATGCTTCCTCACAAATCTAAAAGCATCGTGGGATATGGGCATGAATTTTCCTGATGACAATTTAAAACCACTTACTTGGATTGCCCTCCACCTGGCTGGATTTTGACCATTCCCAGTGTCTCCTGCTTCACCTTGATCTTGTGTACTGTGGTCTCAGAAATTTTGGGCCTGGAAGCAGCCTGCCTTATAATCTAGCCTTCTGCCGGCAGAACCATAATTCAACCAGGATTTAACAATTCAGATTTTTTAAAAATATGGAGTGGTCTCTTAATTTTTTCCAGAGCTGTATATTTGTATAGATTTCAAGAAAATCACAGCATAAAAACTTTGGTATTTGCATTCGAAACTGTAAAGCAGCCTTGGTTATCTGATATACATTCATTGCTCTTGGGATCGTTAGACCGAGAAACAGCATCTTGGGTGGTCATGTTCCTATAATGCGACGTGCCTTTTGTGACACTTACTGAGTCATCATCCACACCTGGCTCTGGTCCTTTTAGGCGTCTCCCCGCCCCTGTTCAGAAACAGGAATACAAGCTGTAAGTAATCTTAGAATCTGCAGAACAGACCCAGCTGCTTCTGGGCACTACTACAGCGTGTATTAGCTTATGGACGATATTCACCTCTGACAGTGACACTGGTGATTTAATCATGCAGCAATTAGCACTTCATTTTACAGTAAAGGCAAAAAAACTGACTGTGACAATGAACCTGGCATCGGCCCATGATGAGACAGTGGAACAGAATAGAGCAGGTTAAATTATGAGCATTCATACACCACATTAGCACTTTCCTTATGACTTGGATTACTGCTGTCTGCAATGAGTGGGAACGAGCTGAGAACAGCCATGGGAGACACAATGGAACCCCTGTGCCTCATTCAGCTTCTCCTAGCAAAGCAAGGATTGGCCTTTGGCCCTGCATATAGCACAGTGAAGAACCTATCTGGAGTTCCCATTATGGGGTCTCATTGACCCACAGCCAGGGCCTAGAAACCCAGCTAACTCTTTTGTTTGTCTGGTTAGCTGTAGCACAGTGGCTAACAAACTGGTCCATGGGCAACTAAATGTGTCAATGCTCCTTAGATGGCTCTAGAGTTCTCAGTTGAAGGCCAAAATAAAGCAGTGAAACACACATTAGCCTTGCATTTAAGAACGGTTTACTGCAGTGAATCTAATGACCACAGTTCCAGGAATAGAAGCCTTATGAGACCAGCCTGCCTGGAAGTTTCCATAACTTAAGTTAAGTGTTCCCTTCTATCGATTCTGAGTATTGAAGCTCAACCATTTGGGCTGCCTGGGGAAAAAAATAAAGATTATTACTGTGCTGCTGAAAAAATGATTATAGACGCTCCTCTACTTACGAATGAGTTACGTTCCAAACGACCGATCATAACTTGGAATGTTTGTAAGTCGTTATTCAACATAATTTTAAGGGTATGCGCAAGTACTAAGAACTAGGATGCCAGGAGTAAGCACACTACCCTGCTGGCACGGGGGAGTAGCAGCCAGAAGTCGTACTAGGCGGGATTGGCGCACAGTAAAAAAAAAAAATTATGTTGTGGACAGGAAATGGGAGCCCAGTGAACACAATTTGGACTTACAGTCCTCTTCGTTCGTATGTCTGAAAGTTCGTAAGTCGAACATTCGTAAGTAGAGGAGCGTCTGTATTTTAAAATGTCAGTCTCCATTTTGCTATCACACTGTTAGTCATGCAATGCAGTACGTTTAGACTTAGAGAAAAAAAAATTATAAAAATACCAGCCAGGCATGGATTTTGTGCCCCAGTGTCTTTGTTGCATATGTTCCTAAGTACCCTAAAAATACTCAGACATATAACCATCACAGTATCACGTTTCATTTTTAGAAAGTAACTTACTATAATATAACAGTTCAATCTATGGTTTATTTTTATAGCTACATTATCAGTTGCACAGGAGACTCATCTACCAAGGACAGCTTGCATAATTTATATAATTATACTTTGCCTGGTACTTTGCTGAGAGTCTCACTTCTACCTACCGGTCTGAAGCTACCTGTTACAATAGAACAACCCAGTTGTTTTTTGTGCAATAGCTTCCAAAATGCTGCAGGTCAAGCTCCTCCTTATTATTAACCGCCTACTGGTGCTGAATCACCAAGAGAAGTGGCACATTCTTCTGATAAATAATAATAAAAGTTTTTACGAGGACATTTAACGTAGCATTTAACAGCCAGTTCCTTAATCACTAGGCCACCTTGTGGACAGAGTGAAGTTGTACATATAATTCACAGAATGGTTGGTTTTGTTGATGAACACCACATATGTAGGGGGAAAATAAAATTGAAAACAGACTTGTATGCATGACGTGTTGGGATCAATAGTTACATGCCTGGAAATATTGCAATTACAAAGGTTTGCAAGGCAACAATGGCACCCAAGATTATAAGTCATCTCACCTTTGAGTGGAAAACAGTGAGTTGGAGCAGAACATCTAGCCTACAGGTTGTCAATAACAAACCTATTTTTGTGATGAATTTGTTCCATAAAAAAGTAGCCAATGGTAACTAGTACTGCACTGCCTGGACACAATATGACTTCTAGGACCGATTGTGTGATAAATCAAATAAAAAATCTGTTATGGTGACCTTGTGGGCACATTTTTTCGGTCCCTGCAAGGGGCGACTGAATTTTATAAAAATCAATCAAAAAAATTTAAAATACCAGTCGTCCTGTATTTTGTTTGGTTATTTATAATTAAGACTAGGGCTGGGTAGGGATTAAAGTTGAAATGAAATTAATGGAGAGTCCCCATTGAGATATAGATACCTAATGTGTGTGTGTGGATTAGGTTTATATTACATTGTGGGGACCAAATGTTTCCCGCAATGTAATAAAAACCTGTTATTTTGACATTGTGGGGACCATTTTCCAGGTCCCCACAAAAATATATGAATGCTATCAAAAAGGTAAAAATGCCAAAAGTCTTGTGTTTTGTTTGGTTACTTATGGTTAAGGTTAGGGCTGGGTAGGGGTTAAGGTCATCATGCTGAGATTAGGGTTTTCCCCATAGAAATGAATGGAGAGTCCCCACAAAGATACAATTACAAACCTGTGTGTGTGAGAGAGAGAGAGAGAGATCCAATGCCAGTTAGCTGTTTTCCTTATGGTCTTAACCCCCCCTCCCCCCACCACCACCATCAAAATCGATAGCAGACCGTCTGTCAGACTGAATTATGATTTGTGTGCCATCTCTGTAGCAGCAGAATGGGCGTTGAAGTTCTGTAAGGTGCCTGGCTGAAAGGAGTCGATTGTCAAAGGCATTAGGGCAGCCATCCCGCACCCAGATATGTGAGATATGTAAATGTGGGCGAGCCGCAATACTCAGTGACAGGGTAAGTCTGCAAGAGGGACGTCTCACTGCTGTAAGGAAACAAAGCATCATGGGAAGAGTGCCGCTTTCACAGTTAAGTGCCCCTATCATCTCGGTGATCAAAAACATTTCGCTCCTTTGCTCTGCATCAGGCAAAGGGGCACATAGGTCATTTTAGTGTGTGTTTTTGTAATTAATGTTGGAGAGAAACATTTCGAGTTATCGAGTAGCTAGGCATGCATTGTCAGAGTCGGGGTGTTCTGTTTAAAGATTATTCAAACAAAAGTCAGATGCCGATAATATTTCAGTGACACAAACCATTCCTGAACCTTCCCCACCTCAGCCATGTGACTCACCAGCAAAGTGCCACATCCAAAGACATGGCCTTTGCGTTCATAACCATTCCTATGGTATAAAAGTCCGGTTTTAAAAATGACTTAGTATCCTAGAATGATGTAATGGAGCAACGTCAGCAGTGATAATTCCTGAAAACAGCACTAGACCACTGCGAATCCGCCAAGGATTTTCTGCACCGTGTCTCAAAACTCACAGTAAGAGAGTGAGTGAGAGTGTGGCACCAGGTGTGCAAAGGCAGTGCACAGGGCCACGCCCTCGCCCAGGGCATCTCCCTGCCCGCTACCTTGGGTGTGAGGACCATTGCACAGACCTGCAGTCCACACCCACATCACAAACTACACCCCGGGGAGCACTCAGTTGCACCATTGTTCATAATGGAAAACTCATTAGGTAAATAAACGGTAGTTTAGATTTTTCACTAGTTTGACTTTTGGCTTGAACGGCCTGTCCCTGCAAAAACAATCATAATAATTTGGATTTCTACTATAATAAGCATACAAGTAAATTTGTAAAATTATGTTTGCATACAGTCAATGCTTAGATTGTTTGAAAGCCACTTTGCAGCAACAAGCAGAATAACAACAACGTCCCTAATGTCCCCAGCTTAATATGCACCTGAGCAAGGCAGTCAGAACCTGATGAAAAATGCAGTGCAATAGTACGGGCTCCCACAGAGGAATGCATGCAGCAGTCAGACTGGCTTTCCTTCTCAGATTTAGAAACCCTCTGCTCTTTTTTGGTGGCAGGGCTCAGACGCTGTGATGGACTGAATGAGGATAAGGACATGAAACAAGCAGAGGGCAGGTACATCCTGGCCAGCTGACCATTGTTGACGGACAGTGGGTGTGTCCATGTAGTTCAGAAAGCATTACCAGCAAATCGTGCAAAGATGGCGTCATGTGACCCTTTCTACCAGGTAGGAATAAGAAACTCAAACATGTGAGTAGAGTATGTTCATCTCATCCCGGGATATAATATCAGCCCCCCTCTCTAAGTCTATTTCAAACTCATACTCCAGCAAATTTCAATACTGATAACCGCAACATCACAATGATTTCAGGGTTTTCAGGTTCTGCAACTAAAACTAAGAACATTTTACAGGTGCAAATGGAATGTTGGAGAGCCTCTGAAAATATGGGTGCCTGTTAATCAAGGTACTTAACATCTAGATAAATGTTGATCTACAAAAAGCCCTTTTCTCTGCAATCAGGTTACGGTGACACACAGGCATGTGGATGTTTGATTTAGTTCCCTTCTGTCCATTGTTTTATCAAAAGGCATGTATGGGTTCTATTCTCATTGACATATTCAGTTCCTCAAAACAAACAGCGGCCCCCCCCTTCGTATCACACACCCCCAGAGTTCTCCTTAGGCTTTGGAACTGTTGGCTTGAATTACCTGTTTGTCTGCACAGTTGGGGTTAAATACTTGGAAGTACCTGTTCCTACTGTGTGATATAATTCAATTCAAGCGCAAAATAAGCAAAAGAATAATTAACTTTCCATTGAGAAATTTGACTCCTACAAATAAAAAAATTCCTCCTGTCAAATTTGACCCATTGCGTTTAACTCAGATTTTAGTTCCCTATAGGTGTGAATGCAAATTGCTTGGACTTAGTTTGCAGACGCGTG
Organism: Mormyrops attenuatus; assembly: GCA_026777985.1. Lineage (NCBI taxonomy): Eukaryota > Metazoa > Chordata > Actinopteri > Osteoglossiformes > Mormyridae > Mormyrops > Mormyrops attenuatus. The sequence goes on from JAODKC010000028.1 coordinate 15,684,924, forward strand.
CAGCAGGGCATGTTTTTTGATTGACCTGGGTGGTAAAATGAAGCTTATCTCTTGTGACGCTTTGCAAAAATGGGAAACATTGCAGACAGAGACCGCAAGTACATCCATTACGGCTGCCCCACCAAAATATCCTATGACTATAACGAGATGATTTATTCAGGGACTTCAGCAGAGTTGAAGTACCAGCTTTGACCAACAGAGGGCGGTGTCTTCGACTGTACTGTATTGTACTTCAGGTATATATGTGCAGTCCCACCCAGTGGCACGTTAGCATTATTTGCAAAGATATACGAGTTTCTTTTTGCCTCTGGCAAAATACTTTATGTTTTTTATGCTTGCGCATAACAGTTTGGCAGCATCGTTAATTCTAACTATTTGTGGTTTTTTTAGGTATGGAAGAACAAACTTCTCTTAAGTCAGGTACTGGTACTAGATCGGCAAATAGAAATTTAAATTTGTGAATATGTGGAACATAAAAACTTATATTAACATGTTCTAAAAAGCAATTCTCAGATTGCAGAACTTTATTCAGCTGTTGCTTCAGTTACTTCTTCATTTGTCCAATGTATGATTTTTGTAACATTTTTTGCTTATTAACATCGACGCCAATATTTGTGTAGTAATTTTTAAAGCGTAGGTCTTGCCACAATTTTGGCCACTAGTGTGCACTGAGCATTACTGTGGACACTCCTGGGTTTGCAACAGACTTAATAAGAGAAGGAAAGGTTCTTTAAGGATTTAGTTCTAGAGCTTAGGTGCAAAAGCAGAAGCATGGGGTTTACAAGATCCGATTCCCAGAATGGGTGTGTAAATTAGAACATCTGGTCATGGACAATTTTAATGCGCCATGCAACAGGTCAAACTACTGTACCAAACTGACGCAAGTGACATCTAGCAACACCTGACCTGCTCTGCAAACGAGCTCTGAAGGTGCAGCAACAAAGATGTGAAGCACTGAGAACAGTAGGAGCTTCCCCTCGCCTTTGCGTACAGAGCACTCACCTGGCAGAGACTCTCAGAGTTTGTTCCTGCGTTTAAAATCTCTGGAGCCAGAACACCTCCTCTGTCCCTCCTCTCCTCCTCTCCTCTCCTCTCCTCCGTCTATCACTGTCACACTCCGCTCAACTGAAAATCCTCCAGCAGACGTCCGAAAGAGTCCCACGCTGGCCAAATAAGGCTTGATGCAGCCCCCACCCAGAATCAGAGGCCTGTGTTAAATTTCCTTCTCTGCAAGCGCTGGACCCATGAGGGTGCTGTCAGCCTGAGGAGAGTCTCCCTGATCCTGAGGTGGAAGGAGATGTGCAGGAGCAGTTTTAAGTGTTGAAGCGCTTTCCTGCCCACATTCTTCTTCCCTCCCTCTTTTCTCGCTGTGACTCTCCCAGCCCTCCAGTGTGAGTCAGAGCTGAAAGTGAGCTTAGGAGGGAGACTTTGAGAAGGAACCTTGCCCTACTGAGGCTGCTTGCCTCTTCTCTCTTCATTTTTTTTCTGTTGATGTTTAAGTCCTGCATGTCTACTGGGTGGAGACTTGGAACCAGAAAATGGGAAAGGAAAAGTTCTAGTGGGAGCTGATAACATATCGCTCCCACTGAACGGACTGTAAACAATGCTGCTCTCTTCTGAAGCTCTTGGACAATGTCAGGCCTGGGCAATGTTGGTGTCGCTTCCGCAAAAATGTGCCAGAGTTCAGTCTGAAAGGCCACTTGGACCAAACCTTCACAGGAAACCAGAAGAGGTGACGAAAATGTCTGGGATTTCTGATAGTACGGACCTTTTTCCTCTAGGTCAGGATGACAGCTTGTAGGTTCTAGAGAAATCTGTACACCTTCATTATGGCACACGCAGGCAAATGCTTGTCAAATTGCCATCCATAAAACATATGGGCAGAATTCCCCTATTCAAGGCCAATTCAGTGATACCTGAAGGTAGTGGCATCCAAGGCCGTAGGCAGGATTTTTAAAATACCAGGGTCAAAAGTGTTAGCCCTTCCTAGGGCATTGGAATTGTAGAAAAAATACTGAGGACTTGACCTTGGTGTCCTTAATGGTACGTATGAGCATGGTGGCCTCCCATCCTGAATATTCCGGTGCCTTGTGCCCTATCCTTCACGGGATAAGCATCATGCCCATCCCCCTAACCTTGTGAGTGAATAAGCAAATGAATGGATGAATGGATGGATGGATGGATGGATGGAGGGAGGGCGGGCAGGAGGGAGGCTCGTGTCCAGCTTTGGTGCCAGTGACTATTTACAGCAACAGTGTCCTGAAGGTTGATGAGTCTAATCATATTTTGTTGTACCTTTGAATGAAGTCCCAGACCTGAATTGCTCAAGAAATCTTTCAACCATTTAAGCGAGGTAAAAACAGCAAAAACGCACTATTACTCATATTTACTCTTAGTGTGAAACTAAATTTGCGCAGGGTATTGCGTCACATTGCTGCTGATCGCTGCTGTTTCAGGTATGGAGTGAACCTCTAACATTAATGGTGTCAGGATGGACCACCAAGTCTTCAGTGGTCTGCAAAAGAAGAGGGCCAGCAAGGCACCATTCGCAAGGTGAAGGCATCTACAAGGGTCTTAACAGTGGGTCAGTTTTCTTCTCATAATACAAGAATCTGCATATCTTGGGTTCAATGGGAAGCAGCAGGAGGCAGTACAGGCGAAAGAGCCCGTCGTCCGGGGTTACCATGGTACATCAGCTAGGAGTGTGACATCACATCACATCTGGGTGGGTGGGTACCAGTCATATGGGCACAGTGGGCGCCACATGCTCAGTCAATAGGGAGAACAGTGTGTGCTTTGTCTCGTCCATAGACGACCAGGATCAATGCCAACCGGGGGGTCGTTGCATGGCTGGCAGGTCTTAGCGGTCCTCCTGGCCTCCCTGTGTCACTCGGGTTTGTTTAACAAAGATCAGCCAATTGGTTTCATAATGGTGTTACCTTTTCAGAAAACACATTTTTTTAAGCAAGAGGCAGATTTGGGAAAATAATAGAGTGTCTCACGTTTGAGATACTCCCTCCTCAAATATTTGCTGTGGTGGTGTTCTAAAGCGATAACAGCAGCTGGTGCTGCAGTGTTCCTGGTGTTAACAATATTATGAGGAGGATGATGAACACGATGATGAAGTCAGGTTAAAATAGTACAGTAATAAAAACATAGCAATAACAAAAACAGTCCAAATAATGTGTCACATGAACAATTCTTCACAGTGTCCATTGAGCACATTCCCTAATTTCTGTGACCAATCGTGTCCGTCTTCAGTTCATAGTAATGCTGTAACCGACCAATTAGAAGCCACTTACTGTGCCACATGAATAAAAATTACAAACATCTGCTACTGATGACACAGTAGGTTCCACAACATGCAGCCCCACCACCACCACATTTTGGGTTTGATGAGGAGCCAGAATCCATCCAATTATGGAGAAAAAAGCATCGTGTCTCAACACCGGGTGCTGTGCCATTGTATTGGGTGTGATCATCAGGAAGAACTCCCTGTCAGTAAACTGGTAGATGAACAACCCACTTCCCTCCAAAAAATGCAATATCTAACCCTATAAATTCTCACAGTGGCATATAAACATGATCAACCTGATACAGCACCTCCCTGTTACTCCGCCTTATTTTTTTGACCATATGCAGCCCTGGTGCTCCCTCTGCAGCTGGGGTCACTCTGATCACAACCCCCCATTAACTGAGTTTATGTGATTAAGTGACATTGAACTAAAAGCACAACAATTCCAGGTTATGCACCACAGACACAAGTGGCTTTCTAGCGGGAAGCTGTTTATGTCCAAAATGTAATTCGATTTTAGTCAAGAAACGGAATCAGATTTTCCCGTTTGTGTTAACAAACACTGGATCTCAAAACCACATGCTTCCGATATACTGTAACATTAATAGCATTCCCATGAGTCGCTCCAGAGGCAACCCAGCGTTGCGCCATAGTAAGCACTGAGCAGCATTGTGTCAGACCTGCCTTTCAGCTGTCCCACCCCAGGTAAACAGAAGCCTTACAAAGAAGCCAAACAGATGAATCAGAGTGTGTGTGTGTGTGTGTGTGTGTGGCTTCAGCAGGCACCCATCCCTCAATCTGAAGTACAAGCACCTTAATAACTACGGACCACTAAATCTCCCCCCAAAAATACTTCCCTATCATTCACCCAAACACCACCCCCTCCCCAAATTGGCCGGTCATGCACTTTACCTGGCATCTTCCTGATGATCATGTACTCGGGGGCCTTATAAGGGCTGTTTAGGAGGTTTCAGGCCTACTAAAATGCTCCCCCAATAAATGTATAATGATTAGCTTAAATCACATGTTCAATTTCCATCAGACCCCTCTAGTAAAGGCTCAGCCCCCCTTTTTCATAAATCTCTAGAGACGCTCCAGTATGTGCTATAACCCAGGCTTGAGTGCAACTGGAGTCTGCTGCATGGGATTCAACACACGTCCTGCCTGCATACACTGAATAGCCCCCCAGTTACAAATACACACCTTGGAATTCCCAGGAAATTATATTTGATAGGCTATTTCCACCATTAGTCATTTTTTCATGCCATTGATCACAAGCCAGAGTCATCTCATAGGCTATTGTCTGCATTAGACTGGGGTCAATGATTTGATTGTACTTGAGTTGAATTTTAATTTCATAGGGATCCTTGTGTGTTTAGCAGCCAGGAACCAGCAAGTTGTTATCTGTGAATGGCAGAGCACTATGGACTCAGCAGACAGCAAGTCCTTGAGCCAGCCAAGTCTTGTCCCCCCCCTGCATTTTGAAATTGGGTGACGCTACAGCAGAGGTGCACCATTGGCTGTTTTGTTAGTATGTCATGCTCCTATGATGCGACATGCCGCAAGCTTTGCGGGCCCAGAAAAACAGACATCAAGCAACAGTGGAGACCGCAACTCCATATAACCAACTTGCGTGCCGTTAAGCCCCAAGGAGAAGGACCATCCCTGCGTGTCCCAGGGACACAGGAGTTTGGCACGCAAGTAAAACCTGCACGCAGGTGAGTCAAAACCAGGAGAACGCCTTCACCAGAGAACAGGGTGCGAGAACAAACATGACCTAAAGAAATAAACAGATTCCACATCCAAATAAGTCGCCTGGTCAAAATTACATTGATTGTGCAACACTATCGCATAAACAGTTTATACAGTACACAGGCACATGTACACTGTCAGCAGCATGTAGTCAGAAGCAAATGATATTTATCCCAGAAAACACCGCAATTATTATGACAGACTGTCACCTTGGGAAACGCCTATGATTTAAAATGCTTCGAGACCAGCGCCATCCTAATAATGGGACGCTCAAGCCATGAGTACAAACACGTGAAGTGTGACAACGGGCATATTAATCTGGCTGAACAAGCTGGGTGTGTCCCACTGATTTGTTTACAGTCATCGCTACTCCCTGCCTGATTGACCCGATAGCCCTTAGGGTTAACAAAAGCACGAGTCGCACCTGCTCACAGATTTGGCAGGTGAAAATCTTATGGGGCAGAAACCGTCAAATATCTCCCCGACTGCATCTCCCTCCGGAGGTACCAGGAAGCTACTGTGTCTAGCTGCCCATCTGCACCTCCCTAGTAAGTTACCCAACAAGACAAGTTGCCCAATTGTCACTTCCAACTAAGAAAATACTAAACTGTCTGCTGAGTGAAAAGAGAGAAAAGGCATCGTAATTGTAAAATAGTTCTGCGGGTAAGCATATGCTAAAGGGGTCCTTTTGGGCTGCAAAGCAAGTTCCTGCTGCCTGACCACGCCCTTGTCTCCCAGCCTGCAGCTCCGCCAGCAGTGGAAACGCCCAGCCTACTGCGGGGGCCCGCCGCATCTCTGCAGTGCCTGCGTTTAAAAATTAATAGCACTGCGCTCACTGGGCGAGCACCTGCAAGCAGGGAAGAGGGTAGACAGACAAGGAGTAGAGACAGAAATCATGGGGAAGGGGGGGGGAGGGGAGGGATGCGCACCCGTGCCCGGCGAGCCGTGCCAGTTGGGGAAGGCCAGGTGGAAGCAGTCGCACATTCTGTAGGTTGTTCGGGAGTCCCGTCCGGACGCCGAGCAGTCCCTGGAGTGTGTGGGGGTGCCCTGATGGGCTCCGGAGCCTTCCGCAGGGCAGCAGCTGCAGGCTCAGCCGTGCTTCGTCAGTCCCGTCCGGAAGGAGAGCCTCAGACCGTGAGAGAGGACAGAGCAGAGCGAGGGAGTGAGAACGAGAGCGAGAAAGAACTGGAGGGAGAGAGAGAGAGATCTGCGTCCACACTCAGAGCAGACCACTCTGAAGTGAGGCAGGACTCCCCTCTCCAGTAAGCCTGAGCTCCTGCGGACTAACCCAATTAGAAGAGGTTAGGGGTGGGGTGGGGGACTGCCAGTTCCGCTAAGCACCAATCGATTAGGCCGATGTGCCAGACACTCGGGATGTACAGGACCAATCACCCAGGGGGCTTCTTTGTGGACTGGGGGGGGGCGGCAATGAAAAACATTTTAAGAAACGCATGGTTGACTGTGAAGCGCATTACAGCATGATGTTTACATCTCCTGAAGGAGGAGGGGCGGGGTCTGCATGTGGCACATTCTGATTGGCAGGGCATGAGACACAACACTGAATTGAAAAGCAGGACTTTAGGACCCAAACAGGGCAAAACATAGTGAGCCAGGGCTGGCCAGGCCTGGTGCCCTTCCTGCACTGATCACTAATGCGGAGGTATTGCAGCACCTTGTGACCGACACAGGTGTAATGCTTTTCTTTTGTCGTTTATTTTTTGTGTCTGCGGAACTGGCAGCCGACACGCCCGGGCGCGTCCTCTTCCAGCAGAGCGCTGAGATGCAGGCCGTAAATCATTCAGGTACCAGCCCTAAAAATATGTGATGAGCCGTCTGCTTGCAGTGTCTGCCGCACAGGTCACAGGACTGCAGTGTCTATTCCCACGTCAATAAAAGATCCGTTTCATGCGCTGAGGAGGGAGGAGGAATGACTGTGCACCAGAACTCCGTTTGTTCGCTGCCTTCAAGGTCAACGTTCTGAAACAGATGGGAAACATGCCCTTTTACTCACAGGCAAATAGCTTGGTGGTTTACGGTCCAAATCTTTGTGTTTGTCCAGCCCATGTCTCAGTCATGGTTGTAATTAATCTCTGTATCTGGCCTTCCTGGACATAAGCTTTGCTAGTCAATATACAGACACATGACAGCCTATTAAAAGGCTTCCTTCACGTCTGCTGAAATCTCTGTGGCGCCAGGTAGGTTCAGATTAATGCAACTGGTCCTCGTCCATTGTGCCACGTATTCCATGTGTATCAGAAGTCATTGGGGAGGTGGGTCTGAGTAAGATCAATAGTGCCTGATCACGTCAGGCATTCTGCAGCGTGTTGACTCCCTCTGGTGAAACCACAGGGCTTTGCTAGTACCTTTTGCACTGCTTGGCTCCATATTAGTGCTGCCCATGGTTCCTGCAGCCACGCTGACAGCATCTGCTAAAATGTGGATTACGCCGCGATCAGTGACAGAGCGGAGTGGCTGCCCTGACAGAGGGCAGTGAATCTCTCCACCTTCCTGACACTCCTGGCTTGGCAGTCGGATAAGCACTCGTTTTGGTCTCCTTGAAACCGCAGTTTTGAGTTGGAGGAGAGCCGAGAGTTTCAGCAACTGGAAAGTAAATTCATCGTAACGTCGAACAGGTCTTGCCAGCAGGTTTAATCATGTAAAAGCAGCAAGCTAAATTAATAGTGGATTATACAGTAACCCAACTGGCTGAAGCAGTTGTCCTGTTGAGGCTGGTCCCTTTCATCACATTTATAGGTGGCTCACATCTGGGTGTGGTCCAATCACCAAGTCCCACTATATAACGGAGGGGCGTGGCCCCTTTCCTACTGTTCCCCATTGGTCCATGCACAATTCTGACCACAAGGTCACGGGCCTCATTCTATGTAGTTCTGTGCATCGTGATCACGGAGTTGCGTATCCCCTTGTATTTAAAATTTTGTAAATATGAGGCCCTATCTTCTGACAGTCCTCCATGCTACTGCACTGAATACATCTTCTGCCTGGTTTTGACTTCACTTTTTTCTTAGATCCATTTCAGCCTAAGAGAAGATACTGCATTAGCTGATGGAACGTCACCAGGAAACAACTCAATCTAATAATCAATCTTTTAAGCGGCGGGGGGAAAAAATCCTGCTGCAATGCTGGGCGTGTGGCTGCTTGCCAAGGAGACAGTGCAGCCCCACCCCACTGCTGCTGCCCCCTCCACCCCCTCCCCACTTCACTGGCACACTGGGGGGGGCGGCAGTCACGGCTCTGTGGTCAGTGTGCTTTGCTGCATTACTGCTAAGTGCTGCAGCAAGACCTAAAGTCCGAACGATCCCTTATGCAGCAAAATGCGCCAGGCAGGACATTGTGAGGATTCAAAGCTAAGGAGAAATCTGGCCATTTTGAGCTCTCGTTTCTCCACATAAAATGCCCAGTGAAGCAAGCACACACACACACACACACACACACACACTTTCCATTGCTGCAACATCATAAAAGATGAGTTTGTATATTGAGAATCCTTCCCTCCTTTTCATGTTCCCTGTTTTCATTTTCATCCTGAGACCAGCCACACGGGTCTCTGACTCACAGAGCACTTCCAGCATCTTTTCTGAACCTGTTTCCCATTTATTTAAGCTGTGAAACAAAGCAGCAGCCAGCCACCTATGGCCCGATATACAGGGCATCTGGGATACTGGCTATCAGCATGACATACTGTCAAACAAACCCAAATATCACCAGACTCTCTCAGTCTCTAACTTCACCATCACATCATGCAGATACCTGCTAATACAACAGGCCTGGCTAGTGACTAGATAATAGTTGTTTAGAGTGAGTACTGTTATACTTATTTAGAATACTAATACTGATGTGCTGTGGGAAAGTTTGCTTTTCTCTTACCCCATCTTGCTCTCAATGAGACCCCCTGACACATAAGTTTGGGTGGGAAGTGTCGCGCACAGGGTTAGCCGGTGTACAGCTCACCTGGAGGTGGGGGTAATGGCCTTCCTAAATGGCCCGTGGACCTGTGACCATTCTGCCAAGGCTGAGGTTTGAAGAAGCAGCAACCTTCCGATCACAGCCACAGAGGCTTAGCCTGTTGAGTCACACACTGTCCCCTGTCTGGCTCTTTCATTAGTATGTCTTGGGTGAATACTTTTCTCAAAGGAACCAGAGCTGAGCTTACTGAGACATTATCAGTGACCTTAACCATCCAATATAAGGGCCTTGGATGTAACATTACTCTGTATACTGCGGGAAAACAGAGCAGCTGTCAATAAATATCATCTACCAAAAAGACCACAGCCTCAAGTATTCTTGTGCTATATATGATGACTAATGAGGCTGCAAACAAACTGCTGATGTCACCTTTTGGATAACAGTAGGTGGTCTGGGATGTAAGACTGACGAACAAAATAAAGAACCAGGTGGCAGTGTCTATGAATGTCCTCAGAAGTGACCTCATAGTCAGCTTTGGATGCTGCAAAGGCTTGAGATTTTCCCAAAATGGCAGCTGTCTAAGAGCAATCATTCTGCTTAGGCTGCAGCTGCCAAGGTTCCCATGCCTACTTCTAAAGATTGAAAACCCATCTGACGTTATGAGAAGCTTGCCCTGTGATTTAGAGGAGACCACTGCAAAAAGACAAAACAATAAATGCATTCACTGCATGACATTTTCCAAGGTCTCAGAAGGGCAAGGTTCACAACCGCAGACATGCCTGAAATTTGTGATTGAACTCTGCAGGATGGATTCCCTTGTCTGGGTTCCCTGGTCCTCTAATTCTGCAAATTGAGTTGTTTTGAACATTCCACATTTCACTCACGACAAACATGTTGTCACATCTTGCCCACCACATCCACCTGACCCTCCTGTCTCCTCCCTCTAGTGTTCCTGATGGGCCACACCTAATGCTTGTTGCCCTTTATTAGTCTGTGTATAAAAGTACCAGTTTGTCCTGATTTCGTTAGCCTGGTCATTGAAGTCGAACCCTTGTGTTGCCTGTGCCCTCCCTTGCTTCACTTCTTCCATGTTGGATCCCTCACAATCTTATTTATTTCCAATTATTATTCTTTTGATTTCAATAAAGCCTGCTTTTGTTTCGCCTAAACGCCTCCTGTCTCTCATTATATGATACATGTAAGACGAGGGCACTGAAGATGCTGATGTTCCTCTTATCTACCTTTTCTAGATTTTTCCCAAACATATGTTCCTTTTTAGGACACTGGAATAAGAACACTGTGGGCCTCTGAATCCAAATATATCAATCAGCACTTTCAATAGGCCCCTGTGGATGTTGAAAGTGGTGTTACTATCAGTGTGGTATTAGAAATGTGTGTTGTTCTTTCAGTGCCTGCTGTTTGTTACTTGCTGTTCATTTTAAAATCTCAGTGATATCGATGTAATCTATCTCACAGCAGTGTCATGTTTACAGGCAAAGAAGCACAAGGATACCACTGAGAAACATTTCGGAGAAATTAGTCATTTTGTTTGGTTTTTGGCTTATGCCTGGCCAAACATTTTTTTTTTGGGGGCGGGGGGGGGTACCTTCCCCTTCTCTGCCTGGTTCCATATGTGTGATGGTTACCCTGTTGCTGTGAGATGCGCCTTCCGGATCCCTTTGGGACAAAGATGCGGTGCGACAGAATGTCTCTCTATGAAGAGTGAGAGTTTACGCATCTGTCTGTCGTTCACTACACCTACAGCACTGACAGCCTGAGCTTTTGCTGTCCATTTGATGGTAAGAGTTCATGTTTTTCCTTAAAGAAATTGGACACAAAGAAACTCAGTGGTAGAGATGTGGATAAGACACTTGGTACAAAATAACAAAAACATTTGTGTGTAATCAGCTCAAAATGAGACTTGGTCACCAACTTGTGCCCCATCTTCCATCTCTAGGCAGATGATCCATTTAGGGAAAACTTGATTGTAAAAATGGACATCATTATGGTGCAGTGAGTCTCTTATTGCAGAGGGTGAGGTGTGATATTCTAAATGAGTAGGATTTCCTGGAAAAGTTCATCTCTAGCAGTGCTCCAGTACAGGAAGGCCAAGGCTGTGACTGAACCCTGGACAGAGGTCACTGAACAGCTTGCAGCCACAGCGATGTCTTCGTCAAAGATGTCAGTACACAGCTACTTAACTCAATTTATTTGCCTGGCTATACTATTACGTACATACATATATTACTGTGCATTAGGGTTGCCAACTTTGATCAGCTGGCTGGAGTGAGATTTTCAATCCAAGACAAGCCTGGAAATGCATTTACATGTATGTAACAATTGTATTACCTTGTAAATAGTCTGTAGGGTTTGCAAACTACCCAACACTTTTGATGTAGCTAATTTTCGGTTTATAATGGAACAATATAGATTTGCCATAAGATTTCTTGCATTAGAGTCTGAAAGCGTGAGTGTCACGCCAGATGCATGAGTGTGTATTTTGATTTTTTAAAGCTACTTTCTTTCTCTGCAATTTGCTGCAGTATAACATCCAATCATAGATATTAGTAAAACTGCATGCTACTTTGATTAAGAGTATTGGCCAACCAATGCAATAATAGACCCAAATTAAATATGGTCCATTGTGGAGACACATGCTCAAGTAAGAGGATTAAACAAAGGCTTTTGAGTAGCTGAGCTGAAAACAATGTAGCACACAGATTCCCAGACCAGGCTTCTATGATTGTTCTTGTTGAGCTCCAGTGTTGTCAGAAAAGCCCTGGGTCATTCTTTCAAATATTTCCCATATACTTGGATTAGTAGCTGAGCACTGTTTGCATTAGTTACAGATGGGGTTGAAATGAATGCTAAGTGCTGAGGAAAAAGAAAAAAACAAATACACATAATTCTACAACAATTATGCAGCCTGTATCAATGCACAAAAGACAAAATTAACTTTTGCTCACAGGAAAATATAACACTACATTGGATAAGAACAATCATAACAAAATAACAGTAAACGTGTCCTCAAATGTTGACTATCACTGGCCTCATATTATTGGTACATGTATAATCTCCTAAATGTGATATCTTGTTAGAAACAATAAACGGTCTGCTTTTGCACAGTGTTGGCAATGTGACCAACAGCTTGAAAACAAATCTGAGCTGCATATTGTTGAAAGAGTGAGAAAAGAAGCTGCACGTGTTTCCTGAGCGGAGTCAGAGGAAGAAAAAAGGTCACCGAAATGGGGAGTGGACATAGGGCAGAGTCCATAACGGCCGGATCGGATGTACATCTGTAATTGCCCCCCCTCGGCGGTCCACATGGGTTCCCCACAGCTCTGTGCTGCGAAGAACTCCACCCTGCATCATAGGAAGGCGGACAAGAAACTTTCTTATGCATAAAATATAGAACGTTCCTGGCTCTGACTGTAAATGTTATGTAAAATGTCCACAGGCAACATTTAGCCTAAGCAAAAACAGACGTTTTATTAACAGATGAACCGGTTATGCTTGTGTAAGACAAGATATATGTTTTCATATGGAGGAGCAGAATTATTTGAAATTACATGGATATCGATTTAGGGGGTTTTCAAAAACTTTGTTGACATGTCAAGCATGTTATGTGATGTGCATATATAAATACATAGATACGTGAGCGAACCTTTAAGGCAGAAAGTAAAGTGCTTGACCATAGTAGCCGACTGTGTTCAATATACATGTATTATTAATGAAAAAGCTTTGTTGTTATGCTGATCTTGCTGCTCTCTGGGCTTTGCGGCCTCCAGCACTACTGTTGTCATTTCTGTTGCTTCCTTAGCTCTTTTCCCTTTTGCCACAACAGCACCGAAAACAACCGATGAATATTGTGTGAAAACCTTTGCCAGCAACAACTGAATGACACCACGCACGATATGTGCTAATGTGTACCTGCAACTGATTTTTCATTTCAACATCCCAGCTGAGATGTTATTTGCACCTGGTCCTTTGTGCTGAAAAATTTTGTCTAACCTGAAGTTTTTCTCATGTCACGACTGCAGTATAGCAGTGATCTTTGCAGGGTGCGGCTTATCAGCTGGGCCACATTCTGACCACACTGCCATTTATTTTAAAATATAAATCTTGACAACTACAAGTAAATAAATTCCCTAAGCAGTAGGCCTACGTGAAAGGTAGGCAGTTGCAGCTCTGCTCAAAGCCATAAAAACCAGGTTTATTCCTATGAACGTATTTACATTTTCTAGCTTTCCTTCAAATAGTCCTTTTGTGTACTTGCAACAAATTTGCTGGCTCAAGATAAACAAGGTTACACGTAATTTAGTGTATTTCATGTTAAGTTTTTACCTCGCTGCAGAAACTTCAGATTCTTAGATTTATTTTGCCAGTTTCCATGCTCGAGTAACCACCACAGACCGCCCTCTACTGGTAATAATAGGGAGATGCGCGTGAAATGTGGCGTTTTTAAAACGTTGAATGCATATCAGTTAAATAAACTGGCGGAATTTCTAAATTAATATACATAAATATACTTAAACCGTACACAACTGTTTTCCACAATGCGAAGCAAAAACTATGGAAAAATATCGGGAGCCACACGTTAAAATTTCAGTCGAAGAGAGGAAAATATCTTTATAAACTATGCGTAGAGCGCGTAAGGGATATTAAATGTTACACCAGACACGCCGAATATGTCATTTATTACTAAAAAATTCCAGTGGAAAAGCGGCTTGGTATTTTGGGGAAACTCCTAGCTAATTGATATTCCATGCTAAATTGAGCAATTATCTCTTCTAAGAATTGGGGCGGCTTACAAGCTGACGTGTTTAATAAGCTGACGTTTGCCTTAGCGTGCTACCTAAAGTAAATTACCCATAAAATAAAATCATGGAACTTGTAATGGGAAACGCGGAGCACTCAGCTGTGTCGCGTTTCAGTTGCCCTAAAGCGCGCTATCCTACCTACAGCACACCTGAGCCGGCCCCGCCCACTTCCGAGCTCGGTCCCGCCCACTTCCGAGCTCGGCCCCGCCCACAAGCCTTTCCTTACATCCGCGGTACTCCGGCAGCCGCCGCGTAGACAAGGGGATGAATTGACTCGTTTTCCATTCCCACATTCTAAAATGCGTCATGGTGAAGGTAGGGCATTGATATTCACCGGTGTTGGGTGACTTTTGTTTGGTAGAAATGTGAAGTTTTCTCAGTAACTTAAGATTGCCGGCTTATTCTCACCAACAGGTGAACACATTTGCCGTTTTTCCGGATGCCTTGCTTTCACGTCGGCTATATACATATGTATATTGTTTATGCTTGTTGTCATAATCTTCTGCATTCAGTAGTTGTGTAATACAATAGAGAAAGGAGTGTCTCATTCATTTCGCTTAATTCGTTTAAAATTTCACTTATTTTCCTTGTGTGTATATATATACTTACCGCCGTCTCGTTTTCGTTTGTAATATTGATTTACTGATAATGTAGGCTGAAATCTCTGTTAAGATCTTGCAGTTTCATCGAAAACTTTTTTATGTGTATTTCCCAGTCGATTGTGATCCTGTTGCTCGAATGGGCTCTTCGTTGAGTTATTTCGGCCGTGTGCGTTAAGTGTAATGTTTTATTATTAAGCCGGTTGCACAGTCATGACCGCATGGGCTGAAATGTTGATTATCCTCTTTATCTGAAAGTCGTAGGTCCTGAATACCAAAGAATGTCACAACAATGCAAAAGACGGAAGTATTAGCCACAGGAACAAATACCCTGTGAACAATGACATTTTGTCCGTTCTCTAAGAAACGGGTGTTTCTATATAAAGCAACAGGAAGACTGTGGCTCCAGGACTGATGTCAGAACTGAAATGAAACGGAACGAAGGGGAGATGATGTTTGCCACAAGCGACTTTCACAAACTGACCCACAGTTATGACTTTCTGAAGGATGTCCTGTAGTATCGGCATTCATTCTGCCAAAGGCTGAGGACTCATATTTCAGCACAATGCATGATCCAGGAGATCTGGGTTGCTATATGGAACCAAACGGCAGCCAAGTCGAGAGCAGTTCTTTGGAGACTGAGGATCTGCCCTTTGAGGGTGCACATCTGCAAGCCAATGGGAAACCGGACTTGTGTTTTGGGGAGTGGAATTCATTTGGAGAGGGCGTCCAGCTGGATGTCAGTGACTATTGGTCTATGTCGGCAGCATCAACTCCCCCGGAATGTTTGCAAGTGGAGGATTATGATGGTACAAATCAGTCATCCTGGTCACTAAGAAAGGTTTGAAGCTATACTACACGTAATTGAGTTCAGTGAGACTACATGCTAATTTGTTGTTAACATAAGCTGTTAGTGTCTGTTAGACAAATAATTATATATTAGTCTTTATACACTAGCAGAAAAAGGGTAAAATGTGTACCTCTGCTAATCACTGGGGTGTGTGTACCCTTGTAATGGACTCTGAGGAACATCCCAAAGGTACAAACAGCATTAATGTACCATCAATTGTACAGAAATGTTCCTTAGAGTCCATTGACCTTAAAAGGTACAATTACCTACAGCTAAGGGTAAAATTAACAGACCCCTGAGGGTCAGTGACAAACAATGGTACAAATCTTTTTTCCGAGAGTGTATGCCATTGTTTCTTGTGTTGTACAAAGTCAGGTTTTAATAAGCTCTAATATGATTCTACACTGGCAAAACATCAGATGTGTGTTGTCAGCTACTGCTACTGGTGCTTAGCAGGTTGAAGTGATGCCTGTATCAAATGACTGCAGGCTGTCGATTGGTCCGAGCTCCAGAAAACATTGGAATGTTGCTTCCCTGCCTTGGAGTCCAGTCTGGAGGAGGCCGTCGTCGGATCCATAAGACCACTGTCACACCTGATGGAAAGGGCACCTGAGGTCCCCACCTCCAGCTCGGCAGTGTCATGGTACCTGGCCAGGATTTCAATTTGGATGTTGTAACTCGGAGTTGTGTAACATTTGCATCATGGGTCCCCTGGGAGAAGACACTTCTTAATGCTTTTGATAATCGCTAATTAGTGTGGTGATCTTTGGATCATGCTTTAAACTGATGTGTGCCCAGATGCTGGGGCAAAAGGTGGATTAGTGATTGACACTGTCAAAGGTCACGTCTTTCATGTTCACGTGGGATTTTAGCTTTCTCTGTCTTTGTGCTCAGTGCTGCCCCCTTGTGGGAGTGTCTATTAACGGAGTCCCGCAGTCCAAAGTTGTCGGCGCCCAGCCTCCATCCACACACCCAAGGAGGCTTACTGGCCGCACTTAACATTACACTGCCAGCTGCCGCTTTGCAGCAGGTGAGTGGGATGGGGCGGCTTCAAAAAAGGGGAGCTGTTGCATCTAAAACCTGAGAAGTATTATGCATGTTACAACAGAATGAACATTGAAACAATGTATAAACCCGAAACTAACAAGGGTTGGGTAAACATAAATATAATTAAGTGCGTTTGTTTTGGGAAAAAAAAATAAAAAATTTGGAGCATTTTGACCCAGTTAATGTTGATTTTTAAATTTCCACAAGATGGCGCCAGAGGCTGCTTACCTGAAATCTGCAGCCCTGTCCATTACACGGCAGGGGGGTGACATAATGGACTTGGACATCACAGCTCACAGCATTGAGTCTGAATTTCTTGCTGAATGTGTTGCACATCTGATGGCCATGTTAATCTGCTGGCAAGAGGCTTCAGTTTAGTGTGAAGAAATTTGGGGCAATGGAATCAAAATGCTTTTTTAATGCAGGAAAAGATATTCTTGATGGGAGGTAACTAAAATCACCAGCCAGCTCCAGTGCATGATGCTCACACTGCAAGGCCAAAAGTCTGGTCTGGAACCTGTGGCAAATTCCCTCCACACGCTTAATAAAGGCTTGAAAATTAGTTTGTTGTGACAGTAGGTATTATAGTGGTTCTGGACACAGACTTGCTACCTCGTATACCTTGCTGAAGCACTGAACCAGAAGCCTTAACCCTGTCTAGTAATATATTCCATTGCGTAACGCTCATTATGTTTTATATATGCATAACAGGAAATGATCTTCATTCTGTCTGTCGTTCCCTTTTGGGATTTGGCTACGTTTCGCGTCCACGTCGGGTAGCCAGTGTCAGCGCTGCTGCAAACCCGACTCCCCTCCTTTCGGCAGAGCCGTCGGCTGCATTAATGCACTACTTGTGCTTCCTGTGAGCTCGCGCCAGCCCTAATGGCTTCCCCGGGCCGGCGCCAGGCCGCACTTCATCTGAGTCACCAGACGTGGGAGCAGGGCTGGCCGTGTGTTCTCTCTGTGCTTGATTAACTGTGTGTGTGTGTGTGTGTGTGTGTGTGTGTGTGTGTGCGCGCGCGCGCTTCTCTCTTTCTCCCTTGGCTTTCTTCTTGCTGCAGGGCAGCTCATGAAATATTCAGTGGGGAATGACAGACACAGGCCCACACGGCCCTTTAGAGCCTTTTGGCGTCTTGGAGTGGTCAGGGGTGGGATTAGAGTCAGCAGTACAGACTGTGATGGCTGATAGGTGGCATCTTGACCAGGTCATTGGTCATTGCAGAAGGTGTCATCGTCACAGTCCCCCCCCCCACCCTCCCAGAAACACACCATCTTACCTGTCTCTTCAACAGGATGGGGCTCCTGCTGCACTAGACCCTGAGGAGGGCAATATGGAGTCACTGGACCCCAACAGCAACTTGACGTTGATCCAAACCAAGGTGGGGGTGGGTAGCGTCATATCTGTGTTTGCGTGTGTGTGGATGAGCTGTGGGTGAGAAGCAGTGACGCACCTTCAGGCATCCCATTTAAGATTCTGTCCATGATGTGAGTACATGTTATGCTGGGTGTGGCTTCTCAGCAACAGGATTGGGTGTGAATCTATACGTGTGCCTGCACCCCTCCCCAACCTTCACTATTTCTCCCCCTCTTTCAGCTGCTGCCACCCCACCAGTGCCAGGATGGCCCAGGCTTCATCTACCAGATCTCCCACCAGTGGTTCTCCCAGTACAGCCTGCGCCTGCAGGGCCAGGAATCCCGGAAAGGCTTCTTCCTGTGAGCTCCTCTCCATAGCAACCAGCTTCTGTGTTTCCAGCACCAACTTCTCTATTCCAGAAGCTTTGTAATGTTCACAACTTTTTTTGTACGCTTGGTGATAACTGAAATATATATATTTTATATGCTAAAAATAATTTCATACCTGGCACTTCCAGAGCCAGAAACTGGCTTCTATTCAGAGCAGTAGAGGCAAAAGTGTCTTTCTGGTGAAAGGCTTCTAGCCCTCTGAACAGAATCAGTCCTGCTAACAGCTTTCTCTTGCTGCCGCCGAGCCAGAAAAAATGCATCTTTATTCGGATATCACACGTCTGGAACATACATCCAGGTGTTGAAGGTGCCCTTTGTGAGTGCAGGTCCTATGCCTGTTGGCTCGCGGTCAAATTTATCCCCAGATTGATCCCTCTTCCTGCATGGATCCGAGTCTCATGTAAGAAAAGGGGTGTAAAGGCTGACGTGCTGGGCTGTGGAGCTGCATGCAAAAGAGCATTTGATGTTACAAAAGAATTTAATCACAGCAATGATGCAGTCCGTGTATAATAAAACAAGTCCGTCTGGAATCAGGCTGTGATTTTGGAACATTGAACTGAGGTATTTATTATTACTTACAATTTACACATATATAAGCCTAAATAAAGTACATTTAAGAGAAATAGCCTTCATTGATTCAATGTTACCTTAAGGCATACTGTTATGTTTCTTAATAACAAAGTCCCTGCCATCTAGGTAATATTCTAAGGCGCTAAGGTCCTCAACAAGAAGGTGGAGATCAAGTGATGAAAATTCTTTAATGTTATTCAGTATTAAGGTATTTACCCATAGGAACAATATATAAAAATTGGTGTCATTTAATGTGACTAAGTGGAACAGTAGGTAAGAAAATTTCCTGCCCACCATTTAAACAATACTAAGTGTCTTAACCCCCCTAAAAAAATGTATATTTAAAAAGTTTCCAACTTAAGCTTCAGCTGTGGATCTGGTAAATGCATTACGCTGCAACCTGAAGGACTGTGGCATTAATCTGCTGGTTAAAATTCTCTGTCCATGATTGTTTGTATATAGTAGAGGGCAGTGTATGGCTCTGTACCTGTGTTCAGAAGATTGCTGGTTTGAGCCCAGCCTCAGAACATATGTGGGTCCTTGAGCACAGCCCTTAACCCTGGATGGCTGCCCTTCACGGCCAGCTTACTCTCACCTACAGAGAAAGTTGGGGGAGGTGTAAAGGGAATCTCCCCACAGGGATCAATCAATCAATCAATCAATCATTTGTTTTTAAATTCTTTTTGGCATGCCGTACATGAAAAGGCCTATTAACCTTAAGGATGGATATTACACAAGAAGTTAAACCGTATAACCTGCAGGGGTAAGGCTTGATATACACCCCCTCCTTCGATCTCCGCAGAGGCACGCCTGGATACGTTGGGGCACCTTATTATTCTAAACTCAAATGCTAGCTTATATAGGCTACAATGTCTACGCTGATTACTTATCTCTACAGTGCATACGGTCGTCACTAGCCTGGAGACGACCCATTTAAGCCAAAATTAATTGATTACACATTCCACAGCTTTCCAGACTTGGCGAAACCTTTGCACACAAACAGGGTAAAGGAAGATCGATCGGGTAGTAAATAGTTAGCGCTGTGGGAAACACCTTTGTATACTGTACGTTGTACGTCTCCGTCCAAAACCGAGGCAGATGACAGCTTTTAATTAATCATACCGGTTATCGTTTCTATTCTTTTCTAATAGTTCTATCAGAACTATTTGGAACTCATTCAGTTCTCGAATCGTAATATTCACCTTTTTAAATAAAAAAAATTATACTGCCAACATCGGATATATGCTTGCATTCTATCGTCGGTACTACTCTTTGTTACAGTTTAATCAGAATTTTAAAGAAAAATTAAAGGCCAAGTGAAAAGTACCAGGATTGCCAACTTTGGTCAGCTGGCTGGAGTGAGATTTTCAATTCATGTATGTAACAGTTGTATTACCTTATAAGTAGTCTGTAGGGTCTGCAAACTGCCCAAGCGCTTTTGCTGCAACTTATTTTAGGTTTATAATGGAATAATATAGATTTTCCGTAAGATTTCTTGCGTGAGGGCTAAAGTCTGAAAGCGTGAGTGTCACGCCAGATGCATGACAGTCGGCGACCCTGCGGTATCCTGCAGGCCGAACCTGCCGAGGGAACTTTTCTTCGTTTGTTCTGATCTTCGCTGGCAAATGAAACGCCACGTGAAAAATGACATCGGGGGATCCTTAAAGAACTACAAAACCCACAATGTCCAAGGCACATTTTTTGTGCGCAGTCGAAGGCGAACATGCCCAGGACACCCACAGTGCCCCCCCCCTCCTGTGTAGATGGGGACGGACGTGTTTAACTTTTTAAGCGTTTCTTCATCTCTAACTTGCAATATTTGTAGCGACCTAGCAATGTAATAAATGAAAGAAACGTCATTTAAACACGTGACTTTATTACTGGACTGCTGTTTTGGCGGTATCCCATACCCTATACTCATTGAACCCTGCACTCAACGAACCAAATTATAATCATACTGACCAGTGCCGCCCCTGGCCAAATTGGGGCCCTACGCAGAATCTTATTTGGAGACCCCCCCATTACAAAATGACCATATCACGAAATGCCAATTAGGTTTACAGCCTTGCGGTGTCAGATTACTCGTCTCTTTCTTTCCCTCCTGCCTTGGGCTGACTTGGTGCTCTACGCGCCTCACGGCAGCGATGCGCATCCTTTGCGTCCCCTTACAGAAAATGGGGCCCCCATGGATCGTGGGGCCCTACGCACAGCGTGTGTTCTGCGTGTAGCGAGGGGCGGCGCTGATACTGACTATAAACTTCCCGCTGAAGTTAGCTTTGCCCCTTTGAAGTTTCAATAACTGGAAGATCACTGAAATCCTAAAGCTTGACCTCTGTAAGGTGCCAGTAAACACTCCGTAAAAATCGCTGTGAAATCTTATACTAGAGGAGACAAACGTTCAAGTGACGGTTTATCTAAAGCAGTGCTTCTCAAAACAGTCCTCAGGGACCCCCAGACGACCCACGTTTTTGCTCCCTCCCAACTCTCAGGGAACTCAGCGTGGAACATCTGGGGGTCCCCGAGGACTGGTTTGGGAAACATTGGTCTAAAGCAGGGGTGGCCAATCTCATCCACATAGGGCCGGTGTATGTGCTGGTTTTTGGAATAACCTTTAGGTCAGCTGTTCAAACCCAGGTGTGAGGACTCTTCAGCCTATCAGTACTGTATAATTAGTAATCTAATTAGGTAGTTCAGCGAAAACCTGCACACACAGTGGCCCTTTCTGGATAAGATTGGTCACCTCTGGTCTAAAGAGATTAGAGATACCAGGAATACCAAGACAAGCGCTGTGCAGTGATGCGGTCATTACCAGGACAACGACAGGCGTAATTTGTCCAATCATCACCATAAACAGTTATTTTTTCACCTTCCAATTCCACTGACTGTAAAGCTGCTGCAATCTAATACTTTAAGCGTCTGCATCAGAACTGACACTAGGAGTATTTTTTTTTAAAGGCAAGGTGAGCATAATATATTCTCAGATTTCAGATAGAACCAAACTTTCTCTGCAAAATATTCCTGGGAGAAGTGTAGTGGTCACTGATGGCAGACAAACTTAAGACCAACTTAGTATAAATATCGATATTTAAACTGTGACAAATATACTATTAAGCAAAATGCACAGATATTTTATTTGTAGGGTTGATAGGTCCGCCGGTTTTTAAAAGACCGTTCTCTCCTTGTAAAGCGTTTCCCACTTTTTCGGGAATGGGGGGGGGGCAACCAGATGATGCAACCCATCGTAAAACCTCGGACATACGGACGTGCTTTGGCTGCTGTCTACCACTAGAGGGTGTCAAGCTTCGCCCGTCGTTCCCCTATTTCGAAAGGTTGTATGTGCTTTTATTGTCTTTGTTATTGTCTTCCATGTTCCTTTGTCGCGTCGTGTCTTACCCATATTAATGAATTCTGGTCGCCGGAGACTTATGATGCATGTTGGGATTTGACTATTGAAGCTGGACCTGAAAATCTTGCTAAAACGAAGAAGCTCCAGAATCGTGATACGGCAAGGCAGGAAAATCGAGCCAGTTAAACGAACACAAACACAAGTTTCTTTCACTTCTTTTAATTAGACTTCTGGCCTGCTACAAGAGTATTGCATAGAATATAAGTGTGAGAAAAAGTAAATACTTTATGTACATTGCATTATGTACACAACACACAAAGTCCGGGGTCAAAGCAAAACTTGCCAAACCATGAAATGAAAGGGAACATGATGAATAAATAAAATCTTAATTCATGCAACGCAGTTAAAAGGTCCACTGTCAATCATAGGGTTTTTACAAATATCACGTCTATGAAATATAGCGTATAATTTGCCAAGCTAGGTGCAGTCTTAGCCAAGAGAATATAACGTCTACTCCTCAGTAAGGCTGGGCATACCCCGCATTTTAACATGTTTGTATTGCACTTTAAAATGGACTTTACAGCTGGTGATCCCCCTCGAATCCCAGTACGGACACACTGCATAATTGCACATAACCATAGGCTCAGCCAACAGACAAACACCCTCTTTCAGGGAGATCTCTATGCATTCATGCCTTCTCTGATGGATTGTGGCATCAAGCCGGTACCATCTCCAAAATGGTGATTCAGGCTATGAACACTGTGCTTACAGTCTGCATGTTAATACCGCTCTTCGCAATGCCAAAGTATGGTTATTTACTTTGACTAAAAGGTTTTTTTTTTTTTTTTTTTAATGCTCTACTGGAAATTCAAATATGAATGCAAGGGGCAGGTGACCTAACTTTTTAAACAAGAATCGCTCACAAAAATAAAGGACTATTAGCAGTGGTAGAGCCCAAAAAGATTTTCAGGCGTGATTTAACGTGGCCCATTGAAATACAGTGACTGCATTACTAAAATGTACTAAAGGGACACATTTACATGTTAAGGATAGACTCCCTAACACTACTAAGTTAGTGTTTTCTGGTCATCTTTAGTTTCAGACACAACAGACCGAGATGAATATTGTACAGAATGAGGCACTGCTCCGGGAGAAATGGCTGTTTCACATACCATAATCACAGAAGAGCCATAATGGAACAGGGGTTAACTGAGGGGGGGGGGGGTTTAAATAAAAACTATATATTATTTTTTTGTAATGACAATACAAACATAATATAAATAAAATTATGTACATAATAAGCTTATGAAGCTTACATTTTTGTCCTCTGACACCCCTCTGCAGTAACCCACTGTTGTCAGCAAAGGGCAGACTTTGGGGGGGCGAGGGGCATTTAATTCGTCATGAGGTTGTGCCCTGCCCTGCCCATGCCTCAAGTGGACCGCCTAAAGTCCAATATGTTTTTTTACTATGCCACAAATACTTGGGGGGGGGGCTGTCAATGTACTTCTTGTTAAATGAGGCCATGGATGCAGTAAAACAACACCTAGGTCTAGAGACGTGTTCTGATAAAATAGTAAACACTCTATATTAAAACACAGCCGACAGGGAAGAGATATTTTGAAGAAGGAAAAATGAAAGTGTTTCTGCCTGAATGTTTCCACGAGCTGAAACTCCACTAGGCTATATTTGTTTTTCAGACTAACAAAGACACCGCGTGGGGTGGAGGGGGGGGTTATCTGGGCCTCAAACCCCCCCTCCCCTCACCTGACTGGTTGGTGGAAGAGTCAGAACGGTTCTAACAGGCCCTCGGTAGGGTGGGAGGGGTCCGCTAGAGCCCTCCCCAAAGCAAGCGGTTCCACATGATGGGGGCCACAGTTCTACTCCCCTTCCCTTCCCCCCCCGCACTCACATGCTGGCAGCCGGAGGGAATTGTTATAGGGGTCCGTTACCGCTGCACGCCACAGGAGTTCTATGAGCGGGTTGGCAACTATGAGAAGAGGAAGAAAGGGGGGGGGGGGGAAAAAAAAAAAAAAAAAATTCGCAGGGAAATAAGAAACCCACACATTATGGCCGGTTTAAACATTCCGACGGAACCCAGAGCTAAACATACTCAGCCTGGAAGCTTGTGACAGAAGCAGAAAGCTGCTGAGCTCTGCTCTTCCCGTCAGACTGAAGCTAAAGTGTTTCCACGAGATGGAAGCAGACTTCAAGTGTCCTTCCAGGAGCAGGAGGGGGCGCCGTAGGGAGAAATGTCTTAAAAACAGCGACACTGAAGAAAGGGGGGGGGGTGACAACAAAAATTACAAAGAATAACAGCCAAAATGATTCATCTCTCTGTGCCAGTCGGACCGCATGTGACCCCTCGGGGTAATCTCTGAAACCAGTCTTCTATCCTGCATAAAGGCAGTTTCTTGTTGTTTCGTGGGAGAAGAGGGTTGCTATAGAAACGGAGTAGCTGTCTGAGTGTGGGGCCACAGCTTACCCGGCAGAGAGGCCATGCTGACCACTGCGTGTGTACTAGCTGCGCTCACATTCTGCCTGAGACACACACACACACACACACACACACACAGACACACAAACAAATAAATAAACGGGGAACAGGACTGGGCCAGTGCTGAATGCACTGGAACTCAGAGGTGCAGAGAGCAGGTTCCTGGGCCCTGGGCCCAGATATGGGAGAGGTAGCTACTCGTCTGTTGAGTGTGCCTATCATGTTCAGCTCAAATCGATGAAAATACATTTTAAACGCTGTAGAAACGCATATCAAAATTGTTTTTGTTTTTGTTTTTTTACAAAAATAAATAGATACTTTAGTTCAAAAAAGGCTAAAGATCTCGCCTTATTACATAATTGTAATTGTTACATAATTGTTTCTTTTTTTTGGGAACACTTGCATCTCTGGCTATGACATTGTGGATATCTTCAGAGTTCAGTCCAACCGCCTTCAGCAGTAATACTGTGTTTTTCCGGTCAGTGTGACCCTCGCACATTCAAGCTCATTTTGTACACACATCAGGACAACAGGTTCTCCCAACACAACATGCATTTCATCTACAGTAGGTGTACGTCAGGCATGTCTGTGGCATTTTATATAAATAGATTGAGTATTCTGTATAAAAATATAAATATACCATTCTATACAAGTATTTCGTCATTTCCATCCAAAAAAAAACTGAGGGGAGAAAAAAAATAAGAACAGAGGGTGGGAAGGCCTGTTATGAGCCCACCAGGATCTCCATGATGTGGTCCAGGTCGTTAAGGTCTGTGAGACACAGCTGCAGTGCACTGGCCGTGGTGCAGCTAGGGAATGGCTTCAGGCTGTCCTCCACGCCAGAGGGGGCGCCACTGCTACGCGCCGGGCTCAAGGCAAGGACGGAGAAGTCGGACGAGTCATACATGGAGGTGTCGATGTCCTCAAAGATGTCGTCGAAGGCCAGGTCCGTCAAATAGCTGGTGGAGTTTGTGATCTCAAAGGAGCTGAAGAGAGAGTCTGCAGACCTGGGACCCACCGTCAAGTCCTCAGTGCAGCCTTCCTCAGAGTAAGAGAAGGAAACATTCTGTCCTTCACACCCAGGACATGCCAGTGGCTCACCTGCGGAACAGTCCCCAGCGACCCCCAGCTCTCTCGGTGACAGGGCATAGTCCTTGGGGATGGGAGGCAGGTCGGGTGTGTGCAGGGGCGTGGCCGTGTGTGCAGGACTCAGGGCAGGGCCAGTTGGTGGGTTCCCGCCCTCCCGTCGCATCTCTTCCTGGATCTGGCGCAGTGTGTTGGCCAGCAGCACAGAGCGGTGCAGGCTGGGCTCCACCCGTGCTCGGCACCTCTGCAGCTTGTCCAGGCAGAGGTCCAGCACCAGCTGCCGCTGCTGTGGGTACGGGAGCTCCACCTCAGGCCCCGCCCCCCCGACCATCTCACAATCACTCAACTTGCGCTTCACTCCACGACCCAACATGTACCTGGTGGGGAGAGACAGAGAAAGAACCATGCTTCATGTTATTTACGTAAATAACATTTTTCTTTTGGCACAGGATGACCTCACACAGGGCCTAGGAAATAAATGATGATTATACGAGTACAACATTTTTAAATCAGATTAGACTTCCTGTCATGCTGCAGTTTTGCCATTCATAATTGTGAACCAAATTGCTTTGCTCAGCCAAGTGGTAGCTTGTCAGGGGTTTCAGCAAGTCAAGACCCTGAATTTGGACAGTCTGTCTACCTGCATGCATCACAGGGGTGTCACAGAGGTAAAGGGGAGGAGGGAAAAAAAAGAAAAAAAAATGCTAAATGTAGGCTCCAGCAATTTGGTCCTCCAGCCACAAGAGGTTGCCACAAAAGGTTGTGGAACAATGTTTCCATCAATCTAATCTGCGTGGCATTCTATGGGTACTGGAACCTGTAGGAGGCATCTCATTTTTGCCCATATGTGGAAATCTCTGCTGTAGTGCTTAATATTCATTCAAGAATATTATTGTGAAGCGCCTTTTGCTTTTGTTGAAACAGTTTGCGATGGGTTGGCGCCACATCCTAGGATGTTCCCTGCCTTGCACCCATAGCCTCCGGGATAGGCTCCGGACTCCCAGCGACCCTGATAAATACCAGCGTTTACAGGGATGGATGGATGAATGAATGGATGAGACTTTGCATTATTTCATATTGCATTGCTCGTGGAGAGAAACATCAATCCACTTACTCCAGTTTGCATTACAAATTGATTGTAAAGAACACATCACTTGGGGGGGGGTCGCACGGGACACAAAGAGATCCCTGGCTGGAATGTCATTCCACAGCACATGGGACACTGCAGCACAGAAACTCCAAACAGCTTCCAATGGAAACATATGTGCGTGTGACAGTGCACGAGACATCGTGCCCCTACTGAGGGCGCTGTCGGGACTATCAAACTGTCATGAAACTGCTTCAAAGAGATTTATCCTATGGTTTATTAACAAAAACACCTCCAATACTACTGATGAAACAAAATCAATAATCTCATTTTTAACCATGTACCAGCTGGAATGGGAGTGACCACAAAATAACTGGGAGCACTAAGACACTAATGACCACAACTTCATAATCCATGCTATAAATAAAAATTCATACTTCACAACCAAGATCAACAGAAGATACTTCAGAATAAGGCAAACTGACAATGAAACGTCACCCCACAGCATCTAGGATGAGACAATTTTCCCCTTTTAACTTAAAATATGTTACAGATTTAACCTCACTCAGATTATTTCTGTTCACAGATTAATGACATCTATGGCTTCTCCACTTTTTATTTTTGAATTTTCTATCATTCACCAACTCGTTTAATGAGATTCTCTCTCTGGCAGGGCATCACATTAAATTACGGTTATCCTCACCCTGTTTAAGTAATTTCCTTGGTAATTTCTCATTTACAAATGAGGAAATCAAAAAAATATGGATTAAAATAATCAGGATCCCCAGGAGTGACTGTCTTCTTCCGAACACTCTGGTCTAAATAACACTGCTCTCCTCTGTTATTCTCCTTTTGCCATCTCTTTCTGCTTTCCGGGCCACACAAAGATGGAAGGAATAAAACAGGAGGAGGAAAAAAAAACACCCTACATCATGAGAAGAGAAGGAGGGGGGGGGCTGGCAAGGGAGGGGCAGTGAGCGGCAGACAGTGTGTTCAGAGAAAAGTGCCCAGAGAGGATTTCAGTGTTATGTAAAGGAGCACAGGGCGTGTGTGCAGACCAGAGATGACTGGAAGCAGGAGGGGATGAAAGCATGGGGGGAGGGGGGGCACTGGAGAGGCTTGTGGCTCGGTCAGGGCTGTGGAAGAGGCACGGTGGGACTTTCTGCTTCCAAGCGTCCACAGTCCCATAGACACCTCCCTGGAAGACCACAGTGCAGACACAGCTGACATGTACCACAGCATACCCAAATCCAGGGGTATGCGCTCATGCCACAGTGCAGCCATGCCTGGTCTTTATGGCCACCAAAACCATGAGCCCCCACCCCCACCGAGCCAGACTTACACAGCACATGTAACTTCGTCTAAAGCGTTACTGTAGCCCCAACTTGCCCCACAAAGCTTAGCAACCAAATAATGAAGATGGAAATCTGCTGGGTGATGTCGACGCCAGTCTTAGCACACGTCTCCTGGCAGAAGGGCTGAAATCGTGCCATTTTACAGAGAAACATCCTTCCTGTGAGTAACACGTGACACTCTAAGGAGCCATACTAGGGGCCAGAGAGGAGATGGCCAGCACGGATAGAAGATGGTGCAGTATTCCGAAAAGGCTACAGTCAACGGGTTCACAATGACAGGCACAGTTACAGACCCACTCTGAGCCGTACTGGAGCTTCAGCAAGTGCAGCAGACTCCTCCACCCCCCCCATCCACGTTCCAGTCGTCATGTGGCCTGTGCAGAGACAGCTCGCCAAAAGCCCAGGCAGGGCTTTGACTGCAGTGGCCAGTGAACCCCAGCAGTGACCCCCATACACAGAGCAGCGATTGGCTGGAATAAAGAGGGGACCTCGAATGCGGACACAGGCTCAGATGGGGGGGGGGGGGGGGGACAACCACCACAAAAACCAAAGGCTGGGGCTGTGCCGTTTAAAAAATTTTAAATACAACATCATCTCCAGGTCATTGACAACCCAGTTTTAGAAGAATCTTATCAAACTATGGCGACTATTCCCAATTAACACTATAGAGGAGATGAGTGCAAGAGAACAAATGTTACATGACTCATGCTATACAGGAACACACCACAGAGACCACACACCAATGAGAAATGGACTCAGGCCAAAGGCATTCCTTAACTATCAAATATGTGTCACAGGCACATTTTAAGACACTGTGACAAGTTAGGGCCTTCTATAATAAATACACACTCCTTGACATATCCACAGAAATACAGTCATAACACCAAAAGAGTCACCATCTTCTAGTGAATGGATCATTTTTTGCCAGTTTGGACAGTGTTGTTCTTACTCAAGGGGTTGTTTATGTAGAGAAGAATGGAGAGCAGGATTTATTTCAGAGAAAGTCGGGATAAGCTTGGTAACGTAGAACAGGTCAGTGGGGACTTCCTGGTTAGTCAGCGAGCTGCAGGGAGCGCGCGACGCGCACCAGCTGAAACACTCACTGTTCAGCGTCATTCACGGGGCACCACTCACGCGCAACCCCAACACATTAACCCAGTGATTCTGCTTAAGCAGCCTCTCTGCCCAAATATATACAAGGCATCAGCTGAACAATGTATAGTTCTATTAAAATAGTCGGCTGTCGCTAAATTAAATTTGTCCCGTCAAAAGTATAAATCGATCTGCTTCAAAACTAAAATGGCTCTCAATAATTTCACTTAAATAAAATAACGCCCTAGAAGTACTAGGGATATAGATACAGATGCATCTCCTCACGAACTTGTCGGTGACAAACTGATTTTCAGGTCGGACAGGCAAAGCCCATGTCATTTTTAAATTCTTTTGCAGCTGCGTCAGCCTGACCAAAAGTTGGTTTAATAGTACAAGGGCAGTTTGCAGTACTTCCAACAGCGATCTAACTTTCATTATGGATTTGGTATGAATAACTTAAAGCACCAGCCCAAAGCCCCGATCTCACCTTCAGCATGTGATACGGCCACTTCCTTGGGTCTCCTCACCGTAAAGTTGCATCGCATGGTTTTACACTGACAGAGACTCACTGTACTTTACCGTCATACAGACGACTACCTCTTACAGTTCGCACATTTTAAAGAGCCATAAACTACGCGAATTAAAGAGATCGGACGCGGCAGCTGCGTGCCTCGTCTATCCCGCTAGTCCACCCCTGACAGCTGACGCTTCCTTGTAAGCCGAGCTGGTTTTAGTGTGTGTGTGGGGGGGGGGGGTTGCAGGGGGAACAGCGAGGCGGAGCCCGCAGGCCGGCCGGAGCCACACGCCGCCTGCACCCCCGCCTCCCGCTCTCGGCCTCCGGTGCTCACGGGGCGCCCAATGTGCCGCCGCTTTGCACTAACAGCCCTTTCTGTTAGTCCAGCCCGCCTGGTTGTCTAATCCGCCGCTTCCTCCATTTATTAGTGGCCCACGCTTATCAGGTCCCCTTTTTTCCTATAAGAACCCGACCAACTGCAGGCGTTTTCATTCGGAAACCACGCAGATGGGCGAAATCTGAACGACTGGCGACCAAATGACGGGGACATCCAACCTATTTTCAACGCTTAAAACGCGGTTTAACGCCGCAACTAGTTATTGCGCAGTTACTGAGTTTCAGCGCAACAGAAGGCAGTCGTGTAAACGCGTTTACCAGTAACCTCGTAAAAATCTTGGCAAATACACAATTTCAGACTCTATGTAGTGTGATCAAGGGGAAGTATTAATAAACAGAATGTCGAAATTTGCGTGTAGCTTCCTGAAAGTAAAATGTTGCGTTTTGGTGCTTGTAGTAATTAATAAAGCAGTTCCCAGTAAGATTTCTGCGGTAAGTGCGGCTCTCGGTGAAACACACATGGCCGCGGCTGCCATGCTCCTCATCAGGGAAGCAGCGCCGTGCAGTCGGCAGCCTCCAGTCTCCGATAGCAACAGCGCTCTATAAATGGAACAGCAGTGTTGAAACTCAGTCAAACGCTACAAAATTAGTCTCTTGCTAATTTTTAATCCAATCTTAAAACAACCCCGAGAATGCATCACCTAGTTTATAGAGGGAGGTGGGATTTTCCCTCCTTTTTGAGCGCACTTTTGCATCTCGGCCGCAACAATTTCTTCTAAATCAAATCAAAATGCATGAGGTTTTACGGGAAAGCGGTCTCCGCGCAGATAAGGCAGGACGGGTGCGCTAGTACCAGTCCCCGTGGTATGTGAGATAAGCATGCCCGGCTCACGTTGGCCACAGCCTCCAGTCACACCGACACGACCGGCAGCAACCTACGATACCGCCCAGAATACACACGGTACGGCTTCTCCAACAAGCCGCAGCCCAGCCTGCGTGACAGTGCCCCCGACTCGGCCTGCCCCCCCCCTCCACCTTTTCTGTAATCCAGTTTACCATGGCAACTGAGACAGAGTAGTGGTGGTGGTAGGAGATGCATCAGGACGTCTGGTACAGGTGCGAACGTCTTCACCTGCACCCTATTCGAAGGCCTGCAGGTGGCGCAGTGGTGGAGATAACGGACTAGCAACAATTAGACTGCAGAGTTCAATTCTCAGGGTACATTACAGTTATCCTCAAGTGTGTTTTGTCACAACCACTGAATGCGTGCAGATATACAAACAGATAATGGCCACTAATAAATCCACTGCTTGAGAAATTAAATTTGATATCTAATAGTTTTGCAAAAATTCAACAAATTCTAGAGGCATCGCTGTACATTTTTTCAGAATTTCAACACACTCCAATAAGAACATCCGTTAAGTAACTATTTTGTATAATCTCAGTTCCCCACATGAAGCCTCACAGTGACCTTTTCACTGAAAAGAAATTCAGAGTCGTGGGGTCAAGGAGGCGTAGAGGACAGAAGCACGAGGCGCTGTGTCAGTGTTCACATCTTCCCCGCATTCCTGCCTTATCGCGGCCTTGGTGATGCTTCCCAGGCGTGTGACCACCCTCTCTAGATCCATCTGTGCCCTCTGCTCTGGAGACTTTGTCCCCTGCTGCAGGGGGGGGGGGTCACACTACATTCCCTTTACTTCGACATTCAGATTTAACGTCGGCTCCTTTGGAATCACTCGGAAAGCGCCTAGTTCCATTTTTATTATGTACTGTATCTTAGAGCTAAAATCCCAAAAACAAATATAAAGAACCAAATGCACAAACGCAGACAAGTTACACCTCTCACTCACAAACAGGGCAAGTTTTTTTACAGCGCAGTCATCTGCTCCACTCTCACACCACTTTATTTCCATTTACTAAGTTCTTTTTTTAAGCCTCATATTGATTTCTTTGGTCAGAAAATAAAACGGCAGTTTTACAAACATCCAGTGTGCCTCTCGCATTCTATTTCGCTTCTGCGGTGAAGCAACAGGGACCAACAACAGGATCACATGCCCTGCTTAAGAACCAGTTGTCCCATACTCCTCCCCTCCCCGCCCCCACCTGCGTCGCCTCTTGAGGCCCAGTGGCAGCAGAGCAGGACGGAAATGGGCCCTGAGGGGCAGAGTCTCTCGGCGTGAGAGAGAAAGAATGGGGAGGGGGTGGGGTTAAGTAGAGGAGTGGGAGGAGCCTCTGTCAAACAGAGTCGCTGAGCGAGCAGCCAGGCTGGCCGGACGCCTTTATAAGGATCGCGCTGTCATCATCCGGTGGCCTGGAGCTCACAAGAGCTGCACACAAGATTGCATGTGAGTGTGTGTGTGTGTGTGTGTAAGCTCAGAGCTCAAAACGACTGAGTCACCGCTGTGCAACAAGTCAGCCGCCCCTTCAGACCCAGAGAGCCCGGAACAGAATGCCTTTTCTCAGCCTAGCCCAAGACGACCGGAATGAAGAAGCCGGAACCACAGCCCCAGCGATTCTGTGCAACTGAACAGCATCACCTGATCAAAGATACAGCCCACACAGTCCTCCAGGTTCAGGGCACCTATCTGCACAGAGGAACTTGTTCATTGAGAGCCATTGACTCTTTGGGATTTATCGTTTAATTTCGAAGAACCCCTATTAAGGTGTTTTTTTAAAAGGGCTACAGCACCCTATGGTACAGATAATGTGGCTTTTTCAGAGATTAATGTACTTCACATCCAGTTCATGGACCTCTGGGTTCTCAGACCCAGTCACCGTCCCCCTCCTGTCCTCCATGTCACCTAGGCTGTTTAGTCATACATATCTTCATGCCAGTTTTACAGGCAGGATGGCTCACAGCCCCTCCAAAAGATAAAGATTCACTGATTCCTCTCCAGCCACGCAGCCTCCACGTTTTTGTTCACCATAATATATTTCCAGCATTTTCTGCACTATTTCCTGTATTGACCTTTTTAAGAGTTTAGGTGAAATAATATAATAATTTTTTTTTTTTTTTTTAAAACGAAACAGTATGATTGGAAGGCATTTAGTGAACCCTGCACCCAGCATCCTCCGAAACACAGCAACCTTTCTGGACAACTCGCATACAGAGGCTGGAAAAGCTTTCCCTCTCTGCCCCTAAACTAAAAAGAAAATGGTCCCATCCCACAGAGCCAGTTGGGGACCATGTCTGATGCCTGACGTATCACCCCGGGTGCCCTTGCCCCCCCCCCCCCCGATTCACAGCCTCTGCCTCCTGCTGTTTTCACTTCTCTTATTTGCCTAGGTTTCACATTCTTTCCTTTCTTCCTGAGCCCCCCCCCCGATTTGTTGCCGACTTCTCTCTCCTACTCAGCCACCATTCCAGCCATCCACCCCCACCCAGCCTGCCCCCTCCCCTCACTCCAGGAAGCAGGGCAGCGGACACTCTTCCTATGTTGAGCCGACTGCCAAAGCCTCCCGATGACATCACTATTGAGGGCTCCTCAGCTATCCCCCGTTTCAAGTGAACGGACCCAAACTCCAGGAAATACATAGGAGCACTGCCTTTGCCGCTCTGCATCACATGATGCCAATCCACCTATCAGACACTAATGCATCAAATTAAACTGGTAACGGCTTGTCCTGCTTTTGCGTGAATAACAGAGGTAAAAAATTTACTTCCTTTTCATCCTCTGGCTGAAACAGATAAAAGCATATGTGGATGGCATATTGGGGCGTCACAAAATTTATTTTTCATTTTATACAGTTATATCCGCAAGGTACACAAATTTCCGTGTCTGATTTGGAATTACAGCTGAGGTTCATATGCTGAAAAAGTTCTAACAAGACATTCTTACTAAAATCAGTCAAACGGGCAAACAGCAGATTAAGTGTCATACCTATTCAATTGAAAGACACCTGTATGTCATCTTACAGGAGTTTGGACACATGCAAGTGCAGGCTGTCCCTGGGTTACGATGGGATTACGTTCCAATAAACGTATCGTAAGGTGAAAATATCATAAGTTGAAAACGCATTTTATACGCCTAACCAAACGAAAATCATAGCCTAGCCTAGCCTACCTTAAATATGCTTAGAACATTTACATTAGCCTACAGTTGGGCAAAATCATTAA
Source organism: Mormyrops attenuatus (assembly GCA_026777985.1). Classification (NCBI taxonomy): domain Eukaryota; kingdom Metazoa; phylum Chordata; class Actinopteri; order Osteoglossiformes; family Mormyridae; genus Mormyrops; species Mormyrops attenuatus. The sequence goes on from JAODKC010000028.1 coordinate 15,718,954, forward strand.
TTTCATTCTTAATTTCTAAAAAAAAAATTGTGTTGAATATCTCGTGCAATATATTGAATAATGTACTGAAAGTGAAAAAGATTTACTCATTGTAAAGTTGAAATATCGTAACAAGGACCATCGTAACCCAGGGAGTGTCTGTATCCCACCAGATACAAGGGACCATTCTAATCTGGCTCCAAAGGTCAGGTGGAGTCCTATCACCTGTTGTCAAAGTCCAGGCTTGTACTAGCACATGTGTGATGGGGCCCTGTCAGGCAGCTCGCGCCTGTTTGTTCATTGTGTATAGGCATAGCATATAGTTACTGCGCAAGGATCAAGAACAGAACCCGAACGGCAAACCTTTAAAGTGTCCCAATACTTTTCAACAGACTAGCACTGCAGGGGCCTCATGTTGTATCCAACCTAGTGGTGAGAAACAACCAGAGGTGTTAAGCAACCAAGTACAAATACTTTGTCACTGTACCTAAGTGGTTATTTTTTCAGAATTTGTAATTTACTTGAGAATTTTAAGTTGTTGCTATTCCGCTACATTTCTGAGCCAAATAACGATTTCTTGCTCAGATACATTCTGCATGACCATCGTCACTCACAGAATTACAAAACCAAAAATTAAAATAAAATACTATCAAATGCAGCGTATGTGTAGGGCTGCATGATTCTGGGTACAATATCAATCAACTGTTTCACTAAAAATCGAGATCGGAATTTTCTCTCGGGATTCTTGAGAAAAATATTTATGTTGTTATTATTATATATAATAATTTGTAACATTTTGGTGTTGTACTGGTAGGCTGAATGGTATGTGAGAGTGCCCTGCGATGGGTTGGCACCCTATCCTGGGTTGCTCCCTGCCTTGTGCCTGTAGCCTCTGGGAAAGGCTCCGGACCCCCTACAACTCGGATGGATGGATGGATGTGTAGGCCTACTTCTACTTAAGTATGAAAATATTGTACTTTTCCACCACTGGAAACAACCAAGGAGCACCACAGTGCACTGTCCAAACTAAAGCCTGTCTTTCAGCCCATGCACATGGCAAGGCACTTACAAGTATGTGTGTAACCGGGAGTGAAAGTGCCTTTCTGCAAGGCCAGGCAGATATATCCCCCGATGCACTGAGCGAGACATTCATCAAGGAGGACATGGAAGTTTCATGAGTCACCTGAAGGTTGTCTGCTCAGTCCTAAGGGGCCTTGTTGTGCCAAATAATGTCCTACTGAACAGACAACTGTTGTGTCATTGCTGGTTTTGATAGAAACTCTCTCCGTATTAAATATACAAATAGTTCCACTGTCCGGCAATATATAACTTTTGAACTCCTACAAACTCTTCTACCAAAGGTTCTTAGTTTAAGTAAGCAAATTATTCAAAGCCAGTTTTTTTCCCTACGTTTTATAATTCTTGAACAGAAGACAAGGCTTGGATTTAATACGACATGACATAACACGCGACGGCACTAATATTAACGAGTAAAATCAGTCACACCCTACAGCAGCACAGTGCCACCCCGACAGATCAACCATTCCGACGATTCATATCATTTTAAGGCAGGGAGGACCTGGCACGGAATGATCGGCAGTGAACATGTGCAGGACTTTGGACTGCTGTGCAAACGAGGCAGCAACGATGGTGGGACAACGCGGGGTTTCTACGCACACCGCCCCGGACGGAGGGACGCCGAGTGCCCCCCTCCCAACCAGACTGTGCCCTGTGTGTTTATCCCTTCGGTTGCGGGCTGTTTGTCAGTCACACGTTGCGATGAGGAGGGGAGCAGCCCCGCACACTCTCCCGGCCGCGTCGTTGCTCACGCACTTGTCGCGAGGTGACTTTTTAACCGCAATTTTAAACGCGCTTTCCGATATATCAGCCGTAATTTACCGATCAATCGCAAAAAATAAACACTTACAAAAGATAAACGTCTAAAAAAAACAAAGGATAAAAACAACAACAACCCGACGTTTCCCCAATTACGAACATCACGGGGAATCGAAAACCATGAAATCCAAAGTGAATGACTCACATTTTATGAAATCAAGTCAACGAAAACAACAAAACAAGCGATGTTTCAGTCTCGCTCGTTTCACGGCGCCGTTTCCTCTAAACGCAAACGATGCGTCCAGCGAGGCACTTTGGACACAATTAATGATTTGTATATAATTTTTAAAAGGGAAATACCGCGACAACACATAGTATAGTGCATTTCAAAGCATCCATGAACATCAGGAATAAAAACACTAAATTGAATAGACAGTACCTTGGCGAAGAAAGGACATCTCTTGGTTGATCAACTTCCTTTCCGCTTGGATCGGTATTAAGACGGCACATACTGGTTTGAATTCCCCTTTTTCTTTTCATCGATGCCTTTCAGGGAAAAACTCTTTACCCCATAGCTTTATTCCATGTATTATATAATAACGAAACATTACAAAATTAATCTGAAACAATAAAAACCAACAACGTTTTATTCTACATTTTCATTCTACATCTTGTTTTGTATCTTATAAGAGTCGCGGAGGATTACTTTTAATTTTCAGACCGATACAATACACACTAGGCTAAAGTCCGCGTTAAACATTTTCGGCACAACTCATTCACGCCAAGAGAACTCGGCTCGGTAACAACTCAGACGGCGACACTGCAGAATCTGGGGAAAGACATTCGGCTGATTGACGGCCGTCAGATGGGAAACCTGTGATTGGACAATTAAGCTGTACGTCCCGCCTAGTAACCCGGTCTCATTGGTGCTCACTTTTTATTTCCTTTTCCTTCCCGATTTTTCCCATTGGTCTCAAAGACCCAGTAGAAAACGTGACCATTTAAACTGCGGTCTGACATTTATGATTGGCTGTGAGATGGGTCAACGCTGTCCGCTGTTTACTGTATGTGCACCTTCATGTGTACTTTGGAAACAATGTCCCAAACATCATTCACGCTGGGGCCAAGAGTTCTGTACAGTTATACCTAAACCGAATAACTTTCGATTCACGCACAATGTATTTCGATTTTTATTTAAAGTTGGATGATACGCATTCACAAACAAGAACTCTACCGTTGCTATGGAAGCGGACTGGCGTCCATATGTAAAGGGTAATTTCTGACTGTTCTGCGCATGACTGATTGCCTAACTCCACCTTCGAAACACGCAAGCGCGAGCATTCGCGCACGTAGATCCCAAGAACGCGGCTGTGTGGTGTTCCATTGTATTTGTGTCATATCCACTAAGGGAGGTTATTTTCGTCAATTGGAGTCTACTGATTATTACTCTGTCTCGATCAGTACGTCCGATGTACGATTTAAAAACATACCGTTTGTTAAATTCAGTTATATAACTACGCGTAAGAAATATTTATCTTCGTCGAAAAAGTCATGCAGTTTTAGAAATTATACATTACACTTACCTTAAGCATAGATCTTCCTAAAGCTGGCGTCTTCATTAACTGTCCAGCTGCAGAAAGGGGCGCCTGCTTAGCAGTGGAATTATGGTCAGCTCTACAATTTCTACGCAGTAATATTAAATATGTCCATGGTCTAACCCGGGAAACGGTGTCTGAGGCGCGCACACAGCTGCCAAAAGTGCCCGATACACTTTGGTTACGCTTGTAAAATAGCAGTGGAAAAAAAATAATAAAACTACTAAACTACTTCGTCGCAATGGAAAAACGCACCTCACAACAGCAGGTATTGGAAATTTTGTACCTTTTATTAAAAATATTTACAAAAATGCTACAATGTATTTATATAAAATGCATATAATCTACCCTAGTCCAGGTAATAAATGTCAAAATAGATTTAAATTCTGGATTCATTTGCAGTGTAACTATACTGCTTTGACATCAATTCGAAAGGAGCGTACGGTGGTAACTTTCATAATACTGTCTAATTTTACACAATACTTTTGCCTGAGTAATGTTAGCCGTGAAGAGGAATAAATCGTAACAATATTTCCCTAGACCACTTTAAAAAATAAGAAATACCACTTTTGTAATCGGTCATTTTGAAATGAAAAAAAAAAACGTTAAACTGAATATACAAATAAATAAAATAGCCTTCTTTTAGATTTATATAAATGAATACTGCTCAATATTTTGTTACGCTAACTGCATAGCAAATGGGAAAACCTGTCCTCCCCTGAGGACTCAAGGAATGGTAGGTATTTGTCTGTAGTAAAAAAAAAAAAAAAGAAAAAGAAAAAAAAAGCACAAATTATCTGAAAAGCCAATTCCACCTGGACTTATACTGAACTCACATCCCCCAAGACATGCTTATATTCAATAAATAAAATAAAATAAATTAAAAAGGCAATAACTTAACTGGGTCGGACCCATAATTCTTCATTTGTAACAATACAAATATAAGAAACTATGGCTTCTAATAGTAAAAACAAGCTGGAGCCTGTCAGACTGATACAAGTGTGTGATTTCTGTCAAAGCACACAGCCACTGACGTGCCCATTAGTTCCCATTCTGAAATTTTGCAGTAAATTTCACCTACTCCATCAGCACCAGGATGATCAAACCACAGGAAGACATTGAGTTCATCTGCCCACGCTATAGAATACTTAATTTACTCGAAATATCTCTCTGGTCAAAATTTAAAATAATAATAAAAAGTACTGTTATATTTCCCAAGCTGTATGTTCTGTAAAAATATATATATATAGTTATATACATATGTATATATTTGAACATTTTCTTCCTTTTTTATAGGAAAATATGTGTTGCTTTAGAAGTTCTGTTATAACTTGTTCTGTTCACAATTTATGTAGTGTAATGACATCATTTAAAAATTAAAATGTCAAAATAAATTAAACAAAACAAAGCACACATATAAAAGGAAACATACAGAAAGTATGCAAATCAAATTACAATGGTCAGCATGTTAAATCTCACTCTGAGTAACAATCACACCTTGTCGAAAGAGTGCCTGATTTAACACCTTCCATATAAGCAGGTGTGAGCACACATGCTCACACACATACACACACACACACACACACACTCTCTCTCTCTCTCTCTCTCTCTCACACACACACACAGAAATTGGGGATCATGGGTTCAGTCCTTGTGAGTGTCTCATTTATGACCCCACAATAATCTCCATGATGTGGTCCAGCTCGTTGAGATCAGGTCGACAGCTGGAGTTGGAGGTGATGGAGGCAGACCCATGAGACAAGCTCTCCAGAAGGTCATAGGGACCCATCTTGGGTGCGCTCTGCATGCCCGTTAGCATGGTGTCCAAGTCGTAGTACGAGGCGTCAACGTCCGAGAACAGCTCCTCCAGCGCAGGGTCCGGAATGGAGACTGGATTCTTGATCTCAAATGTACCAAAGACTTGTTCGGTGGTCTTGGAGTCTTCTCCCAAATGCCCAACATCGTCTCCTCCCAATCCTGCCTCGCCATCACCCTTTTCTTCATCCTCGTCTTCTTCGTCATGATCTGTAGCATCCTTCAGGTCATCTTCATCCCAGCAGGGCCCTGCGGCCAGGGTACCCGGCATGTAGGTGCAGGCGGCATCATCATCCACCACCACCTCCTCTGAGTGGCAGCCCTCATAGCCAATGACAGAGAAACCTTTTGGCTCCTCGTCTTGGCTCCGTGTGGGCGGCCGGCACAGGACCTCCGTGGCCTCCAGGCGATCAGAAGGGGCTTGGCCTGAGTGGAAGGCCTCAGCCATCGCCTGCCAGGTCCCGTCCTGTGTCATCTCTTCTTGAATCTGACGCACGGTGTTAGCGATGAGCACAGAGCGGCACAGGTTGGGCTCTACCAGCATGTGGCACAACTGCAGCTTGATCAGAGACATGTCCAACAGCGACTGCCGCTGCATCGTGTAGGACGACGCCGCCCTGACACCTGCCCCTTGCCCGCCTGCAGCCTCGTCTGCCACGTCGCAAAACTTGCGCTTTGTGCCTTTGGGAAACATGCCTGCACTGTGAGGGGAAGCGGAAAGGATGCATCAGTGTATGTGCGCATTCCTCACTAATTCATTCGACATTCACACTTATACTTCAATACAAACATTATACAACAATATCACTACTTATTTTCACCTCCCATTTACCTATGTAACAAAAGTATAAACTTTACTACAAAATATGCACTACTTATATAACTATTTATTTTTCAAAAAAGAGAGCTACAGGGGGAAAAAACTAAACACTACATGCCTATATTTGAATGCAAAATTACAAAAGAAAAAAGTACTGGAAGTAGAAAATAACGAAACATGTATTTACTGTCTCAAAGTAGCAGTGCTATACCTTTCCTGTCGAGAAGTACAGGCAATAACATAGCCGTTCCCTCCTGAGCGCAGCGCTTCAGTGCATTTGTACTAGAGACAAACCGCTTTTGTTTTCTGCCCATTTTAGGCCAGTCAGGAGTAAGGTTCCTGGTGGGCGGAATAAGCAAGCTCTAAAGGGCCCCCGGTCTGCTGGAAAGTACAGCATGTTACTAGCCACAATGCGTCTGTTAAGTCTTTTTCACACACTTATATCACTCTTTTTAAACTCCCCAACCTGTGTTAAAGTTCGTTACACTCATGCATGACTGTCAAGTAACAATTAATACTGGAGAGCTAAAGACCAACAACGGTCACAGGCGAGGACCGAAGTTATAAAAACAAACAGGTCTTGTGACTTTGCCAAATAAACTGACATTTGTTTTCTGAAAATTACTTTAAATAGTTCATTTAGCATGAGGCCTTATGAACTACAAAGTACCCAAAGTATACTGTAAGCATGCATTTCGGCATAAATATTTCACCTTTCAGTAAAATAAATCAACTTGCAAGATGAATTAGAATGATCATTCACAATTTGGCAAAACCCTGGTTTATTAATATATATGATATCTTTTTTAATGATTTGATCTCTAATTTGTAGGTTACAATTGTGTATTATAAGTTTAAGATAATACAAAATTAGCCAGAGAGCATGTTTGAAATTGATATGAGTGCACAAAATCATAATACTAGAAAATCTAATAACAGATTTCTGAGTTGATTGGCCCCATCTTTAATCCCAAATGTACAAACTAACAGTGCTCGTTAAGTTAGACACAAGCATTTAAAAAGCCCATGCTTCACTAACATTCATTCAAATCAAAATGGTACACACACTGCAGCGACAGTGAACAGTACTGTACATACATCTAGTATTGAACCGAGTGTTGGCCACTTGCCTCCAGTCAAGGGACCAGCCAACCAGGGCTGCTGGAGCCTAAAAGTAGCAAACATGCAGCGGGGGGGCAGAGAGAACACATGACAATAACCAGTACGTCAACGCATATTACAACCAACTGGTACTTTGTGCCTGTGGAAATGACGCACAACACGACCAATAGGAACTCGGCGCCTGCGGAAATGACACTGGGGTGTCTAAGGAGGGGGCAGGGCAGTGGGTGGCATCTGGAGGGCACGACTACTCGGCAATCACTGGATGAATCGCCGAAGAACTACAACAATCTCAGATTGAAGGGTAGTTGAGCACCTAAAAACAGACCAAGTCGGATGCAAGTGAGTAGGTCATTTCACATTTCACAGTCTTTCAAAAGACTTATACGTGGCGGTGTTCTGCAAAACCAATCAAACTTTAGTTGCAGGCAGAAACAAGCAAATTAGATGATGAAACCTAATGTTAAAAGCTTAGATTTGTAGAATCTCTTTTAAAAAGACACACATATGTCTATTTAATGACCTGGGAATAACAACCTGAAACTGCAGCCAACAGGCAAGGTATTGTGGAGGTAACATAGCACGTCACAATCACTGAAAGCAAGGGAGTTTGTCCTACCTGAGCCCAACATCTCAGTAGCAACAGAGCACAATATAAGCTGGAATACTACATCTGCAGGGTGGGTGTGGTCAGGTTTACAGCCTACAGTGTAAACATGTCCTACATTACGGGGTCTGTAAAGGTGTGTACTGCAAAGAGTTGACTGCGGTAATTTGCATCAAAAAAAAAAAAAAGGGAATTTCTGGGTTCCTTACTGAAATCAAAAGCACATTAGTCACAAGCAGCCAGAGAATGGAAAAAAAAATCTGCTACTCTTTCCATGACAACCCTGCACCAATATAGAAAACATATAAGAACTGCCCCTTTGCCATACCTCTGGAACAGAAAAGGCAGTCAATTGATTTGATCTAAAACATACAAGCAATTTTCTTATAAAATGATGGGCAGATCAATGCACTACAGACACAGAGACTAACTGGCTGGTCAGGAGGGGTATTAAATCCTATTGATCAGTACTGCAGGAATAAAATGGCAAAAGAAAACATTTTGCCTTTTATGTATTGCATTTAGAAAGAAACCTGTCAAAATCATGTATTTAGAAAAAAGAAAATTTACGTTAAACAAAAATTTTCCACAATATGAAAACAACAAACATTCATCCGGGTTATGTGGATTTTTGGTCTTCCTCACAAAAGAAATGAGGCTAAAACTACGGTCTGCTCATTCTACGTTATGTAACTTCTGAAAACAAGAAGAAATAGGAGAATTACTATTTATTTTAAAACACGAGGGAAAATTTTGCTCATCGAAGTATAGTCGGCCTCCAAAGTAGGGTATGTCGACAGCGGACCTAGAAAGGGACCATTCTCGTGACAAAATTCAGAACTCAGAAACGTAAGAATAAAGTAGGTCATACAGGTTAAAACCTGGCAGCAAAAATGGATTAAGAAACAGCAGTCATTTCAAGTACAGGCATCTAATACAACGCAGTTACAGTACATCAGCAATTAGTGTACTATATTTTCAAAATGATTCATTTAATTTCTTACAAATATCACCGACGCAATTCCTGGATGAGTATTGAGCAAGCGCATATGCACGCCGTATATTTTGCATTGTCATTGCAATTACAGATAAATGCAGCCAGATTTGTGCTCAGTTTGAAGGACGCATACGTCCCCCACAAAAGCTGTAAAAATATGTACAGGTTTGTCGGAAGGTCCGAGAAGTCAATTTGATTGCCCTCAAAAACTGGCGCAGGTCTGAATCTGCAGTAAAATACAACGGCGTTACGTGCTGCGGGAGGCTTGCGAGCTCCGGACGCGGCCCCGTGGCCGCCCTCTATCGGACGCAGAGCTCGTTACACCTGGAACGAGCCGCGTCACTCGGCCGCAGGTGAGCACGACGTCCGTCCGCTGGCGCTCCAGCTGGCATTTTGAATTTCCCACCTCGCGCCGTGCCAGCCCCCCGCGAGCACATTAGCGCGACGCCACTTTAAAACGCGTGCCACGCGCCTCGTCCGAACCGTGCCGATTCGGTGCTCCTCCGTCCCTCCCCAGCGCCGAGGCGAGCTCCACCCAGGCTCCCGCTCACCCTCCCCCTTCGAGCTGACGCCGCTGGCAATCCCCTACCGGTTAAGAACCTTTGAGTGGAGAAACATACAAACCACATACAAACGACGACATTTAACAGTGCGTTAGCTCAAATTAGGCTTTTATCCATCTCTAATGCTCGAGCTAAAGGCCGCTCTCTCGGTCAGAGCGTCCGCCCGGCGCTTTGTCTCCTCCGCTAACGCAGGGGAAAAAAAAAAACCCGAGCGGAATCGACAACAAGGAGAGGGGAGCCATTTTGAGTTTGCTAACTCCTTCTCGTCCAGTTACTTTTAAACGTCACACGCCACCGAAAGATGGCTGAATAAATCAGTGCTTCTCAGTCGCCCGATAAATACGCGCAGGCCTTTATTTCAGTATATATCGCAGAATCCCGCTGACTCCTTTTATCACCGTCTTGCGATCTACTCGAATACTTCCGCATGAAACACTGGAGCTAGCCTAGCATAGCGCCCACTGACTCATCCGTACCCAGTAGTTCATCAATGCGCTTAGCTTACAAAAAATACCCCTTTACTCTACTAAGGAAGCCCAGATAAAGGCGTCTGTGTTTTCTTACCTACCTTTCAGTACCTTAATCTTTAACTGTGGTGCTCATACGCTCTTGGTTAGTAACCGAATAGCTGGCTGAGTAGCGGCAATTAAAGGCACAGTGCTCCCTCACTCTCGGCTGCTCCGACACTGATTCAGGGCGAGCGCGGCTGCCTAGCGCCCAGCTGCGGCAGAGGGAAGGGTGAAGTGGGCGGACACGAAGCGCTTTGATCGACAGACGGCCGCCCGAACTGGGAGCCCACGAACAAAAGGCGCACACACAAGAAGCGAGAGATTCCGGCGAGGGTCTCAGACGCCGGCGCACAATGAGCTCTGTGTGCGCTGCATTTTTTGACTAATGCGTCCTACTTTAAGCCAAATATTAAAAACACTAGTTACCTGTTCTCACTATTGCTCCGAAAAAAACGAAGAGGGCTTCGTGACGAGTCACAATAATCTAGTTTGTAGCTAAATAATGTAACTTTTGTACTAAGAATTGGTGCTAAAATGATTTCAGATATTCGTATATTTTCAGAATTAATATGGATGGCATTTTAGAGATGGAAATAATTGTCCTCCCTTCTTAAAAATACAAATGTAACTGAAGGCTTCATAGCAAGATAAAAACTGAAGTTCATCAGATAAGGCATATTGGAGTTAACCGGAACAAAGACCTATACCTCAGTTGAAGGCCATGTACAGAGGAGTTGTTCCTGGGCTGGGACCCTTTGCTCCAGGAAGATGTGACGAGGCTTGCTTATTGTGTAGACCTTATCCCTCCCCCAAACATATGTCCAGTTCTCTGGTGTCACCCCAAACAAAGCACAACCACATCTCTGAGACAGGAGTCATGCTAGCCCTAGTTTTATCATAGGCTGTGGATCGCGATTGGTGCCACAGTTTGTGGTGTGTGCACAATGCAATGGTGCATTATGATGTAGGCATATTTCTGGTGAGATACACCTCAGCAGTGAGCTAAGTGTTGCTGCCCTGAAATAATGTGCAGTAGGTGCATGAGGTGTTGGATTAGTGTAGAAATCGGTTGAAAGGCACCAAATAATTTGACAGAAATGTATATATCCATGTGTGAAGTATTAGTTACTTCCCACCCTATTTCCTTGGAGTCCGCTAGGGTGAAAAATAGTTTGCAATTCAGCTGCATTATTAATGTGTCTTTGAAGGGGGATGAGACAAGCACCCTCCCCATCACTACGTTGTTTTGGTATGTACGGGAAGCCTTCAGACGTCATGTGAAATTACTTTCTCTTTTCCTGTTCCCCAGCATATGTCATTACTATGCTCAGGCTTTGAGTAGGACCATGAATTATGCAGTCCTAGTATTCGCACTTGAGTAAAGGAGCACTGTAAACTGCAGACACCTTGCATGAAGGCACCCCTGGCTGAGCCATCTTCTTTGCTCAAGGCGGACTTCCTCTGTTCTGTCACCGTACCTCATTTCCTTAAAACGCTTTGGCGTTTCCATCTCACGTGGCCTCCTGGGAAACGGCTCCTGCTGGGCACGTTTGTTAGTGTCCTCAAACTGCAGAGAGACGTCATCAAGAGTGATGCAGAAAACCCATGATTAAAATCCAGCACAGGGCCCATTGTCAGTATAGATATGAATACGGTAGAAATTGCCAGATTCTGAGAATTTCAAGATGTCAGTTTAGGCCTGGGGAACTGGCAAGATATGTACAATATAACTGGTGAACAGTAAACAGCATAACTTGTTACTGCTGTGATGGACTGAGTTACTTCTCCAAAAGCAGGAGTCCAACTGGTTTAACCTCAACTTGTCCAAATGCCTAGGTAACACAGCTTTGTCTGTTTTTCAACACAGATCAACAGGAAAGGAAACATTCTGATGCATAACTGCAATTTACAGAGGAAACATCTCTAAAGCCATGTTTTCTTGTTTGCAGTACGTGTACTGTCTTTACACATTGTCTGTTTTTTACTATATGTATGTCCTTCAGTAGTCTACATACTTGCTGTTGTATGCACAGTGATTTACCCCTGGGATCAATAAAGTAAATCTTAAACTTAATCTTCAAGTAGTATTTGTTTAGATGTTTATATTTGCGGTGATGATGACCTCTTCAGTTGTCCCCTCTATATAAGATAGAATTGTTATTTTCTTTGCACCCTTGGCAGGGTAAACTTTAAAATTTAAAGGGTTAAAAAATTCTTCAGAAAAATCACCAGATGCCTGAAATGGGACCACAGACAACAGATAGTGGACTGACTCTTGGTCAGAAATACAAATGACCAAGCAGAGATTTCTATATGATATTGATGTAGGGCTGGGCAATTAACAAATAAATACAACAAAATAATCAAACAAAATCTGAATAAAACGATTATTGTGCCACATTTCTTTTTTCAATGATGTTCCTGTTCTGTCTTGTGCTATGAATACAGAGCACCCCATTCCAGCCCCTTTTATTTGTTTCTTAATTGAATTATATTTAGAGTTCAAAGAAATCCACTGTTAAAAACACATTTTATAATCAGTTCAATAAATGTGTAATATTTCTCAATGAGTAATTGTGTTAAATAATCGTGGTTTATATATTCACCAAAAATATTGTGATTGTGACTTTTGTCATAATAGAGCAGCCCTACATTTATGAACAGAATTCTGGAGACTTCATAGTGTGGTTATTTCAAGCATTTCATTGTATTATTGTTTGACCTGTTACACAGTTTCACTATTGGTGTACCATTTAATAGTCACAGTTTTAAAAAGATTGCATCAAGTTCGATTTTTCAGAATTAATGATAGAGGCATTTAAGGGACTTCAACACCTGACCTTCACCAAACTGTGTAATGAGGGGAGGTATATCTGAATGTCGGATTGAGAGCAGGCAGATTGACCAGCTGTTGGGAGGTCTAAAGAAGCCAGTGACAAAGTGAAAGTGTCTAACACCAGCAGCACCATCCATTCTGCCGGAACCACACAGGATTGCAACAAGCCTGAAGGACAAAAAGGGCATTAGGCAGGGTACAACCAGGACTGCTAGCCAAGCACAGGACACACCCACAACTCAGACACCCACAGGACAAACAAGAGACGTTTTTGGACCGTGTAGGAATCTGCAGCACCGGAAGAAGACCCACAGAGGCAGAGAGAGAGAGAGAGAGAGAGATTGCAGGAATCAAACCCACAACCCTGGAGGTGTAAAGGGATAATGCTTCCCACCAAGCCACAGTGGATTAAAACAAGTTATTTTAAAGTATGTCTTGTGCTTTTCTTTTTGTCTCATGACAGCCACTGAGTCAGTCTTGGTCTAACCGTGACACTGCATTTTGTGAAATTTTTGCATAAGTACAGCAAATCTCAAGCGAAGGAATGAATGACAAAGATTCAGTGTTAAATCAAACAATAGCGAAACGGTCGAACGGTCGGATTTGGCAATAAGATGGATGTTCACGTTGCTCACTTTATATCAGTGAAAAAAGATGATGTGGACATTTTATGAGACTTGACGGAACCTGTCTCGGGTCCGGTGGTGCTCTACTTATATGTTATGTCAACTTATTTCAGTGCGGCGTCGCTTAAATAGGTTGAACACGGTACTCCATGAATTATGTTTTTTTTTCTTCATGTTTTCATTAAATGGAATTACTCATAGCTAAGAGGAATGGAAATGTAATAGATGATCTCTATGCACACTGTAACATAAAAATAGATTACTTACTAATCTATCTCGCCCAAAGTGGAAACTAATAGAGCCTCTGTCCGTTCAGTGAATAAAATGTCGCACCTGCACATAATAAATAAATAAAATAAAAATGATAGCGTTGAAAGACCAAAGTGAAAATGTGCATGTCTTTCCTTCTGTTACTCCTTATTTTAATGATATTTTTATTCTCAATAGACCTCATAATCGACATATTAAAGGAACTGTATCGTTTGGCATTTTCTTTTTAACTTCAATCAACAATTTGCCTTGGACTTATACCGGTATTTAAATTAGCGCACACAAATAAATAAATGTTCCTGAAGTTGGAAGATCTCGGAAGATCTGTGACGTCACACCACCGAACATGTCTTGACTGACATATTGATAGGAAACACTAAAGAATACAAATTAAGGTGTTTCAGAAGTACAGTAAAACAAGAACAGGTTTCTTATTTCTCCCCATCGAATCGTCTTAACACGCAATATGTACTTAACGGGACCGTAAACGCGAATCTTTTCATTTGTTTGCTTGTTGCTCGTTTTTACCAGTAGAGGGAGACGTAGTCCAGATTTACACGACGAGGCTCCACTTTCATTGTCTGCTAAACAAAGAGGCTATATAAGTCCCATTATGCAGCTTCTCTGTCTGCTACATATAGAACGCAATACTATATTTTTCTTAGAAATTTCACATTTGTTTGAAAAGACTCGCTAAGTTATTCCGTCTAATTCTCTATTTTGCTCCATCAATGTAAAAGATCTCCGAACAGGTTAAACTCATAAGAACTGCAGTTCTTACTGGTCTGCGTGTCTGTAGATTTTTATTGCAAACTATTCCCCATACGTATTGCATAAACAGTATCTTTAGAGAGCAGAGAGAATAGCTGAACTGGCTGAAGTCGGATTTAGCTGAAACAGATAAACGTGCGGCGATAATACACAATAAGAATTTATGTCAGACAGGAAGGACATACATTTTTTTTGCACATTTGCAATGTTTTGTGGGGAGACTTAAGTTTTGCGAAAAACGGAAGTGTATGTCGACGACCAGAGACCCAGACTTCTAAAAGACTTCGAAGACCGCCCATCGATATATATTCATATATCACCAAATAATACGTGACCACCTGATGTCTTTATTCCTGTCTCAACTCAACGCATATTAGCATGTAAATCTAATAATAAAGTAAAATAAATAAATAAATAAGCTACGTGGTGTGGTGAACCTTAATTGTGCCTTCCTTATGCTTCTCTCTAGACGTCTTTTATCCATTCGTAGAGCAGGGTATTTTACTGGCGTAATTCAGTTTAAGACTACAAGAAATTTACAAACGAGACGAGGCTATTCGGCCCATGAAGCTCGTTTGGGGAGAACTCAACTAATAGCTTAAAATTGTTCAAATCTAGCCCTGATTTAAAGGAACCAAAGGTTTTCGCTTGCACTACACTAACAGGAAGACTATTCCAGACTCTAACTACATGCTATGTAAAGAAGTGCTTTCTCTAATCCAGTTTAAAATGTTCTCCTGCTAATTTCCACCTCCACGAGTTCTTGTATTTGAACTAATATTGAAGTAGCCATTTGGCTGAACAGCACCCAGACCTGTTAGAATCTTATATACCTGGATCATGTCCCCCTTAATCTCCTTCACAGGAGGCTGAGCAGATTCAGCTCAGCTAACCTCTCCTCATAAGACATTCCTCTAAGACCAGTAATCATTCGTGTAGCCCTACGTTGCACCCTTTCCAAGGCAGCAATGTCCTTTTAAAGGTATAGTGACCAAACCTGCACACAATAGTCTAGGTGGGGTATTACCAAGGAATTATATAACCGTAGCATCACCTCCCTTGACTTAAACTCCACACACCTAGAGATGTAACCCAACATCCTATTGGCCTTTTT
>JAODKC010000028.1:15752033-15769538 GCA_026777985.1 Mormyrops attenuatus
TTTAAACTATAGAAATAAGCACATATTACCATTTTTAGTGACTCTACCAAACATCCACGAATCCACCTCATTCGCGACGGGTTCTGAAACCTAACCTCACGAATGTCCGAAGTCTGATTGTAGTATAAAGCTCATGCATATTTATACATAATGTCCTGGGGTCAGAAATGGCACCGATTCGGTGGAAAGACCCATGTACGTATGTAACCTTGTAAATAGGCTGTGGGGTTCGCAAACTACCCCAATGCTTTTGATGTAACTAATTTTAGGTTTATAACGAAATAATACAGATTTACCATGAGATTTTTTGCGTGAGCGTGACAGTCTGAAGGAATGAGTGTCACACCAGATGCATGAGAGTTGGCAACCCTACTATAATCGGTAACACTTTACATTAACTGCACCTTCACAATGCATTCATTAATAACAAACAACAATGCTCTATGAGTGAATTATGAAGGAGCACTGAATGTTCTATAAATGCATTATAAAGGCATTATGAAAATCCAGTTCATGTAAAGCATTACCCTATAATCCAATCAAGCAAACAATTTCTGCAAATGCTCCATCCTGAGAAATAGCTTGTATATTTGACCAAATGCAAAGAAGTTTTACTGTTCTACTTTTGTAGTTTCAGGATTTCCAGATTAAACACCTGCGACAAACATGGACTCTGCGATCCTCTGAGTGCAGGATAAAAAGAGCAAACGGGGCAGTCTCAGAAGATCCATATAGATGAGTCCCTGAGCAGGTCAGGCCAGGCGTCAGAGGAAGTCACTTACGAAACCTCTGTCGCTCCCTTACCGTATTGTTAAGGAGATCCTGAATCTTCCTATCCTCAGGCGAGTTCCTCTCCACCTTGCCCTGGTATATGATCAGCTGCTGACGGTCCTTCAGGTCTTTATAAGTCTGAAGTAAGGTGGGAACAACAGGGCACATTGACTAAGAGGTTCCAACCACCACTCAACACAATGCAACAACTGGCAAATGGGATCACATCTTGTGGTTTATGCAATACAAAGGTGTGAAAATGGTTTATTTGGTCAAAGGGCAAGCTCACGTCAATGACAATGTCGTGACACTTGTATTTCTGAGCCAGGTTGATCTTCTGCTCCGTATCCTCCACCAAGGACACATACTCCTGCAGCACCTGCAAAAGAGGTTACACGTCCCCACAAAAGCCATTATAAGATAGGAGAGCTAGATTCAATCACTGTAAATAAAAAAAAATCAAAAGCACCACAAAGTGCACTGTGATATTGATAGGCTGGTCAAAGGAAAAAAAATATGTTTTTGAGCTCCCCCTAGTGTTTAGCATGAAAAAGGAACAATCCCCATAGATTAAGGGGACTTTACCTGGACTGGTGCATTGTTCTTCTGCAGAATGTCCACTACACGGTGGAACCCAATGGGGGACTTCTTCTTAGTGTAGCCAAACCAATTCTTGGCAGTGAAAAGCCTGTCTACATCAAACCACTCCTTCAGTTTTGCGCGTGCGCCCAGAACTGTGAGGAAGTATTGCTTTTCTGAAATCTGTAGAGGTGGTGTTGGGGGAGGGGGGTGTCATACAAATGTATAATTAATAATGACTCAGAAGAAAACAGCGCTGAAAAGTGATTCCGTGACTTCCAAAAAGCATAGTTACTCATATTGAACCTACAGCTATGAAACATACCACAAGATGCTTGCATGCACACCGACACGCATATACAGACACGCACACACAGACACGCATATACAGACACGCACACACAGACACGCACACAAAGAAACAGGCACTCACCTCACATACTGCACAACAGGATGGCATCCAGGGATGGAAAGTTCAGGTCCAGAAAGTGCAAATCCAGAACAAGATTTTGCTTCACCCAACCAGTTGAGTATTAAGAGTCACAGTCACAGACTACTCCACTGGATTTCTACTTTTTGGACCTGAACTTTCCACCTCAGGATCTTACTGCCATTTGGCAGTCCTACAGTTTACCTTTATTCTTGTTCAAACGGGATTCTCCCACTCTGCACCATCCCCAGGGATGTCCACAGCCAGCATCCCACCCACAATGGATTCTCTGAGCCAGCGGTACTCAGCAGAGGTAGAAAACTCAGATCCAGAAAGTCCAAATCCAGCCTAGGTTTTTGTTTCAACCAACCAATTGAGTACTTTGTCACTGTGACTCTTTATATTTAACTGGTTGGTTGAAACAAAATCTTGGTCTATACTTTTTGGATCTGAACTTTCCTCCTCTGGTGCTCAGTTTCCTACTGAAGTTAAACAGTGACACCTCTGTTCTCTGTGTAACCAGCCAGAAAACTTGACAACATACACTTTTCGAATACTCACTCTTACCTTAAAAGTCGACCTGATGTTTGCGGGGCTACTGAAGGTGCCCTGTAACAATGCAGGACAGGTGGGGTGAGTGAGGACCAATCAGAGACTTATATACGATGAAGGAGAGACCCTACATGGGCAAGGCTCCTACCTCTGGCTCCCCGTAGTGGTAAAAGCAAGAGTAGTAGAGCGTGGTGATGATGGGCATATTCAGGATGGAAGCTTTCCTGGGGTGCTTCTTGAACACCTCCACCTTGGTCTCCGCCTGCTTATCGTTAGCCTTCCCCAAGGGCAGAGGAAAAGCATCTTGCACAGTGACACAGGGTCAACCCGCCTCCATTAAAACTGCACCCACCACAATCACAGAAACAGAAACCACATCGCGACCGCATTGACTTTTCATTTCTTAATCTCCACTGATAACAGGAGAAAAATGGCACCTCACCTCTATGATAATTTGCCGCTCAAGTAACGTGTAGTGATCTTGAACATGGCTGGCATCTTCTGGTGAAAAGGGGAGACTGCAACAGAGTCGACAGCTTTACAGGCATTACACATACACACACATACACAGATTCCTTAATGGAGAGACGGTAAAAAGACGTAGACAGTCCTTACCCAATGCAGGCCTTCAGGTACTCTTTTTTCCGCACTTCATCTTTGATGTTGAGGTGCTCTTTGTACTGCAGAAGCTGCACAATAAATAATGAGTGATTCACAGCCGAGGTCAACCTGGGCTGGTCCCTGAGGCCTGATTAAGCAGTGCAAATTCAGTGGCTACATACCGCCATGTCCTCTGTTCGGCCCAATGACCTGGAAACAAGCATGTCGACAAGGGTGTGGATTATGGGATGCCTTCCATAGCTAACTGAGGAGCCACAGAGTTATTTCACACGTGAAACACATACGCGCGCACACACACATACACACCACTATGGTTAACATGCTCGATGTATTTCAGATTAATGAGGTGAAATCTAAACTCGATGGCCTGCAACCATATGCTGTTTCGGTTTACAAGGTGAACATGTGTTTGCTCCCTGACTCACTTGAGAAGCTCCACAAGTGACTTCTGCTCTCCCATCTCCTTTAGGTAGTGAATGTAGTGCCGGAGGGCTATTTCCCTTGATGTCAGCTCCCTTGAGAGAATTTCTGTCGAGCCCCACAAACATGGCCATAAAAGCAAAGAACAGGGGGGCAAGGGACCAAAGAAATGTACAGACCCACAGCCAGAAACAAGTTCTGCTCCCTCCTCTGACAGTGAAAAAGAGGCAAGGAGAGGAACTCAAATATTACATGTCATCAGGAAAGACCTCATACCTTTACTTAAGGACTTCTTTAAAAAAATGAGAACCTGTGAGAAGAGAGTGTATGGCTTTAGTAAATGTGACAACGATGACAGTCTGCATTTCTGAAATAAGCTCCAGACAGATCATAACTGCCTGTCTCAACACACCGCGGTGATGACATTTCCGTCGTTCGCATTAACGGCCTCGTCCAAAAGCAGCATCTTGTCCTTCAGGGAGCGGAACGTCTCCAAGGAGTAGGCCTGCAGCAGAAGGAACCGGTACAGAAGAATGCATAGCATGAACATGGGACTGAAAGACAAGCAAGTCACATGACCAGCAGTGGGAACCTCAGGTAATGCCCTGGCAACTGGATAAGGTGGCAGGACTGGAAGCCATGAGGAGGGAGGGGGTAAGACCATCAAAAGAAACAGCATTTTTAGTACTGAAATATTTGGCTTAAGTGGAAAATTTAACTGAAAAATAGCTGTGAGGAACCCAAGTGCATAATACAAGGCTGACCAAGTGACAGGTGGAATATTAAAAGCACTCATATGTGTGTCGTATGTGCAGAACCATAAGATAACATAAATGACTGGAACCTCATGGGTTAAAGGCAGGTAGTGCCCAGTGATTTTAAAAAGACTGTATCTACCTTTCCTCGCTGCATCCTCCTGACAGTCTCCTCTGGACTCCAGTCACTGTAATCCTGTTAGTGATAGTGACAGTATCATGTCACCGCATCAGCATCTCTACAGGATGACTCTTCATCTACACCACACACCAATACAACTAGCACAGCATCCTAGTACTGAACCGCGTCCTTAACGTTAGGGTCATAAACCAGTGACCTGCTTCAGTTGTGGTCATAGGACATTGTAGCCTAAATCATGCCGCAGGTGTTTCCAAGTCACACATATACGGTCATGCTACTCTATGCTTATAATGTATTATTTGCTTCTCTTATATGTTGCTTTGAACAAATGCGCATGCTGAATAAATAAATGTATTCTGCCCTTGACTAAATCCAATAAAACCACAGGCTTACTTACCCTGTACTCTGCCTTTGGCTTCCGCAACTCTGGTGCAAAACTTCGTGAGGTTACGTCAGGGAACGCTGTGCCGTTCAATCAATTTTGAAACACAGTTTTAACGCAGCCGTACTGAAGCAATCTGTAAGGCACAATCTATAAACTTGAATGAAACACTTACATTCAGAAATAGCCTGGATGCTACCACTTTTGGGTCTTCCTGGAAAACAAAAGAACCAACAGTTATTGACCACTGACTGATCCTTTGGCCATGAGGCCAGTTTATACACCATGCGGTGCCCCTATACCCCTCAGGAGCAACAATGAACTAAGAGGAAATGAGAGGAATGGCTCACAGCTCTCCCAGATTACAGAGGCTACTTGATGCTATTCATAGTTAAGAGCATGCTAAGCGGTCCAACTTGTGATCCAGCCCAAACAATACACACTGAATGGGTAATTATGCCCTGCAGCAAAGAGAAAGTACCTTTGAAGAGAGAGCTGAGCGAGTAACCAGAGCCCTGCCTGGGCAACGAGGGTGTGCTGTTGATCTTGGGAAATCCATGGTCCTGCCCACCCACGTGGACACTGGACGCGGTTTCCTTGATAGACCAGGAGATACCTACAGCCAGACCACCGGCAAAACAACAAAATATCAAACATGACAGACGCATATAAACCCCAGGCTGGGACGGGTCTGTCTCGTGTTAAAACAATAGCGTCCCCTTTTTCAAGAAACCCATCCATACTTCCAACAGGCTCGCCGCTCCAACTGACTTTCTCCACATCATCTTCATTATCTTCGTCGTCGTCATCCACCAAGCCGCGAATGTTGTTCACTGCTCGTTTAGACTCTTTCAACTGAAAGTGCGAGGTGACATTTGGTAAGGTTGAATTTTATTCAACGTGAATACATACACATAACTCATCAGCTCAACTGGTCACAGAAAAAGACTCTCACAGTGGAAAACTCATCATCATCGTCATCAAAGGTGAAGGCCTTGTACTTCGAACTATGCCAGTAATCATCTTCATCAGGTTTACTCCTAATCATCTGGGGGAGAAACACACGGATTATCTGTGCCTCTACATTGTACTGCTGACTACAATACAGCTGCAAAGCAGAATATAGGGTAAAGTAAAACCATAAAAAGTAAAAAGCATTTCATTAGCAAATATTTTCGAAAAGGTTTCTGGTGACTTTAAACCCATGATGTCAATTTATTTTGTTAAATTATTTCAACACGTAAACTAACCGTGCTGCTCTTAAGTACCGCATAGGCCGCTACATTTCAACAGCAATCCATTATATTTTGATAAATTGTTATGACAGTACTGCTTATAATACAATAAACGCACCTACACACCATGGTCGATGAAGCCCAACAATTTTAGTGATTGTCAGCTTGTCCTCTCCCGTCCTCTAAAGACCTATTTAATAATAATTAAAAAGCTGCAGCCGTTTTATTATTACTATTATTATTATTCAATGCAGCTTCTTTGATTAAATCAAATATTGAATAATGCATGCGTGTTATGCATCTATGCTGCTTACGAAACCTTTTTAATAGTGTTGTGGAATATCCATTTCTTATTACATATAATAACAAGCGAACAACAAAATTGCGGAAATGCGTATTTAAACGTCTACTTTTATGCCTTAAATCGGGGCACGATACTACAACCCACAGTCACTCAAAGCATTTTATAGGAAGAAACCAAAAAAAACTGTTGGGAGACATGTCAATTTTCTGTCAAAATGATTGTTTACAATGGTACGAATGTTTCCACTTTTCTAACAAGCTAGGTAATGCAGTTTTATTAACGTCATTAAAACATCTAAACAACAGCATTCTACTGAAACTATTTTAGCTGTGCATAACCACAATACACAAATTTCTGTCGTATATATCTTTATTTAATAGGAAAACGGTTTTTACCTTGAAACACACCCGTCACTGACAATCGGCTTAAGCCTACACAACCATTGTATCTACGTTGGGAGATGTAGTATTCTTTTATCAACCAATCGTCAAACACAATGGTAGCACACTACAGTTAAACTACATATCCCGAGTACCCCCCAATCGCTTCCTTGTTTTTCGTAAACTCGTCGGGCTGTGCGTGATACGTGCGCATGAGGTTATTGGGAGATGTAGTATATATTACGTTTAAATACAGTACACATGTAATTCAATCAATCCATCCATTTAACCACTTTCTAAACGGGCACAATGCAGTGATACCTTGAGTGACAATTTATCCAGATACAGAACTTCTGTGTTAAGATCATAGTACTAAACAACGGCTGTATTTAGTTAATAGTTTATTATAATATATTTTAATGTACTTTCCATAGATCCACTGGAACGGATGTAGTGATGTCTCGTGCGAACTGTCGGGAAGAGATGTCTGAGGGCAATGTTTGGGTGACGTAGTTCCGCTTCCAGTAATTTCTACGGAGAGCTAGAAGCACTACCAGGAGCATTCTAGAAAACGACGTTTTTGCCGGCTCCTCTACGGATGCTGTGTTGTCACGCAGTGTCTACCTCCAGAATTTAATTATCCGATCACTGCACTGATTTCAATTGTGGATATTTCTGGAGAACCGTTTGGCTGCATAGCCGGTCCCGTTAATTTTGCTTCCCTTTTAAAAGACCATGGCCAAATGGGGAGAAGGAGACCCTAGGTGGATCGTAGAGGAGAGAGCCGACGCGACTAACGTCAACAACTGGCACTGGTGAGGGAGCACCGGGTTCGGGCGCGGAGGCGACTGCAGCTGTCGTTGCGTAACGGCGTAGATATACTTGCTCTGCACCATGCACAGTGTCTCGGATGTGAGCAATAACAGCCACGCTTTTGGGATGAAGTCACTGTTTGACACACGGTGATACCTTACTGTCAGGGCTCGACAGGAAATCGCCCACCATGGAAAAGCTCCCTTATATCTGCTCGTCCTCTGTTTTAATACATATTAAATTCTCTTTAAATAATGTATTTTTCTCATGTTTTCTCTTATTAAATATGTGTGGTTAGTTTGATCTGTACTCTGTCAGATGCGTTGTAGAACACCTCTCACAAAACTTTATGTTTTACTATATAAATGGCTGTTATGCAGGAACGTTTTAATGTTTATTCCTGGGTTTACGGAGCATTATGGTCAAGTATAACAGCACATTAACTGTAGTATAATAGTCATATCACTGATGTGCCATATTATGTCCATTCTTCTGCATACGTGGTTTACATCATCTCGTGCCTTTGTGTTCTGGCCCTGAAGGACGGAGCGGGATGTGACAAACTGGTCATCGGACAAGCTGAAGGAGCTGTTCTCTGGTGTCCATGTAGAGAACGAGGAGGGAAGCTGTGGAGTCACGGAAGTTAGCAAGGTTGAGGGTGAGGCCTCCATCAATAACCGCAAAGGCAAGCTCATCTTCTTCTACGAGTGGGACGTCCAGGCTACCTGGAAAGGTGAGGCATTGGGCTGGGCAAAAGCTGGTGGGTGGGCGGGCGGACGGACGGAGCAAAGTTGTATAAGTCAAAGTGATTATCAGTGACTATCAGAACATCACAACAATTCGAAGTGTTGGTGTAACTGATTTGTCATTTGAAGACGCCACAATTGTGTCTGGTTGTATGATTTTTGTGATTTAGAGAAGTTGCATACAATAATTCTGTAAGAATCTTTTTTTTTTTTTCTTTTTCTTTTAAGTAAATCTTGCTTCTTATAGGAGTACTCTGGAGTACTCTAAGGCTATAGTCAGTGACAGAGGTCAAAGAAACCATGTTTATTTTTTGTTCTCTGGTCCACTGGATTCCATGGAGATTATATGACTGCGTCATATTCTGCCTGACAGTGTCTCTGGATTCAGTGAGGGTGCTGTCGGTGATTGTACAAACACATCACAAGAGGTTCCTTTCCATCTGCTTT
The DNA here is from genome assembly GCA_026777985.1 of Mormyrops attenuatus. Taxonomy (NCBI): domain Eukaryota; kingdom Metazoa; phylum Chordata; class Actinopteri; order Osteoglossiformes; family Mormyridae; genus Mormyrops; species Mormyrops attenuatus. The sequence continues at coordinate 15,760,611 of JAODKC010000028.1, forward strand.
TTGGCAGGAGTTTCTAACACTGGAACCAAATACAAAGGGAGCATAGAGGTCCCGAACCTCTCCGATGAAAATAACATGGAAGACCTGGACGTAGGTTTGAATGCACATGCGTCATGGATGGACAATTTTGTGCATCATAGGAAATTTATTGATGGTGGAAGCTAACCTGGAAGTGGAGGTATTGGTGTGAGGTGTCACGATATGGAATTATAGGAAACCTCACAAATGTAATTCTTGTGTTTCTGACAGATAATTGTTACTGTCACCAAAGGTGACCCAGATGCACCCCTCCCAGTCCTCATGAAAACGGAAGGAGCTGCTAAAATCCGAGCTGCGCTTGGGAGCTACGTGGATTACTTGAAGACAGGTAACCCCATGCATTCTACCAGACTCGGCCAGACTTTGTTTCCGGGGCTGGGTAGGTTTTTGTGTTAAATACTAATAGTGATCTGATAGCTTTGTGTCCTTTCAGAGTTCACTCAAGGCATGATCTTGCCTACAGCCAACGGTGTGAGCAAACAGGCGCAGTCACAGGCTCAAGTTAAAGTGGACAAGACCCAGGTTGGTCAAGTTACCAGTGACAATGGAATTTAGAGCCAGGATGAAGGAACAGCCCCTCCGAATTCACTCTAGGACCTTAGCAGAAGTGTGCATAAGACCCAGACCAGTTAGGTTTGACCCTTATCTGATGGTACTTTAGTCATGGTCTTACGGTAAGAACTTCCTGCAAATTACCTTATGACATTCTGAAACTCTGAGATGTCAACACCTGCTCAAGAATTGGCTGCAAGTTTTTTTGTGCCAGTTGTGCTACGTTTCCATAGTAACAAAACTGTGCATTCAGATTGGAGGTAGACCCTCACACTTATTTTCCATAAACGTGTGCCCAAATTCACAGCAGCTGTTTCCGTGAGAATAGATGAAGGGCTGTTTCATTGCATATGATAAATACACTAGTTTACTGTGGCATGCTTTGCACTCTGAGAAACTTCAGTAGATTGTGTTCCCTTATGTACTTAAACTTGGAAGGACTTTGGATCACACAAAATTTTGTTTCACAAAATGTCACTTGTGGCAGGTTTTACAATTGTTTCCCACATCTTAAAATCCTTGTCACAGATAGGATTTGTGAGTTCAGCTGCTGCTTCCAGTACTGGAGTGAAGATCCCTACCTGCAAGGTCAGCCTGAAGGACACTTTCCTTACCTCGGCGGAGGAGCTCTATAGAGTCTTCATCAACCAGGAGGTAAGGGCTTTTGCCAGTATAATGCTGTAAAGTGCTCTTCCCATTGCTGCTTTACACTGTGGCCACATGCAAATTATTTTGTTTAAAAAATGTTTTTGGGATTTAATGACCTGCTTTTTAAAATCTGCTTTAAGACCTACTCAGTAGCAAGCAGGAGTTGCATAATATGGATGGATAGATCGAGTTTTTATTATTTTTTTTGTTTCATTTACCCAGAAGACTGGAGTCCAGTCCTTCAGGCAAATCATGCAGAACAAGCTGGAAGTGTAAAGGCAGTCCTGTGGAAAAAGGCTTAGGGTTGCATTTTATTCTCTGTGTAGGAACAGTAGAAGTTCTATGGCCTGATTTATATTTCACACTCTTCTGTTCATTTAGTACTGGGACGCTGTCTTGTGCTTTAACTGCTGGTGTGAAGTTGTACCTTTAACAAACAAAGCTTGTTATTCAGTTGGTGCAGGCCTTCACGCATGCGGCTGCGGTGGTGGACGGAGAGAAGGGGGGCAAATTCCGCTTGCTGGACGGCATCATCCTGGGGGAGTTCCAGGAGCTGGTGGGCATGCCATGTTGGATGTATACTCTTTCGCTCTCATTCTTCATTCATGGTGAAAGTCCAACTTTCAAATAAAATTACTTTCTTTTTCCGTTTTTCTCTCAGGTTCCAGAACAAAAAATAGTCATGAAATGGCGATACAACACCTGGCCCTGTGGTAGGTCAAGGATTAATTTTGCTGTTATCTTGAGAACCCATTACTCTCCAAGGAAGCATCTCTGCAGTTATTACTGTTAATTACTGATCACCTTAATTAACGGTGATTTAAACTTTCTGTCCAGCAGTAGGGCATGAAAAATGCACTTTATTGATGACTTGCATGAGTCAAATGCTCATTAAACCCTCCTCTGCTCAACCCTAGAACATTATGCAACAGTAACCATGAACCTGCTGGACCATGGCAATGAGACAGAGCTGGTGGTGGAGTTACAAGGGGTCCCTGTCAACGAGGAGGAGAGGACGAGGCACGGTTGGCAGCAGTACTACTTTGAGGGCATCAAACAGACTTTTGGTTACGGATCACGGCTCTACTGAAGACACACTGTATCATGTCAATTCCTCATGTGACCTTTGAACTTGGGAAAAAAAAAATCAGGAGAAAGAAGTGTTTTTCCTGTAACGTGTGTGCATAAATGCTTTCGTTTTTAGCACAGTTTTTTCTGTTAGAACTTCTGCAAAACCAGCGTGAGTGGACTGAAGATTGAATCCTCCCATGCATAAAGAGGCTCAGACAGTTTTGCGTTTTGGTGACAGGCATGAAATGGAATATGAAACCGTGAAGCACTAGATGGGATTGTGTCATTCTGTTCATTAGAATAGTCGTTTGAAAGTGTTAAAGGATAGACTCGCATTCTCCCTGTTTACTTGTACCCGTTAAGATGTTATTTTACTGAATTATTGTTTTTAAAAGATTTCACACACATGTTCCTGTAAGTACTGTCAACTATCAACTTGATTACTGAAACAATCCTAACTGGGCATTCAGTCTTTGTTTCTGTGGACGCACATATTCTTTGGTACCGTATTCCGTTTAGTTTGAATAATGCAGGTCGGATTTGTATCGGTTACTGCAGAACAGGACTTTAAATCAGTATGAGTAGCCATGGAAATGGTCTGAAAGAAGTGAAGTACATTAGACCCAGTTGCAGCTTAGATCTGACTGGGATTGTGTCGTGGCTGCAGGGAACTTGAGTTAAGGAAGCATAGTGCATTGGGCTCTGCTTTATTTAGGAGCTGCTACAGGAGCGTCGGCCTTCAGGTCCACATGGCAGCAGCACGGTCGGATGATTTCCTTCAGTGGCCAAACATAATAAACGTTCTCATCGCCCTGTTTTTTCCTTTTGCATTTATTGTAATGAATTTCACGATTATAAAAGGCATCCATTTTCTGCAACATCTCGTTTGTATGATGACTTAAAGAACCATCTACTTACAAGTAACATGTTGGTGGGATACAGTGCACATGAAAGGAGTACACCTAAAATATTGCACAGGGAAACAGACTAAAGTATGACTAATTAACACTGAACCAATATCTATAAAATACCTGCTGTATTTGGGCCGAAGTTTATACCAAAAGGTTAAATTAACCAACACATTAAACAATGCTCTAAATTTAAAATGTACATCAGTAAAAATATACATCAAAATATCAAAGGGATTATATATCTCTGTATCTATATATATATATATACACACACACACACACACACACACACACATACATACATACATACACACACACAGAAAGTGCAAAGAAGAATGCTCCTTTGTTATGTTTTTCCAGAATCCATAAACACAGAACAGGTACCACAACAAGAATTCCGCAACAATCAGCAAATCTCCATAAAGCATACAAAGAATGTTTCTGTGGTTATAGCACAGGGTGGAGCAGCCGATACTGAATGGGATGATTGATTTATAACTGATGTACTATTGAAAACCACGCATAGAGAGCTTATTTGATAATTAATTAGCAGTTTTTTTTTCCAGAAGAGGTGTACGTCGAACTCTAAACCACAATGCTATATACATACACAAAAACAGAAAGTTAACATCCCCTCTAGAATGAACTCAAAAAAATATACATCCAAAGTAATGTCTGAACCAATATATCCCCTTCTTGATGGAAAAATACAAAATAAATTTTACAATTAAATTATCTTGGGGGCTCTATACAAATGATTATTCTCTGACAGTGTTATATATAGAAAAAAAAAATACATGTAACTTCATGAATAATTATACTGTGTCACACTGACACCAATAAAAATTAGAATATTTAAAATTTGAGGCGAACCAAATGGTACAACGCATTCATATTAAATAACAAAGAAGGTGCTTAATAGGTTCCCACGACCACCTTGCTCTGACAGAGTCCATAGGTGTGACGCATAACATCCACAGCAGCAGAAGACGACACCTGTACATCATGCCAGATGAATCCTCTTAAAAACAAAAAATACACACACACACACACACACACACACACACACACACTACTGCTCAGTCAGATTAGGGGTTAAAAAGGTGCCATTTTGTTGACTACTCTGACCCCTGACCTTATGGGATTAACACACCTCATTTTTGTCAATCTAGCCAAGAAAAGTCTGCTTACCTTACCTTTTTTCGTCTCCAAATAAGGTTTGCAGCTCTGGGCGAATAATCAAATAATGAAAATGATGTGGCAAGGTGAACTGCCAAATAATATTCCTTAACCACATTTAAGCCAAGACAGAATACCTCTATCCATTTATGCGATACAACAATCACCCACAAATTTTCCATGTTCTACGTTCATCATTGTACATGCTTGTGCAGCTTTGCTTTGATTGGGATGTCCTTCCATTTCCTCCTAGAAGAGACACGATGAAACAACTCAGTTTTTATTACAGGCCCACAAGTTAGCAGATTGTTTGACTGTTGAAGTTCCAGTGGAAGCCAGCCACAGAGCAACTTTCCTCTGCCTCCCCTTGCCTCCTGGAACGGGCGGACTGGAGGCTCTCCACTTTTGGGCTGGCCACTTCCCCTTGGCTCGACCATCCCTCTGGGAAGAGGGCACCATGAACTCTTCAGCCAGGTCCTTCAGGAAGTCAAAGAGCTTCTCTGTGTCGATACACTGCTTCCTATGAATGACATGAATCCCACCACCCACAGAAATGATAAATATGCTTTATAATAAAATATGGTAAATTATTTCTGATTTAAGGACACTTTTAGAATTCTGTTTTACAAGGAAGAAACGCATGTAAATACATACAGGACAATTATAGTATCTATAATAAATGCTAAGAGCGAGAACAGGGATTTCATCCATGCAAACTTACATATGGGCTATAGTCATGATCCTGCTGTGTTTCGACTGGGTGATCTGATTAGTCTTGTTCAAGAGAGATTTTAAGAACATCTCCAGGGCTCTGGCTGATTGCAAAAGCTAAGGTAAAAACCATACCCAGGTACAGTCATTTCATATTACATGCGGTTCCATTCATCTGAAGAAATTGATGAAAGCGCGCGTCAAGTCACATCGTAGAGGATACAAATAATAACTGGAACAGCCGTTGCAATCCTTCCCACTTCCGTGTCCTTCTGCATGATCTTCTTGATGCGACCCTGCCCAAGAAGCGAGGAAGGTGTGAGGTTTTTGAGCAAAGGGATGCGGATGTCGGGAGAAATCAGGTGTTAGAAGTTCCAAAGACACGCCATGTCATGAACCCACGCTAGTGGGGAAAGGTCTAAATCACACATCCACCTTAAGAGATACATAAAAATTAACTTACGGGTGGAAAGCGAACATTGTATTTTCTTTTCTGTCCAGGCATCTTGAATTCGAAATTCCCGGTGTGTGGTTACATTTCTGAGGATTTTGACGGGTCCGTGTGTTCAGCTCCATTTGTTTATCTTTCACAGGAAGTACCACGGACTGGTAAGCAAATGCACCGCAGGACGCTTTCATTGATTTCCTCAAAATTATCATCAAAATACCTCAAAAAGTTTTTCGAAAAGTCATATTGCACAGTTTCATTTCAATGAATAAATGAAATGTCTCAACAGTCGATTAATAAAAATCGGCAAAAATACCGATAGAACCATAAAATGCCTTTCAAAATGGGTTTTTGTGGGTGTAAATTTATGAACGCTCGTTGTACCAAAGATGCTCAATGACGTTTCATTAGATATTAATAAAAACATGATGCATATATGGTGCACATGAGTGTCGTTATGTCCGATCACTCGGGGATATAGCCCGGTGTATTTTAAGCCCAGTGCCGAGTATTTTAGCCCCGATGACAACCTTCCTTCAAAAAAGAAATCTCAAGCCCCAGGTAAACTTGACTTAGCCCCAGATCTTTTCAATAGATAGAAACTCCCCTGATTGTGCATATATACTAAATAACATTACACAGTTTTTTTTTCATGAAGAACATTATAATTACACCGTGAATAGAAAAAGTAAATGCGTTACCTTAATTTACATTGGTTTGTGGACCTCAAACTATCGTAAAAGAGCCATTTAACTTAATTAAGATAAATCAGGGATTCCGTTATTTAATTATTCAAGGACACTGAACTATCAGGTAATCATGCATGATCATATTTAATTATCATAATTTGCGTTCCGTGACTGTTAAGATCCGAAGTGACGTTTTAATGTTGTACCAGCACGTCAGAAAAAAAATACGGACAAATGATGGTCAGAAATTATTCAGCAGCATTCAAGCACTGAGTAAACCCCGAATTTAGGAACTACTGATAGGACATAAAAATATGTGAAATTGCAGTAATATTTTGCTTAGTAGCAAGTTGGTCATTTAGGATGTCACCAACAGTTTCAAGAATTATAATTGACTGAATGAACGGCCACCAGTATAAAAACTTTCTGCTTGTGACGTTGAACGGAACTAAGTCCAAGCAATTTATTGACAGATTACCGAAGACCAATAGCATACGTCGAGTAAGTAATAGTTTTAATCTTTCTTTGTAGCAAAATCGATGACTGAGTTTTTCAACAAATATTTCATCGTTTGTGAAATACGTTGTTGTAACCGATTTGTTATTGATTATATCTATAAAAATAAAAATGTTACAAAGGCAGAGGTTATTGGTCCACGTGCAGGAGCATGACAAATAGCAAAGAGACATGTATTTGTTAATTTTGCTCAATCCCACCACGACCCAGGTACAGAGACTTTGGTGTGTGACGTTTCTATTGGATAATATCATGCGTCGGGCATAATGATAGGATAATCTATCATAGGGGGCGGGGGAAAGATGATTGGTCAAACTATAACATCTAACGCCGCATTTGTGCCCGGCTGTTTAAATAGTAAAGCAACGACTTGTTTCTGGGGTGATAAACAATGCCAGTGCAGCTATCAAAAATTTAATATAAGTTTGTGAATAATAAAACGCCTTGTAACTAACTTATCTTTAAGAACAGTGCGGGGACGGTGGCATGTGTATTACTTATAGTTAGTGTTTCCCAGAAAACGTCCGATGTGAATATTAAATCTAAGTTCAAAGTTTGCCTGGTCAAACATCGTATACTGTGAAATCTTAATTCCGTTAAAACATGGTTGCTTATCTGCAAGCTTTAATGCAAAAGGTCATGAATACGGCAGTTTTATTCGTACTGCTCTTTGTTGTGTCACATGGAGTAACAGCTGGTGAGTAATAACTAGCCAATATGTAACTGCAGCTGGTAAAATATATATGTGGCTAATATATTAAGGCTAAATATAATTATTTTGTTTTTGCAGATCTGAGCGATGCCCCTGAAACAGAGGTAATGTCAGTTTGCCCGGCGACAGAGAAATATTTAACATGCTTATGCTATACGAAACGTACTAAGAGCGGTATTTATCTTACTCATTTTGCTGCGTTGTTTTCTGAGTGAAACTGAATCTTCACCGTAGGCGCTTTAATGTTAACCCACAACTGACGGGTCTCCAGATTAGTAGTTTTGTCTCTTTTTGACCGGCTTTATCACATAGTGCTAAGAGCAGAATAATTCAGAAAATCTCATGTAGCAAACCAAGTATTCAAAAACTGAGAACAGTAGAAGTTCTTGGTGGAAATTCTAATTAATTGTGTGCCTGTGTACATATTTAGCCAAAAAGTAGCAATTCTGGTCGGGTTAGAACACTGACACCAAACCCAGAATTGAAGTGGACAGATCAGCAATGAAATAAAGCTCACCTCTTTCCAGAAGTCACAGATGACCCAGATGCCATTTTATTTGTGATATATGTTCAACGTGTCCTTTTCTGAGGCCATATATTGTTGCAGAAACTTAAGCTGTATTATTTTCTGTTTCTGCTCTTTTCTTGTGGTTTTTCGTTGGCCTTTTTGATTCAGAACAAAAAGCAGAATGACCTGTTGGCGGGAGCGGCGATCGTGGCTGGGTCGTCAGTTTCCCCCCAGAGCTCCGAAGCCCACAGCAAGACGCCTTCACACTCTGGTGCGAGGAACCTGCCCTCCCAGCATGTCCCAGAAGAGCAGGGTGAGTTTCCTCGACGAGCTCTAGGACCTGTACAGTGAGAGCTCACATTTTCATCTGGTGAAGGATGTGCTATACTGTTTTGTCATTGTTGTTTACACCATTTCTGCTATTTAATCATCAGACAGGTTACATTAAATCAGTTTGACCCACACCATTTTGCTACATACATACAAGTGTATTTTCAGTGAAGTTACACTTGAAATGGATTTTTTTAAGTCGTTTTGATCACCCGAGCATTGCCTTCAGTTAAGTAGCTCAGTGTCATTTCTCAGGACTGTCTAACATGGTTACATGGTTTTGCTTTAACTTCCTGAACACCTGCTGCTCATATTAGACACAAACCATTTAGACGTAGTTTCACTACTGAGTGCAAATGCAGACTGCCATGCAAAGTAAATATGAGTGTTTACAATTAACATCTTAACGTCTCAAGATATGATTGATTGCAATCTGGTAGGGTTAAAATATCCTTAGATATCCAGATATTAAAATGATTTAATAATGCATAATGTCTGTAGAAATGGGCAAAACTTTCTAAGTCGCGGGGGGGGGGGCGGGGGGCGCCGCGGCCGGGGGGGGGGGGGGGGGGGGGGGGGGGGGGGGGGGGGGGGGGGGGGGGGGGGGGGGGGGG
>JAODKC010000028.1:15769638-15783227 GCA_026777985.1 Mormyrops attenuatus
AAAATTTCTTATATGCCCCCCCCCCCCCCCCGAACGCCTCACTTGTTTTGAACGTTGTGGTATAATGTGTGTCCCTTGTCTTGCTGCTTGTTCAAGTTTCTGTGACCCTGGAGGGTACTGGGGACGGCCACCCCTGCCAGTTCCCCTTCCTGTTTTTGGGGAGGGAGTACTCTGACTGCACCGCCGATGGCCGTAGCGATGGGCGGCTCTGGTGCGCTACCACCTATGACTATGACCACGACAAGAAATGGGGCTTTTGTGAAAGTACGACTTCCGATCTCTGCGCTTAAGTATCGAGGCAAAGGCAATAACTCCTGAAGAAAGTTTTAGCCCCATACTGTCCATAAGAAATTCGAGGAGGCTGGGACTACCATGCACTACATTGTTGTTTTCTAAAAAGCAATTGTTGAAGGTTTTTACAGTTGCATATAAGATATGAATGTTCTGTTGTAAAACCAGTTACTGCTTCGCTATCACATTAGCTGCCTGCCCTTTCATGCGGGTCCACGGCCTTGCTGATGCAGATGAGGTGTTACCTTGGTGATTCGATGTGCTGCAGGCATGGTTACCGAGTGTCCTGTTCGCCTCGCCCACAGCCCAGGAGCAGGCAGAGCAGCGACTCCTGGTGGCGGAGGCAGAAGAGGTCTACCAGGAGGCCCTGAGGATCATCAACAGCAGCAGCCAGGGGAAGGAGTGCGTGGCCTGTGGCCTATGACCTATGACCTCTGCTCTCAGGCCTGTGCAGGCTGCACCTCACAGGGGTGTGAATGCCTTGCTGGGCAGCCTCCTCTGTTTGATAACCATGCAGCATCTACCTTGGCATGGCTTTGGGGTGTATTTCTGTGTGTGCAGCCAAGTTTACTGTCACTATATCATTTGATACTGTAAGTGTTTAGACCTCAAAGCCTCTTTGGATAGTAAATTGATACACCCCACAGAGGGAACCAGCGGTCACCAGGTGACAGCTGGGACATTTTTTTAAGACTCTGGTTTACGGTTTAACTTTGTCACATGAAAGGCATGGGGAGTAGCACATGAAGCGTTTTTGTTTATTCTCTCATGCTGTACTGTGGATAATTAGAACATGCTGTTTCTAAATTGCTGAACTTCCTGCCTTTACACTCTGATTCCTAGTCAGCTATCAGAGATTTAAGTTTAATTAGAATCGCAGTGCACATATCTGTAGTTTATTTGGGGAGTGGGGTAAAATCTGGCAATTTGGCGGCGTGAGAAATTGGTACTATTCAAAGGCAACTTTTTTTTAAATGGATACTGATTTAGCCCTTTCCTTTCCAGAGGGTATGAGATGTTGGCGAAGGCGGCCCACATGGGCCACACCAAAGCCACAGAGAAGGTGGCCTCCACCATGTTGCTTGGGGAATACTTGGTTCAGAACATCTCACAGGCCAAGGTCATGTTTGAGAAGTTGGTTCTGGAGGGTTCCACCAAAGCCCAAATGGTATGCTGCACTTTATAACTGCTGCTTAATGTTTGCTGTTTTCTCCTGGTAGTTGGATAGTTGACTAGTTTGCTAGACCCACATAGGACTAAGGTTGCAAAGGGGCAGAAAATTTCTGGAAACTCAAGAAACATTCCATTCCATTCCATTACATGGGAAGTTTTATTTTGGAAATATTTCCAAGTTGGAAACTTTCCATGGAAATTAATGGGGAATTTATGGGAATTGACAGGAAAATTCCCAGAATTTTGCAGCCCTACTTAGGACGGGCTTTTCTTTGTAAAATGCACCTTGGTTGTTATATTGGCTAGTTTCATGAACTTTCCTGGTCTTCCTCCATTTCATTCACTCCTTTAGGCTCTTGGGTTTATGTATGCTGCTGGTCTAGGGGTCAACTCCAGCCAATCAAAGGTATGATGACCTTTCCAGCTTCATAGATGCCATAACCTTCATGAATGTCAATTTTGCCTGGTAACTGCTTGTATTTCAGGCTCTGGTCTACTACACCTTTGCAGCCTTGGGTGGGAACCTCGCAGCCCACATGGCTCTGGTGAGTTTGTCTTCTATGTAATGTGATCTCTGAACACAGCGGTCTGTGGACCCGCCTCTAGCTGTGGTAGAACTTCTGTTAGTAAGTTGGACCCATTGCTTTGGCGTCTGGCGTCTTCGAGCCTAATGGGTGGCGTCAGGGTTGACACCAGTCTTTCCTCCTGACTACTTTGTAGGGGTACAGATACTGGGCAGGGATCGGGGTGTCCCAGAGCTGTGAATCTGCCCTGACGCACTACAGTGTGGTGGCAAAACACGGTAAGAAGCCCCACATGACTGCCACATCCACAGCACTGATACAGCTGGCAGTTTTAAATGGATCTGTGACATTCAGAGACTGCTAAAGCTGAATGCTGCATGGTGCTCCTTAGTCATGTGCAGAGATGTGACATGGGTTTTTTGTACTGCTGCCTCTTGGATATTAATACCAGTCTGTGTTTGAAACTTTAATGGCAGAAAAACATGACCCTTTAGAGTAAAACAGAGTAAAATCCACATGTTTCTCTTGCTTTATTTGCTGCTGAAAAAAATCTGCAGGTATGGCACACAAAAGTAACCAGGTCTTTGTCCTGTTTTGGAAACTCGCACCGTAACTTCTGTACTACATCAGTCTTTAATTAAACCCTGTTTGTTAATTGCATTGTAGTAGACGGGTGGCTGCCCTTCACGGCCGGCTTACTCTTCCCCGCAGGGATTAATAAAGTAACTTTACTTACACAAATATGTGCAAACAAAATATGGTTGGTTCAGAGAGAGAACCAATCCGATTGTAAAGGAGGTAGGACCAAGACATCTGATTTGGATGGTCCTTCCTCCTCCATTGTTTGGACACGCCTATACAATCTGATTGGTTCAGAGAGAAAACCAATTTTTATTTCTGTCTTCAGAACATCCATAACCACTTAATCCCAACCAGGGTCGCGGGGGAGACCAGAGCCTATCCTGGGAACAAGGGGCGCAGGCAGGAACCAACACACCACAGGGCACACACACACAGCCACACTCAGAGCCATTTTAGACTCGCCAATCAACCTATCCTGCACGCTTTTGGACTGTGGGAGAAAACCGGAGCCCCAAGCAGAAACCCACGCAAACACGAGAAGAGCATGTGAACTCCACACAGAAAGGACCCGGGACTGAACCCCGGACCTTTGCTGTGAGGCAGCAGTGCTAACCACTGTGCCACCCACCCTCATAACATTTTTGTGTAAATAAACTCCCACGAGCTGCCTTCTGGCCAGTTAAATGTTCAAAAATGCAGAAGAATAAGTGTGTTCTTTGCCTTGTGATCTCCGAGCTCACCTCCCTTATTTGAGTTCCGGGGCTTTCTGCTATGCTGTCCTTGGCTGCCAAATACCTGCGACACGGATACACCTTTTGGTTTTTCTGGAATCTTTCATTGGTAGTTCAGCAGTTATATAAATTGGTTAAATCTCATTGGTTGGTCTGTAAGCCTAAGCCCTGCTGTGTTCATGTACTGCTTGTGTGTGTTGCGTTTTCAGTGGCTAGTGAGGTGTCTCTGACTGGTGGCAGAGCAGTGCAGCGGATTCGTTTCTTGGATGAGCTGGACCAGCCTGGGACATCCAGTGGGATGGAGGAGGACCTTGTCCAGTACTACGAGTACCTGGCAGAGAAGGGGGACGTGCAGGCCCAGGTGTGTGAATGTTTTGGGTTAATTCTCCCTCACGCGACTCGGAACGCCCTTGCTGGGTGAGTTAAGCTATTTGACGAGCAGTAGTGATGGGCAAATGCAGCTTCATGAACCATTTGCTGTATTTTTTGACCCCACTAGATGGCGCTCTTGGTTTACTTTGGGGCATGTTTTGAGCACTTTTATGAACAGAGAACACCATTTAGTGGAAAATGGTCCTTGATGCTTCATTTGCCCAAATAACGAGCAGTGTCTGGGTCTTCGTCTAGGTGGGTCTGGGGCAGCTGCACCTGCATGGAGGACGAGGGGTGGAGCAGAATCACGAGGTAATGTTCTCCACCTGTGTGGGCCTTCCTGTGCTGGGTGGTAACTAGCAGTGGCTGATATGGGTTACAGACTTTACAGTATTCACGATGAGCATCACTTTGTCATTTGCCAAGCTGTTGCATGAGGCAGTTTTCCTAATGTTATGTGATTTTTGTTGTGCTTTTTCTAAATCATCTTTATTTCCGAGTGGTGTGATTGGTTATGGCCACCTAATTCTGACCACCCACCTGTGTGCCGCCCACAGAGGGCCTTTAAGTACTTCAGCCAGGCAGCGAGGGCTGGGAACGGTCACGCCATGGCCTTCCTGGGAAAGGTATGCTCTGCTCCCCACATGTCTCTGGGATCTGTAGTGACGGAGTGGTGGACGGCTGTATGGGTGCGGTGATGGTGGATCGTTTGGAAAGCTCACGCCCTCTAAATGGGTGTTTCTGGGGGAGAAGGGGATCTGAGTATAAACTCAAACATTGTGTACGAAAATGGTGAGTGTTTAAGACAATGTCACGTACGTGCCATCCTGTGGTGACATGGTAGTCTCTTCCCCTTCTCACAGATGTATGCAGAAGGCAGCAGCGTGACCCCCCAGAACAATGAGCCTGCCCTGCGGTACTTTAAGACGGCAGCGGCGCTTGTGTGTGATCCCCTTTCGCAGCCACATGGGGGCCCCCCCCCCCCCCCCCTGAACTTCTCTCCGTCTCTCCTCACAGGGCGACCCAGTGGGGCAGAGTGGGCTCGGCATGGCTTATCTACACGGCAGGGGCGTGCCTGTGGTGGGTGTCTGTAAGCCTAGCGAGACATTACCTGTAAACGTGAGCCTGTTCTGGCTTAAACATGCCCGGTGTAGCTGCAGGCATTGAGCCCGTTTTGCTGATGCCTTGATGCATGCGCCTGTTCTCCTGTACAGGACTTTGACTTGGCGCTGCAGTACTTTCAGAAGGCTGCAGAGCAGGGCTGGGTAGATGGACAGCTGCAGCTGGGTACCATGTACTACAGTGAGTGTTGTCTGTGGCTGGGCACAGCCTGCTCCCCCTTGCTCCGTCTATGCGTGAGGTTGGCTGGGTGCCACGCGCTTACATGCTCTTTATAGGAGAGAGAGAGAGCGAGAGCATCATCACTGGCCCAAGACTGCCAGAAATGGATAAAAGCATAGTACATAAGAGCAATAGCCCAGGATTAAGTAAATGAAACCAGTCCAAGTAATGTCTGGGTTGAGGATTGGTTAGTTGATAAACACTCATTGCCCATGTGGGAAATTTCTCTCCTCAGCAGTCTAGCGGGATGTGAGGGGCAGGCTATGTTTCTGTCTCCTGAACAGACTGCCCTCCCTTTGCGCTATAGATGGCCTTGGTGTGGAGCATGACTACCAGCAGGCGATGAAGTACTTCACTTTGGCGTCGCAAGCTGGTCACACGCTGGCATTCAACCCCGGGGCCGTGTGGCAGGCCCGGGGCCCGGGGGCCTGGGGCGCCTGCCACCGGGGTGTGGTGGGGGGGGGCCGGGGCGGGGGGGGGGGGGGAAGGGCCAGGTGGCGCTTGGGGTTAATTGCTAGAATGTTGGTCAGGATATGAGGATCTGAAGATGTGTGATCAGAACGTTGTAAGGTCAAATCCCAGGAGGAGAAATGCCGCAATCTTAGAATGAGTACTTATCTTATTTAATCTAGTATCACTTAATGTGGAAGTGCGTACCTGTGTGTATTGTGTATAACTTGCTGTTAGACCATGACCTTGGATGTGGGGGCATAATGTTGCTTATCTATCTTGCGCGCTCTTTCTCTCTCTCTCTCTCTCAGCTGTTTAAGAATGTGTGTGAGCGCGGCCGATGGGCAGACAGGCTCATGGTGGCTTACAGGAACTCCAAGGAGGGCGGTGTGGATGCTGCAGTGGCGCAATACCTGCTGCTGGCCGAGCAGGGTTATGAGGTCGCCCAGAGCAACGTGGCCTTCATTTTCGAACAAAGTATGCCCGGCAAATGCACTATAGTATGCTTGACACAAGGGGGCAGTGTTTCATTACCTCTTGGTTTCAGTATAATTATGGTGGGTGTGTGCGTGGGACATTTTTCAGTTTAAACTATGGCTGACTTATGTAAATGTTTAGAGCCGTTGAGTTGCATGCCTGCACGCTATGTTTTGAAACAGGACAAACGAAGCTTTTCCCTGAGAGTGAGATGTCCCCACGAGCCCTGCTGTACTGGAGCAGAGCTGCCAATCAGGGTAGGGTAGGCGGCCGACTGCGGCTCCTTCAGAGAGCCTGGGAAACGGCACTGCCGACGTTTAAGCTCAGTCTAAGCTTTGTTACGGGTGTGAGTGTAGATTTCCACTTTAATTCCACCGCTTGCACTCTTGAATTGGATGATCGATAGGAATGAAAATAGGAGAAAAGCTGTGGTCTCTGGGATTTAGGGGATACTGAGTGTCAGATGGGTAACGCATCACTGGGCCGTTAAATTGCACTAGGTTCAGATGGGATCATTGGTTCTTGTACTAGTCTGCAGCTCATTACAGTTCAGCCCTGGGTCATCTGTTTTTCGATACATCTGATTTTGATTGGTCAGCACATTATCTTGTATCCCCTGGTGACAGGCTACACGGTGGCCAGGATAAAGGTGGGGGATTACCACTACTACGGGTACGGCACTGAGGCGGACTACGAGACGGCGGCCATGCACTACCGGCTGGCCACTGAGCAGCAGCACAGTGCCCAGGCCATGTTCAACCTGGGGTACATGCACGAGGCAGGCCTGGGCGTCAAGCAGGTGGACACACGTGTGTGTGTGTGTGTGTGTGTGTGTGTGTGTGTGTGTACACACACACAGACCCGCACACACACTTTGTCCACAGTCTTTGGGCATGCTCCAGCTTCTGTCTGATCACGCCCTCCAACGCGCAGGATGTTTTCCTGGCCAAACGCTTCTACGACATGGCAGGAGAGGCTAGCGCCGACGCCCAGGTGCCCGTCTACCTGGCACTGAGCAAGCTGACGCTCCTGAACCACGTGAAGTACCTGCAGGGACTGGATGTGAGTCTGCAGGAAGATCTGCCTTATCAGGTCCTTTTTAAAGGGCCCAGAACTTCGTCTGAGCTGTATCTGCATGGATGATTGGATGTGTATATCTTGAAGTGACAGACATGACTGACCTGTTTTTCCACCATTGTAGTCAGATTTGTACACATGCATTCATGCATACACTATATGAACAAAAGTATTTGGACACTTGGCCATTACACATACAGGTACTTCTATGACATCTCATTTTAGGTATCTAGGTATCAATATGGAGTTCATCCCCCTCCTTTGCAGCAAGAACAGCTGCCACTCTTCTGGAAAGGCTTTCCACAAGACTTTGTGGAAGATTTTGGAATTTTTGCCCATTCATCCAGTCATTTGTGAGGTCAGGCTTTAATGTTGGATGTGAAGGCCTGGCTTGCAGTCTCTGTTCTAGTTCAAAGGTGTTGAGTAAGGTTGAGGTCAGGGCTCTGTGTGGACCAGTCAAGCTCTTCCACACCAAAGTCACCCAACCATGTCTTTATGGACCTTGCTTTGTGCATTGGGGCGCAGTCATGCTGGAACAGAAAAGGGCCTTCCCCAAACCGTTCCCCCAAAGTTGGAAGCATAGGATTGTCTAAAATGTCTTGGATGCTGAAGCATTAAGTGTTCCCTTCACTGGAACTAAGGGGCCAAGCCCAACCCCTGAAAAACAACCCCATACCATTATACCTCCTCCACCAAACTTTACAGTTGGCACAATGCAGCCAGGCAGGTAACGTTCTGCTGGCATCTACCAAACCCAGACTCATCCTTCAGACTGCCAGACAGAGAAGCGTGATTCCTCACTCCACAGAACATATTTCCACTGATCTAGAATCCAGTGGCGGCGTGCTTTACACCACTCCATCTGGTGCTTGGCATTGCACTTCGTGACATGAGGCTTGCGTACAGCTGCTCAGTCATGGAAGCCCATTCCATGAAGCTCCCAGGGCGCAGTTTTTGTGCCTGGGTTAATGTCAGAGGAAGCTTGGAACTCTGCAGTGCTGACTCAATAACTGCATCGCCGCTATGCATCTCTGCACTCCATGACCCTGCTCTTTACATGGTCTGTCACTTCGTGGCAGAGTTTCTGTTGTTCCTAAATGCTTCCGCTTTGCAATAATACCACTTACAGTTGACTGTGGAATATCTAGCAGGGAAGAAATTTTACGAACTGACTTAATGCAAATGACATCCTATAACAGTACTACAATTGAATTCACTGAGCTCTTCAGAATGACCCTTTTACAAATGTAAACCTGACTGCATGGCTAGGTGCTGGATTTTATACAGCTGTGGCAATGCGTTTGAATGAAATGCCTGAATTTATTAAGAGGTGTGTCCCAATATTTTTGTCCGTATAGTGTACATGCATTCATTCATACATATATTCATATATATACTCACAAACACAGCGTATGCCCACCCTCACCTGTCCAGAGTCCTACCTGTTGCTGTCTGTCTGCAGGTGAAGGAGCTCTTGTCTTGGGTGGAATTGGACCAGCTTCTGGGTCCGGAATGGGACCTTTACATCATGACCGTCCTGGCCCTGCTGCTGGGAACTATCATCGCTTACCACCAGGGGCAGCACCTGGCTGGCCTGAGGCCTTTGGGCCAGCGCAGGGTCCCTCCTGACCAGCCCCAGGCGGGGGTCCGGGATCAGCCTCAGCCCTGAGGAACCTTGAACTTTCATCTTGTCAGTGTGGAGCATGCATTGGAACACTGGATCTACCTATCAAATAACTGGAGATATTCAGAACATATCTCAGGGTTTTTGGATCTGTCTGCTTTTTGACTCCTCTTGGGAACAGACTTATGACAAAGGCTTGTGCTGTCCACTCCACAGCTGCTCATCCTGATATGTGTGAGATCCATGGATTTGAAGTAGACATCAAGTGTTAGTACATGGTCATGTCCACAGATCAAATTTTTGTGTTTGCTGTTGTACAGTATGGTTGTCATGTTCTATGAGCTTATCTTACAGTGCTTCCTAAATTGATGGCATTGTCTTTGTATTAGTGCACCCTGTAACCTTTCACCAAGAGGGGCAGGACCAGTGGCCTGATGCATTTTATTAGCTGGGCAAGAGGGATTGATAACATGGGTTTCTGAAAGCTTTTTGTGCCAAGTGCCCCATTGGGGGAAGATCATCTTGCCTCTAGGGAATTGAAATAACACTGAGTGATGGCATCCCAGGTTGGTTAATTCATGTTCTCATACCAGACCAGTGGTCCAGTGTGTAAGATAGAACTTGTCATAACTACTGATGGGGATTTGAGAAATAAATGTTATATTCCCCTGTGGTGTTTACAGGTCACTGAGTAAAAGGTCACGTCAAGTTCACTGTCTAATTTGTGCTGCGGAGATTTACAGCGCTTGGTGAGGTGCATTATGGGAAGGGTGCCTTTTATTATCCTTTGTGTATTGTTTGAATTCTCATATTGTACTTCCGAGAGAAATGGATGGTTGTTCCGGTTGTTAAGTTCCTCGCTGCCGCTTTTTAAAGAACATGATTTAGGAAGATATACATACTGTAAGCTTTATAACTAATGGACTGCACATTCATTTTGATGGGGATACTTTTTATGATATTTTAAATGCTAATATGGGCTCAGAAGTAGATTTTCTTGATGTGAACACTTCAGTGGAAATTAAAGTGGTCTGTGCATGGACTGTGTGTTTCAGCACTCCCACTTGTATTCTGGGAATAATTTCCTCATTTCTACTCTGAGTTGCTGTTACTTTTGAACTGGAAACTAATAAAGCAAAACAAGCCAGCATTTTTGTTTTCAGTGTGTTTCTCTACCCTTCAGGGGGATGCCCTGGGGTGGGGCACCAGCCCTGAGTGTGACCGCACCAAGGACAGTAGATGATTGGTGGTTAATTGTGGGTGGGAGATTATCAGATGTGCCATTAAGATTAGCTTTCCTTATCAATGAGGTTAATTTTTAGCTGCATTAGGTTGACGTGACTGGTTACATAGATTTCTTGTATTAAGTTAGATCTTTTACACCGCTGGATCTGCAGGGTTCTAGTCGTAGAAGCAGAAGCTACATATATGAAGGTCTGTTGAACCAGGTTTGGCATGAACTGTGGGTTTGTAGTGCAGGAATGCTGGGGGCTCTTCTCATCCAGGGGGATTCAGAGGGCCACGCTTCCTAGGATGAGCGTGCTGGCCCAGCTACAGTGGGAGGAAGCAAGCACTGGTATATTTGCCTTAAGTATAGGTCTCTCCCTGCTGTCTGACAGCTCTGAGAATTAGCAGTTCATAAAGCTTTTAGCTTATCCTGTTCTTCTTGATCAGCACGCATGCCTTTTTGTTTGATGGACTTTGGCACCCAGTTACTGTAGTCTGGACCTTATAAAGGCTCTGGCACAATTGGGCCCAGCACTTTGAGACTCGCTTTCTTTGCCCTTCTAGAGCCATGACGTGGATTCATTTCGCAGTGGTGATCAGTCTTCTTGGCTCCTGCTCAGTCCAGAGTAAGTAGAAGTAGACGATAAGAGGTGTGCCTCTGTCCTACCTATTACTTACCACTTGTTTCTGTTTTTTTATTTTTACTCTTAGGAACAAATAGGGAAAAGTGTGAATTTTGGGGTTGCCCTTCACTGAGTATTTCCCCGATGTTACAAATGTGTTCCTGACTGGCATATTAAATGTTCGCTTCGACAGCTATCTCTTGTAAGCTTGAGTCTCCCCTTGTCACCTAGGCTACGAATGGCAGCAGCACTATGAGGATCTGAAGAAACGGTACAGTGAGGAGCTCAATGAGGTAGCAGTGTTTCTCCTCTCCTCTACCCACAATCCATCTCTCTTACTACTCTCTACTACCCACAGTCCAGCTCTGTTTCTGTGATGTAGAGCTACACTGCTAAAGGGCTTCCAGTCCTCACCTCAGCATGAGCTATTTTGCTGTGCTGTTGGGAAAAACCCCATAGTGCATTTGTCTATGACAGAGGTGAAGCCGCTTGAGCGTTTCCGGTCCATTCTGCTGAAGTGGGACATCATCGCTGCTGAGTCACTTCTGTACTTCAGTCACCTTCATCTGATTAATGTGCCTATTAAGGACTTGCAGAATATTTTTGTGTTTCTTTTGGTGTAAGGTTTAATGGTAAAGCCTGAGTAGTATTTCCATTAGTATCAGTATTTCCGTTTTCTGCAGGAGCACGTGGAGGAAATGAGGCCGGCTGGCTTTAGGCATCCTCCTTTCCGGTGCCCTGACATGAGTCCGTCTCCCAGTGTTCCCACCTCAGGTGAGATGATGCCGGTCCCCGAGCCCGAGAGTTTAAATGCAGTGCTGGGAGGATTGCATGGGTGATCCACGGTCACTGCACTCCCAGGTGAACGGCATACTGAAGTCCTCACTCCTCTCTTGTTGTGTTGCAGTGGAGTTTGTGAAAGCAGCGGATATTAAAGCTGTAGCTGCTCTTGGGGATTCACTGACAGTGAGTTTTGTCCAAACTTCTTTTTGTCTCTGTTAGTTTGTCAGCCCCTCACTCTTAAGCGGCTCCGAAGGACTCAAGGACCTTTAGGGGGAAACCACTTAGCGTTGGATTTACACCAGAGTTTCTCAACCCGGTCCTTGGGGACTCTTCTCAGACAGTCCAAATTTTTGATCCATCCCAGCTCCTGGGAGGGAGCAAAAACACGGACTGTCTGGGGGTTCTCGAGGACCGGGTTGAGAAACACTGATTTACACCATGACACTATTTGTGAGTGTGTTTATTGTAGTGTTTTGGCAAGTGTTTGGTCACCTGCAGTTCAGTCATTCTCTCCCGTCAGCCTTTACAGGTCATACTCAGTATGTCTCCTTCCTACATGTTAACATTTGAATCTCTTTTCCCCATTGTAGTGCGGAATAGGGGCTAATGCCTCGAATGTCCTCGGAATTCCGATTGAGTACAGAGACGTTTCATACAGGTGTGACGCTTACTACTTCCTGTGAACTGCTAGAATAAACCACTGAGCTAATGAGTTATAATTGGTCAATGAACCTTATTCTATTCACATGTGCGGGGAATCGGTCTGCGCTTGTCATTGGCTCTCATACATACAGTAGATACACCATTAAGTCAAGACAATGATCCCATATAATTCAGCTTGTATATACAATGTGCATGTGTGAATAAATACATAAAAGTGCAGGAGTGCATGTCAGTGCAAAGAATGCTGGGATAAATATGTACAACGAAGCAATACGGCAAGTACAGTAAGTTACACTGGTGTTAATGAGGCCTATAATAGTGATTCAATCTTTGCAGACTGAAAAACTGGCCAGAATTGATTTATTATCCATTATAAAAACATTTTGAGATAAGACATCAGTTTCTTGGTGGACTTTAGTCATCTAATAAAATTAAATAGATCAATTTATTCAAATTATCAGCTGTTTTCACCGAGACTGAGTTGTACTCATTCTGTGTGTGTTCTACAGCATCGGAGGGTATGGGACATATGAAGACGTCATTACACTCGCAAGTATGTGGCTAGCCTGTTAATTAGTAATCTCCATCTACATTTCCTTTGTTATTCCTTTGGGTTTTTGCATATTTCTTCATAATCCAGACTCCTACACTAATGCAAAGGCAATAACCGTCCCATGCTGTGGTGTCAGGGAAGCACCAGCTTCATGCTACTTCATACTTGATTCTCAGTGTAAATCATTGCTCTTTATTTAGCAGAGATGCTTGTTTTGTTCAGCTGTTGTGATTTTTTTTTTGGGGGGGGGGGGGGGCTGGTTGTTAAGGAAGTGGTAATGTTTCTGGGGTGGTTAATATGGCTGGGCGATATGACAGTTACTATAGGCTTAGGCTACACGCAAAGCAAGATAACAGAAGGATGTATCGTTTGGCTTTCAGTTCAGCCTTTTAAATGGTAAAATGGTAAATGGACTGCATTAGTATATAGCGCTTTTCTACTCCTAAGAGTACTCAAAGCGCTTTACAATTCATGCCTCACATTCACCCATTCATACAGACATTCATACACCGGTTTTACTCGTAGCCTATGTTTCCAACAGTGTTTTTTTTTTTTTTTATAAAGACATAGCTATTATTGCATAATATTTAACAAATACTGCCTGTTGCAGAAATGGTGTGTTGGCTATTCTTGTTCGATGTTGTCACATCACATCGTCAGGAGCCAGAGTATCAGCCGTTCAGCTGCAACTTCTTGGTGGGAAATTTCAAGCTTACTTCTGTCAATGTTCGAGGAGGACAGTCACTTAGTGCTGTTAATTCGCTTTCAAGATAAGGAAATTCCCAGCAGCCTTAGCTACAAATTTCTTCTTCGCAGTTCCTTTCATATGTGCGATGCGGTGTTCTTCGCAGTTCCTTTCATATGTGCGATGCGGTGTTCTTCGCAGGCTAAAGCCAAAACTTGAGATGAAAATCAAAAGAACCACTGACAATTTTTAGGTGAACCAGGCTAGGCTGTTAATTAGCTTTAAAAAAACTTGTCAGCGTATTGATCCATTATGCCACCTCTGTACTCGTGGGGGGGGGGGGGGGGGCGGCGGGGGGGCGCGGCGGCGGGGGCGGGGGGGGGGGGGGGGGGGCGGGGTAGGGGGGGACTTGT
>JAODKC010000028.1:15783327-15802029 GCA_026777985.1 Mormyrops attenuatus
GTCTTGCATTTTATTTACTTTAAAAAAACTTTGAATCCTTATGAAGAATTTTTGCACACTTCACACCCCACCCCCCCCCCCCCCCATCTAGTCAGGAAATTGACATTATACCTCATCGCATTCACCATTCACCTATTCTGTTCACATCGAAAAAAATTTAAATGCCTAAACTGTGTATATTGATCTAAAGTGACTATTGACTGTGTGTGTGTGTCTAATTTAATAAATTATGTATAAATGTAGTATAACTGAAGTATAAATTTAGGTTCAGTTCTGTTGGTTAAATACGGGGGGGGGCTTTTCTTTGGCAACTATCTGGTTCCTCGTTTGTACCTCTACTTAAAATAGACCACAGATTTTGGGGGGGGTGTTTCTCAGCATTTATTTAAAGCAGAGAGGTGACCCAGCTCCCTCTTCCCGCTCACACACAGACATCCTCCGACTCTTCAACCCCAGTGTGCTGGGCCCGGCTCCCAAGTCGACTCTCCATGGCTACCCAGCGACCTTGAATGACACAGGGCTCAACTTAGCTGTCACGGGCCACAACACGCTGTAAGAGGGGCTCACGCCAGCGCAATTATTTCATGCGTAGAGGCCAAATAATATCATTTCATATTTAATATTTCAAAAGGAACAGTCATAGGCCAGACTGCTAACCTTCATTGGCTGTGCAGTAAAATGCCCCAGTGTATTCCGACATGTCTATTGGTTAAAAATGGCAGATCCATTGTTTGCCTGGGGATGGAAGAACCCTCTGACTTGGGTGGGGGAGGGGCGGCAGCTTATAAGGTTCATGTAAATATACTGAGCTGCCCGAGGGTGGCCTATAATCTTTATGGCTTATGTAATGTTTTTAATTTCCCTATAACAGGTAATCACAGCTATTTATATCCTCTTTAATTGATAGCAACTCATGTGTTTCTAAAATCACCCCTTATATTGGATTAGTCCATCTGGGCAAACAGGCTGGCGCCATATTGCACCCTTCCTGTGCCCTTAGTATATAATCCCTTATTCAGCATTCTTCAGTTCCAGAGATGGTCAAGGACAGCACATTATCCTGGTTATGGGACACGTGAGGCTTCCAAACCCACAGTGGGTGGGATTACCATGTGTTGTCAGTCCTGTAGGTACTGAGGAAGCAACCAGGAAAAACTGTCTCCCTTTCCCATCAATGATCCACATGAATTAACCACCAAATTCTCAGATATCTGAATCTGGTGTGTTGATGAAAAATAGTGGAATATATTTAATGCCACATAAATTAATGTTTGCGCTTATGTTCTTGCTGCTGCATGCACTAGAATTTCTCCTTGGAGCCAATAAAATTAACCTTAATTTTGACCAGGCCCTAAATGTTGAGGAATGTGTGTTTTGTTTTTTTTCCCTTCTCAAGACTAGTGGTAAATACTAACTTTCATCTAATCAGTGAGGTTTTGGAGCAGTGTAGCTATTTTGCCCTGAAGATATACTGCAAATGAAGGCTTCATGGAATCTGATTCGGAGTAGAAAAATAAAGTGAACGGATTATGAAGGTCTGTCAAGCTGATACTGTGTTGTGGGCAAATGCTCTCCTTCCAGGAACTTCTCTGAGCAGACGAGGAATCTGATCGAGACATTCAAAGTCTATCCGGTGAGAATCACTATCACCATTCAGCATGTCTGATAGAAGCGCAGTGTGACATCTGTGGTGGACAGTCAGCAGCTTGGCAACATGCGTGTGCTTCTTTCCCTTTTAGGGTCTCAATTTTCAAGAAGACTGGAAGCTGGTGACCGTCCTAATTGGAATGAATGACATTTGCGATCACTGCAAAAATAAGGTCAGTGTTAATGCTCTTTGTTAGTAGCAGGGCAAGAGAGAGTGAGACATCTGTGTTTAATGGGCGATTGCTGTAGGGGGAAAATTGGGATTTGTTGGTATAGTGAGGACTTCAGTTTCTGGAGTGTTTCTTCACTGTCAGTATCATGGTCACTGTAAGGCTCAGTACATCATGATGACATTCACAATTAGAGCTCTGTTCCAGTGATCGACTGATCCAGGGCACAGACTTCCTTAGAAGTTCCCCAGGTGTCTGTCTGTCTCCGCAAAGAGAACAGAACCACAGAGCTCAACAGGTCCTCATGGAAACCTGAGCAGATCAGTGTAAATTTAGGGCTGTCACTATCGATTTATATAAATAATCAAGTAATCTACCGATTTAATAATATACTTCATTGATCCCCATGGGAAAATTCTCGTTTTGCTTACCCCATCTTGCTCTTTATGGCACACGGATGCCTCTGTAGGTGAGATCAAGCTTGGCAGCCAAGGGCAGCCACCCGTAGTGGCACCCATGGAGCTGGGGATTAAGGGCCTGGATCAAAAGCCCAGTGATGTGACTATTCTGCCAAGGTTCAGCTTGCATCGGTGCCTTTCCAATCACTGGCACAGAGGCTTAGCCCACTGAGCCACACACTGTCCCCAAATCTGAAAATTTGAGTAATTGTCTGTATTTAATATATTATATAAAATAAACATTGCAATTGGCATGAGGCAGGATTCAACCAGGATGCAGGGTGCACACTCACACAGTCAGTTTAGGCACTCCGGTTCACTAAAGTTGCATGTTTTTGGACAGTGGAAGGGAAACCAAAGGATCTGTGGAAATGCCACGGACACAGGGTGAACATGCAGCTCCACACACAACGCGCAGAGCAGCAGTGTGTGGCAACAGTGCTGCGTCACTGTGCCACCCTCGGCATGCACGCCATGTCATGCACATGCAGTCGTCACATTGCATGGATGTCGACAGCCTGACTCGTTCATTTGCGCTAAAACATTTTTAGTAAGTCACAGAAAACGAAATTTAGCGGGCTTTGCAATTTTAATGATGGTTCCTTTTCAACGTAGTGCACGAGCTCTTTCAAGACAATCATAATCATTCTCGTCTTTGCTGTTGGACTCGCATGTTTGTGAGAAATTAAAATAAAAATGAGTGAAAAGGAGAAGAGCAAAGAACTGGAGGTAATGAAAAGACATTTGTCTTTTACTGCATGGAAATATTTTGTATTCCATGGAGACGATATGGAACAAAAGCAAGTGGTTTGTCTGCAGTGCTTTGCGTCTGTTGGCACAACTCACTCCACCACCAAATTATTTGACAAAGTCTGTTAGACTTTGTCTGGTAGATAAGTTCTATTTGGCTATATGGTTCATTTTCAACTCGCACATATCTGAAACTCTTAAAATATTGCAAGGTGAACTTTTTCCAATATCGTTCAACCTGAAGTTCACAAAATGGTTATATGGTTATTACATATATACCAAATTATGTAAGCTGATGCGGATATGAGCGACAGGTTAATCTTAATTTAAGCAGCAATTATTTTGACATGCCAGAATCGTAGAAAGTAAATTAAACAAAACGATTTAAGTCAAAGTAATGACTAAAACAAGCTATGCTACTCCGAGAGGCTCTATGGAACATCTATGGCTAACCTCGCAGTATTGGAAGAGTCCATGAAAACTGAATGCCTTCATTTAAGATGTTATTGCACTGCAGTTACCCTGTGGTGATATTTAAGTTCTGCTTCATAATACTGACAGATTACATTTTCACGCACTTTTAATTTTGAAGTGCTTCCACACAACTAAGGCTTTGCTATTTGCACCTTCATCCTATATGCGCCGTCTTCCTTCTGCCATGTTGCTGAGTAATCGAGAAGGAAAAATTTTATTGATTTTTAATAATTGATTAATGAGTTAAATCAAGTAACTATGACAGCTCTGGTTTAAGTACAGTGTTTCTTTGTAGACTCTCTTCTCAGTGGACAATTTCATTCACTACATGACAGAAGCCTTGGACATGCTGAAGGATGAGGTGAGGGGACGTTTGTTTACTTTTCCCATTCTTCTGTCTCCATTTCCCATGATCCTTTTAGCTAGCAGGCTCTCTCCATACATACGATACCTTCTCTGGGCACAGGTTCCCAGGCTCATAGTTAACATGGTCCAGATTCTGTCCATGGAACCCTTGAGAGAAGTAAAGCGGCCCACCCTGGGATGCCAGCTCCAGAGGTAATGGCAGCCCGGCCGCCCCCCCTGCGTTTTCCAGATCATGTCTTACCTCCTTCTCTCTGCATGTCACAGAATGAATGAAACTGGAGTCATGATGCAACGTTGTCAAACACCTGTTAATGGTGGTCTGGCACAGTATAGTCTGGGCCAATTGATGACCCACCCTGAAAGAGTCCCAGCTTTAGTGGTCCCCTGGCCAGTGTTTATATCTCTGCTGAGTGGCATATGGTCATTTTAGTTGGTAAGTGTTGTGGGGCATCCCTGTAACAGCATCCATTTGACCACTATCCTGTCTGTCCAGGTCCTTCTGTTCCTGCTTGGTGCTCCCAGCAGATGGCTCACCGGAACTTCAGGAGGTCGTTGAGCTGAATATGGAGTTTCAGGTTTGTTTGACTCCCATATTCCTTGAGTCGTCAGAAGCCCGAGCACATGGGAACAGCGTTTCCTGTGGAACACTTTTATAACGTGTTTGTTTTGTATACTGCACAGAGGAGGTTGGAACAGCTTCTCTACAGTGACCGCTACTTCAAGCATGATTTTGCTGTGGTCCTTCAGCCTTACCTAACCAAGGCACAGCCAGCAAGGAAACCAGTGAGTTTCAGCTTTGTCTCTGGTTTTATTCCTAGTTTGCCCCTCCATTCACGTAAATATTCAGGTGACAGAAGCCAGGCTTGGTCAGTGTTACCCCCAATCAGTGTTGAGGAATTCACTCACAAAAGTAATCCATTACAGACAGAGGTGGAATGTTCAGGCCCAGAAAGTACCAATCCAGACCAAGGTTTTGCCTAAACCAATCAGTCGAATGCTGTGGCTGTGGCTCTTTATACTCATTTGGGGAGGGGCAAATGAGGCCTGCCCTCAATGCTACCATGTTCTTTCATTCCTGTCACAGGATGGAAAACTTGACCTGAGCTTCTTTGCACCCGACTGCTTCCATTTCAGCATCAAAGGACACGAGGAATTGGCCAAGGGGCTGTGGAACAACATGGTAGGTGCTGTGAGACCTGCCTGAAAGACAGCCGATGATTCTAATACGTCAACTCACCTCTGGCATTTTCTCCCCCCAGTTCCAACCAGAAGGAGAGAAGTTTATGATAGAGAGTTTTACAGAGCCGGTTAAACTCGCATGTCCACCCGAGGTGAGTATTCTGGGTTTTAAATGCTACTGCTGCCCTCCAGATCAAGCTGAAATTGGCTCCACGTGTATGATGTTATGTGTTTTGACCAGAGGTTTGCTGTTGTTTTTTAGTAACCTGCTGTGATGAGGGATCACCCGTTTCTTTTCCGTATTTCTCTGTAGGACCATCCTTACATCTACACCAGACCTAAAACTGCCCAAGGTCTGACCACCACCAAGTCATCTGATTCTGCTGCTAGCAGCCTCCCCAAGCTCTTCTTGCCCTTGTTAGCCTTGGCATATCTCCATTGATGGAGCCCCCTCCATTAGGACACTTGGTGGAATTGAATGGAATTGAATCTATTTGAATGAGAAGGTTTGACTGCTGCCATTGGAAGATCCAGTTGCATGTACTCTGTATCAGTGTTTCTAAATCCGGTCCTCAGGGACCTTCAGACAGTCCGTGTCTTTGCTCCCTCCCGAGAGCAAGAATGTGGACTAGCTGGGAGGGAGCAAAAACGGGGACTGTCTGGGGGTTCCTGAGGATTGGATTGAGAAACACCCATCGATATTAATGAGAAAAATCTTTAAAAAGAAAGTACTGTTAGATTGGTCAAAAATGACAGATCATGCTTGTCATCCATCCATTTATTCTGAGAGTCTTACTTGAAAACTTACCTCACACTATAAAGGTTGACAATAAAGTACCTGACTCCTAGAAAATATAAGGTTGTATCAATCTCTTTTGTGGTAGTGTGCCATGTTATTAAATGGTGGAGATCAGGTTCAAATGAGGCAATGAAAGTTCCTTATTAAATGTTATTAAATACTAAACTCCTTACCTTTTATGGACAGAGTGCCATAAGACTAAGAACTTCAAGTGAGAGAATGGTGTAGCACATAAAAGCAAGTTCCTTAACACAAGGAAAATGTACATGAGAAGGGCTGTCAAACTTCAGGTAAATTCAATTTTATTTCTATAGTGTATTTTCACAGCATTACTTTGTGCCCAAAGCCCCCAGTGACCAAGCCAGAGGTGCCGGTGACGAGGACAAACTCCCTAGAAGGAAGAAACCTTGGGAGGAGCCAGACTCAAAGGGGGGAGCCCATCCTCCAGGGGCTGGAAGAGGAAGTCAAATGAACAAAATGAGCAAAATCCATATTTATATAGTCCAAATTTTAAGATTTGAGTGTAAATACAGACGGCAGACAGGTGATGGTGCTGCTTCTCAAACACTGGGCAAATTGTGCAGTAGGAAAGGTGCCGGCTCTTTAAGCAGGAGGTTGATGTTCCAATCGGCTGATAGCCTTTTTATTTAACATGTTCAACAAGCTGGCATATATGAATAAGGGTGTCAAACTTCCACTCTCAGTCGATAGTGGTACGGTGGGTAAAGTGCTAAACTCTGAAATGTAACGTTCAAAGCTCTAATGAGGAGATTGAAGGTTCGGGAATTAATTTCAGTAGCATCCACAGCTGGTGCTAGATTTAGTGCCGTGGGAAAAGACGTCAGGTAGCGTCAGTCTAGAAGGTTCGAGCGCGGCAAGGTGATTCCTGGACCTTTGGACTGAATACCTCCGATCTGAGGGTGATAGTGGCTGGCGAGAATATGCATACGTATAAACGGAACGGTGCTTTATGTAACAAAGTAATAACTTGGTTCTGTAAAGGGGCCGTTACGCTTGGGAAAAACGTTCCCACCCCCTTCACTCAACTGACAACCATGGACATTCCCACCGTTTAATTACCAAGGCTAGTCTCAAACCCTTTTTTGATCGTTCTAAGTTACGGAGAGTCCGTAATGAACTACAAATAAGACAATTCCCGAAACAATTGGAATCTACCATTGCCTTGCGTTCGTTTTCGGCGGATGATTTAAAATTTTTATATAATTGACAACTAAATGACGAAAATAGCTGGTTTTTCATGCTGGTTTGAGACATACAATTATTGTACAATATGTCGTGTACATGTTGTTTTGTGATTCTTAGGAAAAAAAATGCACACGGGACGTGGATCCACGGTTTCCCCCCCTAACTTGTGATAACTGTTAATATCTGTATCCCCTGCTGAAAAAACAGCATATGGTTACTAGCATAATGAATGCTGGACATGACATCTTATGTTGTGTTTTGGTGCTGGTAGACTAGCACATGCAGCTATGCTGGTTCACCAGTTACACCAGCACCAAACCAGCATTGACCACCATAGATTGCTGTTTTTTCAGCAAGGGCGTCAGATGGGTTTATTAAATAAAAGAAACCCCATTTTAACGTATACGTGACTATTTATTAATGTACTACTGTTTGAGCCCTGCACACCACGAACTAAATTTTAAGCATACTAAGTACAAACTTAACGCTGTTGACGAAACAGCCTTATGTCCCATTCTCTCCTCTGGTTTTGTTTTGTGCATTTTTTTTTATCCTTGCTACATTCCACGTTACTTTGTCGTTATTTCTCCCCATACGTGCATACAGGCTCCTTGAATGCTTAACCTGGCTCTGCGTGGTAAAACTTCATATTTTTAAACCTTAAAACATGGAAAAACAGCTTTCCCCGTTCTTGGTTCAACGCATTTGTTAATCATTGTATTTATTTACATTGATAGACATTGTAACTACAGTAACACATTTAAAAACAATTCTAAAAGGTGCACCAAGAAGTCGTAGCAACACGTAATATTAAATTGAATTTAATAAGGATACATAGATTAGTGGATAGTGTAAAATATAAAACAGCTTATTTTTGTTGCTGTGTGTTCACAGATTTAGGATTCACGATGCTAATAGGACGCTACGCTTATATTACTTGAAAATAAATTAGGCCTATTAAGTTTTAAGTAAACGATAGCGATATTTTACGTAGGATAATTATTGCTTCAACAGTTAGCAATATGCTGGTGTTTTTAAGAATGTGAGATAAAGTTTATAAAATTATTGAATTTCTAAAGTAGCCTATAATTCTGAAATTTAAATAGTTTTTGGGAAAAGAAGGAGATCAATTCCAAGAAGGACCAAAATAGTTATTGTATTATTGTGATGTCATTTCCTTCGGCAAAGCCCTTATAAGGAAGGTGCGACCCACCAGAGCCGCAGCTGATGCAGATACCCGGTGGGAAGCGGGACAAATGACTGGAAAATATTCCACCTGCTTCGCAATCATGATCGCTACGGGATGCTTTGTCTTTGCTTTCTCTGTAATCTCAGGTAAGGCAAAGAGGAAATATACCGTGCACTGAGATTTGTTGTACATCTGCTGTCACTTTATATTATTACACATTGTGTTTTAAGAATTGATATATCTTCCGGATAATTGGTCTGACAGCGCAATTGAAGTTGTCCTTTGATTCAGTACCAAGGACAGCAGTAGTTATCGGTTCTTAGTCCGAACCTGATATGTTTTATGGGGGGCGAATATGTAAAAATAATATAGATATTTGTATTTTACTTTTAGTTTATCTAATACACGGTTTCATGCACTCACATCACCACTTGTAGGTGCAGTGTACAGTGTATACCCAACGCATGAGAAGTAAATGCACAAAATTTAAACATTTCAGAGACGTGACAGCAAAACTATACCAACAAAATTACACAAGTGATTTTTTATCCCTGTGTTGTGCGGATTTCTTCTCGCAATCCAAAGACACCGTAAGGCTAAATGATCTATAAAATTACCCATAGTGTATGACTGAGTGTTGCATGCATGTGGACTTATGGACTGACATTAAAGTTTTGAATAAATGACATGAACCTAATGTTTCTTCGCGTCCGCATCTTTCCCATTGTTGCGCAGTGTCTTCGCACCCGGTGTCCCCAGGTTATACGGAGAAACCAGACTCCACGGTAAATCATCCCGATCCCTCTGTGTCACACACTCAAGAGGTGAGGATTGTGAGCAAACACTTTAGGTTATTAAGTCTCAGATTGTTGTTAACAATTTGTAGTGCATTGTTTTCGCATTCTGCGTTTTACATGAAAAGTCTACGGACGCGTGCACTCGGGCGACAGAAATACAACGTTACACGGTGGAAACAGGGGCGGTTCTAGCGGGAGGGGATATTCGGGGCTTTAGAACTGTCGATGAGTTCGAGATTAAAAAGTATAAAATTCTATCCTTCTGTTCCCTTCAAAATACATTAATTCCGTGCTCATCGCGGCTCTAAATATGGTGTTTCATCACAACAAAACCACGTTATACGTAAGATGAACAAACCATGACTAAAAAGATTCAGGGCTTAAGACTCACCAGCCTGACCCTGGGGCTCCCACTGACTGGAAAGACTAAAACGAGAATAGGTCTATGGGAAATCGATTAATGGGATTAACTTTAATGTTAGTGACACGTGTAAGACTACAATAATCAGCTGATGTTGAGAAGGTCACTGCTGACTCTGTCCTCAGTTGCCATTATAAAAATGGTGTTACTGATCCATTTGCACGGGTGTTTGAATTTAGTGTGTGAGCCCTCTGCCGTGGGTTCCCTCGGACCTCCTCGATCGTGAAAAGCACTTTGCAGAATTTATATCCCTGATCATAACTGTAAATCCAGTTGTAGTGGGTTGAGTCCTGTTGGACAGACAGCGAGGTTGGTGCTAATTGGTACCGTCAGTGAGTGGCTGCGCGGAGGATGGGTGCTTCTCCATTCCGTGTGGAGTCCATGATAAAGCAGCGCGTTTGGTTATCGGGGCAGAGCGCAGAGCAGCAGTATCAGCTGACGGCTGACAGGGTACGGAACGCCCGGACAGCATCACATGCAGATGTCGCGGCAAGGCAGAGGAATAGTGGATGGGACGGGACTCCTGGAAGTAAATCCAGTCGATTGCATAAAACCGTTCAGGCAGCCTGACTCTGACTTAGGAGACGCTCTGGCTAAGCGATTTTCACAACTGCAGTGCAGCGTCACTTAAAAATACGCAACGTACAAGAGTGCTAAAGGGGAAAACGCCTTTAGATCAGTTGTCACGGGGGACCCTTACGCTAACCCCCCCTGCCCCCCTCCCCCAGCCAAGCAAAGAAACACAATCAGCTGAAGTATAAAAAAGCAATGCTGCAATTTCAGTATTTTTCGGCACTCACTGAAAATGTCCTTGGGGTAAATGAAATGGGAATCTAAGGGCATTTTACTGAGAACAGACTGTATCAAATTTTTCATTGGTGGAAAATTTCAATGTGACTTTGCTGAAAATCAATAAATCTCTATAGAGTTATTTTTTAGTGGAATCACACAGCCACTGACTCTCATTGGGATGGGTATTACCTGAATGGGCAACTGAGACTTTGAGGGGAAGTGGTGGGCAGTGGTGGCTTAATGGTTAGTTGTAATTGAGAGCTTGCAGGTTCGAATCCCCGACTAGCAAGGCACCACTGAGGTACCCTGAGCAAGGTACTGCTCCCTGGGCGCTGAATTAGCTGCCCCCTGCTTTGTCACATTGTCACATATGGGTTAAATGCAGAGAAAACATTTCGTTGTGTGCTGTGCTGTGTCGACAATGACAATTAATCACTTTAAAAAAAAGGCTTACACTTTGGTTCTGATGGTGTGATGAACCAAGTGATCTCCCAGCCTGCCAAAAAATGGACGTGAGCAAATGCTAAAACAGAGGACTGGGCCTCAGTAGGTAGGATTTTTCCATTGTTTCCCTTCCCATCCACAGCACCCAGAAGAGTGGGTGGGGAATATAAAGTTGTTCTGTTCTATTCTCCTTGTTTTAGTGTTTTTGGATCTAAGCATATGTCTGATATAAATGTTTTATTTCTGCACGAATATGGTTCACTCAGGTGATGAAGTGCATCGTTGAGGTGGTCACCGACACCTTGTCAAAGCCCCAGCCCAACGCTGTCAGCCAGGAGTGCCTGGACATTCTCTCCAGAGGTAGGGCTGCTTGGGGGAATTATGATCCACGCAGAGGTGCAGATGAAAGTATCCAGGTTGGGAAACACAGCTGAGCCACAGGCCACAGACCAGAAGGAGTCGGTGGTGAAAGCTGAGGGGGTAGGCAAGCTGGCAGGATGGGCAGAAGTGGAGGGGGGGCTTTTTCAGGAGTTCTGGCCCATGTAGAGCAAATTCTCTTCCTTAGCTGGGTCAGCAAAATTGCTCATCATGGGTATAAATCAGTGTCGAGCGTGAAACTCAACCCAGATCCTCTGATTAATCATCCGACTGCTCAGCACCTGCATGAAGCAGCTGTAAACAACAGGCCAATTAGCTGACAAGTGCTGATCTCCTGGGGCCTGTGAGTGATGGAGATGCAGCTGTCTATGCTAGAGCCTCACTGTCCAGGACGGACAGGACACATCCGTTCTCTCCTCTCCATTTAAATAACTAATAACAATCTCACTTCAGCTGACAAAAGGGAAATTTACTTTTTTGTTAAAATGCAGATTGTGTTTTTCCTCTGTTCCTGTTTTTCTTTTTTTTATAACAGGCAGATACACAGACACGTATTTGGCACTCTAACATGTCCCTCTCCTCTCCTCATAGACGAAACAATTGTTTCAATCTTGCAGCATCAGAACTTCCTCCAGGAACTGCAGGAGTTTGCCACCCAAGGTGAGGGGCAGCCTGTGACCCCTGAATCACAGTGCAACCTGCCATCTGGAAGGTGCACAGGGCAGGTCAAACGCTTACAAGTAGAGAATTCATCATTATAAATTTCACATATATATATGAATTTCTATAATATGTGTGTTTGTGTACACACACACACACACACACACACACACACACGCACATTTTATATATATATATATATAGAAAAATGTGACTATGAGTGTGCCCTGTGATTGGTTTCTGTTGTGTGAGAGAATATTTTTGGCCATAGTCATGACCATCAGTCTCCATCTTCCCTACAGGTGTCAGCGAGGTATCCCGGCAGCTGCTGCAGGTGGGTGGTGGGAAGCAGGTGACCAGCGAAATAGGAGATCAGCTAGCTGTGGAACCCACTGCAGGTGGGGAGAGGGTGAAGGGGGGCAAAAAAGGGGGTTAATACCCTTTAATCAATGGGGAGGACTTATGGTCCTGAAATGTTGTTTTATGTGGTGTGTGCTCGTTGTGAAGGAACAAGCAGGTATAATGCTGGATATGTGTATCTGTTCTGTATTCCCTAAAATCATTCAGCGCTTTGCAGTACTGTATCCTTACAGAGGGGACCTTGTATAGGTACAATATGGCTTGTGTGCATGGCTTTTCAAACCCTGAAAAATAAGTTCCTGTTGTCAGTTTCTGAGAAAACCTTTGACATCTTTTGCCTTAAATATTTAATAGGACAAAATTTTCCAAGGAACAAAACAACTTTTTTGTCTTTCTGAAACTGTTAAAAAAAATACTCCTGTTGCATAAAGTTATATCAGGAATTTTACCCATAAGCCTTTGCTTCTTTGTTGGAAAAAAACAATCATTCTACAGGGCTTGTCAGCACCTGTCACCGCTTTGCTGTCTGGGACAGTCTGAGCGTTCATGTGCTCAGCAAAATATCCCTGAACACGCCCCCATCCCTCCCCCCCGCCCACCCCATTCCTGATGGAGGGGTAATGCTGAAAATGAAGATTAAGCCGCATCATCCCTGCCCTGCACCATGTTAAAGGCAGAGTTGAGCTCCACAGTGGGGTGGAGTGTGCAGTGATTCACAGAGAAAGGCCATTACAAATAGGCCATTAGAATCAATAGCCGTGACACCTTGGTCCAGCTCATTCCACCTGCCACTGTAACAAATTTATCCCACCTCTTTAAACCACCTACTACTCATTATTATCATTAGACTTTATCCAAGAAAATAGTTTTAGCTGTTTAGTCTTTGTGTAAGCATCTGATCTGGCTACTCACTGGTTAGTCCATGTCCTTGATGAAATTATTATATTTTGTTGATCACTGTGGGGGGAAAAAACTTTTTGTCTACCCCATTTCTCTCCATAGGTGAGAGCAAACTAATCAGTGAAGGGCAGCCACCCAGAGTGCTGGGGGTTAAGGGCCTTGCTCAAGAGCCCACAGACTGCAGTCAGGCTTGAAACAGTAACCTTCTGATAATAGATGCAGAGGCTTAACCCACTGAGCCACCCATTGCCCCTAACCTAGGCTGCGTCAAGGCGAGTTCCTTTGTGGATCTCCCATGCAATCTCTGTCATGTAGACCAAGCCGTACCAGAGGACCTAGGAGTGCATGATTCAGAGAGAGGAGGCGTGGCCAGGAGACACGAGGAGGGGCTACAGTGGAAGGCGGAGCCACAAGAGGGTGACATGATAAGGGACAACACAGAAGGCCATAAGGAAGACGAGGACAAGGAGGAGCACCAGAAAGCTGAGCTGAACGAGGAGAAGAGTGTGTCCTTGAGCTGGGAGGAGGATGAGGAGAGCAGAATGGCAGGAGAGAACCCAGAAAAAGAAAGAAGTGAGAGTAGTGATTCAGGAGAGGAGCACAGCATCGAAGTGAACCAAGGTAAGATGAACGACCTGCCTTCAAAGGCTCCACTGTAATAGTGCATGACAGCTGAGGTTGACTGGAGGACGCTTCTGTGCACATGAGTGCATCGCTGGGAAAACAGTGGCAGCATGCCCCCTGCTGGGGATGAAGTCATCAGTCACAAGGATTAATCACACAGCTGCCCCTGAGAGGCTCCAGCTCTGTGGCAAGTGTGAGAATGTCGGTCGAATTAGGCTGAGTCCAGATGAGGGCGGAAACGAGAGCAAAACAGCAGGACAGAGGCCACCTCTACCCACTGAAAAATGTGCCTGCGGATAATTTATTCTTCTTCTTCTGATTAGCGGTGGATGGATGAATGATGGGTGATCAGGATCTGTGCTCAAACAGGGAACAAGGCTGGTCCAGAAATGGAATTAGAGCTGACAGAGGTGCGAGCTACGGAGGAAGACCCAGAAGAGAAAGAGAGCACAGTTAGTGAGGACCAGGAGGCAGAGGTGGACACAAGGCTGGACCAAGAAGAGCTCCAGCAGAAGTTCAAGGCGGAAAGCAGAAGGTGGGCAGGGCAAGAGGATGTGGAGGAGGATGAGGATGCAAAGGAAGAGCCAAGGCGAGAAATCAGCGTTATAGAGGACAGTCTTCTTCAACACAAAGAGGTGGCACGAAGGCACCCTGAGGAGCAAGAGCTCCACCTGGTGGCTCGGGGGGAGATTGAAGAGGGCAGTGCCAGCCAGAGGACAGAGGTGAGGGGTGAATGCGGCTGAGGCGTCGCAGTCTCAAAACCCACTAGTGCCACACAGGGTCTTTAACACACAGGGAAGTTAAGTTATAGCAAAAGGTACTCAGGGAGCAGGATGTCTCATTTCCATGGTAGCGGATGTGCTGCTGCACGGCTGCTCTGTTTCTGCATGTCTGCGGCACGGTCAGGCACTCGAGTCCCAGGCTGCCATGTTCTTTGTCCCCCTGCAGGACAGTGAGATAGAGCGTCTGGCCGCCATCGAGACCAAGCTCAGCAGCCTGGCCCAGCAGCTCCACCGACTCCAGAGGGGCTGAACAAAACCCATCACCCCCCCACCTGCAACATCTCCGGCCTCACTGACGCATCCCACCAGGAGGCGCTGTTTTACGCGTCTGTGCACATCAACCACACCCACACTTTTAAGCTCAGCCTCATCACAAACGCTATTTTTGTCCCATGAACCCGCTTATTTAACAACCTTCACACTATGCAAACGAACACGGACGCTAATGCAGTGAAGTATATTGCTAGTTTAGTGCCAGTCTGGGAATTGGACCCGTACACAAGAAGGAGTTGTTTTTAATGATGTATTCTATCGAATATTGCCCTTGAATATAAATGATTATAAATGTATTTAATAGTTCAACAATTTGACAAAAATTACATGGTGTTTGAAAATTCAGAAAACTGAATCACAATAAATGATATAGACTGTTGGTGAATTCATCTTGGGTAATAATGCAGGGTAGTCATCACCTTATTCCAAAACACCCTAACCTCCCCTATCACTCACCAAGCCGCATATTAACACATAAACCATTAATAAAGTATCGCTATATTGGTCCCCTGAGGCTCCTGGGGAAACCATTTTGTGCCTTCCTCATATTCCTGAAGGGGCAGTGTAATCACAGGTTGATTCATTTTGCTATCAGCCAGACATAATCCTGTTCATCAGGCAGTGAAGCAGATTAACGTGGTACAGGACTTATATTGGGGGTGTATGCTTCCTGGTTAGCAGAATCCGGTGAATCGTTAAATCCCACCACTAGAGGGTGCACACATGCATGCATTTAAGCAGCTGATGTAGCTTAGTGAACGGCCAATTCCTTACAAGGTCCAGGAATTGACAGGCAGCCTGGAGAGGTGTGCCGTGTTCCATCCTGTGGAATAGAGCATTATACCTGGGCAGAGAGCTGAAAACAATCTGCTGCTTTGGTCTAGAATGCGACACACAATTTAATAATAGCTTAAAGGTTGCAGCCATGCACTTCCACTCTACTTAAGCAGCTAAGATCTGCTGAGGCATTAAATCTCCTTAATGCGGCCATTTACTCAATCCTGCATGGTACAGCCCCTGTTCCAAACTGCGATACATCAAGCATGTGGCTCTTCCAGAAAGGATTGATTACCAGGCACCAGGCGCAGAGTGAGCGTGAGGATTTGGTTGGAAGACAAATACCCCGGTTACACCCCCCCCCCCATACAGCAGTGTCAAAAGAGGCAAATAATCACAAAACAGCTGAAATATAACATCATATTTTTGTATTTATTTCAATTTTTTACCCAGATGGTTGATTTAATTAAAAAAGTCACAAAAATTTGTTTTTCCTTTTGAACTGTTACAAAAACACCATTTAGGCATGTATGTATTCATATATGTGTATATAATGTATACATACATATATATTATATATAGATATATAACATTTCAAAGTAAACATTCAGGTGGAAGCAGACAGGTCAGGTTAGAGCAGTTATCAATGCTGACACTACCTCCCACTCGGAGCACAACCATGCAGGAAATTACAGCGCTATCAAAGTGCCACGCCTTTCTTCTTCAGTCCCCTCACTTCTCATCCATTGGATTAGCAGTTAAGCCACACCCACACAAGCCCAGTGGAGCTCTACAGACACGTTGGAGGAAGCCACTCACCACTAGAGGGCAATAGCCTTTCAAAATGGTTTGTTCTTCTTCTGCTCACTTATTAATTCTACCCCTATTTATATAAATATAAGTCAATCTCAATAAAATAATTTCTTTTTTTTGTGTGTTTTTTTAAGAATATTGAGGAAATGGACAGGAGGGAAATAAAGTAAATCTCACAGTGAACAGCTGGAAGATAAAACAGGAGTTGAAAACTTCCACGACCTCTCACGTTTGACATCACAACCACATCAACAGATTGACACGGCACACCCTAGGGGGCCATTATTTTGCTGGGAAACCTAGGAGAATGGAGACATGCAGGGCCCAAGGCTGGGGCACGGGTGCTGACAGAGCACAGCACTACCTCAAGTGGACCAGAATGGAAACTTACAAAATCTGTCTGCTCAATGCTGCCTCTAGTGGACCATAGCAGGAATGTTACAATTTGCCAGGGACAGGACAGTGAAAATTCCACTTAACCTTCCAAATTTGTGAATCTCCAGGATTTTTTAAGGTAGTTCACGTCAAAAAAAAAAGAAATAGGAGCCCTTTTTAGAGGAAGAATAATTTTTGCTATGGCTATAAACATCACATCTGAAAAATAGTTTTTTTTTTAGCAATAAAATCTACGTCAAGAAGTTGAGGAAGATGTGGAATGCATGAGGTCTGCTGAATGCCCTGTGTCTGAGTACTGTGGAAAGTTTAAGCTCGTCACCTCCAGCTGAACCTCAACCACCACCATAGCAACCAAGCCACACTAGCACATTGCCACAGTGATGTCAAGAGAAAGGAACACATGAGGGAGTAGGGGGGGGTCACACATCACATTTTGTGAATAGCCATTTCAGGGTAAAAAGTGGGCCTGTTTAAAAATAAGAGGGCTCCTTTACCATATTCTGTGGATGCTGTCCTTTAATGATAGGTATGGAAATCTAATTTTGGTTTAAAAATTCCCCGCCCCTTCCATTAATTAGTAAAAATAAAAACATGTATGAATGAACAGAAGCTCACACAGCTGATGGGAGAATTCTGCACACGGGATGGAGACATTCTGAACAGACAGCAGACTGACCCAGGACCCAGCTTCAGCCTGAAGCCACGCCCAGTCTTGAGCCCTACATTGGTGGTAAAGCTGGGATGGACTTTGGAGGAAATGTAAAGCGAAACTAGAGCAGGAGCATCAATGACATCCACGTGTTTGTACTGTACGCAATGTTAACAGGGGAAAAAGAAAACACACAGAGAAACAGATAGGTGTCACTTCCATTGTCACCAAGACCACCAAAGAAGAGTGTTGTTTTGATTACAGACAAATTATCATAATCATTATAATCACCGTTGTCGTGTTTGGGGGGGCTGGGGTGTGAGTGACTCAGGCAGAGGCAGTCACTGGGACGAGGCCTTGGTGGCTATCGTAGACACACAGTGCTGCTGGAAGTTGGGAGAGACAGCGGAGTTGCAACCCAGTCTCTGGTGGGGGCCTTTCTTGCCCCCGTCCGCTTCCACGATCCAAGGGCTGCTGTCTTTTCCCAGCATGCCGCAGCAGCCGGATGGACTCGCGCAGCCGCGCTCTCCGCCAGCCGGGGTCTGTCCAGCCGCGCTGCCATTCTGGGGCCCAGAGGGGGCGCTCTCTGATGCCTGGGCCTGCAGGACGTTTATGATGTGGTTCAACAGGTCAGTGAAGAACTCCGGGACGCCCTCATAACCTGAAGACAGACAGGATGCAGAAATCAGGAAACGCGGGAATGATTCACTCACATCAAAAATTAACAATTTCAAAATTAATTGTTTAGCTCGATCTTTAAATTAATCCTTCAGCCTTGTGCTGAAATGTGATCTTGGACACTGCAGAAATATAGAAAGATACATTCAGTCATGCTGTCCTAGCACAGCACAAACAAAGGTTTTTAAATACGGGCTCTCGGTTTAAAAAGAGGAATGAACGATTCAAACTGTCCCACAACATAAAGTGCAAACAGAGGCACTCCCTTATGGAAGTCAAGCGAATGGTGTACCTGGAAAGGCATTGATGTCAATGACGGCGTGCTGGCCTGTCTGGTTGTTTATGATGACATCAATGCCAAAGAGGGACACACCCAGCGCTTCTCGCAGGGACCGGGACAGCTCCCTGATGACGTCATCACTGGGAGGCAGGGACACACCCTCCACATTTTCTCTCTGTGGAACAAAATGAAAAAATAAACCTAATGAAATAACAGCAACAACAACAACAATATTAATAACAAACAGATAGACAGATAATCTCAGGCAATACACATATTGTAATCCTTCCATTGCCACTTTGCATCAAAGTCCGATAAATTAATAACATGTAATGAATGTAACAATAATAATAACACACATATAACAACAACCTCTTCCCACGCCCCCACCCCTCAGTGACAAGCTGTTTACCCCACTGCGCGTCTGACTCCCCACCAGC
>JAODKC010000028.1:15816167-15827581 GCA_026777985.1 Mormyrops attenuatus
CTTCTTTCGCATCTGAATGACTAAACATCAAGATATCACTGCAAGTTTTCTTGAAATCAATGGAGGATATCAGGTTTTAGTTCCACCCCACCAATCCCCAACACCTATGTACAGATGACCACAGCCAGAGAGGCAGGATGGCCACCCATGAGTCAGAGACTCCAGCTGTGGCCTTCACTGCACTGAAGCACTGGCTCCGGACTCCCTGCACTGAAGCACTGGCTCCGGACTCGCTGCATTGAAGCACTGGCTCCGGCCAAAGGAAGCCGAGGAAAAGCCAGAAAGAAGCAGCAATCAGCAGCTTCTCCCAAAACCTCCTCATAATGACACAAATTCACCATTTCTGGGGTTCGAGTCACACCCAGCAAAACTTGGGACACAGCGATGCAGTCCAGAGTTCTGGAGGCTCGAGCGATACCAGCACAGAACATTTAAAGCATCCAGACTGGGTGGGAAAGTTCCGCTACAGCCTCCGGCAATCGCAACGGAGCTGTGACAAGTGCGATGATGTCCAGGAGGTCTGTCTAAGCAATGGCAGGACGAGAGTGGTGACAATGGTGACAATGGTGACGGAGACAGCAATGATGAAGTGCAGGTGAGAGAGCAAATGCGTCACACCACGCAGGGCCTGGGTGCCGTGGGCCAACTGATGTCCGGCGAGCCAAACAAAGAACTGCAGATGGCAGCAGGCGTCACTGTGTTGGGTGGGGGGAGGGGGGGGGGCAGCCATGTTGTTTGAAGAAGGATGTCGAATCTCCACAATAAAAAAAGCACATCAACCATGACCATGGAATAAATTGGAACCCTTCAGATCAGAGAATAGGCCATCGAAAGCCGAACCCTCAAGGTCACAGAGCCATGACTGTGGTTTTGGCTTCTAAGTTGCATGCAGGGTTGATCTGCAAACAGGCTTTGGGATGAGCAGACATGGGCAGTACGGACAGCTCTGGTGCACACGGCCCTGTTTCATCTCAGCGGTGGCACGCAGATCAAAGTGCAGAGCCGTGCCTGACATCTATAGGGCTGTGGGAGATTCAGAGGCTCAGTCTCCACATCACTGCTCTACATCTGAGGCATTCAGGGGCCGAGAACGTCTCCCCCACTATCAGCTGACCTCCCCCCCTACTGGCCTGTCCTAGAGTTATGCTCCCCCAGTGCAGTTTTGCCCTTAAGGCAGATTTATTGATGTTCATCAACTCGGAACCATCAATCCTAACCTGAAGAGAAGCCAATTCCAGCTCTCCATGCACTTACACTTAGATGGCAAATAACTCAACAGGACAGGATCTTCTGACTGACCCAACCAAGACATAGCAAGCGGGACTAATGAGGACTAATTAGACTCTTATTACAAAGCCAGCACCCTCCCCCCGAGCTCTGATCCTCAGTAGCCCCCTCAGAAATTAGACGACGAACGCTGCTTGTAGTTAGAGCAATACTGGGACAGACTGCTTACAGAGTGAAAACTGGGGCTAGATTCTGCACCACTTACACGGACCAAGGTTACTGTAGCCTGGAAACTCCATGTAAACAACCAGAATACACATGTCCACCTAGTACTTTGTGTTTTTACCCAGACATTTTAAACATTAAATGGCTTTAAAACTTTTTTTGCTTAAATCTAATTAAATGACAGGCTTCCTTCAACACTTACTGTATACACAAGTACTACTGCACAGTGCAAATCTGAACTCATGCAATTCTAGTTCCTTGATGCTCTTCTATAAAAAGTCTATCAGAACCTTAGAGACAAAAAAAACCTTCCTGTTCTAAACACACTAAGGAAGTAATCTTAAATTTCAACGAATGGGTGGATTGAAGTGTGCGGTTTACATTCTGGATGGCTGGCCAGGTGACCAAGTCGTCCCTTTGATCAATTCTCCTGCATCACACCCTTTAACTAAACATGTAAGGCCCACAACAGTTTTATTGAAGTGTATTGTGCTCATCTCCTACTCCCACTTGCAACAGTTTATACCTTCCACCAATATCCATCCATCACTGACAACAGCTTAATCCCAACTGAGGTCGTGGGGGGGGGGGGGGGACCAGAGTCTATCCTGGGAACAACGGGTGCAGGCAGGAACCAACCCTGGGCAGTCACCAACACACTGCAGGGTGCACACACTCACACTCACACAATTACAGGGCAAACTTAGAGTCGCCAATCAACCTACTGTGCACACTTTTGGACTGTGGGAGGAAACTGGAGCCCCCGACGGAAACCCACGTTTATACGGGGAGAGCGTGTGAACTCCACACAGAAAGGTTCTACGCCCAACCTGTGGACCGAACCCAGGACCTTCTTGCCGTGAGGCATCAGCGCTAACCACTGCACCACCGTGCCACCCACCTTCCGCCAAAATACTCAGCACAAAACCCTACTATGCTTTCAACTTCATACTCTGTGGTCCCACTGTGGGTCCGAGACTGAGTGTGAAAAAAAAAAAGAGAACCAACAAGGAGCTGCATGCATGTTACTAGGAATTAGTCAGCCTACTGAGTATTTCCAGCACAGAAGAGTCAACATACTGAATTGTCCATGTTGGTCCATTTTAAGTGCTCCAGTTTGGTGACACTCAGAAAATAGACCGATGTGGATATGGCATCTTAAGACAAACACGCAAATAAGGTCAAGTCACAAGCTCTTTTTATTATTTTTTAAGCTGCCAAATGCGAATACAAGTGCTTCCTGGGCAAGATGCTGAAAATGGAACCAAAAAGAGAGGGGCGATACCAAAGGGGGGTAGGAGCCAAAATAGTGCTTCTCAGCAGTGGGAACAGAGTGACATCATGCACAGCTCTTTTGTTTAGATGATCACCAAGATCTGAAAATGTCATGCTCAGCTTCTCACAAGAGCGCCAACAAGACAACAAGCAACTTCAGGGTTCTTCAAAGGCATGCATCTCCTTCACGTGGCTTGGCAGGAGACTACTGAATCACAGCACGTGCTGGTATAAGATTATAACATCACAAACATTACCTACAAACCCGACCCACCCCTAAACTAGGTGGTGTCTATAATCAAGTGTGGGCTCCAAAACTGCGGTATTCCCTTCCTGCCTTAATAAGAAATCCTCCCTGATTTAGCTTGATGAAATTCTGGCAAAACTGAGCTATTATTACTGGTTGTATAGTAAATCACGCAAGACCGGTCTAGCCTTTCTACAAATGTCACAAAGCATCTGGCCCCATGAGCCAAGGAGTAAACTTTCAGGAGCAGGTTTAAAATAACTCTGCTCTGACGAACGCAGTAGAACA
Organism: Mormyrops attenuatus; assembly: GCA_026777985.1. Lineage (NCBI taxonomy): Eukaryota > Metazoa > Chordata > Actinopteri > Osteoglossiformes > Mormyridae > Mormyrops > Mormyrops attenuatus. The sequence continues at coordinate 15,819,430 of JAODKC010000028.1, forward strand.
AATATGGCTTGATGTCTTTCCCAGTCCCTGGGAAAAACATCTCAAAAGAGGAAAAAGAAGAAAAAAATGCATCCAGCTGCTTAGAGGTCCTTAAATCGTCTACTTGGGGTCATAAGGCTGGCACAGTAGAACGATTTCATCTCTTTCAAACACTTTTATGGGCTGGGTAGCCCCCACAGAGTACAAACACAATCCCTCAATCATTCAAAACATATGAGACTGATACCTCATCTTACACTGATAATTGCCCCACCCTCCATTGGGTTGAGTCAACAGGGGCAAAGGTGGATCTAGTCCAGCCCGCATGGTTTTTATGGCGCAGCAAACAAACGCACTTGTACAGGCACAATGATGGATGAACAAACAGATACTGCACGTTCATACAACCTACCAGAGTAGAGCCAATACTGAAGAGCTTTGCAAAATGTCTACATAAGCTAACCTACTAAACCCGTAACAGTGGAGGGTAGCCTTCAAAGCTAAGGTAGCACCTCTCCAGGTGACAATTTATTGTTGTAGGAACGTTACGATTAAGGTATGTAACCATTCAAAATGTCCAGTTTTCCTGATGTTCCCAGAACGTTATCCCACTAATGTATAAATGTATATAATACATAATAATGTATAAATACAAAATAAAGGGCATGACAGAGCAGCGGATAATGCTGTAGCCTTACACCTCAGAAGGTCATGGGTTCAAGGCTGGATGGTTTTTCAACAATAATTATGTTAAAATGATGTTCAGGTAGTAATGTTATTCTGCTAACACTGGCAGGACTTTTGTTAAATGTAAAACTTGGAAATAACGTTCCATTGACATTATAGTAGAAACATTCTCTGGCAACCTTGAGAAGACCCTTTACATAAATGCCGGCTAAACTGCTGGGAATGTTCCCCCGTTAGGGTCTACAACAATTATAACTGGTAAGGGACTTAACCCTAAGCTCAGCTATGGAACGGGAACCAATGACCTTAATGTCATCAACATTCCCATTGTAAAAGATCATCAGAGAGAAGAGCTTCCTGTCTGGGGCTGTACGTTCACAGGGGCTGCTCTTTTGTCTTGGTTAGTCCCGGGACCCCGGAAGTCTGGGTCGGGCGCCCAGAGCATTCCTCATGTTGAGCGACTTGTGTGGCCAGTTCCTGAACCTCCTTTGTAGTCTTTCCACACCTCCATACCAGTAGACTACAGCTTAGCAGCAGCAGGAATAGTGCTCCTTGCCCTACTTTCTCTGTCAATAGGCTGTGGCCATGAGGGAGGGGCGACCGGAGGTAGAGATCCGTCAGATGGGAAGCTGGAAGACAGGACGGCTGCGTGCTTCTGAGTGCCACTTGCTTGCAGCTTCTTTTTAGCGGCGCTAGTTTCAATGTCAGTAAAGCATACTGGCAAAACAGGCAACCAAAAGGTCTAAACATCACTGGGTAAAGTGATCCCCAGGAACAAGATAGACCAATAAAGGGAAGATCCTGTAAATAACAGGGATTCAACAAGAACCTGTAGGCTTAGTAAAGATGTCCTACATAAAATTCTACAGGGGTTCATTGATCCAGGATGAGTTAATGCTTCTCCCGTAAGTGAACACGACACCAAAGTGCAAACACTACGATAAACATCCTCAGGGTTACTGTCATCTGGTGACTGACGTCGACCAATAAGGGGCTGCTTGAAGGTTCCCCACACTGGGCGGCATAATGGCCAATTGTCTCAACTCATAAAATATTGACTGCAGCTGCATGTCCTTATCAATTATGCAAACATCGGACTGGTACGTGTGTCAGAGCCAGGTGGTATCAGGAGAATGCCATTGTTCTCCACCCCCTGCTCCACTGAACACACCTATCCTTCTCAAGGCATTTTGTGGCTAAGGTGAATCGGCTCATGACGGAAGGTGGGCAACCACCGACAGCAGGCTGAAAATGCTGAACCCTGCACCCGGCAAGCCAGCACCAGACTGTACCCAACACTGAACAGGATGAGCCCCCCCAGGACAGAACTTCTCAAGTTAACAAAAACCTGTCCGCAATCACGGATGCAAGTTCTCATGCATTTCAAACAAATGGTAGATTTTGTCCAGTCTCCCCTTTAATCACTGGCAACCATGTGACTTACCAGAACATAGCATATGTGAAGAAAGGTATTACACAACAGCCGTATCATAAACAGAGACCCAGAGTTCCCCTTTCAACACGTGAGTTCCACCCCAGAACACAATGAATAAACAGACAATGATGAACAATCATTTACCTTAACATATGTTCCAGGAATGTTAATTGATAAACAGAGAACATCAAAGGACATTGGGGATCGGTGAATGAAACCAGAAACTGACCCATGATGCGCTTTCGCCTCACCCAAAAAGGGCTTCTCTGTGAAATCCCAGGAATCACTTTATCTATATCTAAAGAACTATAAAGCAATAACACTGGGAGAGATTATAACCTTCAGCCATGTTGGGAAATTTCCATACAGTCCTTCTAGGTGTCTAGGCGAGGGAGATTGACCCCTCGCTGAAAGACCCCTGTGTGGGAATGATATGTCAGGTTTTTCCACCACCATATTCCACCATCAGTTAAGAACTCTGAACGAGTTGTCAGAACTTGACTTATCACATTCAGGTACCATCTGAGGTAGATAAGACCTCCGTATCAGCAAAGAGTCAGGAGGATGGACCCATCTGGAAGACCTCAGAATCCGACCTGGGCCCCTGACCGTCGGTGATGGGGTCTGACAGCTCAGCTTACCCAGCCCCTCCTCCCCCCCTGCACCAAACCTGTCTGGGGGGGGTAATGCTTTTAAATCCTCATAGATGCACACCTTAAAACAATGCCAGCTGGCCAAAGGGGCAAACGGTGGTACCGCAGGTTGTGCCAGCGGACTGTTGGCTGGGGTTTGACAAAGAACCACGGACAAACCGCTTCACAGGCTGGCAGCGGCCCGCCTCGGCACGGTGGATTAGGGCGCACAGATCCTGACATGTAACATTCTAATCCCTACCCAGCTCCATTCCACATAGCTTTGTCTTGTTCCACCGAATATCCCAACATAGCAATATATCCTCGGATAATGTTTTTAGCCCAACGTTGCCTTGCCTCTTTTCAACACTGAAGCCCATCTTGTCTTTTTCACACAGTCTTCCTCCCCTTAACACCTCTCCAGCACTTTAACTGGATGTGACAGCCTTACATGAAGACCTGCAGGGCTAAGCGGAGGTACGCAGCGTCATTAGACAGCGAGCCCTCACTAATGCCAGCTGCTGCATCCAGTAATGCAACGCATCTCCTTTGCCAAGGAACCGAGGCCACAGCCTGACCTCTGTAGGCCTGTTATTGCCATCTGTCATCTGTCATGACACGGAATCCATGCACAATTAAATATCACTATATTCAGGGTCAGGGATAGAGAGGGGTCTGTACTGCCCCAGACAAAAGCAAACCTTACTTTGGGAACATTCCCAGGACAGACTGGAGACCTCAGCAGCTCTGCACATAAAATTAAACAAAAGGTGGTGGTGATGGCGGGGGTGGGGGGGTCGTTCTCCTCTAGAAGTAGTTTTCAGATAAGAAGCAGAAGCAATGAGCAATTTGTGGAATGAAGAGAGAGACTTGTGTTTAATTTCAGTTCATCCAGTACGAACACGCATGCGCATCCTGTATAGCAATAGTGCTGACTGCAAGTCACACTTAATGTGTGATTGTGTACGTGTCTCACCCCCATATGTTGCTGGCGAGGGGCTCTGGATCAATGCAGACCTGAGAAGATAACGGACTGTTGAAACTGGATGGATAAAATTCAGACTCACCACCCCTTAAATGCAGTCTTCAAGTCTAGAGGCTACTGTAAGGCACATAAGGAATTGATGACCCCAAACCATCACTCCGAACATCCCTGATGCAGGCCAAAAGTGCCCTGAAGAATCATTGTTCTGCTTAGGTAGACCCAGCAGTGACTAACAGGAGTTGCTGTTGGTTCTCATGCAGCAAAAACGAAGAACAAGCTTTGACTGCTATGGGGCTCGGTCCTGCGGCTTGTGCAGAGAGCACAGAGACACATGACGAGCCAACAGATCCAAGGTTCCAAAATGACACGCTGCGCTTGCAATTATCACCTTGGCTATGAGCTACGAGAGCCGTAAAAAAAAACAATTTTGAAAGCAGAGTGGACTACAACAAGCAGGTGAGCCCAGGAGGAGGGAAGGGGAGCTGTTGGAATTGCTTGGCAGGACAAGTATCATGCGGTTTGAGGAGGAGCAGACCTCAGTCACACAGGACACGCTTCCTGCCTTACATCCATAGTCCAGTTCCTGCTGCCGCCCCTGGTAGTCCATGGAGGTGAAGCAATGTCTCAACTGCTATACCAGCCAACCTTTTAGCAAAGGAGGAAGCGAACTGCTGTTGGGCAAGTTGCTTAGACAAGACCCAACACCCAAGAATGTGTCAAGCTCTTGAGTAGCACGAGAATCACTCAGGAGACCAAAACCTGGTCAGAAGAGAGCAAAAACAAGGTCTTCTGGCCCACAGCAGGAGGAAACATCTCCACCCGCCTAATACTGGCCCCCATACACAGAAAGAAAACTCCTGCCTCTGCTAGGGGGTGAAATTTTGCGACAAACATCCGAGTGCTGAATTTCAGGGTCTATTACATCCACACACGACGCTGCACTTTCAAAACAAATATGCCCCAATGACACTGATGCCAAACAAATGAAACAAGGACAGCTTTGACTAGCAGAATAAAACAGAAACAAGTGGAGTGACCGCTGATTTAGCTAAAGTCAGATAGTGCAGTCATGCGAAAATCTAAATAAAGACACTGGATGTTGTTCATCTTGCGGCAGCTTGCAAGAACTTTTTTAGGAATATGATGATAAATGCATTAACATCTGATGTCAATGGAGTGGTTTGCTCCAGTCCCGTCAAATCCAGGAACACACTGGAGTGTACCGACGTGCCATTCTGGAAACAGGGCAGAGGACGGCATGCAGATCAGACCCGCTATATATACACGATATACTAGTGGTATACACTGTGTAATCCCAAAACATTATGACCATACCCAATGTAGGCTGAAAGATCAAAGCACTTTCTCCTGACTGATCTCTAGTCTTCATGAGTCCTGTACTGTAAGAAGATGAATACAAATAAACTACGGCAGGACAATTTCTCACTATACTGAGGAGAGTCTCAGCAGAACAGGAAGTGAACTCAAAACCACACTGTTTATGTACAAATAAAAGCCACCTACCTGAATCACTTCAATGCCTCTTTTCCTGCGAAGAGAGTGAGAAAGAGAAACATATTACCATCAATATAGCACCTCCTCAACTCCGTAACACCAGGATCAGAATTTCGAGATAAATAATGTGGTTTTGTTATGACTGCAGTACAAGGAAGTGATTTTAAGAATGGCTTTTCTGAATAGCATTGGTGCCATTCAAAAAAATGTTCCAGTCTTTAAGGTACTCTGTGTCGAGCGACTGATGGTGGTCATCCATTTGCGACCACAAGGGGAGCCACTTACATTAGCATGAATGGTTATGGTGCCTTTAAGAGGCGAGAAGAGGTCAGACAGTGGGGGGGACGGGACACAGCTTTAGATGACGACATTCGTTCCACTAGGCTGCCCCAAGCTCATTCTAGATCAGGCTGTAGCACTAGCAGAGTCCATGCCGTTATAAAAAGGCTTCTATAACCTTCCCCATAGTAGCGAACACAGGTAAGTCAGCGAAAAGGGACAGTGACCCCGCCCCCCCCAACGAAAGCCGCTACCATCAGACCACATCCAGCCCATTCTGCATCCTTATGACCCAGTGTACGCCCGCCCTGTGCTGAGATATGATTAAATGTGACATGTGATTCAATCATGTGACAACCTTACACTGCATTAACCACACTTAGGTACCCATGTCTTTGTTCCCTTTATCTGATCAACCGTGAAACTCCATATTAAATTAATTAGTTAAATAATCATTTGGTTGTTCAGGAGCTAGAAATGATTAATCATTGATTACATGAATTAATAAGGAACGTCGTTGATTTAGAAGCATGTAATTTTCCCCTACAATCTGCGTAACACATCAGGGAAAACAAAAACTAGTTTTTTTTCGGCTAACCAGGTTGATTTATTTATAAAAACAATCTTTCCAGAACAGCAAGTTCTTAATTTCTTCGATGAGCCAGGAGCTGCACCAGTGAAAACTAGCAACCAGACAGCGTCACGTGGACCAACTTTGGGAAACAACGGCCGAGGTGTAACTTCGGCGTTGGGACCTCCCAGGGTTTGGGGAGTCCAGCGATCCTCACATCCACAATGAGGATAGAGCCCAATCGATACCTGTGCTGGCACCTTTTGTTTGATTTGTCAAGCACTTCATTCTCGTGTAAAAAGCGGGAGACCATTTATGGATACAGAGACTCGCACGGCCTTGGCATTCAGTGTTATGGGGCAGACTGATCATTTGGGGAAGGATGCAGGCTGCAAATAACTAAGATGTATTCCACCGGCATCAGGTACACACTAAACCGGCAGCCACCTCCCGACTCTGAATCTCCGCAAACAAACCACAAGCTAAAAAGGTCTTTAATAACACATGTCGAAGGCCATCCTATTTCAGTCATAATCAATAGCATAAAAACATCAATATGTTAAAAGCAGGCATTTAAAACTATAAGATAAATGCCGCTGCCAAGCAACCCGGGAAAATGTGGAGTGGACATGTCCAGAAGACAACCAATACTCCATCCATTGCAAAGGACCCCCCCCCCCCTTCACTAATAAAATTTGTTCAGGCACATTTGAAGACAACTGCATACCCACAACTCATAAGGTGTGAAAAGGCTCTATGAATGACTCAGCAAGATCAAGATGACAGTAGGTCTTTGGGGTTTTGAGGTATTTTTTGGGTAGAACTCCCTTAAACATCTCTGTCAAAGGACTACTTGCAAAAAAAATGTAAACAACATTTTTGTTAACCAGACCGACCTGTGCGATTGGTGTTTAGGCAAGCCCTGACGTGCTCTCTGCTGCCAATGAGGTTCCTTCATCTGCCAGCTGTTGCGAAAGTTTGACGCGGGAACCACAGAGTGCGACGCGAGCAGGAAGGGGGCAGGCCATGTCTTTGGCATGGAGTGTCCCTGCATCAGTCACATTGTGGAGTGAAGAAATACAATCTATCTGCCTAATTCAGGGCTCGGCCTACAGAGACCCGCTGCTGAGTCTTTGAGGTAAACGTGACGGTCATGTGATCGGGCGTCAGTGCACGCAGAATGTCTGCTTTGCTAACGATACGTCACACCTAAGTCACAAGGACAGCTGTGCTATGTCAAGAGTGGAATTCCTACTCAATAGGCTCCAGGTGACGAGACAGCAACAGAGCCTCCTGGCCGGTCTGTGCCGGTATCCAATACCACAGACCTTTCCTGAATCATGAATGAGGCACATAGCTTCATCCGGTACACACGGCATCCACAGCTCACAGGCTGAGCCTGGTATTGTTAGAACTAGCACGCAACAAAGGCGGTGAAAAGGCAACAATAAGAGCAAGTGACACTCAAACTGTACACCGCAACCAGCTACGAGTTTGGGTGTAACCACGGTAAACTGCAAAAGGGACGTACGGCTGGCGATTCCAGAAAGAGGCAAAAGACCAGCACATGATCAAAAACAGCCTTTGCCTGTTACTTCTCAAACTGTCAGGAAAATAAGGTACCATTTGTACCTTTGCTTGTCAATGGGGCTGTATACCATCAAAGGTCTGCCAACTGTAGCCTTAGCTGTAGGTACTTGTACCCTCAAGATTCCTCAGAGTCCATTTCTGTACCTTAGATTAGACTAAAAGGCACATTTACCTACAGCTGTAGGGTACAACTGGCAGACCCTTGAAGGTACAACCCAGTGGCAAGCAAAGGTACAAACTGGTACTCTTCTTTCTGACAGTGCAGGGCCCCAGCTTCAATGTCATGAAGAGGCATTCTCCATAATGTCCAACTGCCCCCCCAAACTTGGAAATGGCCCCTTCGGAGACCAAGCTGAAATGGATTCCAGGGAGTACAGATCTTCATTTTAATGAACAGTGCTGAGCAGAGTAAAAAGGGATCACTTTCTTTTCAGAAAGCGCCGTCGGGTAGCCAGCTGGACCGGACAGGCAACCCCCCC